>CM056377.1:96794335-97394335 GCA_029718625.1 Synaphobranchus kaupii | reverse complement strand
TAGCTAGGTTGCTATTATACTTAAAGTTAGTTCGGCGATTAGTCTTTGGAAGAAGGAAATGTTTTCTAAAGTTATCTGTCGTATAGATCGCATTAGCTAGAAATGGCTACTTGGCTATAGCCATGCATGCCAGCTGTAGCCAGATAATGCCTGGTTCAGACTAACGCTGCACAAACTCAGTGTGATGCAACAGAAAGATTCAGTTGTTTTACCTGGACTCTTGTAGCTGACATTTTCACTGTAACCTTAGCTATACCAGTCTGTAATCCTGCAATCATATCTAGAAAACTCAGACCTGCGCGTTCAGGAGGAGGTCTGTTGAAGCAGTGGGGTTGGGGGTGTGTCTCTTTCTCTGTGGGCAGGGCCAAGGGGTGTTATGACTTTGAAATGTTTTGACAACAAATGCGACCATTTTAGAAAGTTGCGTACTCCAGCTTTAAGTTAATTCTTAGTCATAGTTATTTAGTCAGTTCTTGATAAGCCAATCCTTGCCATAAATGAACCCGAACCCCCTTAATTGCTTCCACTTGAAGATGGATCAAGGTCCACATCCTCATTCCCTGCAAGTGAAAAGATTTATTACCACTGAGGGGAGGTTTAGAGGCTTTGTTTTGAGTTTGGTTTAGAAGCAGAGAATAAACATTTTCTTCTTTTGTTCTGTGGTGGTTCCTTTCGTGTGTGTTCCATTATTACTTCCTAACTCATTTTATTTTATTCCTGTCATACTGAAGTTGGAAGGGTAATTCTCTAGCAATGGCTGGCTTAGTGGTATCTCTCTCTCGCTCTCTGCTAATTTCAGTTTGCCTTTTTTCTTGGCTAATTAATAACAGATTGGACAGGATTCAAAGCTGCTATGCCCTAAATTCTGACTAAATCATACTTGTGCAATATTTACTTTAAATTATGTTAGAAAGGCATTTAATAATTGAATACAGAAAACTGTAGAAACTGAAATTGAAGATAAATAAAGTACCGCATTCCATTATTCTGGAATATTTGGCAGTGAAATCATTTGAGCTTTTTTATTGGCTAATAGAGACATAATTTGATTTGCACCATGATGTTCCAGTAAGAATGTTTCCAAAGGCATTGAGGAAAAACTTCAGTTTTATATATTACTGCAGTCTAGCAACATCTGACAAGTTCAGAATAACTGGTGTATTGTTAAGAATATAAGATAAATGATATGTAAGGGTAAGGGTAATTACTTATATTTAATGTATTCTATGGAAAATGAATGTGGGAGAAGTTGTCAGATGATCTGACTTTTGAATTTATTGCTATAATTTACATCAGCCACCAGAGGGAATTTTAAATGCATTAGACATCGACAATGACAAGTTGGTCTTGAATGATTAGAAAATACACCATTAAAATGTTTGGAGTCTCCATGCATTTGCTTTGACATATGAAGACGCGTGGAAGTGTTAGAATGAAAATGCAAAACACTTGAACACAGTGATAACAGAGGACATATGTAAGGACTGATATATCAGATAACATATTTTAGTCCCAATGCTCAAAAACAAGAAAGATTATCTATGACTCAGCCTGATCATATATCTTGTGATGGCCTTGGGAACCACTGGGGCTAACATCCAAATACAAGTTTTCTATCAGGACAGTGAGCCACAAATGACACACAGATGCACTTCTGTTATTGGTCCATGCATCCTTCCCAACATCCCACAAGTCAAACATCACTGACTAAATTCAACTTGGCAGTACAGAATGAACTAACCAAGCCCTATCCAATGATAACAGATATTTAAGGGATTCTTTAAATTGTCTTTCATGCAGATAAATTGCCCTCCTTCATTTTCTATGTGTTGGAAATGCCATTGCTAAAATATTTTAAGCCAAATTATTGTAGGACTATCATTACAAGATTACTAGATCTAATTACTATTAGATTTTCGGTACTCTTAGATATATTGTTGTAGCCTAATGGTCCTTTTCTCTGCAATCCTTTATTTGTAGAAGCAATTACAGTATATTAGCAGTTGCACTTGACTATACATTATAAGGGCTTTTGATGAAAGGTCTTGGCTGGCTTGCCAAATACATTTCACTTTACAGTTTATCTTAGTTTATGGAAGTAACAATGAATGTTACATTCAAAGTAAAACCCTGATGGATTTCAGCCATTAGAAATAATTAAATCCTTAGACAGTAATTTCATGACTGTGCATTTGAGAGGAAGAACCAAAAAAGCTAGCGTGACTGGTTGTGCAGGGAAACTGGAGGAGGATATGAGTATTACAACTTGCAAGTCTGCCAGAGCTGACACTCGAGTGTCTTTGACTGCAACTTCAAGTCTGATTATACAACGGTAGAATGTCATTCCCTGATGATGGTTTAAACAAAAATATATATATGAATGGTACTTGTAAAGGTTATGGCTGCAATATAGTGTTTATTTAAAATGTTTCCAGATAAATTCAATGCCATAGTTTCATTATGTGACCAAAATAACAATAATAGAAACAATTCTGTAATGGTGCACTTGGGTAAGGGAGACAATTTCTCGATCCTAACATCAGACTGCATATTATATATCACAATTAAAATTCAGTAATTTATGCATTGCAGAAGCTATGTTGGATGTTACTAAAACAGTATAAGGACACAATAACAATAAAAGGAAATTCTATAAATTTCAAGCTGCTACTTAGCTGCCGGTAGCAATGAGAAGAACTTCTATATCTAAAGACATATCATTTGTCTTGGTCTCCTGGAATAATAATAATAACTCTGTTTGGGAATCACTGTGAGGAGCACAACATTAAGTGAGCTGGTGTTGATGAATTGTCAGAATGTGAAATCTAATGGATTTCAGCGATGTTGTGGGCCCCTTAGAGATTATAACTCAGCCTTTCATAATGAGCAGCATAACAGCAGTGCTTAATGACTTAGAAACTGTAGTCACTATCAGAGGTGGTGCTTTAGCAATATGCTCAATCCCCTGGTTATACATTAATTAACAGCCAATTTATAAATGTACACATAGGTCAGGTCACAAGACCCAGAAGACAAATGCGAGCATTAGCAATATTGCGGCTGCAAATGAAATCCTTGCAGAGGTTACAGTCATAGTCAGCATGACCAGACACTCTTCACAGTTTTGGCACTGTGAGACTGCATGCTCAGAACTGCTGATGGATTCAGTTAGATTATGTATGGCACATATCTGCATGAGAAGTACAGAATATTTAACAGCAAATTTGCTGACAATCATTGACAATAGCACATCAACGCAATTGGCTGTTTAAAACTTTAATTGCTCACTGCCTTATTTTTCCTATAATATATATAATCGTATAAGAACTTTCATTTTTGCCAATTTCAAAAGATAATAAAGAAGATTTGAATGAGTGAGCAAGTGAGCGAAGTGGTTAGTTTCGACAAAAGAATCTCCAGCTAACATAAGAATGCAAAGCGCATACACATAGTAATACGCCCCACTGTATATCCATCTCTGTGTACCCAGCACCATCATTACACTGATATTTGAGCTTCAGTTCACTATTAAAAAACCATGTTTTAAGTGTGAAGTTTGTGTGTGGCTTGGTCAAAAGGCGCAAAGGACAGGAAATTCAAATGAGCAGCACCAAGCCAGACTTCAGGTCTACACTATCAGGGATTTCCAGTACTCCGTTTTTTATATCTGTCTGTTATACAGTTCTGTCGCTATGTTGGTCTACTGTATTTCAAACAATGTGTGCTCATCACTGGGCAGATTGGTTCACACCTTCTCTCAGAGAGCCTAATTCCTACTCTTAGATTATGTGCTCCCACCCATGATAGTGACCTGTACAAAAAGGTATTGTATTTCCCTACTGCAGTTTTGTGTATGCTATTTCTCCATTCCTCTTATGCCTCATACCAATATTGATAGCTGTGATAATATTGGTAGGTAGCTTCAGAAAGGTGGATCTAAATCTGTTTACATTTCAAATCCTTTTTAGATGTATTCTAAAGCTACAGTGAACACCACAATTCATTGGACAGTGACACATTTTTTGTTATATTGGCTCTGTACTTTGAGTTTGAAAGGATACAATGACAATGAGGTTGAAGCGCAGACTGTAAACTTTAATTTGAGGGTATTTTCATCCATATCGGATGAACCGTTTAGTAATTATACAACCTTTTTGTCTATAGTCCCCCCCCCCCCCCATTTTCGGGCATCAAAAAATATTTGTCAGTTTAACATAATGTAGAATAAAGTAATAATTTTTAATATTTGGTCGCATATCCCTTGAATGCCATGACTTCCTGATGTCTGTGACCCAACAATATCAAAAGACTCTTGGTATCTTCTTTTCTGGTACTCTCACAAGCGATACTATAACCTCTCTGCATTTGAATGGATCCCTCTGGGAATTGCGGGGTGGGACTAGATTTAGCTGTAAATTATGCTGGAACAGTATGGAATACATGGTTGGCGAAATGGCTGTAAGCCATCAAGGGTCTGAGGTATCAAACGAGCCTCAAACCATCACTCTTCTGCTATATATGCAGTAGATATGGATGGATCACTTTTGCTTGCGTTGTTAAACTTAGCTAACTGAGCTAACATTAACGTTACTGACTAAAAATCTTATCACCAACTGTATTGTGTCAGTATGATTTAGTCTAACATTACATTCTGCCAAAATATATATATATACATATATATATATATATATATTTAGCAAAATATTCAGCAAAATATCTAGCTATTTTAAAGATGAACTAACATAACGTCAACATTAATTAATTGTCCTAACGTTAACGTTCCATTGCTTGGCACTGTTATAGTTTCATGTGGGGCTTGTAATGTTACTAATTTAATGTTAGCTAGCTAACGTTTTGTCAATGTTAGCTTTGTCACTTGGTAACGGTAGCTAGATAAGTTAGCTAACGTTAGCTGCAGTTACTTTGGAGCTGTTCGGTCAGAGTTGTGTGGAACTGCTGTGATCACTGACCTGGCAAAATATCCTTTTAGCAAAATAACGTTATCCACCTTGCTCTCTCGAGTTGATTTGTACACACTTTTTGTGATTCAGAAAAATGTTAAACCATACATAAAATTCAAAACTCGCTTTGTACTTTTAGTTTAAAAACAGAACAGTTAGTAGCCTATGGCTGGTTTCTGTGATGTGGCAGTGTGTATAAAGAGACTCAGACTAGCTTCAGAGATGGAGCGAGGAGCAAGAAATCTCGCATTGCACAAGGCTGTTGTAACGGTAGTTAGAACTTTCAATTAGCCTTCGGTTGCTAGCAAATTTATGCCCCAATGTTAAGTCAATGGACAATTCATTTTCGGTATCGTAGAATTATAAAGTTTCGTTTAAAAACTGTACAATAAACAGAAATGTCACCAGTCAAAAGCCTTTTACCAACAACGGCATGACAACAACAACATGCACGTGCAGTGTGCTGGGGGCAAAACAATCTGTTATTCCTCCAAACAGCTGATGAGAGCACACGATTGTGGACCGAGGGGAGAGATAGCAAGCTGCTTCTAAATTAAACAAACTGCTAAAATGCCACATCCTGTTGCGTCTTTGGGTTCCAAAACAGGAAGACGAAGGAGGTAAATCTTAGATTTACTGGATACCTTCAGCAACGCGACCAAGGACTCAAACAAACCTGGGGGGTATTTCACAAAGCAGGATTACAGAGTTAGCTGGATAACTGCACTGAGTAAAACCCGGAACCCTCCCAAATCTGGAACATGGACTGAAGTAAAAAGAGCTGTTCCGGGTTTTACTCAGTGCAGTTACCCAGCTAACTCACTAATCCTGCTTTGTGAAATACCCCCCTGGTATCTCCGGATTCAAGCAATTCACCGGGCAGATTCATTGGCCTGAGCAACATATTGATAATGCCTGGGCAAATCATATCAGCCAAAATAATGTGCTAAATTGCTACGTTATTGCGGATATTGTTGTTGGTGATCTATCATAGCTAAAGTTAGATAATGTGCATTGTGTGTGTTTTTTGTGAGTTTTTTTTTTCATTTTCCCATTGTTTACATGGAGGTTATTGTGTTGGTGGCATGATATGTTGTATATAACGTTCGCTTATAGGCGTTGGGGGTAACAGTAGCCAAATGTTAGCCATTACACTTCATTGACGGTGTAATTTAAATTGCGATTGTGGACCGAAGGGAGAGAAATTGCGATCGTGGACCGGGAAGAGGGAGATAAAGTTTTTCTTTATCATTGGAGCGACTGTGTTGTTTTAATTTTGATTATTGATTATAAATTATCCTGTTATTTTGTGTTTTTATTGTTAAAATTAAATATTATTGTAACCTACACGTAAATGTTAAAAAATGTTTGGGTAGGAGCGCTTCCTGGACTAAAAACAAGTTTGTTTGAGGTGCTCTTTGAAAAAGGATACATGTAGACACAAAAATGCAAGATAAACTCCAAGGCACTCTTTTTTTAAACAATTAAAATGCCTTTATTGTCATGGCATGGTCCTGTTAGACTTAAAAACAAACTCCGACGCGCTTCGGCATCAAGCCTTCGTCAGGGAGTCAAAACCGATCTCATGGAACAAAATGGCCCTTATATAGTGGTATTCCACCAATAGGAATCTTCCACATGGACATGGTTTTATCGAGTTTTGTTTTGTTTCACCACCTCTTGTTACGCCTAATTATTTAGTGTGTGAGGTTCTTTTGTTAGTGATTCTCGCTGTTTATCGAGATCGCCTCAGTTTTTGGAGGTTGCTTTGTTTTGCCTTGTGCTAGGTAAAGTCTTTCTCCCGATCCTGTGTTATCTCAGTCCTGGTGCGGCTACTTCCGCGTTTTGTGGCGTATCTCTCTAGATACGCTTTTAGAAATCCTTATCGGACGCGTTTGGTTCTCCGAACCTTACACTCCCACTTACAGAATATCGAAGTCAGTATGGAAGAACCAGCGACTTCTAACGAATTTTAGAAAACGCTGCCTAGCCAGGGCGCTACAGGGGGTACTGTTAACCCTTTCGCACGTGAGTTCCTGATTCCAGACACTGGCCCTCCAGCGTGAGTTAATTTTTGCATGTGTTCTCAGAATATGTGACGTTCTAAACCGTCATTATGACGCAACAAACAGATCTGCCTCTAAAATCCCCTGCTTATTTCCTTATTATTCGTCATCTAGTTAATAATTGGCTATCTATGAGGCTAACTATATTTATTTGTAAAGCACTTACTGTATATAAATGTAATGATTCTTGTTTGTATTATCTTTGAGAGTTGGGCATACAAACCTGAATGATACACTACAGCTAATAAAGAACCATCATATACAAATGTCATCAAAAGGAAATAATAGTAGCCTATGCGTCTTTTTTAAATGGCCACGATACTCACAAGAAAGACAGACCCTTCAAGAAAATGAAGAATGTGGAGTTCAAATCAGTTTTCTCTCATAAATCAGGAAATAACATCTACAATATGCCTATTATCTTCAATTTTACAACAAACTGGGCTAATACACATAACTAGTTTACTTTTACTCGGTAAACTAGGTGGCGATAATGCCCCTTTGCGGAAGCAATTCGCCATTAAAAAAATTAGAAGACTACGACTTACTTACCAAACTGTTTGGAGTCACCGTTCCATCTGCATTACCTTCGGAGTTCCCGACTACCAACTCGTACGTAGAAATAGATTTTTAAATATATAGGTCTACGTACACATATATACTGTATATATATATATATATATATATATATATATATATATATATATATAATATTAGCATTTTATCTAAGACATTTAGCAGGCTATTGCAGTTGTAAAGAAGTATTTATTTTACACGCCACGATACCGTGGAGTTCAGTTCACTCATGTTCACGTTGCCTCAGCATGCTCCATAGCTGCTATGGCTTCACAACTGTGATTATTGTGAGGGTCACGCTTATATTGTCATTAATTGAATTTATATTAGTAAAAACACACAGAATGTCTAAGATTAGTATGAGCTATGTTATATTTTTGATTTTGTATTGACCAAATGATACTGAGTAAATAAGCGTTACTTGGCATAATTTATGCTATGATAATACCATATTCTATGTATATATAAAATACAGAAACCATGTTGCTTGTTTATAGAAAATGTAATTATATCCAATGTAAATAACAACACAACAGTAACAGGCAAGCAGAACAAGAATACCAGAACAATATTAACACTGACACACAACCCCCCCCCCCCTCCCCCCCCCCCCCACACACACACACACACACACACACACCCCTAACACCCCCCTAACTGAACAGTGACACACAACCCCCCCCCCCCCCATATCTCATCCTATCCTACTCTAACTGTTCCAGAAAACAGGATTACTGAGTTAAATGGATAACTGCACTAAGTGAAAACCGGAACAACTCTTCAGTCCATGTTCCAGATTTGGGAGGGTTCTGGGTTTTACTCAGTGCAGTTATCCAGCTAACTCAGTACTAATCATGCTGTGTCACATCCCCCAACCCCCCTGCCTAGTAATTTTTTAGAGTATGGAACTCTTCAAAACAGGGAGCTGGACACAGGGCAGTGTCACATGAGGAACACATATAACGCGTTAATTCTCTCTCCCTTTTGCGTCGGGTGGTGTAGAGGCAGACTCTGCAGTGCCGCCTTGTGCTCTGTCCCTGGGCTTCTGTAGGAGGCACAAAAGAAGGAAAGTGCCTCCCTGTGAGCCGCAGTGGGGTGTTGACACAAGGTCTCCCTCCAGTTGAGCGCCGGAGTAAAGGATGCTCCTGGATCAGCTCTTTCACCAGCCTCAGCTGAAAGTCCTGGTATGGCATGCGTTCCGCTATGGGTCAGTAAAAACAATTTTTTATTATTATTATTATTGTTTCATTATTATTTTTAATTATTATTATTATTATTATTATTATTATTATTTCTGTAGTTGGTTATTATTATTATTGTTGTTATTCTTTTTGTTATTCTAAGTAGTAGAAATAAAAGTAGCAGTAGTAATAGTAGTAGTATATTGTTGATGTGGGTCTTGACACTAAATGTTATTTTCTTACCAGACAGTTTTCGATGGACAGTGTAGGCATTGAGGACTGCAGTGTCGAGCAGGTGAAAGAAAAGTTTCTTGTACCACTTGGTACTTTTTCTGGCAGAGTCAACGAAGCTGGTGATCATGTCCATCCTGCCCACTGCTCCCATCTTCTTATTATAGTCAAGGAAGCATGCAGGTTTCACCTTTGGCTCCCCGGTGAAGTGGTCCACCCTTCCCGATTGAGCCATGGAAGAGGGGTGAACAGTTGTGAGGAAGTTCACATCCCTCTTGTCTTGCCACTTTACCACCAGCTGAGTGCCATTCTCCCTGAAGGTGACCTCCCCTCTCTTAATTTTTTTTGGGAATGTTGGCATCCCCCTCCTATTCAGCCGGACTGTCCCACACGCCCCAGTCCCCTGGTGGAGTAAGTGCTGGAACAGCATAGGACTGCTGTACCAATTATCAGCTTCTGAAATCGCAAGTTGATGGTTTATTTTCCATAATATACGCACCTCTGTGACGTGGCTTGACCGTGTTTAGACGGCAGTAAACCATTGTGACCGCATTCTCAACGGAGCGTTCCAATGATACGTTCTAATCACATATTTGTGATGGTATGCGTTTGGGCCATGTCCGGAATGATCACATATTTGTGATGGTACGTGCGAAAGGGTTAAGGAGGCTATCTTCTCCCTGCAAATTCAACAAGGCCAGTTGATAGAACAACTGCACAACCAGGGAGAATGCCTACAGAAAGTTTGCATAGACTTTCTGTGACAGTGAATCCCCCCTCAGTTACACAAGCACAAACTCCTCCCATTCCCATGCCCCGTACCGCTCAAGAGCCTAAACTCCAACTACCGCCTCGTTATGGTGGGGAACTGGGGAAATGCAGACCATTTTTGACACAATGTATTTTTTTTTTTTAAGCACAACCCTCCCGCTTCACTACACCAGAATCCCGTGTAGCATTTATTTTGTCACTTCTATCTGATCAGGCTCTCGCTTGGGCTGACCCTCTAATTCGGGCCAACGCCCCTGTTATTCGAGATTCAATCCAGCTCATGAATGAGATGCAGCTGTTTTTGATCACGAGGTCTCAGGTGAAGAGGCAGCCAGGAAATTGACCAGTTTGCACCAGGGAACTGATACAGTAGCGGCCTTTGCCATAGCATTTCGAGCATTGGCCGGGGAGACAGGTTGGCCTGACGGCCCGCTAAAATCCTTATTTTTAAAAGCATTGTCCGAACCCATTAAGCACGTGTTTGCTAGCCACCCGCTACGTTCAATGACCTGGTCATCACGGCAATACACCTTGATAACCGGATAAGAGAGCGTGAACGTGAGCATAGCAATCACTCGGTCCGTTTTAAATCCGCCTTGCCTAGAGGTATTCCGCCCAGTTTCCCCACCTATCCTTCCGCTGATCAGGAGGAGCCCAGGTAGATGGATGGGTCGTCTCTCCACCAACCTAGGAGAGCGAAACCGCGGGCATACTGTTGCCAATACTGCAAGCGTAGGGGCCATACAAAGGATCGATGTCCTAAGTTGACGGGAAACGAGGGGGGAAACTGAGGTCTCCAGTGAGACAAAATAGTACTCCTTCTCGGACCCTGTTACCCGTTCAACTGTTTTGGGAGGGACGCTCTGTAAGCATTAACGCTTTTATTGATTCCGGGGCCGTGGAGTCTTTTATTGGCGGCAAATGGGCTAGGATATAAAAAATCCCCACCAATCTACTCACTAGCTCCCGTCAGGTTACTGCCCTTGATAGTCGCCCTTTGGGTTCTGGAGTTATTAAGCAGAGGACGAATTCAGTAGAGATGCGCATCTCTCTCCAGGGGCACTCGGAGAGAATATACAGTCAAGCCGGAAAGTCTGCACACCCCTTTCACCTTCTCCACGTTTTATTACGTTACAGACTTATACTACAATAGATTGAGTTTATTTTTTATTTTTGCCTCAAACATCTACACACAATAGCCAATAATGACGAAGTGAAAACAGGTTTTTAGAAAATATGCAATTTTATTTTACTGACAAAAATAGGTTATTTAGGGGTTACATATCTGTACACACCCTTAGCCTAATACTTGGTTGCTGCACCTTTGGCAGCGATTACAGCTTCAAGGCGTCTTGGGAAAGAAGCTACGAGCTTGGCACACTTGTTTCTGGACATTTTTGCCCATTCCTCTTAGCATATCCTTGCAAGCTCCGTCAGGTTGGATGGGGAGCATCGGTACACAGCCATTTTCAGCTCTTTCCACAGATGTTCAATTGGATTCAGGTCTGGGCTCTGGCTGGGCCAAGGACATGCACAGACTTTCTCCGAAGCCACTCCTTTGTTCTCTTGGCTGTGTGCTTCGGGTCGTTGTCATGTGGGAAGGTAAACCTTCGCCCCGAGGTCCAGAGCGCTCTGGAGCAGGTTTTCTTCAAGGATCTCGGTGTACTTAGCTGCATTCATCTTTCCCTCTATCAGGACTAGTCGCCCCGTTCCCGCTGCTGAAAAACATCCCCACATCATGATGCTGCCACCGCCATGCTTCACTGTAGGGATGGTATTAGCCAGGTGATGAGCGGTGCCTGGTTTCCTCCAGACGTGACGCTTGGTATTCAGGCCAAAAAGTTCAATTTTGGTTTTATCAGACCAGAGATTCTTGATTCTCATGGTTTGAGAGTCCTCTAGGTGCCTTTTGGCAAACTCCAAGCGGGCTGTGATGTGCCTTTTACTAAGGAGGGGCTTCCGTCTGGCCACTCTACCATAAAGGCCTGATTGGTGGAGTGCTGCCTGGATGGTTGATCTTCTGAAAGGTTCTCCCATCTCCACAAGGATACGCTGGAGCTCTGTCAGAGTGACCCTCGGGTTCCTGCTCACCTCCCTGGCCAAGGCCCGTCTTCCCCGATTGCTCAGTTTGGCCGGGCGGCCAGGTCTAGGAAGATTCTTGGTAGTTCCAAACTTCTTCCATTTACGAATGATGGTCGCCACTGTGCTCTTTAGGACCTGTAAAGCTGCAGAGATTTTTCCGTACCCTTCTCCAGATCTATGCCTTGACACAATCCTGTTTCTGAGGTCTGCAGATAATTTCTTTGACCCCATGGCTTGGAGTTTGCTCTGACATGCACTGTCAACTGTGGGACCTTATATAGGCAGGTGTTGGCAATCCCCAATCATGTCCAATCAATTGAATGTATCACAGATGGACTCCAATTAAGTTGTAGAAACATCTCAAGCAGTATCAGTGGAAACAAACTGCACCTCAGCTCACTTTTGGGTGTCATATCAAAGGGTGTGCACACTTGTGTACATATGATATTTTACATTTAGATTTTTAATAAATTAGCACAAATGTCTAAAAACCTGTTTTCACATTGTCATTATGGGCTATGTTGTGTCGAATTTTGAGACAAAAAATTAACTCAATCCATTGTGGAATATGTCTGTAACATAATAAAATGTGGAGAAGGTGAAAGGGGTGTGCAGACTTTCCGGCTTGACTGTATTACATTATCCCTCAAGACAGAAATAGTTATCCCTCAAGACAGAGAAAATAGTCATCCCTATCCCTTAGTCTGTAATGGTGTGAACTTTCTCAATGGGAGCTAAACCTTTGAACATTTACATCCAAATTACCTTAATTTACTAGTTCAATGTAAGCAGTGCAAGAAATAAAGTTAATTTGGGTTTAAATGCGTGGACAAATATTATTGGAGAACATAAAATATAATATAATGTAATATAATATTTACCATTTAGTGGGCACAGGGGGCAAGGCTATTTGCTGTATGGAGAAAGTAGCAAACACTCAGAAATATTTACTTCAGCTGTCCGTGGTGATATAAGTGATACATTTGAATTATTAAAATGAGTAGTATCCCCCTTCACTGAAAAATAGTGTACCTGATCATACAACCTGCCTACAACCTTCTACCATTTTGTGTCCAATTTGAACAGCCTGTTTTTACATCTGACAAAAATTAGACTTGAGTTTTTGTCAACAAAAATGTTTCGTTTTTTTAGGAAAAAGCCTAATTAACGCTGCTTCTTCCCCGTCTCTAAAATGAGATCTCCACCATGGGACATGAGAAACTGCAAAATCTAACTGGACCACCAGAGGGCACCAAATATAAGGGAATGGACGGGAGCATAAAAGAAGCATGCAAGAATCCACTCTCAATACATTGACGTTAACAGACATGTGCACACATGATCTGAAGTTGTAGCTACAGCAAGTAATTGCACCTTTTCTAGTTATTATTATTATTATTATTATAGGTATTTTGAGAACGCATCTCCTCCTACATGCTTCCACATAGAACAACCATTCCAATTGTACATTGTAGCGTACTACTCACAGTATGTTGCTATGGCTTTATGGATGCATAACATTTATAGTTTTTGAGATAGAATAGTTTTAAAGCGTAAAAATGTCAGTAATTTCATTTTCTGGCCACTAGGTCTATTCCCTGATTGGCCAATGTGACATGTCACGTGACCGTTTCCAGATTCTGCCTTTTTTCGCTTTGTAAATCTAACTGGACCACCAGAGGGCACCAAATACAAGGGAATGGACGGGAGCATAAAAGAAGCACGCAAGAATCCACTCTCAATACATTGACGTTAACAGACATGTGCACGCATGACCTGAAGTTGTAGCTACAGCCCAACTTGCAATTACTTTAGTAATTGCACCTTTTCTAGTTATTATTATTATAATTAAAAGTGTTTGCAGTAAGCTACATTATCAGCAGAGTAGCGTAGACTAGAGCCACATTCGGAGGCTATCTATTTATTTATAAGTGACTAACCATGAATCAGATATGTTTAGGGAATTGGTGGTTTATAAATCCGATCGCTTAAAGGCTTGCAGACACCTTTGCGCAGAAGTCCCGCCTGCGGGACCTTTTTTGCTCAACTGAGACATTCGTTGCTACTGCAGCCGAACTATTATTGGAAATCACAAACTCTGTGTTTTAAATTTATTGGTAGACGGTTCGTGACGATTTCTGCCTAATACGTAGGCTAGTTTCTAAGTGCCACTATTTCCCTGTAGCAAGTCCATTTATCAAGCAACCCCCCACCTAGTCTATACCTACCTATGCGTGACATAGTGGACAATAGCGTCTATGTTTGAGTTCATAAATATATTTATTCATCATATAAAATTTGAATAACGTCATAGCAACGAGATAAACCCAACAATAGCCTGATCGTATGCCAGAAAAGCCGTGAAAAGCCCTGCTCACTCAAATGCAAAATAAACTGTGAAAGTACTATCTCATTCTACCATGTATTCTACTAGCAATATATGCTACTAAATATGAAGTAAATATACAATCCTACCATTGGTTTTACACATCGAGATGTTCCTTTCAAAATTCAGTTGTCATTTATTGTCTGGTACAATCGGTTTGAGAAATATACAACACTTTATACCGCTATTACACTATCTGAAACGTCGCTGTGTAATAGCCCCATGCCCTGTAAGCCTGTATCATGCATTACAGTTCACTCTGGTTTAATTGTCGGCTTTTTTATCCAATAGTGTACATTATAACCTTCGCAACGGTATATGCCAAGTCTTTTTGGGTGCTTTGAGAAATTTACTACAGCCCAGCGTAATGGCAGTTTTCGTTTTAACTGTCTAGTATTACGCAAGCACTATAGAATACGCATTATGCAGGGGAATTTCCCTTTTGCGATATGTAAGTATTTTTGCGTCTAAAATACCGTTGGTCTCTCTGGCTACATACGTACGTTCGTGTTTCCACTCGAACACTGTCTTTCCAATATGTTTGATAGCCCTATTGTTATTTTCGCATTTTGAGTGCATTTGACATACTGTAGTGCAATCCTTAAATGTATTTTTGAAGTAGGCTACCGATGTTCATTGAAGATAGAACATTTGGCAGCATTTTGCAGATGGTGGAAAACTATTTTATGTTCATGTTATCATACATAAGGCCATGTAAAAAAAATAAGTTGTTGATCGTCCTTTTTTTTTTTTTTAAAGTCGTAGGGAGGGCGGTTTTTATTTTTTTGAATTTAAGCACCAGGTACAGCGGACCGTAGAGAGAAATAAAGAGGACAGAATATATAGAACATTGCGTCTCTCGACCAAATTGCTTCTGTTTAATTGTAGCCTGTCAACATCAGTTTTGCTCATATTGATTGTAATGTTTCATGTATTTTTGGTCAATAAATGTTCCTTGATTGATTGTATGTTATTGGTTTTATGCTTGTACTACACCATAGACCAGATCTGGCTAAAAAACCTTTTTTACAACAATAAAATACTGTATAGACCAAAGTTCAAGCAATCATAAAACATTTAATAGCCTAGGTCAATATAATTATAAGCATGCCCTGTCATGGATAGACTTTGTTTTGAAATTCATGCTGCACATGCGCTCTAACAATTTTGCGTGGTGGTCGATAGAGGGCTAGGCCTAGTGGATCGGATAGGATCTCCTAGTGCGGTGTGAGTACGATTTTCTATCCAAATGGCTTAGAAATATGATTTCCCCGTGTTTTCTGCAACTTCTGGCCATCGTCACGAAAAAATAAAAAATAAAAGTCGTCGGGGCCTTTTTCGGATGTCTGGCGGGGACGATCAACAACAATTTTTTTTACATGGCCTAATATAGGCTATGGCGTATACTTGTCTCTTAGGGCATGACAAATGCTCATTCCAATTTACTGTGCGCTGATATGTGGTAGATTAAGGTAAACATTTCCTTGGAGTCATTATGAATAGGAAAATATAAAAGATTAAAAGAATACAGAAAAATGCAATCCCAGGACAAAAGTATACATACTGTAGAGTACAGGGACAAGTGATGTTTTATTGAGGTACAAGAGTGAATGATTAGGCAACATATTTAGGTGTATGTAACACTGTGATATCAATGTTTTTCATCTTAAGCCATCAGAAGGAACAAATGTATTTGTTTTGTAACGAATTAATTCATTTTATGACATGTTTTGCATAGGGGTTTTGGACCCATAGATATCTACCCCCCTATACTGATGAAAATATAGTAATTCCCACTTGAACATTATGCAAAGGTGAGTTTTATGAGCCAAAACTGTTGATTTGTAGTTAAATATATCATAATTTCTTTTTATTTAGAGCAGTGCACAATTTAGCCATTTGGATAGATTTGGAGACACTAATGGACAACAGGGTACACTGCTATATTTTGCATCATAGACTTTTAGTAGTTCTGCATATCATCCTCAGATTTTGCTAAACTTGTGGACATGGAGTTTATGATCCAGGAAATGTATATATATTACCGATTTCACTTATGTAGCTCTCAGCAAAATAAAAAAAAACTATTTTTTTTATTTTTTTCTCCAAAGTTTCTTTGCATTTGTGGCACTTTATTTTGAATTAAATTATGAAAATAAACAAATCTAAGTTTGTATTGTAAATGGTACACCTGTCTTCTTTCATTTAAGCCATTTACCAAGTTTATGTGATGCTCACACCTGGAGTTATAAAGCCCTAAACAGAGCACCCCCTAAATAGGTGAAATTTGCCATCTGCGCCAAGGGGTATAAGAGGCTATCCTCAATTTTTAATGTAGGCTATTATTGTAAATTCTTAATTTTCCTCGTAGTTAATTTTATGGTGACCTTGTGTTATGTCTGAAAAGGATAAAGTGAACAGAGCTGAAGTGAAGAAATTAATTAATAAATAAATGTTGGCCGAGGCAAGGTGTTTCCACAGTCAGTCAGTCATGACCGCAAGAGCAGAGCGTAACACCCTCCCCAAACCAGACAAAAGCGAGCGTCTGGTTTGGGGAGGGTGTGATATAATACAAGTGAAACATTGAACAGTTAATATTGTAAACCTCTTTTGCCTTTGCAATAAAAATACATTAATGTGTCAATGTGAAAATAATAACAGTCTAAGAAATGAAAAGTACAGTAACAGTTGCACATTGTTTTTGTGGAAAATACACATGCCTTGCTGGGCTCGAACCCACTATCCACTGTGTGAGAGGCTGCAGTCTTAACCACTAAGCCACAGTAACTTCTTGGAAAGCATGAAGCCATTAGCTACATTAACATTAAAAAACATTAGTATGAAGTGTTTTTATTGGACAATAAGCTTGATGAGCAGGTATACGGACCATACCCTCAAATAATAATTCTCCCCATTGGATAACATCGCGACGGAGGCAGGCAGTTTGGCAGGAAAATGGGAAGAAGAAGCGGAAGAGAAAGGAGAAAAAACGGCAAAATAACCCAAGTTTGGGGCTTTATTGTGTGGATGTGTGAAGTTGTATCTGAATGCTGTGTGGTTACATGAGGTCAGAACATACAGAAGTTCATGTTTTTAAGGGCTGTGTGTCTATGGTCATTGTGGTTACTTCTGTAGGAAACCCTGAAAAGCGCCAAACTCTCGGTGCTGTATAGGTATGGGGCATGCCCCGCCAAGCCGTAACTTGGTGGATGGCATACCTGCCATCCCAATAATCACCCCAGCTCATTCCAAAGTGATTATTAGGCTACTAGCTACTGCTAACGGTTAAAATATGTAGGCTCCCTACAGTCGCCTACTAGCCTACCCAACTCTCATCAGCACAAAATCAACTCGACTCAGCGTCGTGAACTCAGCGATTTGCTTCATGATTAAAAAAGATATCCTTACTGTTCATGATGTAGGCTATCCACAAATTATTTTCATGTGTATTTTGAGCGTTAGCTAGAATAGGCCAGTTAAGCCCCATTGTTACGCAATCATTCAGAACGTTCAGTTATGGATATTCCAAACACGCCCATACGTGTCTTACAGTGGCGGCTGCTGACCAAAATTTTTGGTGAAGCAAACCCCAAACACACCCCCCCCCCCACTGTAAAATAGTTCACTTTAAATTTACAGTAAATTTCTGGCTACTAATTGCATTACTTTCACAGTAATTTCCATATCGTATTATCAGTAAGTTTTTATGAAATAACTGTGTGCTGCAATTTCAGTCAACCTGACCATGGAATTACTGTGATATGTTGCTGTAGAATTACAGTAATCACCTGTATTTTGACATATCAACTGTAATAGTGCAACTCAGTAGTCAGCAATTTACTGTAGATTTACACTTCTGTAAAGTTGACATTTTAACTGTCATTTCACCACACCTATAAAAACAGACAATATTTGAATTGGGTAAATTTAAATGAAAACAAAGACAATATACATTTAACATATTTATTCAGCAGTTTTTCAAGAGTAAATATGCAGAGAATCTCAAGTGCAATTGCATATTTTAAGTGCAAATACTGGGCAAAAACATTTCATAGGCAGTTTAAATGTTATTTAATTAAAATTTAAATATCAACTTAAGTGTACAATTTGTACTGCTTGTGAGTGACACAAGATAGCTGAGCTGGACTTGATGAGGGCTGAGCTGGACCTGAAGAAGGCTGCTTGTGAGTGGCACAGGAGGGCTGAGCTGGACTTGAGGATGGCTGCTGGTGAGTGACACAGGAGGGCTGAGCTGGACCAGAGGAGGGCTGAGTTCGACTTGAGGAGGGCTGCTTGTGAGTGACACAAGAGGGCTGAGCTAGACCTGAGGAGGGCTGAGCTGGACTTGAGGAGTGCTGCTTGTAAGCGGCACAGGAGGGCTGAGCTGGACTTGAGAAGGGCTGCTTGTGAGTGACACAGGAGGGCTGAGCTGGACTTGAGGAGTGCTGCTTGTGAGTGACACAGGAGGGCTGAGCTAGACCAGCCATCTCTAAATCCACAAACTTAAAAACCGACTCTGCATCCCTGCCTGATGACACGTCGAAGAACCCAATGAAACGCTCTTGAATTATTCCCGCAGCATCGACATAACGCAGAATTATGGACAACTGAGCTTTGCAAGAGATGTCGGTCGTCTCATCTATTTGCCACGCAAAAAAAGGAGCAGCGGTTACTTCACTCTTGATCTCCTGCTGCATCGTAGCTGCAATAGCTTCGATCAGATCATTTTGAATCGTCTTAGACATGCCAGAGAACACAGTGGACGATTTCAAGTGTGCAGCCAGAACGTCATCATAGCGAGAAAGCATTTCAGTCAACTCCCTGTAGTTTCGTCTGTTATCAGAATTTTCACTCTCGTCATGCCACCTAAATGCCAGCTCCTGACGACCCAAGAATGCAATCGCATCAACCAACCTCCTGAGAATGTCACGATTTTTCCGCATCAATTCATTGTGCTTTGCTAATTGGATACGTGCACCTTCATCAATTAAATGCCCGATTCTCACATTTACCAAAACACTCAACTGCACGGTTGCACTGACATGCTCCTTCGATTTCCCATGAATCTCAACAGACCTGTCGAAATTACGTAAATCCTCAAAGCCATCTCTCGCAAACTTTGAACATACATCTCCTGCAGCAGCGCACTTGAACAAGACACATGGCCAGCAATACAGGCGGTTCATTAGCAAGCTACCAGTTAGTTACTCCACCTTGTCATACCGTGGTACTTTAAAACTCCGACTCACCGTGCCCACTCGCTGGACCAAATTGATAGGAGGCTTCGGTCTTCCCTCGGCCTTCACTCGCAGTTTTTCTTCGTAGTTTAACGACTGAAAAGAATCCCGCAGAATCCGATCCAGGATGTTTGACGTTACATTCGCAGATTCCATTTTCTTCCAACTGGAGCCAAATTAAATGGAAAAAGCTACCTTTTCAAAAAGTGAGCTAGTTTTGGCTAACGTCAGCTAGCTAAATCACGTTAGCAATTAGCTAGCTAGCTAGCTAGCTGAGGTAAAAAAAAATATTGAGATCGCTTAATGACAAAAAAGATAACGCTACAACACCGATACAATTTTTTACTATTTACAATATATACAAATCACCGCCGACAACGCCACAACCATAAACATTGAATAAATTTAATAAATCGCTCTCTCTCTCTCTCTCTCCAATACAGTAGCTAACACACTAACGTCTCTACTACCAACAGGGAAAATTGGCGGGTAGGATGATTATATCTTGCTGGACAAATTAACTCCTGTTCTGTATGGTTAGACATTATGTCAATCATCAGGACGAGAACGCGCACAAGAACACGCATGATTGAAATACATTAGTGAGGCAGTGCTTCACGGGTGGGCTAAAAAAATGCGTCATAATCCACAATTATCCAATCATATTTTATGAAGTCCCCCATTGATTTCCAATGGTCTAGTAAGCAGTGCTTCACTGAAGTTCCTTTTAAACGTCTAGGGGTGGCGCTGTTTTTCACGATACAAGGCACATTTTTGAATCGAGGCACTTTTTTTTTTAGCTTCACAAGGGAAATGGTAGTTGTGATGATAATTCAATATTAAATAAAGATGTGTTGTGTGTGCTATGCATGTTCTTTTATTTATTTATTTTTTATTTTTTTTGGGTGAAGCACTGCTTCACCTGTTGTCTTAGAGAAACCTCCTCTGGTGTCTTGCTATAATGACAGCCATTATCTTATAGATTCCGTGTTTTTAATACCTGCTTTCCATTTGTACTAAAATGCACCCGCAACTACCTTTCCCAAACTTCCTTTCGGGCTTAATAAATCACTTCACACGTGCTAAAGTAATCTATTTGCATGACCACCTCATACTAATTCACAAAATAATGTAGGGATGCCCAATTTAGCATATTCATGAAGGCTAACCCGCAAAAATGAGGGTGGTAACAGTTTTACACGTGTTTTTGTACACGCAAGCCTTTAGTAAATCAACCCCATCGGCAATGCATCATAAGCAAAGGGCAGGACATACAGTCATGTGAAAAAGTAAGTACATCCTCAAAGGGTAGTCAGTTTTTTTGACACATTTGGACACACGTTTATTTTATTTTAATTTCAACCATATTGATTGATTAAGATAAACGAATTCAACAAATGATGCCAAAAAAGTAGACTTCAAAAAAGTCAGGGGAAAACAACCCTTCAAGTTTACAAAAATGTGGTGTTCTTATAAAACAAGCTACATGGAAAAGAAAATAATGCTATGCTATTCTTCTCTACAAAAGCAAACCACAGTAACTACGCAAACGGTGAAACTGAGAAAAATGGAGAGAGATCAGTCTCCATCCATTATTGAACAGCAGCCTGGACACCTGTCAGTTGTCAGAAACCATGCAATGATTAGGAGAGTGCAAAGTAGATTGTCTGGTTGAATCCCAAGGCAGACTGCTTTAACTGCAGCCAAAAAAGTATGCAGCTCTAAATAATAAAATAAATAAATAGTAAATAAATACCTTTTTCCATAGAGTTCAATGGGAAAATGAGTCAGAAGAAACAACCCTTGAAGTGATCCATCCATATCAACTGCATATCTGCAGTAGAGTGATGGTTTGAGGCTAGTTTGATACCTCAGACCCTTGATGATCCGTACTATTCCGGTGTAATTTACAGCTTAATCTAGTCCCACCCCCCAATTCCCATAGAGATCCATTCAAATGCAGAGAGGTTATAGTATCGCTTGCAAATAAGATATCAAGAGTATTTTGATATCCTTTTATACCCAGTCATGACAGCATCACCTGTTTACCTGTGGAATGTTCCAAACAGGTGTTTTTTTTTTGCCCATCCCAACTTTTTTGGAAAGTGTTGCAGGCATCAAATTCAGAATTAGCGTATATTTACAAAAAACCCACTCTTCCCTCCAGGCTCCCTCGTTCCCTCCCGTCTCCCTCAGGCTGTGCGCCTGGTCCTGACCGTGGGCCCCCACAACTGTTCCTGACCCCCAGGCTGAGCGCCTGAACCCCAGGCTGAGTGCCTGGCCCTGACTGCTGGCCCCCACGCCTTCCGCGGGCCCCCATCCACGTTCCTGACCCCGGCTGAGTGCCGTCCACGTAACTGACCCCGGCCGAGTGCCGTCCACATTCCTGACCCGGGCCGAGTGCCATCCACGTTCCTGACCCCCGGCCTGAGCGCCCGTCCCTGCCTAGCCTGATTCCTGACCCCTCCATGTTCCTGACCCGTCCATGTTCTTGCCACGCCTAGTTCCTGCCTCATGTCTGGTTCCGTCTTGTCCCTGCCTATGTTCCCATTAAATGTACTCCCTGGTGGAGTTTTTCTCTGAGTCTTGCGTTTGGATCCAGTCCCCCCCCTCGGGAACCTAACACAGTCAACACTCCAAGTGCCCACAGGCTGCCAGTTGTCATCATTGAGAGAAATGCTTCACCTGCATCAGTGTTAGGTCTCTTCTCTTTTTACTGTATGAACTATAGGGTGCAAATCACTGGCTAACAGGTCAGTGCATCTGAGGAGTTCACATGCATCAGCTGCAGTGCTCCTAGTATTCAGGTGTGATTGGCAAACCAGAAATCTGAGAGGAACAATGGCCAATTCCTAATTTGGTAGTAAAAAATGGGAAATTCTTTTTTTTATTATTGTTCAATGGCTGTTTATGTTACTGTGCTACAGCACCATGTGATGAATCTGAAGATAATGTGCAAGAAAGCAAAAGCCATTTGCTGCACTGTTCACTATTTAACAGATTTCTCACTCCAGCCAAGAGCCCAACTGCACATATACATAAAATAATTAGTAGCGTTCTAGCTATCTATTGTAAGGTGTGAATGTGGCATGCTGAAAACACTTTCCTGACAAAACTGAGCTTACCACATTTGAGAGGTGAAAGAAATGGAACAAATCCATTATCACCGTGTACTATTCTGCTCCATCTGGATTCCAGGCAGCAGGGAGAGCAGATGGGCAGTAATCAGTGATTCAGTGTCCCGCAGCTGAATAAATGTTGCAGTTTGTGGCAGAGTACCTTTGTCATCAGTCAATTTTCTCAGTTGACAAAAAGGCTGATATACAAGCGTACCTTAAAAGATACCTTTTTGCTGTGTTGTGGATCATATCTTTGCTCTGTCCACAAGAATATGCACCTGTTCATTATATTTACAGTGATTAAATCAAGCAGGGTAAATTAAAGTATAGACTTTGGCCTATACTCTATATCCATCAGTGCATTCACATTACGCATGTCCTTCACATAAAGTGACATTCTAAAACAAATTACTGGCTACCTGCTTTCATCACGTATTGGAAATAAACATCAATTAATGTTATGGCGAAAAATTCAGATGGTCTTGATTTGATTGCCATCTTAATGCATTACATTATCTCTTTCATACAAGAGCAATAAAAAAGCATGCACTGCTATTCAACAACCAAAAATGCCTTTCTGTACTGCTGCAATACATGCTTGTTTTCCTTTACCCTTTATTGACTTAGGCGTCAAATATAGTACCTTTGGGCCATGACCTCTGCAGACGCTGTGAATTATGCTTCAAGTCAAATGTGAAATATTTTAAGAACATCCACAGAATGTGAATATCAATGAAAAAAATCTTATTCTTTTATGGCATTGATGCTTCTATATTACTAAATTTCTGCAACCATGAGCATTTAATGAGTTTGCAGTAAAAGATTGGGATGGCAGGTATGCCATCTGCCAAGTGACGGCTTGGGGGGCATGCCCTATGCCTATACAGCACAGAGAGTTTGCCAATTTTCAGGGTTTCCTACAGAAATAACCACAAAAGTACGAAAGCGTCATTAGCTTGGTGGTTACAGCGATGTACTTTCACGCTGGAGACCCCAAGCCCTGCCAGAACCTTACCGTTAAATTTATTTTTGACAAAAACAATGTGCAAATATTATGCTTTTCACGTTTAAGAATGTTCTTTTCACATTAAAGAGCATCTTTTTTATTACAAGGGCTAAAAGATTGAACAATATTAACTATAAACTGTTTTTTCATCTTACCATCTGACAATAATGTGGTCATTCAAACTTTAACTGTCAAATAACAAAAATTGCCTCATGAAGAACCCATGAACCTTTTGTACATAGTCCCCCTCATTTCCGGGCATCAAAAAATATTGGATAGTTTAACATAATGTCGAATAAAGTAATAACTTTTAATATATGGTCGCATATCCTTTGCATGCCATGACTGCCTCATGTCTGTGACCCAACAATATCAAAAGACTCTTGATATCTCTTGATACGTCAGACCCTTGATTACTTGGAGCCATTTACCCAACCATGTGTTCCATACTGTTCCAGTGTAATTTACAGCTAAATCTAGTCACACGCCCCCAATTCCCATAGAGATCCATTCAAATGCAGAGAGGTTATAGTATCACTTGTAGGAGTACCAGAAAATAGGATATCAAGAGTCTTTTGATATTGTTGGGTCACAGATATCAGGAAGTCATGGCATGCAAAGGATATGCAACCAAATATTAAAAATGATTACTTTATTCTACATTATGTTAAACTACTTTGTATGTTTGTGGGTTAGATGAAGCCAAATCTGTAAAATATTACTAATTCTTTTAGCACATAAAATAATACCGAGTATGGCCAGTGCCTTGAGGGAACAGTAATTGGCGGCCGCTCCCGGGGTGGGGGGAGAACTCGTGGGGGAGAATCATACAAAATGGCCTTGGGCGAACTGGAATCACGGTCAGGAGCTTGAGGAGTCACAGCCTGAAGAGCTGACCAGCTGACGGGGTTGTAGCAGGGAATGCTCAAGCGGTTGCTACACAGGAAATTTAATTAGATAGGGTACAATTGGCTACCAAATTGGGAGAAAATGGGAAAAAATCTGAAAAAAAACATATCAAATAATAACAAATGTTACTTGTGAACAATTATGTGAATGACAGAATGTCTAGACTCTGTAGGACCATACACACTTATATTCAAATACAAATATTCCAAATAAATAAATACATAATAATAATGATAATAATAATAATAATTCTTATTATGCATTTTATTCATGTTGTGCTTTTCACAGACTAACTTCCCATTTTTGTACGTTGAAAATGTTTTTTGTTGTGATTAACAAATACACTGCCAATGTTTAATCCAATGTTATTATAAAAATAATATATTCATTCAAAAACATTTTTTGTCTTTTTTAAAAGGTCACATCAGCTAGCTATAAGCGTAGAATTGGCTAAAGCAGTAATGCAATCTTTATTACAATTTTACCTAGTTCAGGAATGATAAAAGGTTACATAGCAACACAAGTCCTATTATGACAAAATTATTTTCTAAATTTGTTTGTAAAAATGTGAGAGGAGATTAATTTCATTTGTGGAGTATGATGAATAGGCCTATTTATGGAGATTGTGGAATAATACATTTTGCATTATGCCCTTGGCAATGCAAAGTAATTAAATCTGTCAATCACAGTCTGTGGGATATCTGTGTCTCATCGGGCATCAGCAACCCCCTCCGATAAATAGGATGCCCACAGCCTGCCTGCACATGCTACTCAGGAATGTTCCTTTTCCAAATATCTGTGCCAGCCTAACTGGTGAGGAGTGAAAAGAAAAAGTAGCTTGATATTATAATCTTTCAGAGGAAGGCATGGTGCTTGTCTGCGCTCTGTCAAACTGACAGAGGTGTGTATTTAAAAAAATGTAAAAAAAACAAAACGTACAAAAGCACGTGTTTTTACATAACAGCAACGTATTCAGCCCTAAGTGCGATAGATGGTCGCTGTGGCAATGTCGACTGTATGGGACTTTGGTGAAATGTAAAACGATAAGCTCTTAAGGGTTAATGAGAAAATGGTTGTAGCTTCATAACCAGGTAGGTGTTTCTCCTGACTTTTTTCCCCATAGAGTTCTATAGGAAAATGAGTCCGGAGAAACCGCCCTTAAAGTGATCCATCCACATCTACTCCATATCTGGCAACAGAGTGATGGTTTGGGGCTCGTTTGATAGCTCAGACCCTTGATAACTTACAGCCATTTAGCCAGCCATGTGTTCCATACTGTACCAGTGTAATTTACAGTTGAATCTAGTCTCACCCCCCAATTTCCATAGAGATCCATTCAAATGCAGAGAGGTTATAGTATCGCTTGTAACAGTACCTGAAAATAAGATATCGACAGTTTTTTGATGTTGAAGTAACAGCATGTAAAGGATATGCGACCAAATATGAAATATGATACTTTAAAAATACGTTAAAGCAAAGGGTATGAATACTTATGTAAATGAGAAATTTTATTTTTTTATTTTTAATAAATTTGCAAAAATCTCAAAAAAACTTTTTTCACATTGTCATTATGGGGTGTTGTGTGTAGAATTTTGAGGGAAAAAATGAATTTAATCAATTTTGGAATAAGGCTGTAACAGAACAAAATGTGGAAAAAGTGAAG
Source organism: Synaphobranchus kaupii (assembly GCA_029718625.1). Lineage (NCBI taxonomy): Eukaryota > Metazoa > Chordata > Actinopteri > Anguilliformes > Synaphobranchidae > Synaphobranchus > Synaphobranchus kaupii. Next base: position 97,368,147 of record CM056377.1, on the reverse strand, counting down.
CGCTGTGAATACTTTCCGGATGCACTGTATAATACAAATGCAAGGTAATTAATTACCATTTAAGTCTTCATAGGAAAATAACCTGGCTTTGGAACATCATGTGAATAATCATGCCAATAAAAAAGATCACTCTCAAATGGCCAGCTATTGTGAGAATGTTATTATTTACAAACAGATACATTAAAATAACAGCATTAATATAATGTGATTATTGATACTAAATATTGAGAACAAATAAACATCTAAATCATTAGTAAAATAGGATTTTGACAAAGGATCATTTGACAAAATCATTGACAAAGGATTCCCCCCCCCCCCCCCATTTCAACCCAAATACATCTAGCATTTTCGAGCTCAAAAGCAAATCATTCTAGTATAATCTGGAAAAAAAGTACTCTGGGTGAATATGCGTCATCTAACTGTCATGGGTCTCTACCCTTTTTCCCCATGCGGTCGTTTTCCTCGGTGGCCACGCGAGGGCGCTGCCCTTTTGGTGGATGCTTGCCCCGCCCTGCTTTGATTGCGGAGCTTCTGTCTGCATCCACACCTGTGCGTGGTCACCTTAGAGCTATATAAGCCTTCCGTTTCCTTCATTCAGGGCTTCGATATTGATTGTTTGTTGATTTGTATTGTGCTGTATTGTCTAGCATTATTTGTGCTGTTTTGTGTGTGGTATCATTTTGCCCTTCGTATGTTAAGTCAGTATTATTTTGGTCTAGGTTTTTAAGGAGACCGTTTTGCTCCGTTGTGCTTTATTGGAGTTATGCGGGACTCGCCTATGTGGAAGTAGCTATTAGGACTCATCCCCCTGGCGTACTTGCCTATGTGGATGTATTTATTAGGATCCTTCCGCCCTGGCTCTTTTCTGTCCTCTCTTCCTGGTTTTTCCTTTTTAGTCCGTTGCCTAGATTTTTTGCCTTTCTATGTCTCTTTCTCCTCTCTTTGTCTGCTTTCTTCCGTGAAAGCGAGAGGAGTCTGTTTGTTTGTGTGTATCTGTATAGTAGTTTCTTACTAAGAGACAGGGCATTTTATCTTACTGACTTTAGGGCTTTATTTATTCTTAGAGGCAGGGCCGTTATTTTCTATTAAGTTTTGCGTTGGTCTTTTGGCCGGTGGATGTCCGGTGCAGCTGTCCTGTTCGTCCTTTTTTCCTGCGGGACGATTTTGTTCGGAACTGTAGTTCTGTTCGTTCTCCGGGGATGTCTCTCCTTATATGGAGCTTGGGCGATGTTGTGGACATGTTTGTGTGTGACTGTGCGTTTCTGAAAGTAGCCTTGGAACGTTAGCTCTCTGTTCCTTCGCCTCGTTACATTTTCCTTTACTGAGAGGCTAGGGCGTGTGTTTTCAATTAAGCTTGCGTTAGTCATGTTTGATAGTAAAGTTATGGGACGACGGTGCTCCGTCGGCTCGCCTGTAAAATGTTTCTCTCTCCTGGGAGATCGGGCATTTACCCCTTTATGTTTTCTGCATGTGACTGCGAGCCTATGAAAGTAGCCATGGAACGTTATCTCTGTTCCTTCGCCTCGTTACATTCCTCTTTACCAAGAGGCACGGCGTTTATTTTCTATCAAACTCCTGTTAGTCTTTTAGCCGGTAATGTCCGGTGCAGCTGTCCTGTTTTGTCCTTTTTACTTGTGGGACGATTTTGTTCGGAACTGTTGTTCTGTTCGTTCTCCGGGTATTTCTCTCCTCATATGGAGCTTGGGTGATTTTTTTGACATGTTTGTGCTTGACTGCGAGTCTCTGAAAGTAGCCGTGGAACGTTAAATCTCTGTTCCTGTTCGCCTCGTTACATTCCTCTTTATGGAGAGGTAGGGCGTTTATTTTCTACTAATTTCGCTTTGGTCTTTTAGCCGGTAACTGTCCGGTGCAGCCTGTCCTGTTCGTTCCTTTCGGTACCTGTCTCCGTACATGGAGTTTTTGACGATTTTGTTCGGAACTGTAGTTCTGTTTCGTCTTTCGGTACATGTCTTCCTATAGGGAAGATTGGGCGATGTTGTGGACATGTTTGTGTGTGACTGCGAGTCTGAGAGTAGCCTTGGAACGTTATATCTCTGTTCCTTTCGCCTCCTCATATACTATCGTATTATTTTGCAGTGTTTGTTGACTGTGTGTTTTTATTTGTGTCACGCCACCATTACACTAACTCTTTGGCTTTCAAATAAAAGCTATGGAGAACTGCTGCTTGCCTGCAACTGTGGGGACACTCTGGGGTGTTCAGTGGTAAATGTTGTTAGGAAGCTATATTCACTTCACATATTTTGCAAATGAAAGAATAATAAGAAATGTATGATAATATAATTTTGTTCACTTACATGCAAACACTTGGTGTCCTCACATTTATTATGATCTTCAATACCTCAATACAAATATTTTTTCCACTGATTATATTTTATGCTTACACAATTTAAATGTTTGAGACTATTCAATCATTTGTGGTGCATTAAGTGTTAATTATGTGAATAATCACACTAAATAAAATGTATTTTACCCATTAGGTTACTGTACTACAGCTCTTTAGGTTACTGTACTACATTTGTGCTACAGCTCTGAACAAACGCTGACGTGTCTCAAGTCTCCGCTGCTAGCTGTCAGCTAGCTGAGTTGCTACTGGAGTAGCAAGCTACCCGAGTTGAACCACCGAAACCGGGCCCTCCACGGGCCCGTGTCGGTAAGTGCCGTTCTATGACCTGCATCCACCACAGTTGTTGGATCTATAAACCTCTGCTATCAATTCTCAACGGGCTCTTTCTGAGTCCTGGCCTGTAAGTGTCTGTCTCTGCTGTTTACGGGGCTAGGCTCCCCCCTTCCCTCCCTGGCTACAGCTGAAGCTAGCCCCCTGTACCTGATCAACACTGCCGCCGAGTCTCTTTTCTCTTACAGCCTCCTGTTTTTCACCACATACAATGCCTTCACTCACCTCTCAGCCTGAGTGCACAAACTGCATCTGCCTGAGCCAGAGGATCGCGGAGCTGGAGGGGAGAATATCCGTCCTCTACCAGATACAGGCAGATGAGCAGCTTATCGACTCCCTGGTGGTCGCTACTACTACAGCCGGAGAGGAGAACTCCACCACCCTCTGTCCTGCCGCCGCCACACCATGCCAGGCTGAAGACCCCTGGCACCAGCTGGGAGCTAAACCCAAGGCTCCCGTCAGCTCCACGCCACACCAGACAGAGCCCTGGACTGCAGCTCGTGGGAGGAAACGCCGTGGCAGGCAACGATCCCGTTCTCCATCGTGGGTCCTTCAGACGGACAACAGGTTCATCACCTTAGACGAACTAGGTGACACCTCCGTGGTCGATTGTGTCCATCCTCCGTCGTCCCCTGTGTCACTAGCTGCCCCACGGCCCCTGCTGTCACTACCGACATCTAGACAGTCATTGCAGCAGCCTCTCCGCTCGTTTATCACTCGCCCCAAGCCACTGTTTACTCCTGCACCCCGAGTCCCCTCTCAACCCTCTATTCCCACGGCTGCTCGCTTGTTCGACGCCGCCCCCATCGACGCTCAGCCGTCCTCAACCCCATTACCAGAAATGTCTCAGTCAACCCATAGGCTGACCACGCTTATTATAGGGGACTCAATCATCAGAAATGTCCAAAGAAAATCCGCCAAATGTTTCTGTTACCCAGGCGCTAAAGTGGCTGATATCATGAAAAAATGCAGCAGCCTCCTTGCCGACTATCCCAGTGCACGTAACATTATAATCTATGTTGGTTGCAACGATGTCTCTAAGCAGCAGTCCGAAATTCTAATTCAAGATTTTAAAAAACTTTTTAGGTCTCTTAAAGACTGTGGCAGAAGAATTTTTATTTCCGGGCCCATCCCTCCTTTAAATCGAGGCTCCGATCGCTTTAGCAGGACTCTCTGGCTTCAGGCTAACTGTGCAACGCACAACGCGTTTTTTATCGACAATTTCAATCTTTTTTGGAATCATCCTTCCTTTTATAGAAACGATGGCATCCACCCCAGTGCCCTGGGGCGACGTATTTTAACCAACAATTTGTTTTATACAGTTTTTAACGCTCCCGGGTCTTGACTTACAGTCACCGCATGTCCACAGCTTTCACCGGCTACTTCCGGTCTCCTACCTGACTATCTCGCTCCGCCATTACTGTCAAGTCCCCCACTGTTACACTCACCAGCTCCACCCTGTGGCCTGGCGATACCCTACCATATTAAAACCATTCTAACTACCAGGCCCGCTAGACCTCGCTGTTCTAGAGGTGTTAATTTCCTGAACCTTATAATTATTCCTGCTGCTCCCTCAGATAAGATGGCCGCCTCTTGTGATATCAGTGTTAAAATGGCATCAATTAATGCCAGATCACTATCAAACAAATCCTTAATTTTTAATGATATTGTTACTTCCTCTAACTTGGACTTTTTATTACTGACTGAAACTTGGTTGAGATGTGACGAACACAGCCAGTTGATTGAACTATGCCCCCCAAACTACAGGTTCTTCAACTCTCCCAGATCTTCTGGCCGTGGTGGCGGCCTAGCTGCCGTTTTTAGGAGCCACTTCAATTGTAGCTTTGCAAATTTTGGTGCTTTCTCCACTTTTGAATTACTCGCTTTCAAGATTGCTTGTACTACAACCTCTATTCTCTCTATTACCATCTACCGTCCGCCTAAATTAAAAAATGGTTTCTTTGAAGAGTTTTCTGAGCTATTGTCTAAAATTTCGACAGACTTTGATAATGTAATCATATCAGGAGACTTTAATATTCATATTGATAACCCAGCGGACCATGTTTCGAGTGAATTCATAAGCCTACTAGAATCTTTCGATTTTTCTCAGCATGTGTCTGGACCCACCCACAATCGAGGCCACACCTTGGACCTGATTATCTCCAAGGGACTTAATATTGCTGTAACATCAATTAAGGATATCACAGTATCAGATCATTTTTTTAATCAATTTTGATGTCTCCTTTACTCCTGAAAAATTGATAAGGAAGCAAACTATAGAAAAGCGTTATATTGATAATGACACTGCTGAAGCCTTTACTAACTCTATGTCCGCTCTGGTACCGTCTACTTCTCTATCACCGGATGTTCTGGTTGACAACTTCAATCTGCAAGTAAAAAGTATTATTGACATTGTTGCACCCTTGAAAACAAAAATAATTTCTGGAAAACAAAAAGCTCCCTGGACAAATGATATCTCTGTTAAACAACTAAAAAGACAGAGTAGACAGGCAGAACGTAGATGGAGGAAAACCAAGCTTCAAATCCAGCATGATATTTACAAAGATTGTCTCTATAAATATAATAAGGCAATAAAAGGTGCCAGACAATTATTTTTCTCTAAAATAATAAACAATAATTTGAATAATGCACAAATACTGTTTTCCACTGTTGATCGGCTTATTAACCCTTCCTCTTCGATCCACCCTGAGCTTCTCTCTACCACAAAATGCAAAGAATTTGCCACATTTTTCAATAGTAAAATCATGACCATCAGAAAAAATATAAGTTCTTTGAGTTTTAGCAAAGTAGAGGTATTACCTACTCCCATTAAAAGGACTTGTGGTTTGTCACACTTTACTTCTGTGGATTCCACAGCATTGGAGGATGCTGTGCTGAAGCTCAAATCCTCCACTTGCTGTCTGGACCCACTTCCTACAACCTTTTTTAAAACTGTATTTAACTGTTTTACTAAGGAAGTGTTACAAATTGTTAACTGCTCCCTTCAGTCTGGTATTTTCCCAAGTGCTCTTAAAACCGCTGTCATAAAACCTTTACTAAAGAAGAAAAATCTAGATCCTTTAAGCATGAGTAATTACAGACCAATTTCAAATCTCCCGTTTCTCAGTAAGATTCTTGAAAAAATTGTGTTTAACCAATTGAATGGCTACCTTATATCAAATGACCTGTTTGACGTTTTTCAGTCCGGTTTTAGATCTCACCACAGTACAAAAACTGCCCTTGTTAAGGTGGTAAACGATCTCCGCATGAACACTGACTCCGGTAAACTTTCAATCCTCATACTCTTAGATCTCAGTGCCGCGTTCGACACTGTGGATCATGAAATCCTCCTAGACAGACTTCACAACTGGGTAGGATTGAATGGCCCTGTTCTTAGCTGGTTCAGGACCTACCTACTAGACAGAGATTTCTATGTGTCCATTGAAAACTTTACGTCTGATAAAGTCACTGTGACCTGTGGGATACCACAGGGCTCAATCCTTGGTCCCTTACTGTTTAATTTATATATGCTTCCGCTTGGACATATAATAAGGAAACATAGCATACAGTACCATAACTATGCGGATGACACGCAACTATACTTCTCCCTCTCTCCTAATGATTTAAGCCCTGTGGAAACTCTGAATAAATGCCTTAATGATATTAACATGTGGATGAACCAAAATTTCTTGCAATTAAACAGTGACAAAACGGAAATTATTGTTCTAGGTGCAAAAGCAAAGAGACAGGAAATTTCTGCCCACCTCAGTTCCTTTTCCATGACGACTAAAGAACATACCAGGAATCTTGGTGTCATCATAGATGCTGATCTTAACTTTCACCGTCATATAAATAATGTAACAAGATCAGCTTTCTATCACTTAAAAAATATCTCAAAAATTAGAGGCTTTCTGTCTAATTCAGATGCTGAGAAACTGATACATGCCTTCGTCTCAAGCAGACTTGACTATTGTAATGGTCTCTTTTCTGGACTCCACAAGGAAACTGTTAGGCGTCTGCAGCTTATACAGAATGCTGCTGCACGGATTTTGAGTAGGACCAAGAAAAATGATCATGTCACACCTGTTCTTAAATCCTTACACTGGCTTCCTATCAATGTCAGAATTGATTTTAAAATCCTTTTATTTGTTTATAAGGCTCTAAATGGCCCTGCTCCCCACTATATTAAGGAGTTGCTTATGCCATACCAACCAACAAGAAACTTAAGATCATCAGCCAGTGGACTTCTTGTTGTCCCCCGAGTGCACTCTAAAGCAGGAGAAGCTGCATTTAGTCATTATGCCCCAAACAAATGGAATGTACAGCCAAGTGATATCAGAAATGCCCCAACACTTAGCTCTTTTAAAAGTAGACTTAAATCATTTCTTTTTACTGTTGCTTTTAATTAGGTTTTTAATTTTCTTTTAATTAAGTCAATGTTGTGTTTGTTCGGCAATTGTCTGGTCCTTTTTTACGCTGCTTGTATTTTATTCCTTTTTTATTTTATTTATTTATTTATTTATTTATTATTTATTTTTTATTATTATACATGTTTTGCCTTGTGAAGCACATTGTGTTACTTTATGTATGAAATGTGCTCTATAAATAAACCTGACTTGACTTGACTTGACTTGTACCAAAGACTATGGATTTCTGCAATAAACAACAACAGGGATCATTTACACAACTCTGAACATTGTAATTAATAATCCAGGAATACATGAATATACCTGCACACTGCTGTGCTTAAAATAGGCTGACATTAACACTGGCAGGTGATTGAACCTCTCTTCCCATTTTTTTTCTGCTTAAGAGAACAATGAGGTGGACATCCAGAGGTTATGACTCCTACATTCATCCTGCAGAAAATAGAACAGACCTGCCACTCATTCTTAGCTCCTGCAGCTGGTACAAGTCAGGCAAGAAGCCTTTCCAACAACAATATGATAACGCTGGATTTCATATCCTGCCCTCTTTGCCTGTTTCAGATGCTCAGCTGTCAGATCTCTGTACAAGCAGTCTCTGTAGACCAAGGCAGCATGATATGACAGACAGAGATATATTTTCAGGAATAATAAATTGAGCAGGGAATAGCTATCACACCATGAGGCAGGGTGCCTTCTGGACAGGCTCATTGTTTAAGCAAATGTATTTCCATCATGGTTAATTTATTACTAATTATAAAACTAGAAGGTTTATTCTGAATATCAATAGTATTGTTTTAACACAGCCAGTGTATGTATTTTCATGCTTTAAAACCCCTTCACGCAGACGTCCTAGTGGTCATGCCACCGGCGCGATGAGATTGCTAAACTGAGACATTCATTGCCCCTGCAACTATGAGTGGAAACAACAAACTGCATGATCTATCTTTATTATACGAGTTTCTATAGCTAGTCCATTTATCAAGCAACTGCCCACCCAGTCTCACCTGCAACTATACCGACCCATGTGTGTATTAGTACATGATACATGACAAATATGCCAAATACGTTTCTAAGTGCCACCTTTGTCGCATACGTGGTCCATTTAACAAGCAACTCGCACCCAGTTTCCCCTGCAACTATACCGACCCAAGTGTGACACATTGGACAATAGCATCTGTCTAGGAGTTCATAAAAATATATATTTTAACCATTATTTATCCAGGAGAGACCTCTAGAGATTAAAAATCAAATTTCCAAGAGTGTCCTGACCAGACGTGGCAGCAGCAGTCACAACAAAGTTACAGACAGACAACATTTAACAAATTACAGCATAAGAAAAACTAGATCATTAAATAATAGGCAAATGCAACTACATCACAGGTAATAGGCATCATCAAAAACATAAGCAGGTCAAAGAAGCTGCCTCCATGTCTCTGACAATCCATTTAAAAACATTTAGTGAGACATTACCATATTATATTTAGTGTTACCATATTCATTTTCTTTTACAAGGAGTTCCAGGTCGAAGGAGCAAAGTAACTGAAGGCCTTTTTACCTGCTTCTGTCCATGCGAAGGGGACCGATAAAAGCACAAGATCCTGAGACCTCAAAGAATGTCCACCTGCATTAGTCCTACTAAGATAGGAACATAAGTAGGGGGGCAAAAGCAGAGGATCACCTTGCAAATAAAAATATGCCAGTGGCTGAGTCTGCGTGTGGCTAGAGCAGGCAAAGAAACCCTGGCATATAAGGTGCAGTGATGGGTAAAGTTAGTTATAAATCATAATGCAACATGGTAGATTGTGTCAATCGAGCTGAGACACTTTCCAGAGGCATTAGAATATAAAATGTCCCCATAATCAATGACTGGAAGAAAAGTAGCAGCAACAAGCCTCTTTTTGGCGGATTTAGTAAGACAGCAAAAATAACTATTTACAGCTGGCGAAACAGACCTACTTGTGTGTGAGTTTAAAGCATGCGAGCAGAGAATATATGGATCAATATTATGATCAATATTATTTGGACTAAGCATTATGAGGTGTTTTGATATAGCCTACACAATAATAATCTTTCACATTAGAGTTTAAAGCCCCAGGGAACAAATATTCGTGATTGCCTTCTAATTAGGTTCAATTGGGTCTTGTGGATCACTTTTATTCAGAATTAAATTCAACACTCAGTTAGAATTCTATACGTCAGTAGAGCCCAACTTAGTGAAATAACAGACACGACAATCGGTTGGAAAAATGACATATGTTTTATTGGCTACAACTATGAATATATGAATAATAGAAACAATAATTGATATCACATGAGGAATATCTATGACTTAATCTTAATCAGAGGAAATGATAATTATGTGATGGCTAAATATAGAAGCTAACAGTCCTACCATTAACAAAGGTTAGTTTGTGTTATGGGTTAATGACACGCTAAACTGCAGTACCAGTCAAAAGTTTGGACACACCTACTCATAGAAGGTTTTTTTCCGTTATTTTTTCTGTTTTCCACATTTTGGAATAGTAAAGACATCAAAACTATGAGATAACACAAATTAAATTATGCAAAAACCAAAAAAGGATTAAACAAATAAAAAAAGTCCATCATGGTTTAAGGCTTGTTTGATACGTCAGACCCTTGATGACTTAAAGCCATTTAGCCAACCATGTGTTCCACACTGTTCCAGTGTAATTTAAAGCTAAATCTAGTCCCACCCCCCAATTCCCATAAAGATCCATTCAAATGCAGAGGTTATAGTATCGCTTCTAAGAGTACCTGGAAATAAGATATCAGGAGTCTTTTGATATCCTTTTATACAGTCATGATGGCATCACCTTTTTACCTGTGGAATACCTGTTTACCACAGAAGTTGTTTGAGAGAATGGCAAGAATGTGCAAAGCTGTTATCAAGGCAAAGGGTGGCTACTTTGAAGAATCTAAAATATAATACTTTTTTTTATTTGTTTAACCCTTTTTTGGTTTTTGCATAATTTAATTTGTGTTATCTCATAGTTTTGATGTCTTTACTATTCCAAAATGTGGAAAACAGTAAAAATAACGGAAAAAACCTTCTATGAGTAGGTGTGTCCAAACTTTTGACTGGTACTGTATATTTTGTGGTTAGCTCGTTTTATCAGTCTCATAAATATAAAGTTTTAACAGTGTGAAACTATAAGGTCAGGGAAATTGGCTATTCCCGATCGAAACGCGCATGGCAAAACAAAATACAAACAACAGTAGGAACCAGCAGTATAATGACCTCAACTGGGTATTACAGGTTTTATGCTAGCCTATCAATTGATGTCAGTGCTAAATAAAATGCGTTTCAATACTTAACGGTAACAAAGGGAGGGCAGTCCCGATTCCGTAAGTGATGTCAGTTCGTCAGCTGGTCCAAGGTCCCGGCAGGTGCGTGGACTCCTGGAGACTTCTTCACCGAAGTCGGGTTGCGACAGGTTTCCAGTCAGGTCGACATGGACGTGCACAGATCTCCACTTGGATCCGGCTGCAAGGAAGATAGTAGAGGAACAGTTTGAAGAAACGTGTGCTCAAAACAGCTGTTGAAAATGAACCAGCTTGGTTTATTTCGTGGACGGTGGCAGGCCAACCCTGTCTCGGTGATCAGGCGAGATGCAGGTTGGGAAACGCAGAAGTCCATCAGGGTTTCAGTGGTGCGTCTGGTAGGCGTAAGACAGTGTCTTTACCATCAGAGCGAAGTTGGTAAAGTTTCATGGGTTTTTATCCTCAAAAGTCACTGAAACGACCAAATCCGTTCCTTTGATCCCAATTGGTAGATGGCTTTAGGGCACCCATGCAATTGATTGGCTAATTTCCTTGGAACCATCAATAAATACAGATGTATCAGCCATTTCCAATCACCTCAGGGTGTGCGTGTATGTGTTAAATTGGGGTCCCCTCTCTCCTTCTCAAAAGAGGGGGGCGTTCCTGCCCAACCCGGTGCCTGATCGATCAAGCAGTCTGGGTTCAGAATTCCAGAGATACTGGATACTTTTACCCTCGTTTTTGGATTGAAGTTGGGCGGTACTATAAGTGGGAATGGTGGTCACTAATCCCACACCAATCACAAGGCTGATGTCGCTTGTCCCTCCCACCAGCATTTGTCAAAATGAATGCGTTTAATACCTCATTCGAACATGGCCAGTGTGTTAGTTAGCCCTGTGGATTTAGCTACTACGTTCAGTAACGTTACACGTATCTTGACTAACGTTGGGCGTGTAGATAATAATGTCACATACGCCTTCTCATCGCTGCACTCGCCGGTGCAGTTGATTTTTTTTTTGACGTACAGAACTGAAGCGGAGCTTGAGTTGACAGGGTAACCAACCAAACAATTCCATGGCATTCAACATGCAAGCTACCCAATGTCAACTAGCTACACTCTAAAAATACACACTAAAAAAATCAGTGCTAACTAGAACCTTAAAGGGTTCCCTGGCTTGTCCCTGTGGGGGAACCTTTTTAAGTTCTAGGTAGAACCTTCTTGGATGGGTTCTACCTAGAACCCCATTGGAAGGGTTCTACCTAGAACCCTCTGTTAAAGGGTTCTTGGTATAAACCTCTGTGAAGGGTTCTACCAATAACCTTTTTTCTTTGAATGGTTCTACCTAGAACCCTCTATGAAGGGTTCTGGCTAGAACCATTTTCTCTTAATGGTTCTACCTAGAACCCTCTATGAAGGGTTCTGGTTAGAACCCTTTTGTCTTCTAATGTTCTACCAAGAACCGTCTACAAAGGGTTCTACGTATAACCCTTTCATTTTGAATGGTTCTACCTAGAACCCTCTATGAAGGGTTCTGCTTAGAACAATTTTATCTTCTAATGGTTCTACCTAGAACCATTTAGAATCTTGAGAGGCTCTCCATATATTTTGGTGTATGATCATTATTTTGGTCTTTCTTCATAATTATTACGTAGTTCTTTAATGTATATTATTAGCAGTAGTAGGCAGTAATTCTACAAAGGCATGTCCAATTCCCCATGTACATAGAATAGCAAGCACAGAGTTTTATTTAGCAAACAATTTTATTTAGAAATCTAGGAGGGTTGTTGGATGAGGTGGGGATGCCCTGAGGTAAGAGGGAGGAGCAATCAGGATGGGAAAGGTGATGTAGATCCAGCAGAAATGGGTCACAGGTGAGAGCAGGAGCAACATGACCAAGAGATCTAGGCACTTCAGGGTGTCCTCAGAAATTGACATTGGGTGACCTCTGGCAGTAGAGACATAGCAGAGAGAGAAAAGAGATGGTTAGTGTCAAAGACTACTCTGTACACCAGATTAAATTAAAAACACAAAAAGTAAAAAATAACAAACAGGTTGACTGAATTAAATGAATGAATTTAAGAAAGATAAAATAAATAAAATAAACCATTAACCTTCCTGTTATGTTAGGGTCAAAATTGACCCATTTCAGTTGAGTTTAACATCTGAAAGCTTTGAAAAAGGTTGTTGAACGAAACGTCAGCACTGAATAAAAAAATGGAGATTAATGCAAGATACGGTGTGCGGGAGTACTTCTCTTTTCTATATATCTGACTTTATCCTTCAAGCACCCGTACTACAATGACCAGGTGTGCTGCGTTCAGCCCTGACAAAACGTAGCAAAGCGTTTATTTAAACGGAAACGGTGGTGCGTTGAACACCCTGTTGTTACGCAAGCGTTGCCTTTTTAATACGGTGGGGTTTATATACACGTCGCTGCTGATTGGTTAACACCTCTGACACCCACCAAATGAGAGAAAACATACCTCAAAGCCCGTTGCACACCGTTTCGAGGAAACATGTCGTTCAACCCGGAAATCGTAGCAAAACGGTGCACACCGTTTTCAGATTGAACGTGGCCCAGGTTTTTGTTCCAACTGTGCCCTACACCAGCTGATTTCACTAATTAGCTCAGCTCTTCAACCAAGGAGGTGAACTAATTAGTAGAATCAGCTGGTGTAGAGCATGGTTAGAAAAAAACTTGCACATACTCGGCCCTCGATGGAACGAGTTTGACACCGCTGCCCTAGACCTAACCCCTTCCTGTTTGCAGATATGAAAGGACTCTGATAGGCTATGTGGAGCCTGCACCATATTGCTTTAACCTATCAATTTCTTTCTGCAAACATGAATGGGCCAAAATGGGTGTTTCTGATTGGTCTAAATCTCATGCTACGAATGGACACACACACGGACACACATGTCACGTATAGAAGCAGCTGTGCCGCTTAAAAAGACCAAATGCCATTTTGGCATATATATGTATTTTTTCATGATTCAAGGTATTCTGTTTTTAATTAACAAAGATGTTTCTTTTTGCTTGACCTGATAGCAAACCTGTATTCAGCTACCCTACAATCATCATCAGTTAATTTTACCCTATTGCCCATGTTGGGATTTGAACCAGCAGCTCTCTGGTTACCAGGCCACAGTCTTAACCTCTAGGCTACAATGCAATAATCTGTTTTCAAAGCACTAGTGAGCCAATACAATGTACCTCCGCTGAACTGTGAACAGCTCAGTTTGTATTCCTACAGATTGTAGTGCCCTTTGGTAAAAATGCCTGATTGATTGGACTTTATCAATGAATTCAACTCTTCAACAAACGTCATTACAAAATTAACCATAATGCTTTGGATGAAATTATGACAAATATACCAAGTAAGGCAGAATATGTACACTTAAAAGATAAAGGAGATCCTGGATACATGTACAAACATTCACAAATACAGTTTAAAATATTGGGAAACATTTTTTTTTGAGGGTAAGAATGAGATCCTCACGTTATTCATATTTATTCAGAAATTCATATTTATTTATTCATATTTTTTCAATAATTCATTATTTATAATATTCATTAATAAAACACTGTTGTCATTCTTACTTGCTTCATTCTCAGTTGAACTTGCATCCTTCTCAGACTTGGGTTCAGTCTTTGACAGTCAAACATTTGTTGTACAGAGTTGAGGTGACAGTGGCTCAGTAAATTAAGGAACAGGCCTAGTAATCACAAGATTGCATGTTCAATTTCCACCTGGTGATGCACTGCCACTGTATGTAAGTGTCATTATTATTTTAAAAATGGCTTATTTGGGCTTGTGTGTGATTTTTTACTAGGCTCGTTTGCCACCTAAATGGAACTCAGACTTGTAGCATAGTGGTTAGTGAGCAGGACTTTGAAGTTATTGATGTCAGGTTCAAATCGCACTGCATCCCGAATTTTAACCATGAAATAAATTCTGAGATGTAGATTAGATTTGGATGTAAGACCTGTCACTCAGTTCTGTTCACTAATCACTGATTACTGATCAATTACTGATCTAAGACCTCATGTAAGGCAAACAAACCCAAAATCCCAAAGCCTACAAAATAACACATTTAAGACAGTTGTATTCACGATCAGATTAGATTTCCACCAGCAGGGAATCGAACATGCAATGTTGAGGGTAGTTGTCCTGTTCCTTAATCACAGAGCCACTGTCACTCAAACTCCAACTCTGATGGACAAATGTTAGCCCTTCAACCCAAGTCTGAGTAAGAACAATGGTCTGACTGAAGAAAGTCCAACTGAGAATGTCTGAATGAAAACAAAGGGCGCAATTTTCAGGCTCTTACTCGCGTGTGCTAAGACAAGCGATGTGACATGGAATATGGGATGCTCTGAGTGTACTGTATGTGTAGACTCAGAGCATTCCATTCCATATTCCATACCACATTTTTACCACACCGCCTGTCATAGCGTGCAGCACACTGGAGTAAGAGCTTGAAAACTGCACCCAAAGTGTTCTAAAATGGATGCAGTATATCAGATTACTGATGAAACATCTAGGCTAATGTTACACACTGATGTACGTACATTAACACTAACATTAGAGTGTAGCTAACTAGCAGCAATCCCCACGTCTTTATTGGAAGAAACAAATGTTATAACAAAGTTAAGAAGTGTGGTTTATTATTACATGGAACCTTAGTATGTTTAAACCATAGACTGTATAAAAATATGGACAAATGGGTGACGTCACCCATTGCCTTTCCACGGCCTCGTAAAAACTGAATTGAAGCTCTGGATGTCTTTTTCGCCGCCCGTTTGTACAAACTGCGCCTGCTCCGTGGAGCCGAAGAAGACTCAACTTGTCCCTCTGATTGGTCCTGAACAAATGTTAATACCCTGTCCAAACGACACAATATTTAAAAAAATCAGCACATGCAGAAGCATTAGATGAAGGAAAGGCACCTATTGCAATTAAATCTTTTTGTGGGAAAAATTTATTGACTAAGGGCCAAATCCACAAAAGGATTGCACAGCGTTTGCCCGGGCAAACCCTGTGCAAATGAGTCAAAAAAATTGCATCCAATCCACAAAGCACATGCAAAGGCTGAAAGGTATAGCAAACTACACCGACGAGCAAATAGCTCCAAGGCTGCACCCCTCTCATTTAAATGTATGTAAATTAGGTACTTGCCTGCAAAATTGCCCCAAGGAACGCCTCCACGCCTTGCGTGTAATCCACAAACACCATGAGCTAATTGCCACACACAGTTAGAGAGGTGCAAATACCACTTTTGAAAAGCAGGTATTAACCGGACGAATTGGATGATAAACCTCTTAAGGCCAATTTTGTCGCGAATTAGCGACAAACCGACTCTTTTCAGAAATGGCCTGATATGAATGTGCATTGAATAATATAACACAAAACCTCTATTTATTTTTTCTTTTGAAAGTAAATTCCGTCCATAAGGGGATTTAAGGGCGAGACATAACAGACTGATATTTCTGGAAAAAAAAGTGTGGTCTGTCATTTTCATTAAGAACCAATCTGTGTCCTGAAATATGGAGAAAAGCCTGAAACACTTTTTGCAACTGACTCCCAAATATGGTTTCTCTCACTTGGGGTGAGATTCCGCGACTGCAATTTAGCTGCATGTCTCTGCACCTCGTTGGTGAGGACATGCAACTCGGTTTCAGAAAATTTTAATTTGCGCTTTCTCTCTGCCATTGTCGTTGATATTGTGTTCGTGGCACAAGCCAATATATAGGCTGCCACATGGCTAATTGCAATCATCGGTGCAAAGTGCAGACAGGTGGCAAATTTGTGGGCGTGTTTGCCCGGGCATATCATTGGAGCAAAATCTTTTGTGGATACCGTGGTAAACTGGTGAGGATTGCTTTTGCAATCTCTGTATTAACTTTGAGCTAATTGCCAGGAGCAATCCCCGTTCTTTGTGGATTTGGCCCTAAGTATGTTGACCACAATGCTGCCATTGACTTACATGGTGAAAGACCTATACTGGAGCCAATCACAGTGGCGCTAGTGAGCAACGGCACAATTGCCGCTCCCAGCCCAACCAGGAAGTGAGCTTCAAAACAAAAGCCCAGTCTTGGCCCCTTGGTTGAAACCCACCATTCTGTCACCACCTGTGAAGCCAGACAACGCAGGTTATCTGGTTGTGGAATTTCTACACTCTCAAATTCAGTTCTACATTCTCAAATTCCACCGAAAAAGAACATTGACCTTATTTAACAGATTAAGGCACAACTAATTAAGTCTCTTTTTGTGGCTGGCCAAAATAATTTCTGTACTGAAATATCTGCAGATAAAGATTTTGGTAGAGGTATACGTCAAAATGACCTCTACCTGTTCCGCATTTTTTTAAAACCACAGTACTGGCGTGTAAGTTACATAGACACGTAGACGGAGTCAGCGAGGGGGAAAGCAATAGGTCAGGCTTAGTAGGGACACATCATAGATCAAGCTAGCCATCATTGCCATTTTATTATAATGTCAGAAAATTACTTTGACACGCTGTTTCCTAAAGATATTTTAGCAACAGAAACCAAACAGGACTTGAGTGCTTATGCGGTTACAGAATGGACAAATGATCCAACTCAGGGCCCCCCGGATCCGTGTATACTGTGGCAAAATGTTTGCTGTTCGAGTCTCGCAAATGGCGAAGCCGTTTTGAACATTTCTCTTCTCAGTTTTTCAACATCAAAACAGAAAAACGGAGAGACTAATAAGAGGGGGTTGGGGGAAAGGCGGGGATATCAGTCAACACCTTTCTATGGAAGTCCAAATGTGACAAAAATATTTATTTCATGCCGTATTTATTTCACGGTGTAGCCTATTTATTTCAAGGCGTAGGCTATTTGTTTCAACGTATATATTTCAAGTTATATGTATTTCAAATCGCGGATACAAGCGGCCGAAATGGGTTTTCTCCGGAGTGTGGCTGGCTTCTCCCTTAGGGATAAGGTGAGAAGCTCAGTCATCCGTGAGGGACTCGGAGTAGAGCCGCTGCTCCTTTGCGTAGAAATGAGCCAGTTGAGGTGGTTCGGACATCTTGTAAGGATGCCACCTGGTCGCCTCCCTAGGGAGGTGTTTCAGGCACGTCCAGCTGGGAGGCCACGGGGCAGACCAAGGACCAGGTGGAGGGACTATATCTCCACGCTGGCCTGGGAACGCCTTGGGATCCCCCAGTCAGAGCTGGTCAATGTGGCCAGGGAAAGGGAAGTTTGGGGCCCCCTGCTGGAACTGCTACCTCCGCGACCTGACTTCGGATAAGCGGTTGAAGATGGATGGATGGATGGATGTATTTCAAAACGACTCAGTCTGTCTGTCAACATGAACGCAAACCCATAGTTTTCTTATTCCAGGACATCGCATTCTACAGAAATATAGCCTAGCTATAATTACAAAATGAGCTGGAATTCTTAGAGCAAGTTATTGCACGTGGCTTTTTTCATGTTTAGATACCTTTGCTTTTCTTACCAACTCGTAGACTACGTTTCAAAGTAGCCTATGCAACTTTACTGGGGTTAGCCTAGCCTACTCGTAGCTGGGGAATATAATTCCTTATCCAGGAGATCATCTTGACTGAGAATGTATAATGTGATCCACCATTATAGAATTAGATGTGCATATGACATAGCCAAGTCATATAGCTAGGCTACTGCACTGCGGCAGGCTGTAGGTTATAATGCCATAAAAAATTTAACCAATGTACAAATAGGCTCGGTGTTCTGTGAAATTTGGAAATATTAACCAGTGCCATGCAGATATTTCTTACGTTTATAACAAGCCAAATCTTACGAAAATTAGTTGAGAATTAAGCGAGTTAGCTATAGCATATTTTATCATGGGAAGTCTGCATCTGTCAATAGCCTAGCTACACTACCAAAATACGCAGAACAGCAGGGCCTATTTGTAAAACACCGTTTATATTATAGCCTACAGAAGTTGTCAAAATGTCAGAACTGATTATGATATACTATGGTAAAGGCATTAAATCTCTAAGTGGATGGTTAATAATGTAGACTTCATGGCATATGATAGCCTATAGCTAAATGTATTTCATGGATAACTGATCAGTTATTGCTCCAAACTTTAATAATAATGCATTTGTATTGCATATAGCCTATGGCCTGCCGCAGTGCAATAGCCTAGCTAACGTTATTGGGTAGCCTAGCCTATGTCATATGCACATCTAATTCTATAATGGTGGATCACACTACATTCTCAGAAATCATGCAGAAATCTGATTGGTGTCTTGAGGTTTTTATATCGATGGACTGAGAAACCATGGTCATGCTGACCCGGCCCCTTTCATGTTGACTGTCAGGCCGAGTAGTTTGGAAATAAATACGACCTGAAATAGATAGGCTACAAGTGGAAATAAATACGCCATGAAATTAATATTTATTTCATTGCTTATTTAGCCGATTTCATTCGCTATCTATTTCATTGCTTAGCCTATTTATTTATTTATTTATTTAATTTTGTCACATTTGGTCTTCCATAGCTATGCAAGGAAACTGGATTCTCAATCAATCATAAAGGGTACGTCCCAATATTCTTCACTCCCCACCTCCTTTCCTCCACTCCCCCACTACCACTCCTCTCCTACCCGGAAGTATGTAAAACTGCCTGAACGTTTTGAGTACAAGTATTTGCATGTACAGTATACAATGTACCTGACATTGCGGTTTGTGTCGAAAAATTCATTAATATGTAACCATTAATACGTAATTAAGATGTAATCAGCAACATTAGATTAAAACACAAACATCCATTTCCGGGCACGGAGGAGAGGAGGTGGTAGTGGAGGAAAGGAGGGTGCATTTTGGTATATTGGGTATACTCGAAAAATACATGCTCCTTTCCTCCACTACCATCTCCTCTACTCCTTGCCCTAGAAACGGATCTTGTTTTAATCTAATGTTGCTGATTTGGCTACATATTAGCCTACTTACAAATTGTTACAAATTGATTCATGTCTCGACGCAAACCACAATGTCAAGTAGCTACATTGTATACTGTACATGCAACTTCTTGTAGCTACTCAAAACGTTCAGGCAGTTTTGCATACTTCCGGGGAAAGGAGGTTGGGAGTGAAGAATATTGGGACGCACCCTGGATTTTTCGAGTATTGGGACACACTCGGTGTGTTAAATCATGGCTCCCACGTCTTACAGGGAACATTCCCTACAATTAAATTAAAACAAATAAAAGAAAATAAATGAATGTTCTTAATTATTTTACGTTATTGGACAAATAGCCTATAGCCTAGCTATCCAACATTTAGGCCATTACAGCTGTAGAGACTTGCGCTGCAATTTTCATTGACCAGTCTTTCAAAAATAAATCAACCTAAAAGTTGTGATTGTTGTCATAATTTTTTATATAGCCTAAGGTTAAATGACGTTAATGATTGTTTGCGTTTGTGGAAATAGGGGGAGAGGTAGAGGACAGCACGTTGTGAGGATCCTAAATAGTGTAGGTAAAAGTTTGAATTAATTAGGCCCCCGTAATTATAGCAGTAGCCTAGCAGTAAACTTTTATTAGGCTCTCGTGTAGCCTAACTGAAAGAAAAATTATAATGATTGTAATGTGTAGGCTATGTATGCGTACGTAGCCTACAGACATGCGTTTATCTTGAATGATGTTGACTGATATCCCCACCTTTCCTCCGCTCACCTCTTATTATTCTTTCAGTTTTTCTGGTTTGCAAGTGAAAAACTGAGAAAGGAAATGTTCAAAACGGCTTCACCGTTTGCGAGACTCGAACGGCAAACGGTTTGCCACGATATACACGGATCCCTCCGGTATCATTCCCTGACATCTCATCTGCATTAAATCCTCCGGTGACGTTACATTATGATCTATGACTATGAAAAGTGGACTAACATTAGCGAGCTGATCGTAATCAAATGGTTTCACTTTGAACATTCGATTACAGAAGCAATGTATTTTTTCTGGGCTAGTGCGTGTGTGAGCTGTTGTTGGCCACGGTTTTTGGCCATTAAAGAATGGTGCAAATTTGGGTTTTAAAATCTGTTTGCCATGCAGTAGGCTAGCTAAGCCACACATCAGCCTTTTGCCATTTTGAAAATTGCAATGTTTTTAATATTTTACTAGATTTTGCTGTAGGTGGAAGGCTTTCTGTTTTGAGCCCGAATACACGGCTGGATCCATAGCTGAATGCGCTGACAAACAGGGACTGTTTCGGCATGAAACCTGTACCACTCATTGCAGCACACTCAGTTGGCAATGCGGTAGTTACCATACGTAGGTAATGTTAAGTGTTGCAGACTTCTGCTGAGGCTAGCTAATATGCCCAGCCCAGCCCCTCGCCCTTCGCTCCAGTAACGTTATTCAGCGGGTGTAAGATAGAGCCCATCCTGCTTTTCACTAAATAAAAGTATTTTATTAAACTTAAACCCTGATATGGAGTTTGTTTTAACTTGTTGGTTGATTCTGCCAGGTTACTTTTTGACTAACCTATCAACGAATTTGGCGATTTAATTGATGAATGTCATTTTCAATAATAGCTAATTATTACATTTTAAATATAGGTTAACTGAGGGGTTACACATTACCACTTGTGTTGTGAGTGCTAATCGTGGTATAAGGGCATTGAATTCAGCGTAAACATTTTACATTAATCCTCACTTCACTGACAGCAGTGTTAAAAATATTGTAAATTGAAAACATAAAACAAGCTGTTTGTAGCAGGGGCATGTAAATAAAACAGGGGCAGCTGTAAATATCACAATTTTAAGGAAAGAAAAAGTCCAATGTCTTAATTTTGTAGTTAAATTTCTTTCACGGATTAACACTGATGTACAAAATCCTGCACGTAAGAAGATACACTTCTCCCAGCATTGACAATTCAGTAGAGTTTAGCCTTCCATTAAATTGGGAGATTTTACTTTGCATCAGTAGCTTAACAAACCAACACCGGGCCCTAATGCAGGATGGTCGAACGGGCCCCCCCTTTACCGACAACGTGTCGATCCTGACCACGCATGCGGGGGGAAAAAACACCTACACCCTCTAAAGATCTTTACCCGACAGCTGCGTTATATACAATCAATAATCATCTTTGCTTTGCTTTTTTAAAGTGTCCCTTTAAAAAATACAAGCCTAACTCATTACTCAAAAATATTGTGAAATATGTTAAGAGGGGAAATCACTTAGCAGTGCTTGTTTAGCAGAGCAATCAACTAGAATTTTCCTCCTAAAATGATCTTTGAACTGCTTCAGTTCAAAAATTATTGAACGTGCGTAAAGGGATAGTTCGGAATTTTGGACATAATGTCTCAATTACGACTTACCCATGATGTAGTTGATTGATGGAAACCATTTTCAGCTAGTTCCATGCTGTCCCTTCTTTTGGACAACACACGTTGCTAATGCTAGCGCAACTCTATGGTAACCGGTAGCATCCACTACCAAACGCACTTAAACACTCCACAGTGCACCCAAAGCAAATAAAATACGACGACAGTCTATCGGGGTTATTTTGAGTGTTTATACCATCATTTTTTAAGTCAAACTATCGTTGAATCCTTTACTTTGTGCTGACCTATATTCTCTGTGGAAGTACGGCGGTGGAGCAATACTTTATGTTACCTACGAATGTAGTGCCGGCACTGGTCGACTACAACAACAAAGAAGAGCAACAAGTTGCAATGGCCACGTTCGCTCCGCCGCCGTACTTCCACAGAGGATATAGGTCATTATGGTCTTGGAGTTTGAAATTGACTCTGATGGGCTTGTGTAAAGTGTATGCGTCTTCCCCCGATAACCAGTCTGTAACTTTCTTGCTTGATATGTTACTACCGGCTGTTTCACGCAAACCCCTTTGCAAGCGCTCTTTACCACCATAAGAACCAGGATTTTCTGGAGCATAATAAACTGTCAATCTCCCAGAAATCTATGTTGACATCTGCAATAGCCTTTTCACTGGTCGGGTCGAGGTCTGTACGCAGGATTTCCTGCAACTTCTCCCTAATGTGTGGCTCCTCACGGATCTCTGAAACAAGCGTGTCAACATCTGTATACAGTTATAATATACACACACACACACACACACACACACACACACACACACACACACACACACACACAACCTAAAAAACAATTTTTTAGATTATACATTTTGACAAGTTATTTACACAAGCTTGTAGCATAGTCTTCGTCATCAGAGACAAAAGGTGTTGGTGGTACATTTTCCTTTTCTTCCTCTTCTTCAGTCACGGCATTAAACCTCGCACACAAGTTCGTTTTCACATAAGCCATTGATCTCCAAATCCAACACTACAAACCCTGGACCAGCTCACAAAATTACAGCTACTTTGTACATCATTGACAACATTTTTGTAGCATCGTTTGAATTGAACCCAGTCCTTGTGCTCAAATACCACAGACTCTGTATTTTCACTGTACACCTCCCCCTCACACAGGCTGAAAAGTGTAATTTTTGGTTCCTCGTCAGACGTTGTAACGGGTGTACTGTTCCTTTAAAGACATACAAGGGAGCCAGGCTAGGGCGCCTGATCGCTTTTTCTGGGCCAGAGAAGTTAACAAGTTGGTTAGGCAGAGTATTCGGTGTACTCTTTTATTTTCCCTCATTTAACCGTAACGCGACGGCTCTGTCCTTTTTTTTGTTGTTTTACTAATCTGTTCATGTATGATAAGGTTAGTGTGCCGTAGAGGCCAGGCATGGTATGGTCAGCGCTGCATTTAATAAAGCTACCTCTTCTATTACGCCAGTCTGTTTGCCCTGCGTCTTAAATGGTCAGTGACAACGAGCTATCCTGCAAGCTGCAAGTCAACGCGTTACAAGTGGCGCCCGAACATCGTATCTAACCCGAAAACTGGAATGACCCTCTTCAATGTTGAATTCGTCGGATAATGGAGATTATTTTAACGGAGTCTGTGAGTTTAATCGTTTGAGCAACGCTAACTCGCTACATCGTGTATTGCATTGAGCTTTGCTGTTTTGGTCTTGCTAGAACTGACTGCAGAACGATTTCAATAAGCAGCCAGCTATTTTTTTTTTTGGACTTGGTGCTATGTTTGCATTTTATTGAAAAAGTTATCCTTTTGCATTGGACACTGCGTTCTATTTCACGTTTGGATAACTAATTGGGGATATACGTTACTGTTTGAGAGGCATTGTGGAGCGTTCACTCCTGCAAAACGTGTGCATGCTCCTGGTTCGTCGTCGCCATGACAACGTGACTGCCCGGTGAACTTTCATCAAATGTAACAATTTCTGTCTGACTTTTTTTCCCGCTGTCTCGTTTGCAGGGCTGAGGCTCGCGCACACACACACACACACACACACACACACACACACACACACACACACACAAAAGGGATTCGCCTGAAAGAGTGTGAAGCAGTATATTTCACCATTTGGGAGAGCCATTATTTTTGATATATTTTGTAACGAAAACTGAACATATTCCGGGTTATTTTTCTGTGTGTTATCAGGAATAGTGCTGCATGTATGTAATCTAAGTTCTGGTAATACGGGGGTTGGCTGTTTATAGCCTATATAAAAAATAAAATAAAAACTACAATATCCAACAACTTATGCACATTAATACTGTGACTATTTTGCCTGTAATAATGATATTTGCATTATATTGACCCTAAAAATATATTTATTTTACTTAATAACCGCATTTGGCTACCTAGCGGTTGCTAGACAGGGGGAATTGAAATAGAACAGGGGTTCAATTGGCTACCAAATTTGGAGAAAAATGGGAAAAAATCTAAAACAAAATTAACAAAAAAAGAATTAAAAAATATATTTTACAAACTTGTCCATCGAGAGCCAGTAGTAGGCTAGCCTATAGTCTGTCTATGTAGGATACGTCAACAAATAGCACTTTGTTGGTTGCTTGTTTCACATTTATTTCATGTGCTTCAGGTGTGCATCAAACCAGATTAAACCACCCATGACCCGCATCAAACACTGCAATACGATTCACCCTGCAATACGATTTTCTCCTGGGTGCCCAGCCCAGGCCCCTGAGCACCTACAAGATCGGTGCCTATGGTTTGTAGCAATATGTGCCCAGTGATGAGTTGGCCTACATGTTTGGAATACATAGCTACAGAACTTTCTAGCAGATATATGAAGTCAGATATATGAAAAACTGAGTAGACTCTACTGGAAATACCTGATTGTACCTAGAGACATGTTTGTTTTGGTGGTGCTCATTTGAATTTCCTGACTTTTGTGGCTTTTAAAACAAACATCGGACTTAAAACATAGTTTTGTCATAAATTGTACTTCAAACCTATGATATGCAGTAGCTAATAAATTCTACAATTATGACAGTACCTAATAAATTACTAGTATAAATATTATACAATATTTACTGAAATGCACATGATCGTAATCATATATTGTCATGGTTTTGAACAGTGGCGTTGCGCAATATTTCGGGGCTCCCCCGCAGGTCGGACCATGGGGCCCCTCCCCTAAATCAATAATAGAGTGACATGGGATAGACATCGCGGCCACTTAAAGGTTAGCTGTTTTTCCCCCAGGATGGCTTTTGTGTGTGCGCTGGGGGGGTCTGCACAAGTGGCAGAGCATCTATACAACAGTCAGAATTGTACAATTCTGTCAATTGAAATGGCATTACAAATGTCATTTGGCTTCATCAATACGAATACTTAAAAATATCAGACATCAAAGAAAATAAGACAGGAAAATAATGAAAAAGGACGTGAGAAGAGAGGATACATTATCAGTGTAACGTTATGTCAGAAAAGATGGCTAAAATGTCGTTGTTTAACCGCTGCTCTGTGATTGGGACATTTAGGAGTTTCATTATCTAACGAAGATCGCAAACTTTACATATCAGTTAGTTATGCTCCTAGGTGTGCTCCATAAAGCTGCACCGTAACATTTGCGTTGGTTTCTGTATTATCAGAACAGCTTCCACTGTCACCACTCTCCCCTATCTCATTTAGCTTATACATTTAGCTACATGGAAGAAATATGAGATCTTTAACGGTACCTGACCATTTTTTGGAGGCAAGCTCTTCTTATTAGCTGAAGTCGAGATGACGAAGATTGAAAATGATCATTTAGCTAATTTAGGTTAGTTATTCGCTTTCCAAATCTACTCATCTGTGCATGGCCAAGCAGCCAATGTTGTGAGATTAGTCTACCGCCAATCAAAACACTGTAGTTTACACTTGGGAGTTGCTACCTAGGGAGGTCCACACACCAGTAGTTGATCATTCCGAAGACGGATCACATGGAAAGCTTATGCGAACACATTTTCTATTGATTTTAAAATGATAGTAAATTAGTTTTCAAACAGTGACGTTTCCATTTAATATTTTTTTGACATGGTGGCGAACTCTGTAGGCCTGATGTATTGTAGGCTATGGGAAACACTGGTTTGCTAACGTTAGAAATCAGTTTACGTTATTTTGTCATTTGCTTGAGCTCCCTACACACACCCCCCCACACCCGTAGCCTACGTCATAGCATAGGCTACATACGCTGCGTAGCCAGGGTGAATATCAGAAAGGGATTAGAATTGTTGATTTACTTTTATATATATATTTTTATTATAATTATAAAAATGTTATTAAAATGCCTGGGGGGGGGGGGGCTAAACAAATTTGTGACGGGGCTATAGCCCACCCTTGCCCCGGTGTAGCGCCGTCCATGGGCATCATTGACAAATACAAACAAGTGGCTTTGTATTTTTTTTAACATGAAGGTATTGTAGAACATTCGTTATAGCCTATCATTTGAGTTCACACAACGGAACGGTTCACATAGCTAACATAACATTCTGTATAAAAGAAAAGTAGCCTACAAAAAACAAACAAACAAAACACATCCTATACTATAGGCTACATAGTAGATGCTGCAGTCAGGAGACAGGAGTTACAGCTGGTAAGATCTGTCAAATGCAAAAAGTATATAACGTTAGCCTTGTATTCCTGACTTGGACAAGTACGAGAGTCGGCAGTTATTTTGGTTGCATTACGCTTCAAAACAGGAACGGTTTAGGAAGCAAGCTTGCTAAGCTAACTAGCTAAACGTAAAGCATGACCGTTGTTAGCTGACAAGCTAGGTAGCTATGTGAAGTTTTTGAACTAGTGTGTACAGTCCGGTTGTAGCAGTGTTTGAATGACGTTGGTTTATTACTAGTATGCGTAGCTACTAGTGGAGCTGTATGTGCGAACGTATTCTCTAGCTATGTTAATTTTTACCTGAAAAAAGGAACTGATTAGATTCCAATTCCAATGTAACATGTAGCCTACTCGTACTGGTTATGGCGAATAAAACTTTCTATTATTCTAACCTGTCTCGAAGCGTGAGGCACGGCTAGCTGGCTCGGTTGTAACGGGGCTGCTGTGCTGTCTGTCTGCTGTCTGCCTGGACTCGGAGCTGACGACCGGGGGGTTGTTAGCGGTGGCGGGGTCCGGTGGGGAGCTAGCTGGCTCGGCTGTAGCGGGGCTGGGGGCCTGGCTGGGCTGTCTGTCTGCTGTCTGCCTGGACTCGGAGCTGACCGGGGGGTTGCTAGCGGTGGCCGGGCCGGGTGGGGAGCTTACTGCCGATGCATCTGCAGTAACGTTAGAGTCTACCTTTGCTGCCTGCTGGAACAATGATTGATGTTCGGCTTTCGCTCTCATCTTGTTTTTCTGAGCACCGCTTGGGTATTTGCGCTTCATTTTTCATTTTTACCGTCAACGCAACTAATGAACGTTAAATTAGCAATGCTTCCCGCTTTGTTTTGAACGCTGTCCAGTGCCCAGCCTGCCAATGAGCATTAGTTATCAGCCGGCTAGCCCTATCACAGGTGAGCAAATAATTATTAGAATGATACACATGACGGGGTGCCTAGCAACATAGAAGGGAAGGGGCCCCGCCCTCTGCGCCCTGTTCCCGTTACGAAATCTAAGAGGATAATGTAAAGAAAAAAAATCTACTGGGAGCGGGGCCTCCTAAGCTCCGGGGCTCCCCCGCACCGCGGGGGGTGCGGGGGCCTCCGCTACGCCACTGGTTTTGAACCCTGTTTCTCTATGCGGTCGTTTTCCTCGGTGGCCACGCGAGGGCGCTGCCCTTTTGGTAGATGCTTGCTCCGCCCTGCTGAGTTGGCGGAGCTTCTGTTAAGCGTTTTCACCTGTGCGTAGTCACCTGAGAGATATATAAGCCTACCGTTTCCTTCGTTCGGGGCTTCTACATTATTTGTTCATTGTTTTGTACGGTGGTGTTTTTGTTAGCTGTGAGTTCTCGTACCATTTTGGCTACTCGCCTATTTTTAACGTCTCTTTGTTTGAGGCAGGGCTTATTTCTTGCTGGCTTGGTAGTTACTTATCTCGTAGAAGTTTGGGACCGTAAATCTCTGCTCTATTTCGCCCTTTTGTGCTTTTTCTCCGTGTATGGAGATTTGGGCGATTCTGTTCGGAACTGTAGTTCTGTTCGCCCCTCGGTACATGTCTTCCCATAGGGAGATCGGGCGTTTCGCTTCTACTAGGTTGCTTAGCTTGTAGAAGTGTAGAGTAGCTGTTCTTTGTTCCCTTTCGCCTGTTATTTGGTTTTCTTACTGAGAGACCTGGCGTTTTGCTTCTACTCAATTCCGTGTTACTGTGAGAGAGTAAGTAGCTTTGGTACGTTTATTCCCTGTTTTGTCTCCTTCTCGTGGACTACGTTCCCCTTTGTTGTGAGTCAGGGTTTTTGTTTTTATTGAGAGGCTGTCGTGCTATTTTTGCGTTGGTCTTTGTTGCAGCTGTCCTCCGTCCTTTTTACCAACGGGACGATTTTGTTCGGAACTATTGTTCTGTTCGTTTTCCGGGTATGTTTCTCCTTGTGTGGAGTTTGGGCGAGGTTGTGGACATGTTTGTGTGACTGCGCGTAGCATGGTAACTTTAGCTCTCTGTTCCTTCGCTTCGTTACATTCTTTTACTGAGAGGCTAGGGCGGTTGTTCCAATTTAAGCTTGCGTTAGTCTATGGATAGTAAAGTTATGGGACGACGGTGCTCCGTCGGCTCACCTGTAAAATGTTTCTCTCTCCTGGGAGATCGGGTGTTTACCCCTTTGTTTTCTGCATTGGACTGCGAGCCTATTAATCTCGCCATGGAACGTTAAATCTCTGTTCCTGTCCTGTTCGTTCCTTTCGGTGCCTTTCACCTTGAATGGAGGTTTTGACGATTTTGTTCGGAACTGCTGTTCTGTTTCGTCTTTTGGGTGCATGTCTTCCTATAGGGAAGATTGGGCGATGTTGTGGACACGTTTGTGTGTGACCGCGAGTTTGAGAGTAGCCTGGGAACGTTGGATCTGTTCCTTTCGCCTCCACAATTACTATCGTATTATTTTGCAGTGTTTGTTGACTGTGTTTTATGTTTGTCTTTACGCTACTCGCCCGTTATTATGTGTCTCGTTACCGAGACAGGGCGCGTATTATTTCTGGCTGTTCAGATCCCTGTCCTTGCGCTCTACTTGGCGTTTGACAGTGAACCGGTTAGTAGCGTCTGTAGTGGTGTTTGTTGTTCCTTGTCTTGTCTCCTTGCCTTATCTGCGGGGTTTCCCGCCTTAGTGGCCTAAGGGCTTAATGAATCCCCTTTCTGCGTTTGGCTCCTCCCACGTCACACGTCACGCCCCATTACATATATGTCATAATGAAGGATCCCCATAACTACATTTGTTCTAATAAATCATTTTTAAATGTTCCACTAAAACTAGCAAAAAGTGCCAAAATGAATGATTAACACATACACAACATCTGTATTAAGGACTTTTAGGAAAATGAAATCAAAAATACACCAAAAGATAAATGAATTTACCTGTACATTCTGTATTTAATTTCTGTTTATTGTGTCACTGTGGCTTAAGGCAAAAAATGCAACCCATAATAAACCATACAGTAGGAAATTACCTGTACATTCTGTGGAGGGAGACAACAAAAAGTATGTGATGGTTTTGCACCTCTTAAGCCATTACACTACCAAGAACAACTTACATACAGTTCGGGTAATGTGCTGTATACTTAAATTGCTGTATACTTAAATCTACATAAATTTCAGCTCCAAAATGACTCAAGTCTGCAATTGGTGCTCAGTACAAGGAGTGTCTGATTCACAAAGATTATTACAAATTAGCACACAAAATAAACATGGATTTTTTTTAACCTGTTGACCTGACACCTGGTGGTAATGCAGTTCAACTGTAAAAGGGTATTTTGGAGTTAACATAAAAAACCCCGCCCCATTTCTTGTCTGAAAGTTTTTTAATTGTATGGAGATATATTTAGTCCAGGGATGGGTTCGCGCCTCGTGGGCCAGTGTGTATGTGCGTTTTTGCTACCACCAGTTACCCTAGCTCAAAAAGCTAATTAGTCATATACTTCATCACGATTCACTCACAAATTAGACCACAAAAAAACACTACAACACGCGCATACAAACACAAGAGCTGCTGTTCATATCGTGGAATGTAGCTAAAATATCAGATCATATAAATGATTGTACTAATTAAATAACTGGTGACTGGTGGCAGAAAAAATCTGCATACACAGCAGCCCAGGATGCCTGGAGTTAGACAATTCCACAAGTCAGCTTACTTAAATAATTTTTTTTATTTTTAAATAATTTGGACCACTCCTATGAAATGAGATAGTAAGTTGTTACAAAAAATATTGAAGAGGTCCATTTGGTAGTCATTTCAGTCAACCTCATCTGTGACTCAATGATTTTGTTTCTCTTTCATTCAGTCATTTAATTTTGTTGTTTTAAAAAAAAACAACTACATATTAAATTTTTTGGGGAGGGGTCCTGTATTTTCTTTTTTAAACAACACTATTCCTGCAACATTATTTGAGCACCAAAATAAAAAAAGCATCCCTTGGTCTAAACGCATGGCATAAAGTGCATTTAGGGCGTGTCCAAGTCCTCTTTTTCTAGTTATACGGCGAGTTTTTTGAGCACTAAGCACAGCGCAACGTGCGAATGGGCTGAACTTAGTCTGTTCATTAATTATAGGTGTGTCTTGGGCGTAACATGCAATAAACCAATCAAAATGTCATATCCCATTCCCTTTAAAAGCCTGCTTTTCCACCTTGGCGGATTGCTTATATGATGGCGAAACAGACAGGCTCGTGCATGTGTAGTGCGAGCAAGGAATAGGCTATATGGATCAATAGTATGATAAATATTATTCAGACTAATCATTATGAAGTGTTTTCATATACACAATAATAATCTTTAACATTAGTGTATAATACGGGTACGGGTTCCCTGTAATTCCTGACAGTGCTGTTATTTTAGAAAATAGGCTATATTCAGTTAAATTTTGTTAAAAGCAACAGCTGAGAATAAGCTACAAGAATATGGCTTCAGTCTCACCTTGTCAGACAATGCCTAATTAGCCTGCTTGTTTGAATTTCGTTTGATTATACAATGATGCATTGTCAAACATCAATTCCATGAGGATGTTATCATGGAGTTATCGAAGCTTCATCCGAAGTTCATTATGTGCATTGTAATATTGATTAATAACATAAATACCGTTATTTTGTCTTAATGACGACACTAAATACACTAAAGCTGTCAGGTTGGCAACCCATAGGTTCACGCATACTGTCTCTTGTTTTATAATTTCCTGCATATGGAAATGGGAACAACCTGTTTTACTGGTAGCTTAATGCTTTAAACCAAGTCCACTTTCCCAGGAAGACTGAAAAGTGTGATTTACAGCAAGGGAAACAGACCTGCTCCTGCATGAAGTTAAAGCGCACATGCAGAAAATAGCATTAAAATGAATTGTGAATTAATTCTGTAATGTGCTGCAAATTTGTTTCCGTTTCTAATTAGACTCTTAGTTCTCTTTAAAATCATTCTTGTTACATCCACCATCTTCCTGCCAGTCCACCTCCCTTTCGTTCTCTTGTTTTCCCCATTCCTCTCGTTCCATGTCATGTCTTTCTTTTTACCTCGTTTGTCTTTTCCTGTTGTGCAGGCTGGACGTGATTTCCCTGCTCGTTTCCTCATTGTCTCCCCAATCATCTCTCAGCCAATCACCCACATTCCCCACTTGCATTCTGCATGCATTCTCATTACACTCGCTTACATTCCTCATGCCCGTACTCATTACTGATCTCCCACTTCACCTGCAGATGAAACCAAAATTGAACTTTTTGGTCACAACCAAAGAAGGTATGTTTGGAGAAAAATGGGTGAAGCATTTGTAGAGAACATCTTGCCAACTGTGAGGTGGAGGTGGATTCATTATGCTTTGTGGTTTTGTGCCAGTTGGGGGCACAATAAATATTGTGCAGGTGGAATTAAGAATGGATTCCACCAATTTCAAGAAATTCTAGAGGCTAATGTTTGAAGGTCAGTCCAGCCACTTAAGTTGAAGAGAGGTTGGGTAGTGCTGCAAGTCGATGATCCGAAGTATACCTCGAAATCAACCATGAAGTACCTCCAGGAAAGACGGGTGAAGGTTTTGGATTGGCCACCACAGTCCTCAGACTGGAATATTATTGAAAATCTGTGGAGAGATCTCAAACATGCAGTGCATGCAAGGAGGCCAAAGAATATTCTGAGCTAGAGGTGTTCTGCCAGGAAGAATGGGAAAAAATTCCAAAAGCAAGAATTGAAAGACTCTAGAAAGACTTGAAAGCAAGAATTGAAAGACTGTAGCTGGCTACAGAGAGCGTTTGCAAGCTGTTATAGTTGCCCGAGAAGGAGTTACAAAATACTAACTGACAGGGTTCCCAAACTTTTGCACAGAGCCATTTTCCTTTTTTTATTATTTTGAGTAAATTGTAACTTTTGCTAGATAGCTAACGTTACCTCACGGTTAAAGGGTGACATTAGATGTCAAATAAATAAAAAGTTAATAATGTTAGCTAACAAAACCAACAAGAAGCGACAGCAAGATACAGCAAGTAGGCTAGCTAACGTTAGCTAACTTTGCTACATCTAAAACAGTGTTAATAATTTACTTATTATTATAATACCTTTCATGGCCTAATAATAATAATAAACAAGAATAATAATTTCGAACACAATTATACTCCCCCCTCGCTTAAAAAATAAATCCTGGCTGCTCAGAGACTATAGAAAAATGGCTTTCACAATTATATGATTTTCCATAACCATTTCGCATTTATCAAAGCAGTTATTCATAAATACGCCAGTCATGCTTTAAAATAATCAAATCCTTGACAATAAACTTTAATTGTGGTTGGCATGCAATGATATTGTGCGTTACATGCCTATGACGTCTTAACACTAGGGTTGCACGGTACACCGAAACTTCGGTACTTTTTCGATACTTAAAAAAACAAAACGGTTCGGTATTAGAATTTTCCGACGTTCGGTACTTTTAGGTCAAATGTGTGCTCTGGTGCTATGTGTCTGGATTACTGATTGAGAGGATGAAAGGTGAACGTTAGCTAACAATACTACGAGTCTGATTCTTTCACACGCGCGATATTGTTTTTGGCCGGCAGATATAGGCTACTTTACGTTACCTACTAAACTAACGCCTTACTTCCACGGAGAATTGAGGTGAGCACAAAGTAAATTATTTAACGATAGTTTGACTTGAAAAATGATGGTATAATCACTGAAAATAACCCCGATAGACTGTCGTCGTATTTTATCATGTCACGTATAGAAACAATAATATTTTTTTTAAATGTACAAATGAGTATTCGCCGTTTTCCCTTGCTTACTGTACTATATACAGTGATGCACTTTCGGTTTAGAAGACACCTCATTTTTTTCTCCAAAATCTCTCGTATAAATATGTTTAAAAAACCAAGTACTTACCAGTATATTCAGCTACAGCTGTTTTCTGATGAACCCTGAAGAGTTTATCTTGTTATATTTCGCCAAAGTCCCGTACAGTCGACATTTCCGCAGTGACCACCCCTCTCACTTAGGGCTGAAATACGTTGCTGTACTTGTGTGAATACACACGCGCTTTCGTACATTTTTTTTTAAACGTATTTAAATACATTAGGCGACGTATGTTATGGTTACATATATACTGTATGTGACTATTCTGAAATAAATGTATTCTGTAGCAAATTTCTGAATGATACAGCTTCTTCTTCAGTTCTAACTTAAAACCATGGATGTGCAGGGAATATTTTTTTAGATATTGACATTTAAATAAAACTAGTAGAAACCAGGAGGAAATTGCCTCTGAAGGGCCAAAGTAAATAGGGTTAAGGTCATTTCAGTAGAGGTACCGAGTATCGAATCAGTATCGTTTCAGTTTCAAGTACCGTTTCAGTATCGAGTATCATGATACTAAACCTGGTATCGGTATCGAAGTCAAAATTTTGGTATCGTGACAACACTACTTAACACTATACGCTACCTTTCTCATCATCGGCTGTGTTTGCGTTTTTGTTTGAAATATGGTGGTTAATTTGGCACATTTGGCCACTTCTTCTTCCATTGCCTTTCTTTTTTTTATCCTAGCCTTTTCTGCTCCTCCTTTTCTTATTTTATTCTCCATTTTAGCATCTTCGTCTGGCACAAACTCATAAACTAAGCTAATTACATCAGGTGATCAATCATAATCTAAAACAAACTTGGGTTCAACCAATTATGGAATTTGGGAGGGGCCACTCTCATCCCCCCTATCAGAATCCAAGTTTCTGGTGTGGGCCGTGGTTGCTTTTCATGCGTGTGTGAGGAAGAGAGAGAGGGGGCCGAGTGAGAGCTCATGGGGTCCACACTGCAGCAAGTCTACAATTATTGTGTTTACCGATCCTCGCCACCAGCCCAAAAACCAGCGGCCCACCGGGATTCTTCCCGATTCTCCCGATTAGCCACTCCGGCATTGTTTGGAGATAACTTTTTACTAATACCCACTTATAAGTTTAAAATAAATAAATAATAATTGTGCTCATACATCTGAGAGGCAGCGCAGCCTCAACTGGAAAATATGCAACAGAGAAGAGTAAACTCGGCATGACTTCAAAAATGAAGGTGGATCTGATGGACAAAATGCCATGTTTCTCAACAAAAAACAGTATAGTATATTGTATTGTGCTTGTAAGCTGTGCAAACTATTTTGATGTGGTTGCATGGTTATTTGATTTTCATCAATAATTTAGCAAATCAGTTGTTAATATGGTGCAAACAGCATTCACAGCTGTTGGATAATGAGCAGTATTTCTCATTGGATCTAACCCTCTGTTTATTGTACTTGTTTGCTATCACTGAAGTTAAAATCCTTTCAACTGTACTTTTAATACAAAATCACATTACCTATAATACAGAATTTGTGCTGTCTAGTGTCAATACCATTTTACAGTGCACAAGGTTATACTTGTTGTATACAAGTAAGGCAAAAGTATATGTAGTAAATATATATAGCATTTTATGTCACATTAAGCAAGGTCAGGTCAGACGTTCTATTTTCATAATGAGAGATATGACTTTTTTAATCTTTCCCCCACTCCCTCCCCTATGGCTTTCACCCTGAGGATGAATCGGCTAGTGTCTGCAGGCATACGACTAACTCCCTCTCTTACCAGTCCCAGATACCCCCCCCCCCCCCCCCCCCAAAAGGAGAGTTCCTTCTCCCAACGCAGCCCCCCCCCTGCAGCTCCACCACCCACTCCTAAACCACCTCCCAGATCTCATCGAGCCCTGAACCATCACCACCTCCCCCCCCCCAGACGTAGAGTTCCTTCTCCCACCACAGCCCCCCCTACAGTCTCCCCAAATCTGGCAATAAATTGATATGAGTCGGGTCCCTGCCCCTTTAGTGCTGCTCCACACATTAGCCTTGACAACAAGCTGGGGCCCTACCGCATGCACTCTACCATCCCAGTCATGCTTAGAAACAGAATGATGAAAGATGTCTGTGGTTTTAATTTAGAATCTCCAAGTCCTATCCCGACTTTGATCTCTACCCAGCGTAAATTGACTCGGTATGGACCCACTGCTGTTGACCATCTCTGCTGACACCAGCAGAACTAAAACAGGCAATCACAAAGCGCTATATCTACAAAAACACCTGTGCATTATTCATCCAGGCTTTTACACCCACACCAGCTCTGCCTTCAGTTTATGTCAATGATCTTGTAAACAGTTTCAGTTCTAATGTTATGAATGTTATTGATGCCATTGCCCCCATGAAGATCAAAGTTGTCTCTGGTAAGGAAAAAGCACCATGGAGGAAGGAATACCACACTGGTAAAAGCTCAAAAAAGAGTGTAGAAAGGCAGAATGCAGGTGGTGAAAAACCAAACTCTAGGTTCATTATGACATCTATAAAGAGAGACTTTGCATCTATAACTTGGAACTAAAAAGGGCAAGACAGTCTTTTTTTCTCTGAGATTATTAATAAAAATAGCAATAATGCACGCACCTTATTTACTGTTATTGACAGACTGACAAACCCCTCAGCATCAGTCCCTCCTGAACTGCTATCCACCAAGTCATGCAATGACTTTGCTTCTTTTTTCACAGATAAAATTCTAAAGATAAGACAAACCGTCTGTAATTCCATCTCGGGCAAAATGGCTATGTCACCTGTGCCTCCGCATAAGACTACTCTAGCTAATTTGGCACATTTTCACCCCCTAGATTATGCAACCTTGACAGAAATTGTCAGAAATCTTAGGCCTACTACCTGCTGCCTTGACACTCTGCCTACAAGCTATGTTTTTAACTGCATAGCATCAAATGTACTACAGATTGTCAATAGCTCTCTTCAGTCAGGCCTTTTTCCAAGGGCCCTGAAGACCGCAGTCATTAAATCTCTTTTTAAAAAGTCTAATCTACATAATAAACAATAAATAACTACAGGCCCATCTCAAACCAACCTTTTTTAGGAAAGATTATTGAAAAGGTTGTTTTTCAGCAACTTAATGCTTTCCTGGTGCAAAACAATTTCTTTAATGTTTTTCAGTCTGGATTTCGACCACACTACAGCACTGAGACAATGCAGTTGTTAAAGTCTTAAACGACATTCATCTTAGCAGTGACGCATGAAAAATTTCAGATTTGGTATTACTGGATCTCAGTGCTGCATTCGACACAGTTTACCATAAGATACTGCTCGACAGATTAGAAAAGTGGGTGGGACATTCTGGCACGGTGCTAAATTGGTTCAAATCATATTTACAAGATCTACTTTGTGTCAATTGGTAATTATGAATCTGAGTGAACAAATATATGTGGAGTTCCTCAAGGGTCCATTCTTGAGCCTCTTCTATTCAACATTTACATGCTCCCCCTTGCTCAGATGATGGACCATTATAGCATCTCCTACCATACTTATGCAGATGACACAGAACTCTACATAACAGTGTCGCCACATGTCTACAATCCCTTACATTTGCTGAATGGGTGCATTGAACAAATCAATGAGTGGATGTGCCAGAATTTTCTATAACTGAACACAGAAAAAACTGAAATAATTGTTTTTGGCCCCAAACAAAAAAGATAAAAAATTCAGTGCTCACCTTGAATCCATGACACTAAAATCTACAAATCAAGCCAGAAATCTTGGTGTAATTATGAATTAAAGGATTTATGTCTAAACAAGATACAGAAAAGCTTGTTTAAAAAAAAACTAGATTATTGTAATGGTGTCGTCACAGATCTTAGTAAAAAATCAATTAAACAGCTGCAGCTCATAAGTGAGTCCTCATTAACAACAAGAAAGTGGAGCACATTACACCGGTCCTTAAATCACTGCACTGGCTTCCTGTGTGTCAAAGGATAGATTTTAAAATCCTATTACTTGTCTATAAAGCACTAAATGGTCTCAGGCCTAAATACATTTCTGATTTACTTGTACATTAAGAATCATCCAGACCCCTCAGGTCATCTGGAACAGGTTTACTCAGTAGACAAAAAGATACAAGATAAACTCCAAGGCACTCTCTTTTAAACAATTAAAATGCCTTTATTGTCATGGCATGGTCATGTTAGACTTAAAAACAAACTCCGACGCGCTTCGGCATCAAGCCTTCTTCAGGGAGTCAAAACAGATCTCATGGAACAAAATGGCCCTTATATAGTGGTATTCCACCAATATGAATCTTTCACATGGACATGGTGTTATGGTCTAGAGAGGGTGTACACATATAAAAACTCCAGTAGATGGCGGAATTTGGCCCACAATATTCATCAAAACTAAATTACATTATGAATACAAACAATGCCAAAAACAAACCAAAAACAGATAGATATTTACAAGAAAACATTTACAAAAAAGCAGTGAAATCTAGGTCCTCATTTAGGCCTGGGTTTTTAGTAGCCTGTAATTTGTCAATCCAAAAAGCAGAAAACATTAAACAGATTATAAATAGGAATTGGGGTATTATTGAGAGTGATGGTATACTCAGTCAGATCTTCCCTGAACCACCATTAATCAGTTTTAGGAGATGTCCTACTTTACAAGATAAACTGGTACACAGCCATCTTCAACCTAATACCCAACAAACATGGTTGGGTCTAAAACCCAAGGGATCCTACAAGTGTAACCATTGTAACCACTGCACAAATGTAATACAGACCAAGACATTTAGGGATGTTACATCTCAGAAGGAGTTCACCATCAATCATTTCATTAACTGCAAAACCACATTTGTTATCTATACACTAGAATGCCCTAGTTGCAAAGTTTTTTTACATTGGAAGAAGCTTTTTGGATTGACAAATTACAGGCTACTAAACACCCAGGCCTAAATGAGGACCTAGATTTTACTGCTTTTTTGTAAACGTTTATGTGTTTTCTTGTAAACATCTATCTGTTTTTGGCATTGTTTGTATTCATTATGTAATTTCGTTTTGATGAATATTGTGGGCCAAATTACGCCATCTACTGGAGTTTTTTATATGTGTACACCCTCTCTAGGCCACAACACCATGTCCATGTGGAAGATTCCTATTGGTGGAATACCACTATATAAGGGCCATTTTGTTCCATGAGATCTCTTTAGACTCCCTTAGACTCCCTGACGAAGGCTTGATGCCGAAGCGCGTCGGAGTTTGTTCTTAAGTCTAACATGACCATGCCATGACAATAAAGGCATTTTAATTGTTTAAAAGAGAGTGCCTTGGAGTATATCTTGTATTTTTGTGTCTACATGTATCCTTTTCCAAAGAGCACCTCAAAAAAAACTTGTTTTGAGTCCAGGAAGCACTCCTACCCAAACATTTTTTGAGGTTTACTCAGTGTTCCCAGGACCAAAACCAAGCAAGGTGAAGCAGCTTTTAGTTTCTATGCTCCCCCACCTGTGGAACAAGCTTCCTGAATACCTGAGGTCTGCTAATACTGTCAGCTCATTTAAATCATGGCTTAAAACATTACTGTTTACTGCGGCTTTCCAATAAATTACATACATAACCTACATTCTAATCTGTAACTATTCTTTTGTTTTTAATGTCTTTTACACTACTGTATGTTTTTTCTTCTTCTTTCGGCCCACCTCCACCCCCCCCCCCCCACATATTGGGGGACAACTTTATTGTAAACTTTTATTTTGTTACAAAAAGAAAAGCCTAGGTAGACTAGGTTGTGGTGTTTTGATGTGTTACTCGGCGGCAGTGTAGTATAATGGTTAAGGAACTGGGCTTGTAACCGAAAGGTTGCAGGTTGCAGGTTCGATTGCAGGTTCGATTCCCAGGTAGGACACTGCCGTTGTACCCTTGAGCAAGGTACTTAACCTGAATCGCTTCAGTATATATCCAGCTGTATAAATGGATAATATGTAAAAAATGCTAAAAGATGTGTAAGTCGCTCTGGATAAGAGCGTCTGCTAAATGCCTATAATGTATAATGTACTCGGCTCCTGTCTTGTTGTTTCTAACCTGTCTAGTTTTGTTTTCAGTTTTCCATTCAATAAATTCACTCCTTCCGGAGTTTTTGCCTGAGTCTGTCCTCCAAGTCCTGCGTTTGGGTCCATTCCAGTTTTGGAATCGTAACAATTTCACTTGCAAAATTAGTGCTGCCTTTTCAATGTGCAAATGTTTTTGGATAAGACCAGCTGTCTTTCTCAAAACAAACAAAATATTCCTGTAAAAACATAGCACTGTTTACCCTGACAGATAGAGGATTTGTCACAAGTAACTTCTTGGTAATCATTGAACAAAAATCTATTAAATAATCAAAACAGATAATTTTTGGACTGCTTGTATCTAGTAAATCCCGTAACTGGTAAGATTAAAGGTCATACTGAAATCATACTGAAGGACATATTTGGCTAAGATTCCATAGAAGCTAGTCTGCGCAGCGCAAACAAAAAGTGTCCTGTGTATATTGTTTGTGAGTGTATGGGTCTTGTGAACAGAATTGACATAGAAGGGAAGGGTGAATCTATGTTCTTTCAATCAGCCTTTGATCCTAGAAGTTTTCTATCTTCATGCTAGCTTTCATTATATTTCTTTCTTAGTTCTACTCTATTCTGCCATCATCTAAATGGTTTTTCTAGTTTTCACTCTTCTTTGAACATTGATGCTACTGGTTGTACGGTATCCTCTTTTTAAAATGTTCTCCACAATTTGGAATCACTAGTTGGGTCTCCTTGGTTACCCACTTTGCCACTCACACCGTTCACACAGGAACATTGCAAGTGAAACATACGGTACTGTCAATGCAACTCCTTTCCTCATGTTATGGCAACAGGAATATTGAGGGTATAGAAATTGCAAATAAAACAGTCACAATAAGCCAGTTTGCTGATGATACAACTTATTTCTAAAAGATAAATGCCAAATTGTGAAAGCTATCAGTGCAATTGAGCTTTTTTCAAAGGCCTCAATCTTAACTAAAACAAATGTGAGCTCTTAGCCATTGAGCTCTTGAGACATTGGTTTGACAATAAGGTTATATTGATCAATCAGCTCATGGGACCTGGCAGCAATTTTATTTCATATTCCAACCTAATCTCCCAATATAATTGTAATCCAACACTGAAAGAGTTTGCCATAATTCAGCCATGTTGACTATCGCTCCACAATCTGATGACTGTTTGATTCCATCATTGAATCCAAATTACCTTATCATTGGAGCTGACTGTCATTTATTACATCCTGGCACACATAATAAGAAAATTAGATCATTATTCCAGGTTAAAACAATCCCAACAGGTGTTATTAAATGGAACAACCACTTCACTAATATAAAATGGGAAAAAAATTTGGACACTTGAGAATAATTATTTATTAAATCATATAATATACAAACTTATATTAAATAGACCTAGACGCATGCACGTTCATGCTGTAACATTGCAGAAGAGACTTTAGAACATTTATTTTGGTCCTGTCCTTACATAAACTCTTTCTGGTCTCAACTAAATGTCTTACTGGCTGCAAAACTAGGAGTAAACCCAGACATTAATTTTAAGTCTGTTATAGTCGGGGCATCGTGGCCAGGATTAGTCAGATATACACTTTATTCTTAATTTATTTATATTGTTAGGTAAATATCATATACATATTGCGAGATCTTGTCTTTTTAAGCCTAATACTATAACTCTTTTTAATTCTACCAAACAATACATTGAAACACTGAAGCTATCCAATAAGAGGATCGCTCTCAAAACATGTGACCTCTTTAGAAAATATGATCTTTGCAGTCTCTAAAAAGCTGATTGAATGCTGCATCTCTTCCCCTTTGTCTATCCATTTTTATTAATTATTACTATAATTATTCTTGTTATTAGTATTGTTTTTTCATTTTTATTTTTTTTGCTTCTCTCTCTCACTCTCTTTTTCACTTCATCTTCTTCATTCTGGGGTTGGGTTTGAGGTGGGGTAGTGTGG
Organism: Synaphobranchus kaupii; assembly: GCA_029718625.1. Classification (NCBI taxonomy): domain Eukaryota; kingdom Metazoa; phylum Chordata; class Actinopteri; order Anguilliformes; family Synaphobranchidae; genus Synaphobranchus; species Synaphobranchus kaupii. The sequence continues at coordinate 97,326,942 of CM056377.1, read as the reverse complement.
AGTGGAGAATATGGGATTGGGATGTGCTGAGATCAGATCTTTTCTTTTGTTTCTGTCTTTTATTTGGTAGTAGCGATCCTGATGGGGGTGGTTTTGGCTCGGGGTGGGCAGATAGATAATTCAGTATCCCAATAGCTGTTGTTTGGGGACAACCATGAGCATCTAGTGAAAAGGAAAAAAGAAAAAAAAGGGAATTTCTTTTTTTTAAACAAAATAAACGTTTACAATAAAGTTGTCCCCCAATATGTTGGGGGGGGGGGTGGGCTGAAAGGAAAAAAAAAAAAACATATGGTACTGTCATGCACTCCTCAGATTATTTTAATACCAAATTAACTTCTCCAATCTGACACTGTACTTAGTAGATGCCATATAACATCCAGAAATGCAGCACAGGGTTTGTTTACAACCATTCTGGGGTGGCTTTCCCAAAGCATGTGGTAGCGAAAAGTATGTCGTGAAACGTGTCGTGAAGATATACTTGCCATTCACAACGCTTTCCATGAAAGTGATCATGCTTTTAAACAATCCTGCATCAAAATTTACGGGGTTTTCTAAAAGCTGTAGTTTATCATTTCAGGCAAACATGAATACTGTAATTGAAACGGATACGTCTCAACCACTAGGGTCAAAGTTTAGAGTTAGAGTTAAGCTACCATTAAAGACGCGTTGGTCATATAAGCAGGGTGTATTTTAAAACAAGGGAAAATAGGTTGGGAACCCATAGGTTTACGCATGACAGCTTTAGTGTATTTAGTGTCATGATTATGGCAAAATAACGCTATTTATGTTATTAATCAATATTTAAATGCAGTAATATGAACATTGGATGAAGCTTGAATTTCGCTAGGCGAAATGCATTGCCTGTGATCTGACTGCTGTGAGAACAGCCTCATGGAATTGATGTTTGACAATGCTTCATTGTTGATTGTATTAACAAAATTAATTAAACAAGCTGGGTATTTTAGGGTTTTATAAGGTGAGATGAAAGCTTATTCTCCGATGTTGCAGGTGCTTTTAATTAAATTACCGGGAACCCATGCCGGTGTTAAACCCTAATGTTTAAGATTATTATTGTGTATATGAAAACACGTCGTCATGGTTAGTCCGAATAATATTGATCCTAATATTGATCCATATATTCCTTGCTCGCACACTTTAACCTTGCGCGCGAGCAGGTTTCCCCAGCTGTAAATCACTCTTTTTGCAGTCTTATTAAATTCACCATTATATTAGCAATCCGCCAAGGTGCAAATGCAGGAAACTTTTAAACGGAATGGGAGATAAAACTGTGATTGGTTTATTGCATGTTACGCCCAAGACACACCTATAATTAAAAAGAGGTTAAGTTCAGCCCATTTGAACCTTCCGCCGTACTTTGCGCTCAAAATATGCGCCCTCTAACTAGCAAGAGGGGAGTTGGACACGCCCTAAATGCACCTGTGCCATGCGTTTTAGACGATGCACTAAGATCGTCAAGATAGAGCCCCAAGGGTGAACCTGGAGAAATAGAATGGCCAAAAATTGGCTATACTTTCATTGTACCCATACAGTCAAGCCGGAAAGTCTCCCCACCCCTTCACCTTCTCCACGTTTTATTACGTTACAGACATATTCTACAATAGATTGAGTTAATTTTTTGTCTCAAAATTCTACACAAAATAGCCCATAATGACAAAGTGAAAACAGGTTTTTAGACATTTGTGCTAATTTATAAGAAATCAAAATGTAAAATATCATATGTACACCAGTGTGCACACCCTTTGATATGACACCCAAAAGTGAGCTGAGGTGCATTTTGTTTCCACTGATACTGCTTGAGATGTTTCTACAACTTGGACATGATTGGGGATTGCCAACACCTGCCTATATAAGGTCCCACAGTTGACAGTGCATGTCAGAGCAAACTCCAAGCCATGGGGTCAAAGGAATTATCTGCAGACCTCAGAAACAGGATTTTGTCAAGGCATAGATCTGGAGAAGGGTACGGAAAAATCTCTGCAGCTTTACAGGTCCCAAAGAGCACAGTGGCCACCATCATTCGTAAATGGAAGAAGTTTGGAACCACCAAGAATCTTCCTAGACCTGGCCGCCCGGCCAAACTGAGCAATCGGGGAAGACGGGCCATGGCCAGGGAGGTGAGCAGGAACCCGAGGGTCACTCAGACAGAGCTCCAGCGTATCCTTGTGGAGATGGGAGAACCTTTCAGAAGATCAACCATCCAGGCAGCACTCCACCAATCAGGCCTTTATGGTAGTGGCCAGACGGAAGCCCCTCCTTAGTAAAAGGCACATCACAGCCCGCTTGGAGTTTGCCAAAAAGGCACCTAGAGGACTCTCAAACCATGAGAATCAAGATTCTCTGGTCTGATGAAACCAAAATGGAACTTTTTGGCCTGAATACCAAGTGTCACGTCTGGAGGAAACCAGGCACCGCTCATCACCTGGCTAATACCATCCCTACAGTGAAGCATGGCGGTGGCAGCATCATGATGTGGGGATGTTTTTCAGCAGCGGGAACGGGGCGACTAGTCCTGATAGAGGGAAAGATGAATGCAGCTAAGTACACCGAGATCCTTGAAGAAAACCTGCTCCAGAGCTCTCTGGACCTCAGACTAGGGCGAAGGTTTACCTTCCAACATGACAACGACCCGAAGCACACAGCCAAGAGAACAAAGGAGTAGCTTCGGAGAAAGTCTGTGCATGTCCTTGAGTGGCCCAGCCAGAGCCCAGACCTGAATCCAATTGAACATCTGTGGAAAGAGCTGAAAATGGCTGTGTACCGGCGCTCCCCATCCAACCTGACGGAGCTTGCAAGGAAATGCCAAGAGGAATGGGCAAAAATGTCCAGAAACAAGTGTGCCAAGCTCGTAGCTTCTTTCCCAAGATGCCTTGAAGCTGTAATCGCTGCCAAAGGTGCAGCAACCAAGTATTAGGCTAAGGGTGTGTACAGATATGTAACCCCTAAATAACCTATTTTTGTCAGTAAAATAAAATTGCATATTTTCTAAAAACCTGTTTTCACTTCATCATTATTGGCTATTATGTGTAGATGTTTGAGGCAAAAAATGAACTCAATCTACTGTAGTATAAGTCTGTAACGTAATAAAACGTGGAGAAGGTGAAAGGGGTGGGGAGACTTTCCGGCTTGACTGTATATTACATTTTTTAAGAACAAGTATACCTTGAGATAGAATGTTATATTTCAGACCATATAACTATTAAATAATGCCATAAACAAAAGATTGCTTATAAATAAATATTTACAGAAAGATTTATGAATAGAAATCTACAGCATATACCTTGTCTTTGAGTATCACATCTTAATATTTTCAATGATACCTTTTTTATGTCAAAAAAAACATTTTCAGTGTTTTAAAAAAATTGACAGATTTATCAAAACCTTGCTGCGCAACTGAGCTCTTACTGCCTGTAGAATTGCAACATTCCTTGCACACAAAGATGTTGCAAGAATAGTCCTCTTACTGGAATCAACAGCACTGACTTTGTCAGCAATTGACTCGTAGTTTTTTTTTTGTTTTTTTATTTGCAAAAAGTCTCCTCTACTAATTCCTCTTCTGAAACTTGAATTTATTCTTATGCCTCATTTAAATTGTAGTTTCCTCACACACACACACACACACACACACACACACACACACACACACACACACACACACACACACACAAAATGTGTGAAGAAAATAATAACACACATATAACACTGCCATTATTTTAAAAAACAGTAATTGTAGATATCCCACTAAACTGAAAACACTGGCCTACTTCGTAAATATGTCTCCAAGTTACATACATCCTCTGTACATCTGTAAAAAAAAGAAAAAATCCTAAAATGTGTCTGGAAAACAAACTAAAATTTCACCAGCTGTTTCAGAGAAACTAACCAAGCACTATTCCAAAGCAATGATACTTGCTACAGATTTTGTTATTGGTTGAAGTAGGTGTTGACGAATGCAGATAATTAATAAGTTACATTATTCACGATGTGTGAATGGCTATCCACTTTAGCTGGTTTCTAATGAAACTTAGATCATTAAAAAGGCTGTACTAAATGGATATAGTTGTTACTGCAAGTACAGTCTCCAAAAAACAAAATTTTGCAAATGATGGCATTTGGTTTTATTAGTTTACATATTTCAAAGAGATTTGAAGGCAGAATCTGGATCTTTCCTGTCCATTCGTTTTGGAAATTAAGCTTTGTGAAGCCTCTTTGATAGACTAAACAAATTAACAAAAAACACCACAGAGAGCTGTTACTGTCAGTCAAAAGACATAGAAAAAATTAAGAACGTTCATTTTAAGTGGAATTATCCCTTTTCGGGGATGATAAGTCAAAGAAAAATAATAATAAAATGCAGAAAACAGCCAAGTTTTGGCCATTAGTGTGTGAATTCGGTTGGACCTGAATTATTTACATGAGATCAGAGGGTACAAACATTAATGCTTGTAAGGAGAGAGAGCCTTTTGCCATTATGGTCATTTCTGTGGGAAACCCAAGTGTCAAACTCTTGGTGCTGTATAGATACGACATATAACCTGCCAACCCAAAACTTGGCAGATGGCATAGCACGCTTACACACCTAAATTTGTTTCCTGTTATCAAAGGATTGGTATCTTACTTGTATGATTGTTTTTGTCAAACATTTTATTTGAAAATTTTATAAGAACTGCGACAGGCACGGCGAAAAAGATTTTTGCAAAGGTGAGATTCGAACTTGCATCACCACAAAAGGGAGAACCTACAGCGGGAGAACCTACAGCAGGAGAAGCAACGGCTTAAACCAATGCGCCACCAGAGAATTCTGATAGAGCGTATCCTCAGGCTTTAAGAAGTAAGTTTTTTGTGAGCGCAAGAAGTTTAGTGCTCTATCTAAACTATCGCTTTAAGGCAAAGGGTTTGCGGGACTGTAGGGTGTGGTTGTGAGGGCATCGTCCTGGGTGCTCTTCTTCTGAACTTTGTGAGTGCTATATTTGTTCTGTTAGTGTGGAATTTAGCTGAAACGTTGGTAGATATAAATGGTAACGTTATATGAACTGGTTAACAATGGTCTTAGCCTTGTGGTTTGAGCCACGACTTTCACGCTGTAAATCCCTGCCAAATCCCTACCGTTAAGTTTTTTTTTCCTGACAAAAACTATGTGCACATGTTATGCTTTTCACATGTAAGAATGTTCTTTTCACATTAAATAATGTATTTTTATTGCAAGGCAAAGAACATGAACAATATTAATTGTTAACTGTTTAAATTATACTTTGCTTAAAGAGAGGTCAGACATGGTCCGATACTTGTGACCAAAAGATTTACTGCATGTAAATTTGCACAGTACCAGAAAAAATATAACATTTGTCAAGCAGAGAAAATTAAATTTAAACACAAAGGAAGGATTTTATAGCTCTCTGTCACTTTCCCCAGTAGCTTATATAGCTTCCCCCTTTAGCTTAGTAAATAATGATTCTTTACTAGGCAACACAATCACGTGTGGCAACCTTGTCATTTCGCAACAACTTTACTGATCAAATGTCCCAAGACCAACATTATCAATACAGGCAGGATAAATGATGGTCACTTTCACTGTTCATGGCCATAGTAAGTGTTTATAACTTTATTTCCTTATGCAATATTAATATTCAAATTATATCCGAATTTGCAATACATACATTTAGGAAAAGTCACAAAGGGATAGCTATATGGATTCCATGACAGCAGATTTATTGAATTTCTTTGTGACAACGGTCGCTGTCGCGTTCCTATTGTTAGATTTTAACAACTTTATAGGCTACTGTAGCTACCTTGCAAAAGGCACGTTTGTAAAATTATGTTATGTTAACCCATTAAAAACAAGTACGGTAATCCATTTAAAAATATGACTAAAACTTGAATTTATTTGTAATTCATGGTAAAGGGGAAATGACACAATCCAGGCATACAGTTGAAGTTGGAAGTTTACATACACTTAGGTTGAAGTAATTAAAACAAATTTTTAACCACTCCACAGATTTCATGTTAGCAAACTATAGTATTGGCAAGCCAGTGAGGACATCTACTTTGTGCAAGACACAAGCAATTTTTACAAACAGATTATTTCACTTTTATTTCACTATATCACAATTCCAGTGTGTCAGAAGTTTACATACACTAAGTTGACTGTGCCTTAAAATTTTTTATATTTGGTCACATATCCTTTGCATGCCATGACTCCCTGATGTCTGTGACCCAACAACATCAAAAGACTCTTGATATCTTATTTTCTGGTACAAGTCTCTGCATTTGAATGGATCTCTACGGGATTTGGGGGGTGGGACTAGATTTAGCTGTAAATTACACTGGAACAGTATGGAAACACATAGTTGGCTAAATGACTCTAACTCAGCAAGGGGCGTATAAAACAAGCCTTAAATCATCACTCTGTTGCCAGAAATACAGTAGAAATATTAAAATATTAAATATAAAAAATTGAAAGGCACAGTGTATGTAAACTTCTGACCCACTGGAATTGTGATATAGTGAATTAAAAGCTAAATAATCTGTCTGTAAACAATTGTTGGAAAAATTACTTGTGTCATGCACACAGTGTAGCTACATTCATCTTATCAAGTGCATGTCTGAAATGAATTAAATACTTGAGGTGGTGAAATTTCTTTATTTTAAATAGCGATATTAAGTACAAACTGACAGCAAAGAAACAAAAAAAAAAGCTATAGTAGGTTAAATTCAGACTAAACGTGCCATCTTCTTTCCTGTCCTCTGGTTCACGTGAGTGGTGTCTGCCAAGCTGCGGCAGCTTCATGGTGGAGAGGTGTCTCTCTGGAGGGTGTCTCTTCCAGCTGCCTCCTGCTCCTCGCCAGTCTGGGAATATTCAGTCTGTGGAATTGTTCACGGGAACCATTTATTATAGCTACTTTTTAGAACTGGCCTATAAGCAGAAAACATATTTGTCTGAGGGGGAAAATAAATATTATAATGAAAACATGTTTGGGGGATATGTAAAACTACTCAGCTACTACAAGGTAATTTGTAAAGAGTGTTTCCTGGCATCCCTTTGTGTCTCCAAATGTATCCGAAATGGATAAAATGTGCATTACAGTAAATCAGGAGATAATCAGTTTCTATCAACACATAAAGTATTCTGACTCACAGAAAACATGATTGAATTCAGTACATGAAAGAATTTCCATCATTTTCAAAAGAATTATAGGGGGGAATATATAGGGGTCCAAAAACATATCCAACCCTATACAAAAATGAATACAATGCTTTGTTTGTCCATATTATGGCCCATTGATGCAGGTGTGTTCAACATAGGATAATGGCTAAGCTATGTATACTACCAATACTAATGATACAATACAGATATGACTTAATATGTTACTATTTAGCTACAATACATTAGATAATAACTGCTATATTTTACATGGCTACTGTGACTAAAATTCAACCTGTGCACAAATAAAGTTATTACTTGAAATAATCTGCTCGAATCTCCATGAGACGCATTGTGCGTTTGAGGCTGGTAGAAATCGGATCCAAAATGGCTTCCGAATGCATGAATGCATGCAACCATACCATACCATTTCAGAAAGCTTAGGATGCACTCTATTGGATGATATAAGTGTCAATTAAAATCAAGTTTGTTTGAAAGACATTTTCTAGAATGGTCACAATTACGCACGGCCATTTTTGGAGTTTGCATAGGCCTACATGTGGAAACAAGGATTATATTTTAAAAACGGGTCAACCAAGGCAACAAAATATCCTCAGATTCTTGCAGGGGACATCTTAATCTTCATAATCAAAGGTAAGGTTACGACTTTTTCATATTTTACCGCTGCTTTTTATAACAAAAGAAAGTTATCTGGTGACAAACAAATAACACTTGTTTTTTCCCCCCCGTGTAGGCATGTTGGCAGTTAAACTGAACTGTATTCAGGATCTAGGGTGTTTTTTCCGGTTGCTGTGATAGTAAACAATTTTTTGGTGATAATATAAAAACTTTACTTAACTCTCAAATATGTTTAAATGTCTGCTATCTTACATGTAGTCGGGTCCATTGTAGACAACAGTGTAGCAGCATAGCATGATACTTTCATGAATTACAAGCCAATGGTGGCACATAGAAACATGAAATTTCACTCGCTGATAGGTAAAATCTGTATTCTCATGAAACTAACGACGTATTTCTGATGTTTGTAAAGTGGAGATGCCGACTTTCGGGGCCTGGACAATCAAGCTACAAACATACAAGCAAAAAAGAAGACATGCCAAATTTAAGTGAAAATATATTTAATGAAATACAAATAAACCACAGACCAGAAATATAGGCCTATTTGGCAAGTGTAACAATATAACAGAGCAGATTTAAAAAATTCCTAAAATAACACATATTATTAAAAATTTGGCAAGTGCAACAATGTAACAAATATATATTTTTTAAATTCAAGGAAAGGAGAACAGAACGCAGGAATGACATGAAACACATTGGTGGTGACACATAGCATTCATGACATGTAGCAGTCATGACACGTGTAATGCTCATAGCCTTCAGTGCAGGCCTCATGCGCCCAACCCTGGCAAGTGGAGCATTGAATCCAGTCATCATCAGGGACGGACTGGAGGAAGTCCTCCCCACACACAAGGCACGGACAGGACTCTGCTGGCTCCTTTGCTGCCAGGTGAGTAGCCTTCGCACCCCTCTTTTCTTTAATACTTACATTTCTTTTAGTCTTCGGTCTTAGCCTCGCTTTGTTTTTCTCCTCTGCCTCCTCAAGGGCCCGCTTCACCGGGATGTCTGTGAACACTGCAGTGGCTCTTCTTTTCAGGGCATTCCTGGTGATCTTCCTTGGCTCAGACTTGGGGAATGGACGGATGCCAACTGGGCTAATGGTGAACCCAGAAGTTGACGCCATGGCAGGAGGGTGAGAGTCGGCAGAAGACCCCACCTGGAAGGTGGGGTCGATAGCTGCAGGCAGGACCAAGGAGGAGGTGGGGTCAGTGGCTACAAACAGGACCAGGGAGGAGGTGGGCTCTGGGACAGTGGCAGGTGGAGCTGGCCTGTCGGTGACAGAACTTGGGGAAAATTCATCCTCAGAGAATATCTGGGGATTAAATGGCCAGATGCCAGAACACTGGAACCCAGCCATTATATTCTTCTGAGAGCAAGCAAGGGGGAGCGTCTGGGCCGCCACTCCAGGTAAATCACATATTGTTGCCGGTGTATCTGCGTGGGTTTTCAGCCAGTAATCCATGGCCACATTAAACCTTCTCTTGAAGGGGCCGAAGACACCGCGGTCTAGGGGCTGCAGCTTATGGGAACAGTGGGGCGGGAAGGTAAGGAGAATAATGCCATTTTCTTTACAGAAATGAATTGCTGGTATAGAAACGTGGGATGAGTGATTGTCCAGGAGGAGGAGGACTTTGTTCAGCACCGAGCACCTCGTCTGCTTCACAAAGTGGTGGAGGAAGATGAGGAAGTCTTCCTCCTGCATCCACCCAGAGCCATTTGCTGTGCCAATGGAGCCTGTGTGTGCATCCCGGATGAAATGGGGGTAGAACCTCTTCCTCGGGAAGACCAGGTAAGGGGGAATGGTGTTTCCCTGGGCACTGACAGCAACAGCAGCGGTTACCAGTGTACCTCTCTCGCCAGAGGTCATGGCACCAATCTGCTTTGTGCCTTTGGTTGCTACCACCTTCTCTGGCACCTGCACCGTTGTCACCCCTGTTTTATCCACATTCCATATGTCCTTGGCCTGCAGGTGCTCACGCTCAAGGACACGCTGGAAATTTACAAAGAAATTTTGGACGTTGGTCCGATTGAAACTGGTCGCCCTGGAGAGGCTGGTCGGCTGGGGCTTCCGTATTGAAAGACTGGGGTTCCGCTTCAGGAAGGCAGTGAACCATTTCTCGGACACTCCATGAGTCTGGGTATTTCAGCCCGTTTTTTTTTTGCCAGCTGGAATGGCAGCTTCCTGACCTAAGATAGGAGATCAATTTTTATATATATTTCAATCATTTTACTTGCATTGACTTATTTATTACATTAACTTTTTTTAATTGTATAACTTATTTACTAAATTAACTTTAAAAAAAATTTACAACCTATTTCTTATTCACTACATGAACTTCTTAAAAATTGTATCCAACTTTATTTATTAAATAGACTTATTTATTACATTGATCATGATTTTGTAACTTACTATACATTTACAACTTAGCACATGAACTTGGAAAAAAACCCTCAACTGTCTTATGAATTTCTAACTCAACATTAATATTAAACAAATGTAGGGGTGGAGGGGAGGATTAGAAAGGAAGACCCCTACCTCTTTTGGACTCAGTCCATAATACATGGCGGAGGCATTTAAGGTATTTCATGAGGTCTGCCACCTGACCTGGCTAAAAAACTGCCCAGTGATGGCTGTAGCCCACAGGAATGGACCACGTATCCTTGATACCTTTCTCCCTCAGCACATTCACCTTTCGGCAGAAGCGGTAAAGGGTGACGTGGCAGATGCCGTAGCTCTTCGCCACCCCCCTGACTGACTTGCCCTGAAGACCTCGACTGCAGCCATATCCAGGACTGCCCTAGGGACTCCCCTGTCTGTCTTTCTTGTAGAATGTTTCATTGTCTGTGAATAAAGACAGATGATTCACTTGTTATGTTGTCTTGGCTGTAGGCTACTGTTATATGTTGTCGTACTGTCTGCATGTCTGTAGCCCAGTGGCGTACCGTGGGAGTAGAACTAGGCCTTCTGTAAACTTACCTTTAACGGATGATCACTGTCAATCTGTTTCTGTTTACTTTGCCTGATTGTAAAATTGATTGTTAATTGATTCACTCAATAACCAAGAACATTAAGTAAATTATTAGGCTACCAAGTTATTTTGAGATAGCATTATTGTTCTGTGCATCATAAACTTGTGTTGCATTTTCCTATAGTCTATCCACATTTATGACGACGTGTTATCATGCGAACATTCTGACATTCTGCTCCATGTTTAAATGTTCAACGTTTCGTAGATTTTCGTAAATTTGTTTTTCTAGCCTGAATTATGCATTGCTCTCAACGGCTGTCCTCTTTACATTTATGCTTTCTAATATTTAAATCGCTTTGACTAATTTGAGTGTCTTAAAATAAATGACATTCTTTAATGCATTCAGATTATTGCCTGATCCTTGTTAAACAATCTCAAGTTGTCTCTTTGTCATTATCATTTCTAAATCATTATAGGTTACAAATTGGTCTTGATTATTCAGCGAATCAATTGTTTGATTGTTAGGCTACTCAAGCTAAATAAACGGAAACAAGTAATCCTGTAAACCCCACTTTTTCCAACGCACCGGCCGCCGCTACATATATGTAAGTGCTACCTATTCTATGACGCAAAGAAAAATACTAGCACAGAAAAACTTGATATATTCATTGATGTTTGTTATTCAGTTAATGAATTGTTTGATTGATAATTAAGAACTATAAGTGGAAACAGGTTGAGAGTAATATCCGTATAAAGGTAAGGTTACCGAAGGCCTATTTTACAGCCGACGTTACGCCACTGATGTAGCCTATACGTATTGCTATTGTTGTGCTGTTGTATTATGTTTTAGATGGTTGTATGTTTTTATGCAGCTTGGATTACTTGAAATCAGACCCATTTACAATGAAAATGCAAATCAAAGTTAATGAAACTATAGATACAAGTTCATTTAATCAAATGTGTATTTCAAGATGGGGTCAATAAAACTACGAGCCTACTTGGCACTTTATGCATACATTTTGTTAGTGTATCATGTCTATTAAGTTGTAAATGATTACTTTGTGTCTATTTCAAGAAGAAATTGTGTGATTCTAGGGTTAATAAAACACTACCGCTGCTCCTAATACTATTCATCATTGGTGGCTTATATGTAACAGTACGTTACATTTAAGCCGCCAGGTGGCGTCCGTACTTTACCGTGGCTAGCAATCCCATGTAGCCAGCATGTTAAATGGCGATGATGCTAGCTATTTACCTGCTAAATTACTAATTTAAATATACATTTGGATTCAGTCACATAAACACACAACACAGTAGACGAAAAACACTTCCGGGAAAAACATTCACTTATGAGTAGCCAAAACAAACTTTAATCAGTATTTTATGGATCCGTTTTTAAAAGCGCCCGCCTTTCTCAGGATACAAAGAGAGAGGAAGTGTAAGTGCGTATACGTAAATACGTAGCTCTAGCATCAGTGCAACACCATAAAAAGTCTGTGTTACTTATACGCCGACGTTATAAGGCAATGCTCCCCCTACGCCAGATAATTTTGCAAAAATGTCCTTCTTCCAAGTAGGCTACTATAGCCGCACCGAATGAAGTAACATAATAGTAGCAACTATTCATGAGGCTGTAGGCAATTACAATTGGCTAGCAAGCAGAAAGTCCAGGTAATGTTAAATTAGTGTAGAAACTTTCAACACTAATTAGTCTTTCACAAATGTCCTGGATCGCCCCCTCAAGGACTCAAGTTTACCTCCACAGGCACTCAATATACTCATATACAGATCCTTTCCAAAAAATTAGAATATCATGGAAAAGTTTTTTTTTTTCCATAATTCCATTCAAAAAGTGAAACTTTCATAGATTATAGATTCATTACACACAAAGTGAAATATTTCTAGCCTTTATTTGTTTCATTTTTCATAATTTTGGCTTTCAGCTCCAGAAAACCCCCAAAACAGTATTTCAAGAAATTAGTATAGTGTGTTGAAAATCTGCATTTACTTCAGTTATTTCAGAGAATGAGTGGAGTGGCTTGACTCGAGGAATCCGACAGTTGTAGCCCATGTCCCGGATACGTCTGTACGTGGTGGTTTTTGAAGCACTGACTCCAGCCTCAGTCCACTCCCTCTGCATCTCTGCCAAATTTTGGAATCGTCTTTGCTTGACAATCCGCTGAAGCCTACGGCCATCTCTTTTGCTTGTGCACCTTCTCCTGCCACATTTTTCCCTTCCACTAAACTTTCTATTGATATGCTTGGACACTGCACTCTGTGAACAGCCAGCCTCCTTAGCGATGACCTTTTGTGGCTTACCCATCTTCTGGAGGGTGTCAATGATGGTCTTCTGGCCAATTGTCAAGTCTGCAGTCTTCCCCATACTGAACCAAACTGAGATAAACTTTGCAGGTGTTTTGAGTAAATTAGATGATAGTGTGACACTCAGTCTAAAACATTTATTCTCTGAAATAACTGAAGTAAATGCTGATTTTCGACACACTATTCTAATTTCTTGAAATACTGTTTTGGGGGTTTTCTGGAGCTGTAAGCCAAAATTATGAAAAATGAAACAAATAAAGGCTAGAAATATTTCACTTTGTGTGTAATGAATCTATAATCTATGAAAGTTTCACTTTTTGAATGGAATTATGGAGAAAAAAAAAACTTTTCCATGATATTCTAATTTTTTGGAAAAGATCTGTATGGTAAATGATTAAATGACCAAGGAAAAATAATATATATTTTTTCCCCCTTTTTATTATATTCTGTATTTATTTTTGTATGTATTCATTAATCGTCTATTTTCCCCCATGCATTTTTTTCCCTTCATCTATTATTTTTTCCCCCTGCATTCATTTTTTCTTCATCCATATAATAATGAGGGCATGACTTAAGACATTCAGGCATAACAATCATATCCAGAGGAGGAGAGGTACAGGTCCTGTGTCGGTCACTTAGGCCATTTTCTTCACTTGGTTTGTTTGCTTGAGTCCGAATCAGATTTTTATTGTCCCCGCTGGTCTGGTTTCACACTGCATGTGTTACCTTTGATCCCAACCTCGATTTGGCGAGGCCTGGAGGAGAGGGCGCCCAATTTGGTACACTGTTTTCACGTGTGTAGTTTATCAGCTCGCCAGCTGAACGCTGACCTGGGAATACCAGTAAAAATGGGAAAAAAATGCGCGCTTCGTGATTTTGGTTGTGTTTTTGTTTATTTGGTGTCACTACCATTGTTGGCTGATGAGCTGAAAATTGACGGGGTGGAAACATTTTAACAGATTATTGGTCTCGACCCGTTTTCATTTTCCTTGATTAAGTTTGCTGTGGAGCTGTCAGTGTATCTACATTCATCTTATCAAGTGCATGTCTGAAATTTATTAAATACTTGAGGTGGTGAAATTTCTTTATTTTAAATAGCGCTATTAAATAAAAATTGACAGCAAAGAAACAAAAAAAATCTATAGCAGGCTAAATTCAAACTAAACGTGCTGTCTTCTTTCCTGTCCTCTGGTTCACGTGAGTGGTGTCCGCCAAGCTGCGGCAGCTTCATGGTGGAGAGGTGTCTCTCTGGAGGGTGTCTCTTCCAGCTGCCTCCTGCTCCTCGCCAGTCTGGGAATATTCAGTCTGTGGAATTGTTCACCGGAACCATTTATTATAGCTACTTTTTAGAACTGGCCTATAAGCAGAAAATATATTTGTCTGAGGGGGAAAATAAATATTATAATGAAAACTATTCAGTCTCACCTTTCGTTTGATATCACCAGTAATGGTTCATAGAGACTCTCGTAACACAGCCTCTTATAACATGCTTTTTCTTCAGCCACAACAAAATTAGCAATTGGCTGTGGCGTTAATGCACTGTTTTAAAAGGAAAGGGAAGGAAATGGGGCAATAATGAAACCAAACCCCCATCACACCCATAGTTAATTTATTCTTATCGAACCGGCCTCTTACAATTGAGCTGCAGTTGTGTTAATGCCTGGAGTCACTAAATTACCTAAATTCAGTTGGACATGCCCAAATTTGCCAGTGCCTTGCACTATGGCTAACGTTTGACAATTACAACATGACTGCAAAAATAGGGCCCCATGTGTGAAAAATATGTACTTCGGTCAAACTGGTGTCCTCTAAATCACCCTTTGGTTTCAGTAGGTGTGGTTTGTCCAGCATTGTATGTCACTGACCAAGTTCTTAATGCCTAAACCATTTACAAAATCTCCTCTTGACAGGACTGCCATCTCTGGAAAATTATTAACTCGTGAAAGGCTATTTAGCCACAGTGGTTTTGCTGTAATCTCACAGCACACGACATTGAAATTGGCTGTCTAGGCTGTATTTATTATTTCTAAAAAATGCAGGCTCTTAGTTATGGCTTCCTTATTATATTATGGACCTGCTTTTCTGCTGTGGCCAAGGCACAGAATGGTGAGTATCCTTAATATGTAAATATAAATAAAAGTGTCAGTGTCTAAATTATTTTCTAATAGGTATGATAAAATAACTTTTTTTGTCTTGTGTTGAATAGGTTGTCCTGGCAGTTTAATACCCAAAGATAAACATTATGAATTACCTGCCAACACAAAAGATATATATGCAATTGGCGAAAATTTGAGGTTGCCTTGCCAGACTGGCTATGTTGGATACGTGAGAATAATTTGCACCGATGGTGTTTGGAAAATAACTGGAAAACGCAAATGTGACCGTAAGAAATACATTTTGTGGTTACAATTCAAATTTCCATAAGGAAAAAAGCAGATTCTCAGCATTATTTAAACTCCTTTTTTTAGCAAAGCAGTGTGGTCACCCAGGTGATACACCATATGGGGACTTCATACTTACAAGGGGAGACGAGTTTGTATTTGGATCTCAAGTCGAGTATACCTGCAAAAAAGGGTATGTGCACTTTCATCTCCATGTGTATCTATACCTTTTTTTGGTTTTGTATTATACTTGTTTTTGTAACTATTACTTGTATTTTCATGACATGTCTATTTAATACAACTAAAAAGTGAACTACAGTATTACAAGTTGTGTACATTTTTTGTTTTGTTTTTCCTTTGTATGGAAGAGGTTAAACCACAACATTATTTAGACAATAATTAGTCAAAAAATTTTATCAGCCGACCAATGTCTAATGTAACACAAAGTCGTGTGATGTGTCAGTGTCAATAAAGAACACTGGGTTGTATATTCGAAATTCCATTTCACATAAGCCATAACATGATTGTATGGGTCATTTTAGATACAAATTGGCGGGAATGGTAAATCACCGTAGTTGCTTGGATCAAGGATGGGATAATGCCATTCCCATTTGTGAAGGTACAGAAAAATGTCAAATTCATCCTTTCCAATTCATTTTCAACTAATTTCAGTTATGCAGGTATTTTAACAAATTATGCCAACTTTAGGCCTGGGTTCAATCGACATTTGGCTTAAATTTTTACTCATAATTAAATGCTAGTGTTCTTGCATTTAACACAGTATGGAGAATTCCGCAAATTCAACATGTTATATTGTAGTCATTAAACAGACATGCTTATTCAGAGCAGCTTACACAATTTTTATATGGTACAAGAACATGGTTGTTTGTCTAGGAGCATACAGTCTCTACATACTAGATGTTCAGTCTCTGATAGAGCCTTTGGAAAATGTTTGTCAACTTTACTGGCATAGGCTGTCTGAATGTTCATCGGTTCCAGGTGTTTGTCACACGATTTGGCTGGCCCGGGTGGTTTATCATTTCACAAACATCCCTATTTAGTGCCCAACTCTCCCCATGACTTCATTTTCCTTTTTGTCCATATCTGGATCTTTCCACTTGGATTTATCGCGGGCTACCTGCACTTCGTTCCACATTCTGTTAAACAGCATATGTACTTTTGGTCAGTTGGCTACTTCACAGTAGCATTCTGGTGATTTGGTGCCTAAAAATGAACATGAATTATGTTCACTGTGTTACAGAAGCAACTTGGAAAGATTCTTTGGCAATAATGTGTCAGTTTGCAGATTATATTATTATAAGGGTGATCTGTAAATTAATGACGATAAACCTGCATTGCTTGATGGTCTGATAAGCAAGGTTATGAAGCAAGATTGTTACATAGCCAGGTAGACAAGCTTAACCTTTATTTTCTGAAAGTTGAAATAGTCTTTTGACTCGCTTCTCTCTTCCTTTTGGGAGGCATTCTTCTTTAATGAGATAAAAATGAATGAAATGTAGGCCTAATGTGTTAAACATTGACACTAGCCTACATAGGCTATTTGAAATGTACAAAAGCTTTCATCATAACTCTAATCTATATCACACTTTTTGTCACTAGGCTGCTCGAGCAATCCACTTCAAATACACTAAATATACACCCAAATGTGATCACGTAGTCCCTAGCCTATATCTATTCCGTCGTAAATGAGACCTATCAGGCACACACACTCCTCCTGACCCGTTCCGTCTCACTTCTCAATGATTGTATACATCTATTTACACTCTTCTTGACTTACGTTTTTAATCTGACTTCAGCATTGTGCACTGCACTACACTGACCACGTTTACATGCAACCAATATTCATATATTAATCGGAATATGGTAGTATTCCGATTATGTATGAGTCATGTAAACGCCTTAACCCAATTGCCAAAATGCGATTAAGCCAATATTCTGATTGCTGGAAATCCGAATAAGACCTGGCATATGCCTGTATTAACCACAATATTTGGTCATGTAAACACGTTATTCAGAATATGCCCCTGAACGGAATATTTATTTAGTCTGCGCATGTTCAATATGCAAGGAATCTTTGATCCATAATGGCAAAAAGCTCGCATTTCTGGAGCGAAGACGAAACAGACTTATGTCTACAAATGAAAGACATGAATATAATGGAATGCATTTACGGGAGAAAGCACCGTAATAGTGATATTTTTAAAAGGGTGTGTGACAATAAGAAAGGTTTTGTGCGCACCAGTGACCAGGTCAAACATCTCTGGAAAACACTCAAGGCAGCCTACTCTAAAGGCAAAAAAAAAAAAACCGCATGCTTCTTCATCAGTGGGCACTTTAAATAAATGATTAATCACGGAGCCTACCATGCCTTGACAGAATATGTAGGCTACACACATTTTTTTTACCGTACACTTGTGCACACTGAACTAATTCGCAAACATACGATACTCAGCACGGCTTCCCAATTTGTACAGGACGATAGTAACACGCATAGTTCCACTCTGCATCCGGAAATTGTACCATCACTACTGTTTTCCCACCAGTCCTCGCTGCGAACTTTCTTCTATGAGGCGCCGTTCCTTTCAAAAGCTTGTTGAAATAGGCGAGAGAAGGATGGAAATGTCCGCAAAGGATGGATTGAGACCCTTTACCACGCGCAGAGCCTGTTCAGTTTCTCGCACGGAGCCTGTTCAGTTTCTCGCGCGGAGCCTGTTCAGTTTCTCGCACGGAGCCTGTTCAGTTTCTCGCGCGGAGCCAAATTAAAGTGTCCTCGTGCAGACCCTGTTCAGTTTCTCGCACGGAGCCTGTTCAGTTTCTCGGAGCCAAATGAAAGTGTCCTCGCGCAGAGCCTGTTCAGTTGTCGCGCAGAGCCTGTTCAGTTTGACGCGCAGAGCCTGTTCAGTTGTCGCGCAGAGCCTGTTCAGTTTGTCGCGCAGAGCCTGTTCAGTTTGACGCGCAGAGCCTGTTCAGTTGTCACGCGGAGCCTTTTCAGTTTGTCACGCAGAGCTTGTTCAGTTTGTCGCGCAGAGCCTGTTCAGTTGTCGCGCAGAGCCTTTTCAGTTTGTCACGCAGAGACTTTTCAGTTTGTCACGCAGAGCCTGTTCAGTTTGTCGCGCAGAGGCTGTTCAGTTTCTCGCACGGAGCCTGTTCCATTTCTCGCGCAGAGCCTGTTCAGTTTGTCGCGCAGATCCTGTTCAGTTGTCGCGCAGAGCCTGTTCAGTTTGTCGCGCAGAGCCTGTTCAGTTTGTCGCACAGAGCCTGTTCAGTTTGACGCGCAGAGCCTGTTCAGTTGTCGCGCGGAGCCTGTTCAGTTTCTCGCGTGGAGCCAAATGAAAGTGTCCTCGCGCAGAGCCTGTTCAGTTTCTCGCACGGAGCCTGTTCAGTTTGTCGCGCAGAGCCTGTTCAGTTTGTCGCGCGGAGCCTTTTCAGTTTGTCACGCAGAGCTTGTTCAGTTTGTCGCGCAGAGCCTGTTCAGTTGTCGCGCAGAGCCTTTTCAGTTTGTCACGCAGAGACTTTTCAGTTTGTCACGCAGAGCCTGTTCAGTTTGTCGCGCAGAGGCTGTTCAGTTTCTCGCACGGAGCCTGTTCCATTTCTCGCGCAGAGCCTGTTCAGTTTGTCGCGCAGATCCTGTTCAGTTGTTGCGCAGAGCCTGTTCAGTTGTCGCGCAGAGCCTGTTCAGTTTCTCGCGCAGAGCCTGTTCAGTTGTCGCGCAGAGCCTGTTCAGTTTGTCGCACAGAGCCTGTTCAGTTGTCGCGCAGAGCCTGTTCAGTTTGTCGCACAGAGCCTGTTCAGTTTGACGCGCAGAGCCTGTTCAGTTGTCGCGCGGAGCCTGTTCAGTTTCTCGCGTGGAGCCAAATGAAAGTGTCCTCGCGCAGACCCTGTTCAGTTTCTCGCACGGAGCCTGTTCAGTTTGTCGCGCAGAGCCTGTTCAGTTTGTCGTGCGGAGCCTGTTCAGTTTGTCGCGCAGAGCCTGTTCAGTTTCTGGCATGGAGCCTGTTCAGTTTCTCGCACGGAGCCAAATGAAAGTGTCCTCGCGCAGAGCCTGTTCAGTTTGACACGCAGAGCCTGTTCAGTTTGACGCACACATCCTGTTCCGTTTGACGCGCAGAGCCTGTTCAGTTTCTCGCGCGGAGACTGTTCAGTTTCTCGCGCGGAGACTGTTCAGTTTCTCGCACAGAGCCTGTTCATTTTGACGTGCAGAGCCTGTTCAGTTTGTCGCGCAGAGCCTGTTCAGTTTCTCGCACGGAGCCTGTTCAGTTTCTCGCGCGGAGCCTGTTCAGTTTCTCGCACGGAGCCTGTTCAGTTTCTCGCGAGGAGCCAAATTAAAGTGTCCTCGTGCAGACCCTGTTCAGTTTCTCGCACGGAGCCTGTTCAGTTTCTCGGAGCCAAATGAAAGTGTCCTCGCGCAGAGCCTGTTCAGTTGTCGCGCAG
This sequence comes from Synaphobranchus kaupii, assembly GCA_029718625.1. NCBI lineage: Eukaryota > Metazoa > Chordata > Actinopteri > Anguilliformes > Synaphobranchidae > Synaphobranchus > Synaphobranchus kaupii. The sequence continues at coordinate 97,307,020 of CM056377.1, read as the reverse complement.
AGCCTGTTCAGTTTGTCGCGCAGAGCCTGTTCAGTTTGACGCGCAGAGCCTGTTCAGTTGTCGCGCAGAGCCTGTTCAGTTTGTCGCGCAGAGCCTGTTCAGTTTGACGCGCAGAGCCTGTTCAGTTGTCGCGCGGAGCCTTTTCAGTTTGTCACGCAGAGCTTGTTCAGTTTGTCGCGCAGAGCCTGTTCAGTTGTCGCGCAGAGCCTGTTCAGTTGTCGCGCAGAGCCTTTTCAGTTTGTCACGCAGAGACTTTTCAGTTTGTCACGCAGAGCCTGTTCAGTTTGTCGCGCAGAGGCTGTTCAGTTTCTCGCACGGAGCCTGTTCCATTTCTCGCGCAGAGCCTGTTCAGTTTGTCGCGCAGATCCTGTTCAGTTGTTGCGCAGAGCCTGTTCAGTTGTCGCGCAGAGCCTGTTCAGTTTCTCGCGCAGAGCCTGTTCAGTTGTCGCGCAGAGCCTGTTCAGTTTGTCGCACAGAGCCTGTTCAGTTGTCGCGCAGAGCCTGTTCAGTTTGTCGCACAGAGCCTGTTCAGTTTGACGCGCAGAGCCTGTTCAGTTGTCGCGCGGAGCCTGTTCAGTTTCTCGCGTGGAGCCAAATGAAAGTGTCCTCGCGCAGAGCCTGTTCAGTTTCTCGCACGGAGCCTGTTCAGTTTGTCGCGCAGAGCCTGTTCAGTTTGTCGCGCGGAGCCTGTTCAGTTTGTCGCGCAGAGCCTGTTCAGTTTCTGGCATGGAGCCTGTTCAGTTTCTCGCACGGAGCCAAATGAAAGTGTCCTCGCGCAGAGCCTGTTCAGTTTGACACGCAGAGCCTGTTCAGTTTGACGCACACATCCTGTTCCGTTTGACGCGCAGAGCCTGTTCAGTTTCTCGCGCGGAGACTGTTCAGTTTCTCGCGCGGAGACTGTTCAGTTTCTTGCGCGGAGACTGTTCAGTTTCTCGCGCAGAGCCTGTTCAGTTTGTCGCGCAGAGCCTGTTCATTTTGACGTGCAGAGCCTGTTCAGTTTGTCGCGCAGAGCCTGTTCAGTTTCTCGGACGGAGCCTGTTCAGTTTCTCGCACGGAGCCAAATGAAAGTGTCCTCGCGCAGAGCCTGTTCAGTTTCTCGCACGGAGCCTGTTCAGTTTCTCGCACGGAGCCTGTTCAGTTTCTCGCACGGATCCTGTTCAGTTTCTGGCATGGAGCCTATTCAGTTTCTCGCACGGAGCCTGTTCAGTTTGTCGCGCAGAGCCTGTTCAGTTTCTGGCACGGAGCCTGTTCAGTTTCTCGCACGGAGCCAAATGAAAGTGTCCTCGCGCAGAGCCTGTTCAGTTTCTCGCACGGAGCCTGTTCAGTTTCTCGCACGGAGCCTGTTCAGTTTCTGGCATGGAGCCTATTCAGTTTCTCGCGCGGAGCCTGTTCAGTTTCTCGCACGGAGCCAAATGAAAGTGTCCTCGCGCAGAGCCTGTTCAGTTTCTCGCACGGAGCCTGTTCAGTTTCTCGCACGGAGCCTGTTCAGTTTCTCGCACGGAGCCTGTTCAGTTTCTGGCATGGAGCCTATTCAGTTTCTCGCGCGGAGCCTGTTCAGTTTGACACGCAGAGCCTGTTCATTTTCTCGCGCAGAGCCAAATGGAAGTGTCTTCGCGCAGAGCCTGTTTAGTTTGTCGCGCAGAACCTGTTCATTTTGACGTGCAGAGCCTGTTCAGTTTCTCGGACGGAGCCTGTTCAGTTTCTCGCACGGAACCTTTTCAGTTTCTCGCGCAGATCCTGTTCATTTTGACGTGCAGAACCTGTTCAGTTTCTCGGACGGAGCCTGTTCAGTTTCTTGCGCAGAGCCTGTTCAGTTTCTCGCACGGAGCCTGTTCAGTTTCTCGCACGGAGCCTGTTCAGTTTCTCGCACGGATCCTGTTCAGTTTCTGGCATGGAGCCTATTCAGTTTCTCGCGCGGAGCCTGTTCAGTTTGACACGCAGAGCCTGTTCATTTTCTCGCGCAGAGCCAAATGGAAGTGTCTTCGCGCAGAGCCTGTTTAGTTTGTCGCGCAGAACCTGTTCATTTTGACGTGCAGAGCCTGTTCAGTTTCTCGGACGGAGCCTGTTCAGTTTCTCGCACGGAACCTTTTCAGTTTCTCGCGCAGATCCTGTTCATTTTGACGTGCAGAACCTGTTCAGTTTCTCGGACGGAGCCTGTTCAGTTTCTTGCGCAGAGCCTGTTCAGTTTCTCGCACGGAGCCTGTTCAGTTTCTCGCACGGAGCCTGTTCAGTTTCTCGCACGGAGCCTGTTCAGTTTCTCGCACGGAGCCTGTTCAGTTTCTCGCACGGAGCCTGTTCAGTTTCTCGCACAGAGCCTGTTCAGTTTGTCGCGCAGAGTCTGTTCAATTTGTCGTGCAGAGCCTGTTCAGTTTCTCGCACGGAGCCAAATGAAAGTGTCCTCGCACAGAGCCTGTTCAGTTTGACACGCAGAGCCTGTTCAGTTTGACGCGCAGAGCCTGTTCAGTTTGACACGCAGAGCCTGTTCAGTTTGACGCGCAGAGCCTGTTCAGTTTGACGCGCAGAGCCTGTTCAGTTTGACACGCAGAGCCTGTTCAGTTTGACGCGCAGAGCCTGTTCAGTTTCTCACGCAGAGCCTGTTCAGTTTCTCGCGCAGAGCCTGTTCAGTTTCTCGCACGGAGCCTGTTCAGTTTCTCGGAGCCAAATGAAAGTGTCCTCGCGCAGAGCCTGTTGAGTTGTCGCGCAGAGCATGTTCAGTTTGTCGCGCGGAGCCTGTTCAGTTTGTCGCGCGGAGCCAAATGAAAGTGTCCTCACGCAGAGCCTGTTCAGTTTGTCACGCAGAGCCTGTTCAGTTTGTCGCGCGGAGCCTGTTCAGTTTCTCGGACAGAGCCTGTTCAGTTTCTCGCACGGAGCCAAATGAAAGTGTCCTCGCGCAGAGCCTGTTCAGTTTCTCGCGCAGAGCCTGTTCAGTTTCTCGCACGGAGCCTGTTCAGTTTCTCGCACGGAGCCTGTTCAGTTTCTCGCACGGAGCCTGTTCAGTTTCTCGCACGGAGCCTGTTCAGTTTCTCGCGCGGAGCCTGTTCAGTTTGTCGCGCAGAGCCTGTTCAGTTGTCGCGCAGACCCTGTTCAGTTTCTCGGACGGAGCCTGTTCAGTTTCTCGCACGGAGCCTTTTCAGTTTCTCGCACGGAGCCTGTTCAGTTTCTCGCACGGAGCCTGTTCAGTTTCTCGCACGGAGCCTGTTCAGTTTCTCGCACGGAGCCTGTTCAGTTTCTCGCACGGAGCCTGTTCAGTTTCTCACGCAGACCCTGTTCAGTTTGTCGCGCGGAGCCTGTTCAGTTTGTCACGCAGAGCCTGTTCAGTTTGTCGCGCAGAGCCTGTTCAGTTTCTCGCGCAGAGCCTGTTCAGTTGTCGCGCAGAACCTGTTCAGTTTGTCGCGCAGAGCCTGTTCAGTTGTCGTGCAGGGCCTGTTCAGTTTCTCGGAGCCAAATAAAAGTGTCCTCGTGCAGACCCTGTATATTGAATTAATCTGAGATTTTCATTTTTTGTAACTCCTTTTGTTAAGTTTAAATCGTCTTTCCATATTGTAGCTACGTTGTTACTTTCCAAATCTTCATCCCATTTTGCATATACTTTATCTAGAATCATATGACTGCTAAGTGATTTAAATATTGTTCTGTATAGTTTCCATGCGAGATGTTTGTCAATTAAATTACAATAAATATTTCATCTATGGTGCTATTAGCTTCAGTCTGAGAAAAAGAGAAATTATTTATGATCAGGCCTTTAATTTGAAGGTAAATAAATAGCTAAATAGCTAACTAAATAGCTCTTTATCGGTAATAGGTATTGAAAAAAAATTAATTAATTAATTTTGATGTCACAGACATCAGGAAGTCATGGCATACAAAGGATATGCAACCAAATATAAAAAATTTAAAGGCACAGTCAACTTAGTGTATGTAAACATCTGACCCACTGGAATTGTGATATAGTGGATTAAAAGTGAAATAATCTGTCTGTAAACAATTGTTGTAAAAATTACTTGTGTCATGCACAAAGTAGATGTCCTAACTGACTTGCCAACACTATAGTTTGCTAACATGAAAACTGTGGAGTGGTTAAAAAGGAGTTTTAATGACTTCAACCTAAGTGTATGTAAACTTATGACTTCAACTGTATCAAGCAGTGATTTCAGTTTTACCAAAACCAGGCTGAACTGGAGAGTCGCCAGCGGATGATAGACCTATTTCATTAATTAATTGTGACATTTTCTAAACTGATTAGCAATAGAATTGCCAGGATTTTACCCAGTATTATACACTGTAATCAGACAGGGTTTATACAAAATAGACACATCCAAACTAATATTTGCATATGTCTATATATTACTCAGTTTGCAAAGAAAAAATATATAAAATTAGCAATGATGGCAGTCGATGATGCTAAGAAGGAGTGGCCCTTTCTATTTAGAACACTAGAAGCTTTCCATATCCCAGCAGAAACAATTCAGCTAATAAAAATCCTTTATAAGTCTCCTGAAGCCCAAATCTATTCCAATAATTGTCTTTCTAGTCCATTTTCACTAGGTAGAGGTACAAGACAAGGCTTTCCGTTGTCACTACTTTTTTTTTCCTTAGCAATTGAACCATTAGCTCAAAGAATAAGGAATTACAGGTATACATATAGGAAAATTCACTTACAAATTAAGCTTATTTGCAGACAACCTTTTACTATATTTGACAAATTTAGAATCCTCTGTACCATGTCTTATGAATATTCTAGAATATTCTATGAAGAATACTCGAAATACAAAATACTCAGGATACAAAATTAATAAGAATAAAACTGAAATTATGGTTCTGAATAATAACTCTGGAAGTATACCCAAAGGTCTAGAAGAATTTAAATGGCAAACAAAGAGTATTAAATATTTGGGATGCCATATTAGCCCAAACAAAAAACAATTGAAGACCCTGGTGCTAAAAGTACTGAAGTAACATTTTTAGACAATCCAAGTTGAGCATAGAAACATGCTGTATTTGTTTAGCTAAGTCCACCCTATAAATATTGTTAACAGAAAAAGGTGCCTAAGCAATGCATAAAAACAGCAAAACTTTTAATGGCTGATTTTATGGATCAATGATATTTTCGGATTAGATTTTTTCAAAATAGACATTTTGTGACTTCAGTACTTTTAGCACCAGGGTCTTCAATTATTCAAAGATAATTTTCTTCCTTTATCTATTCATTTAAAAAATGATCAAAAATCTTCTGATCTTCCACTCAATATTATAGGTAGAATTAATCTCTTGGTTAATAAGGTTATGCTCAGAGGTTATAAGGGAGACTTTTAATTTTGTCTGTCTGATAATGACCCATTTACTGTGACAGGCACGATTACGTGAAACTCCATTCATTTTCTCCATGGAGAAATTTCACTTCGATCCGGAAATCCATATGTGGCAAAGTGAGTGCCACCCCTCGGTTCAAGAGGCGAGAGACAACAGTTCATTTGGAGCTCACTCCGTTTATTTCGTTCCGCCTTTCACTGGCGTTTTAAATACACACAAAAACACACACAAGTTTGTCTCTCTCCTCAAACTCCCAGCAGTCTCCTTTTATGCCCTCAGGCTCACTGTCGAACAATCAAAGCAATTGGTTAATTACACAATTAATAAACAATCATCAATCACCAATTGCATGATTTCCGGCAGCTGTGCCGGCTCCACAAACCACACGAGTTCACTCTCTCTCTTGCCGGCAGCGCCTAAAACCACGCCCCCCCTACCACATACCCCCACCGCCCGACTTAGGCCGGGAAGCCATCCGGCCGCCGACTAACCCCCCCCCTCCCCCACCGGGCGAGAGAGAAAGTCGGCCACCACCATCTGCGCTCCGTGCCTATGAACCACCTTGAAATTAAAAGGCTGTAAAGCCAGATACCAACGAGTGATTCGGGCGTTGGTATCCATCATGCGGTGGAGCCATTGGAGGGGGAGCATGGTCCGAACAGAGGGTGAATGGGCGACCCAGTAGGTAATAACGGAGGGACCCGACCGCCCACTGAATGGCCAGACATTCTTTCTCGACCGTGCTGTACTTAGCTTCCTGCTGCGATAGCTGCCTGCTAATATACAGCACTGGTCAGTCGAGCCCCTCCACCTGCTGAGTCAAAACGGCCCCCCAGCCCTCTGTCCGATGCGTCCGTCTGCAAATTAAAAGGGAGAGAGAAATTAGGGGTGAACAAGAGCGGTTTCCCACAAAGAGCTTCCTTTACCTTCCCTTAACGCCTGCCTGCACAGCTCCGTCCACTGGACCGGATCTGAGGCACCTTTCTGAGTCAAGTCGGTTAAGGGACTGGTCAGCTCTGAGTAAGCAGGAATAAACCTCCTGTAGTAGCCGGCCAGTCCCAAAAACCTCCTCACCTCTTTTTTTGTCTTGGGTCGGGGACAGGTCGCAATCGCTGCGGTTTTATCCATGAGAGGCCGCACCTGTCCTTGCCACTTGGCGAGTAATTTTGTGATGGAAGTCGGGAGCAATACTAGGACTTTATCTCCCGGTGAAAATTGCCGTAGCTTAGTTCCTTTATTGTAGTGCCTCAGCTGACGTTCCTGAGCCTCGAGCAAATTCTCCCGTGACAATCTACCCAGTGTATGGAGTTTTGCTCGTAGGTCCATAACGTATTGAATTTCGTTTTTACTGGGACTTGGACCCTCCTCCCAGCTTTCTTTAACTAGGTCCAAGACACCCCGTGGTTTTCTACCGAACAACAATTCAAAGGGAGAAAATCCCGTGGAAGCCTGGGGAACCTCTCGCACTGCCAACAATAGAGGAACTAACCACTTATCCCAATTTCACCTATCATCATGTACGAACTTCCGAATCATCGATTTTAAAGTCCTATTAAAACGCTCAACGAGCCCATCCGTTTGCGGATGGTATACGCTGGTTTTAATGGACTGAACTCCCAATAATTCATATAGTTTGCGTAATGTGCGTGACATAAATGAGGTGCCTTGATCCGTCAGAATCTCTTTCGGGATTCCGACGTGGGAGATTATCTGAAATAATGCCTGCGCAACACTCTTGGCCGAGATATTGCGCAACGGCACTGCTTTGGGATACCGGGTTGCATAATCCACCAGAACTAATACAAATCGGTAACCCTGGGTGCTCCTGTCAAATGGCCCGATGAGGTCCATGCCCACTCTATCAAAAGGGACCTCAATTAACGGTAGAGGGCGCAACGGCGCTTTTGGGATAGCCGGGGAATTCACTAGCTGACAATCTGGACAGGCCGCACACCACCGACGTACGTCCGCCCAAATGCCCGGCCAGTAGAAACGAGCCATTATCCAGTTTAGTGTTTTTTCATATCCCAAATGACCAGACATGGGGTTGTAGTGAGCCGCCTGGAAAATCATTTTAACAAGAGGGAAGGAGGGGTTTTGGGGACGGGAAACGGGAAGGGGAATAGACCGGGGAAAAAACTTTTTCCGGGGCGCCGGCTCCGGTTTCTGCTGCTGGGGAAGGGGATGTTGTGCTAGGTGGTCCTCCGCCAGGGTGACGGCGTTATCTAGGTTGGTGGGCCGATGGCGCTGGACCCAGCTGGCTGTATCCACCGGCAACCCCGCGATGAATCGTTCCAGGATCACCTGCTCCACTATTCCCGCAGCTGATCTTATTTCCGGCCGGAGCCAGCGCCTCGCCGGAGCCTTCTGCGCTTCCCCCGATAAGAGGGGCAGGAGACGTACTGACCACTCCTCTAGTGGCCACCTGCACGCCCCCGCTGCCACCTCAAATGCTTCTAGGAAGGCTTGAGCGTCGTCGTCCACGGTCATCTTTGGTATATGAAATTTTGGGGACGCGACGCTCTGCCTTCCCCTGGCCTCACCGGAAGCAGCCAGCTGTAGTAGCGCCTGGGTCTGGAGGTTAGCCTGCGCACGCAGGGCTTCCATCTGCTCGGCATGAGCAGCCGACTGTCGCTCCTGCATGGCAGCTATTCCCTCCAGCATTTTTCCCAGCGCTACTATCGATGACGACTGCTCCGGCTGTTCCTGGCTGTGGTCCATACTGCCTCTTGAATTTTCCTGCTCCCCGTACGGGCCACCACTGTGGCAAAGTGAGTGCCACCCCTCGGTTCAAGAGGCGAGAGACAACAGTTCATTTGGAGCTCACTCCGTTTATTTCGTTCCACCTTTCACTGGCGTTTTAAATACACACAAAAACACACACAAGTTCGTCTCTCTCCTCAAACTCCCAGCAGTCTCCTTTTATGCCCTCAGACTCACTGTTGAACAATCAAAGCAATTGGTTAATTACACAATTAATAAACAATCATCAATCACCAATTGCATGATTTCCGGCAGCTGTGCCGGCTCCACGAACCACACGAGTTCACTCTCTCTCTTGCCGGCAGTGCCTAAAACCACGCCCCCCTACCACACCATATTTGGGCAAAGGTTTTTTCTCTGCATTACGTCAGACTTCTGAGGCCTATAGATCCAGTTGGCAACGCGGAGCCAGCGAAGGGGAAAACAATGCTGTCTGTCACTCTTCTGAGTAGGAACACATCATAGATCAAGCTAGCTATCGTTGCTATTTTATTATAATGTCAGAAAATTACAATGACACATTGTTTCCTAAAGATATTTTGGCAAAATAAACTAAACGGGACTTGAGTGTTGTCCTTATGCAGTTACAGCTTGGACAAATGATCCAATTCAGTGGCCTCCAGTATCATTCTCTGACATTTTCTTCTGTCATACTGAATCCCCCAGTAAGGAACCATGTCATAGGCTACATTATGATCCAGTGCCACTGGCAGTGGCGTAGCCTACCGTCGGCTGTAAAATAGGCCTTCTGTAACAGTGAATTTTTTATAACCCTTTTTACTCATCTTTACCAGGGGTGCCAATAATAGTGGAGGGCACTGTAACTTAACATGGATATTTTATAATATTTTCTATCGTTGAATCCTTTACTTTGTGCTGACCTATATTCTCTGTATAAGTGGAATATACGGAGAAGTACGGTGGCCATTGCAACTTGTTGCTCTTCTTTGTTCTTGTAGTTGACCAGTGCCGGCACTACATTCATAGTTAACGTAAAGTATCGCTCTGCTGCTGTACTTCTCCGTATATTCTACTTCCACAGAGCATATAGGTCAGCACAAAGTAAAGGATTCAACAATAGTTTGACTTAAAAAATTATGGTATAAACACTCAAATTAACCCCGATAGACTGTCATTGTATTTTATTTGCTTTGGGTGCACTGTGGAGTGTAAGTGCGTTTGGTAGTGGATGCTACCAGTTGCCATAGAGTTGCGCTAGCATTAGCAACGTGTGTATGTGTGTAAGAAGGACAGCATGGATTCAGCTGAAAATGGTCTCCATCAATCAACAACATCATGGGTAAATCGTAATTCCGAACTAACCCGTTAAGCTAATTCACCAAACAGTGAATTTTTTATAACGCTTTTTACTCATCTTTACCAGGGGTTCCAATAATATTGGAGGGCACTGTATATCTATGATGCCATGGAAATCTCAGTCTTTGCGCACATTTGCCGAATCCGTGCTCCTCTGCCTGTATTTATTATTCCAAGATGTGTTTGGGATGTTTCTGGGCGTGATAGTCTTTTCTGTGTGGGGAGGGGTAGGTGTGGCTACAGAGCCTGTGGTGTTGGATCAGGTTTGAGTAGTCTTTGTAGCTAGTCAGCTACTGCAATGGTTAGGTGAAAAGTAAGTACAGCGAAGCCAGACAACAAGCTGACAGGGCCAGTTCAAGAAGCAGGGTCAACCTAGGATTTGCTTTTCCTCAATGGGGACAGCTGAAGTTTATCAAGGGGATGAAAAGTGGTGTGGAATGTTTTCTGTTGGACCTGTAAGTAATGTTGCCTCAAGCTATCCGGTTAGCTACGTTAGTTAGCTAGATGTCCAAAGTCAGATACCTTGAGTGGGGTTGAGGATGGAGGAGGGGGGGTTCTTTGATTGTAAACACAGGACCAGCTAGGTTAAAAATCCTGCATAGTGCACCTTTAACATTACTATTATACTGAACTTTTTTCTCATTTTGAAATGCCATCTGTGAGTCAGTGAGTCTCTGATTGTACAATACAGTACAATAGTACAGTAGTGTAATTTTACAATTATACAGATTTCCAAAAAATTAGAATATCATGGAAAAGTTTTTTTTTTCCATAATTCTATTCAAAAAGTGAAACTTTCATAGATTGAAAGTTATAGCTAGCTATGCTAGTGTGAAGACAGAAAAAGTACAAACATATTTGTAAGCCAATATTAATGACAAATGATGATTGAATCCAGGCCTTTAGTCCATACTAGTTTCATACTAATTAAAATGCTGTTTTCTTATGTCTGACCCATTGTGATTTCTTTAACCATTTTATGTGTTTTAGTGGTGAAATGTAGACCAATACAACAAACTGGAGATTTGATTGCCTCTGGAAATACTGAGAACCCTCAATATGGACATATAATACAGTTTGAATGCCGAACAGACAATACGAAAATTGCTGGACAAAAACAAATTCACTGTACTGATACTGGTGAATGGAGTGAAGATTTGCCAAAATGTGTAGGTGCGTAATTCTCTGTCAAATTAATCAATGCTTACCATTCTCGGATATGATCCCGCCTACAGGAATACACTCCCTTGTACTCTACCTTGAAGCCAATTTGAGCTCGCTCTGAAATAACTTGCGTTATATACACTGACTTCATTATTTTATCAAATATGCAATATCATAAGCCCGGTGCAAATAAAAATGCAACATAGCTTCGTAAAAGACGTATATGATGGTTTCTAGGCTCTGCTTATTCTTTTTATACATCAGCATACTTGGAATATTATTATTTATTTATTTTTTTTACATCTTGGGCAGATTGCATTTCAAAGACCATTTGAGGAACTTACACTACACTTTTTGAAGTTGTTCATGTATTCAACAAGATCAGTGCTGGAGGATATTTAGTTTTGTATGTATTTAACTTTACTGTCCACTTCTGCGGCAATGTATCTTTGGCCTCACCAGGAGGACATGCATAAATAACAATACATAATTCAAGACAATACATCTGTAAAATGCATTACAATACTGTACAACAATTCATATTGTTGTGTTGACTTCATAAGTTGTACTGCAGGAAGGACAACAAAACGTTTACGTGTGTGCCTGCTGTCCCTGGGCATTCTATAATGGCAGCCTTTAGAAGAATTGGTCAATGAATTGAAATAGACTGTACGTCCATGACTACAGAATGATCAGAAAGTGGGCAGACACTTTATTAACTCCTCTGCATACTTGGCGGGTACAAATAATAAACTATTCAAACCAACATTTGAATTTTTTAAATATATATTTAAAGTACAAACCCCAATTCCAAAAAGGTTGGGACAGTATGTAAAATGTGCATAAAAGCAGAAAGCAGTGATTTGTAAATTCTCTTTTACATATATTTAATTGAAAGCAGTACAAAGAAAATGTATTTAATGTTTTACCTTATCAACTTTATAGATTTTTGTAAATATACACTAATTCCGAAATTTGATGCCTGCAACATGTTCCAAAAAAGTTGGGAGAGGGGCAAAAAAAACTCTGGGGGAAAAAAACACTGGGAAGTTCAAAAAACACCCCTTTGGAACATTTCACAGGTAAACAGATGATGCTATCATGACTGGGTATAAAAGGATATCAAAAGACTCTGGAACATGAAATGAAATTTTCAGGTGTTCTTACAAGCGATACTATAACCTCTCTGCATTAGAATGGATCACTATGGGAATTGGGGGTGGGACTAGATTAAGCTGTCTGAGGTATCAAATGAGCCTCAAACCATCACTATGCTGCCAGATATGCAGTAGATATGGATGGATCACTTTAAGGGTTGTTTCTCCTGTCTCATTTTCCTATTGAACTCAATGGAAAAATAAGTCAGGAGAAACAACCCTTCAAGTTATCCATCCATATCTACTGCATATCTGGCAGCAGAGTGATGGTTTGAGGCTTGTTTGATACCGCAGACCCTTGATGACTTACAGCCATTTAGACAACCATGTAATTTCTGCTTTTATATGCATTTTACATACTGTCCCAACTTTTTTTGGAATTGGGGTTTGTAGTTCTAACTCTGGGTGGTAAAAATTATTTATAGATTTAACAAGCGTTGAACCAAGCTGATGAATGACAGCATATTACACTGTCTATATATCCCTGCTGTCAATGTCTGAGAAACATGGCAGGATGAATTCCAGCCATGTACCATTTTGGTTTAAAAAAATATATAAATAAATTGAAATCAAAGATGGGAAAATTTGTTGGGTTCATTATGGATCATATAGGGAACAATGGTACTTTCACAACCAAACTATCTTTGATTTGGCAGTTCACGCTATTTCTCCCACTACAGATGGTATGATTAGTTACTGACTATAGACTATAGACCAAAATGATATGTACTGGTAATGCTTCAGATAATGCAGTAATTGGGTACACTGAAGGGGAAAATCAATGAGTACTACATTCTATAATATTGAAGGCTATGGTCAGTGGCAAGAGGTTTTTGATGGAAAAAATAAATAAAATTACATTAAGAGGTTTGGGATACTGAGCAAGTTAATATCAACTAGCGTCTTATGTACTTGGATGTAAACAGTTGCTATCAATGTCAGCAATATTGCAGAAATCCTAACACAATCTTATGTCTTAACGATTCCATTTTGGGTACATTACAACAGTACGACGAAGGTATGTTTTTAAAACATGATATGATTTGATGCATTAACGCCACTTTTCCTGTTTCCTTTAGAGGTAACATGTACACTACCATCAATAACACATGGTAGGGTCAAAAACCCAAAGGAAATTTATAAGAAACATGATACCTTACTATTTGATTGTGATGAAAACCATAGACCTGTGGAAAGAGCATCTTCCACATGCACTCAGGATGATTGGAGGCCAAAACCACAATGTGAAGGTACTGTATCTGTTAAAGCACAACGAACTTTGGTAGAACTTTGAGTTGTGTAGTTACCTGGCCATGATATGAGTCCAAATGGTGGCCAAATATGTTTGTCTGTGCTCGCCTGGGGTGATAATCCTGGGTATTTGTTGCTCTCCATTCAGTTCTATAGGGCAGCTAAAACGGTCTCAAAATGACACTTCTAGCACATATACAAACGTGAATGAAGTGGATTCTGTCAATACAAAGAATAACCAATCCTCGTACATTTTAATGAAATGGCCCTTTCCTGGCTTTTTCGTATTTTACTTGGAACATAGATCCGGTAGGTAATTCTTGCAACAGAAACAGTGTTAATGCGCCGATGTGTCAGAAACCACTCATTGGACCAAATTTCCACAGAACCAAGCGTTCCTGGTAGTATATATCTATGGTAAACAAACCGACCTACCGACATTTTGCTAGTATTTTCTGGTAGCTTGCTAACACCATTGAAGCAAATACTACTTTTATAAGTAATTTTAATTACAGGAAAACAAATACGTATGAGGACTCGTTATTGTTTGTATTGACAGAATCCACTTCGTTCTAGTTTGTTTACGTGCTAGAAGTGTCATTTTGAGACCATTTTAGCTGCCCTGTAGAAGTGAATGGTGAGCGACAAATACCCTATCAGAGCACCTAATGCACACAACTCAAAGTTCTACCAAAGTTTGGTTGTGCTTTAAACTGCCCAATGTCAATTTGCATACACACAAGCAGGCACATACACACACATGTATGGTAATGGTCCATAGAGCAGAAAGCTGTACTATGCAAGTAGCACAGGCTAATAAAAGTCTTAATTGTCTTTTTTACACAGAAAGAATGAACAAAAAAGTTTTAAAAAAACATGAGCCATTTGCCCTGTACCCCAGGCTCTCTTGGGTCTCGAGTATGGGTCACACTATGAAATGTATTAACAGTTTTCTAAAATTTTAACACCCAGATACCAGATGCGAGTGGTACCCAGTTTTAACGGAGGTCTTATGTAGTGGAAGGTGATAAGGGTAATTGCATCTGCTAATGATTTAATAATTGCTTTATAACTATCCTCAAGCAGGTAATGAAACACACACACACACAGACATTTTGCCAACACATGAGGTGGCATGTTAGCCACCCCCAGTAGCATGTCCTTCATCATATGTTAAGATACACATGTCTTCCTTTGATATTTATTATGTGTTGTTTTATCTGTTTTCCCATACAGAAACGGTTTGTAAAGTGATAAGATCATCGCGTACCAGTATTCTTCCCAAAAACAAAATTGTATTTCATCCTGGAGAAACTGCAGAAATGGTTTGTGAGAAACCGTACAGAACACCGACGAAGAAACAGCGGGATACGTTAACCTGCGGAAGTGATGGATCATGGTCATTTGGCATATTCTGTGAAGGTACGTGTAATAGTAAAAATACTGATGATGGCACCTTGTTATTGTTCTGGCTCATTCCTTCTTATTCTTCCACCACTTTGTGAAAGCATTTCATAAAATACTGATGAATCACATAGGCTGTAAGTAGGCTATAAAACTCAGCATGCTATGCTTATGTTCAGGTTATTGGTTGCTAAATCTGGCCATGTTCCAGATGATTTCAGTTAGTTACTATGTTTGCTAGCTAGTAGTCACAAACTACCAGTAACATTACACAAGGCTATCTCCAGTTTTTGGATGTTGAGCCGTGCAACTAAATGCTTGTAAGAACAATTCAGTTCTCCGTGGTAAACATCTGTGTCAGGCTCTTCCGGTTTAGTTTCTTTTTTACCCAGGATAGCAAGCTGGCTAGCGCCACATGGCAATGGAAGACGTAGCTAGTTATTTAACTTGACTAACAGAATTATGGCATTGTACCGAAAACAAATCCACATATACGTTAAGTAACGCTATTAATTTTTTATCTGATAAACCATACTTCTGTTGTTAGCCTTAACTATTTGCGATTAGGATTGCCGACTTTGACAAAAAAAGAAAAGAAACCAGGACACCGCATTTCACTATAATAAAAATATAAATATAAGCAAAATATCCACCTTGTGTCATGGTCCCAGATAGCATACGGGTGTGGGCCACTTCCGGCAATGATGCGGCACTGCTGGCCTTCTTCTGGCCCGGACAAAATGGATGTGGCCCACATGTAAAATAGCAAATATGGCCCAAATATCCCAAATCAAATGTGGGCCACCTTTGGCAAAGATGCGGTTACTCTTGGCAATGTGTAATCTGGATGTGGCCCATGAGGTAAATGGTGAATATGGCCCAAATATCACAAAACAAATGTGGGCCACCTTTGGCAAAGATGTGGCAGTCGACAAAGACTAATCTGGGTGTAAACCAAGTGCCATCACTGGCCCAGATCTGGCAAACAGGAGCGGACCGCCCGAGTGCCATCACTGGCCCAGATCTGGCAAACAAGAGCGGACCGCCCAAGTGCCATCATTCCACGCGGTATGTGGGCCGGATGAACATGTCGGTGTGGGCCGGATTTGGGCCGCAGCAATTTTGCTATCTGGGGTTTCTCTGCCTGCTCTTCGCTCTGTGGCCAATCCGCCTTGGAGCGCTCATGTAGCGCTCACTCTTTAGTTTTTTCTGTATCCATCCCGGGTTTTCGTTCGTTCTTCCACTCAGTGTTAGCACCTGCGTCGCCTTTCCGCCCGCTATTTAAACCTTGCGTTTTCTGGTATCGGCACTTCCATATCGTCTTTTGTTTGACAAGGAAAGCCGGTACGGTACAGGACTGACAGTTCGAGTAGACCGCTTTGCTCAACTAGTTTTGTAGAAGCAACGTGGGACTGTACTCGGGTATCTTAGAGTTTATCTTAGGAATCTTCCTGCTCTTTTCACCTTTTTATTTCTCTGTCTCTCTCTCATCCTAAGACAGTTTGTCTTCACTGTTTATTTTTACCCTCTCGTTACTAGCTCTCAGTCAGAGAGTGAGAGGTTATTTTTTCTTTGTTCTCTGTTTTTGTTTAATTCGCTCCAGCCTGCGAGCCGTGTCGCCGTTACTCAGCTTGCTATTGTTTGTTTCTTTTTAACGCCCTCTCTTATTAGAGCGTGATGTTTCTCTCTCTCTCGTGTCTACAAGTTCCTGGCCGGCCGTATTACGGGTTGTTTTTCTTTCTCCTTTGTTCCAGTCTCCCTTCTAATTATTCTCTCTGTGCGAGAGAGGGAGTCTGTTTCCTTTTCGTTTTGCCCTACCTTTTTATGGAGTTTCTCCATTCTAGTGGTGCTCGTATCCGAGTACTTTTCGATTCCATATTGTCGCACCTGGTCCTCCGAAACAGCCCCCCTTACAGAAAATGGAAGCCTCTAGGGAGGTACCAGCGACAGATCCTCACTACGCAGGGCGTGGCCTTTTCCACCCATGAGGAGGGTATTCGAGCCCTTCAAGCCTCCGTGCAGGCCCTGCACACCCAGCAGGCGCAGTTCAATAATCAGGGAGACTGCCTGCCTGACTTGGCAGACAGCCTCCATACACTGACTCTCGCCCCCACTTCTCCACCAGTCGCACAAGCACCCATTGACCCCGCCTCCATACCCATCCCACTTGATACCAGAGAGCCCAATTTACAACTACCGCTCCGTTATGGGCAGAACCGAGGAAGTGTAGGGGGTTTCTGACCCAGTGCCTTATTTTTTTAAGGCACAGCCCTCCCGCTTCTCCACCCAGGGGGTTGCATTTGTGCTCTCCCTATTAACAGGGACCGCTCTCGCGTGGCTGGATCCTTTAAGTACAGTGAATTCCCCGGTGATGAACACCATGGATGAGCTGACAAAGGAGATGGCGTCAGTCTTTGATCATGACGTCTCCGGTTAGGAGGTGGCCATGCGACTGACCCGTCTCCGCCAGGGCACTGACACTGTGGCAACCTTTTCCATCGCATTTCGAGCACTGGCGGGAGAGACTGGGTGGTCCGATGGACCACTTAGTTCTTTATTCCTCAACGCCCTGTCCGACATGGTTAAGGATGCTCTGGTGGTGCCCGCCACGTTCGGCGCACTGGTTTCCACAGCCATCCGGGTGGATAACCGCGTTAGAGAGAGAGAGCGAGAGAAATTGACAGGGGAGAGAGAGATTTGGTGCTGCGAGAGTTGGTGCCGTTACTGCAAACGTATGGGGCACCTACGTGACTAATGTCCTAAACTGACAGGAAAAGGGGGGTCTCGATAGGGGAACCGAAGTCCCTAGTGAGACTTAGTGACACCTCCCCTCGGACCCAATTATCAGTCCAGCTACACTGGGGGAGGCACTCCGTTACCTGCGACGCCTTCATAGACTCAGAGTCAGTTGAGTGCCTTATGGACACCAAGTGGGCCAGGGAGCAGAGAATTCCCACACATTCTCTTCCTCGACCACGGCTAGTAACTGCCCTCGATAGTCGTCCATTAGGAACGGGCACAATCCGCCAGATCACTACTCCGCTGGGCATGGGCCTTTCTCACCAGGGCCATGTTGAGTCAACCCAGTTTTTCTTAGTGGATTCACCAGCTTACCCTCTTGTACTGGGACACTCGTGGCTAGCTCACCATAGACTGCACATTAACTGGGGGTGAGATGGGGCGGGTCATTCTGCAGCAGGGCCCCCAGTGCAGATCCCACTGTTCAAACCCCAGACCTCTTACTTCAGGAGGGGTTCCCGGACATTATGCAGATTCCTGTTCGGACAGCGAACAGGAGGAAGAAAGCCCTCTCTGTGCTTCTAACGGCTCTCCTGCCCCCTCTGTGAATAATGAGGCGAGTCTTGCCTGGGACTCGTTTGCAGACAACTGCAAGAGTCCTCTCACTTTGAGATAGAGTGGGACATGCCACTCCATTCCCTCTCAGGCTGCAAGAGCACCCAGGTGGGAGGGGCGTGTCAATTCCACTTGCCTACTAACGTACCTGAGCAATACGCAGACTTAGCTGAGGTTTTTAGAAAACAACGCACTACATCCTTGCCTCCTCACAGAGCCTATGACTACGCCATAGACCTCTATCCAGGTACTGTTCCCCCTAGGGGTACTCTGTACTCGCTGTCAGGGAGTATATAGAGGAATCCCTGGCCAACGGCTTTATTAGACCCTCCACTTCGCCGACGGGGGCAGGATTCTTCTTTGTAAAAAAAAAAAATGATATGGGGGGTCTCAGGCCATGCATTGACTACAGGGGTCTCAATGACATCACATTCAAAAACCATTATCCCCTCCCCCTCATGAATTCGGAATTCGAGCGCCTTCAAGGGGCTTCTATTTTTTCAGAACTTGACCTGCGCAACGCATACAACCTCGTTTGCATGCGCGAGGGTGATCAATGGAAAACTGCATTTAACACCCACTCTGGACACTAGGAATACCAGGTGATGCCGTACTGTCTCACTAGCGCCTGAAAACAGAGGGGGCGCTAGTGAACAATATTCTTAGGGAGATGCTAGAAAAATCCGTCTTTGTTTACCTCAATGACATTTTAATTTTCTCCCCTGATCTTCCCACTCACATCAGTCACTTAAGGCAAGTCCTTAAAGCGCTCCTTAAAGCTCAGCTCTTCATGAAAGCGGAGAAGTGTGCCTTTCACACGAACTCCGTTTCTTTTCTGGGGTTCAATGTGGCAGACGGTAAGGTTCAAATGGATCCTGAGAAGGTCTCGGCCGTTAAAAATCGGCCCACTCTGTCTTTCCTCAAACAGGTACAACGTTTTTTAGGTTTTGCTCATTTTTATCGCTGGTTCATCCGCAATTTTAGTGCAGTAGCCGCGCCTATTACTGCACTCACAAAAAAGACGTTCTCCTCGCAGTTGCAGTGGAATCCTAAGGCCGAAGCGGCGTTCTCTGAGCTTAAGAGACGTTTCAGCTCCGAACCTATACTCATAACTCCCAACCCCTCCCTTCCCTTTGTGGTAGAGATGGACGCTTCTGAGTTGGGGGCTGGACCGATTCTCTCCCAGCTCTCCCCGCTGGACCACAAGATGCACCCCTGCGCGTATTTTTCTTGTGCACTGACTCCTACAGAGAGAAATTACGACGTAGGGGACTAGGAGCTCTTGGCGGTCAAACTGCCACTTGAGGAGTGGCTGGAGGGAGCGGAATATCCGTTCACAGTGTGTATGGACCATAAAAATTTAGAGTACGTTCAGCTAGCCAAGAGGCGTAACTCTCGACAAGCCCGGTGGGCATTATTTTTTTGCGCTTTAATTTCCTGCTCACGTATCGTCCCGTCATAGAATTATAAAAGTTTATTTAAAAACAGAAATGTGTCCCATCAAAAGAATTACTCCATGTCATACCCGACCAGGGGCGCCGCCAGGGATTTTGGGCCCCATGAAAAGATATATCACATTGGGCCCCACCACCACAGGCCACGCCAACCCTGCGCAATTGCTGTAACCACACACCTCCAGAACCCAATCGACCCATTCAAAGCTTTAAATAACTCCACCTTTGCAGGCTTGCAACTCTCTTGTAGTCCAATACTTACTGTACGATATTTACTGACAGTGAGCTGTGAAAATATAACACTGTGCAGACATGCATGCAACATTCTGCATACAGTGGAATTCACTAATTGATGCAAGACTGATACCCTCTATAAGAAATGTGCTAAAGGCCATCTTTTACAGTCTAAATGTGCTAAAAAGGCCATCTTTTACAGTCTAAATGTGCTAAAGGCCATCTTTTACAGTCTAAATGTGCTAAAGGCCATCTTTTACAGTCTAAATGTGCTAAAGGCTCTTTTACAGTCTAAATGTCATTTTAATGGTAAAATGACCCGCATGCACAAATGAACAAAAACAAAAGACATCGCACCTGTCACACAGCCTGCAGAAATAAACAACAACTAAAAGGAAGTCATCAAAGTCACAGCTTCTGCGTTAATTTTAAAGTTGATGTGCAGTGGAGCTAATGATAATAAGGGTGAGGAGACAGGAAAAAAAGCCAAGGTTTTAACTAGCTTTTTGTGCTGCCATGGCTGCTACTTCTGTGCAGAGAGGGACTCGTGAATGCGAGATCAGAGCAAGGAATGGGGGGGGGACCGTGACGTGGGCGGTTTCAGTGAAACACAAACAAGGCATGAAATTAACCTCGCCCACTCGCCTGGGCGAGTGATTCTGAGGACGGGCGAGTTAAGAAAATAGAGCTCACAATAGCCTACAGACTAATAGGCTATTGGTAACTTGTAGCATTGGAAGCGAGCTCCTTCTTGTTTTGGATTGTAACGTTTTCTCAATACAGTCTAGCTCAACATCAATCGGTATTATTATTATTATTAGGCTATTAATAATAATAATAATAATATAAAATTCTTCTCATTTATAATGCTATTCACACGCTTGCTAGGTAGGTAAGCTATGGGTAGGTAAGCCTACCCTATGGCTGCACGCAAAGTTTTCCAACAAAAAATCTGTCCATTAACAGTTAGCTTATGTGCTAGCAAGTAAGTTGACAGCTTGAGCGAAGCCTCCGCTGTCCGAGACAAACATTACCATAACCATAACAGAGGCAGCGACAGGGTCAAAGTTGAATATATTTTATGTCTCAGTGACGTTTTCCTCGACCCTCGCAGTGACCACAGGACGACAGTCACCTGAAGTACACTGGGGCGGCAGTGTAGTATAATGGTTAAGGAACTGGACTTGTAACCGAAAGGTTGCAGGTTCGATTCCCAGGTAGGACACTGCCGTTGTACCCTTGAGCAAGGTACTTAACCTGAATTGCTTCAGTATATATCCAGCTGTATAAATGGATAAATGTAATAAGAAGTTGTGTAAGTTGCTCTGGATAAGAGCGTCTGCTAAATGCCTATAATGTATAATGTAATGTAAGTATAAACCAAATGTCGCACCATGGCACGTCGTAGGTCCCAGCGACACTCTGTCACTGGGCTATAAACTCGCCTTGACACCGGCTGAAAATAAGTCACGCTTGAACCACGTTAGCCTGCTTTCGACCTCGCTCCAACGCATATGTTGCCTTAGCGACATAATTGACAGCTATACATGCTTGCTTCATGAAACAGAGTTATCTGAGAACCTATCCAGACTTAAGCCAGGGATACATTACCCGAATTTACAGCCGATTTAGGTGTCGCCGACCAATTTTCGCGATCGGAGGGAAATCATAAAGCCGCAAGCGTTCGATCGGACCATCGTTGCTCGCATAGTGTGAGAGGGTCAACGAGCCCCAACAATTCCCGCTCCGTTTTCCCGATCCATTCTGGGACGTCTCGATCATTTTCAAACATGTTTGATATTTTCGTCATAGCTCTTGTAGTGAGAGTGGTACAACAAAGTGATTTGTAGTAAAAAAAAAAAGAAAAAAGTTGATATGAAAAATAAAATAAAATGGCCTACATTAATTAGACATGCTATAGCCTATATATTAATAGCCATACATTAATTTAGCAGTCTTTCTTTTAAAACTTGAATAATGTGGTAGACTTTATTGGACTATGCCCCAAACTTGACATTCTTGGAAAGATTCCCCAACTTGGCAACTTTCAACTCAGAGTTAGACCACAGAAACAAGAAGTTATTATATCAGGAAAATGTACCATCCTTCTCTCACACCCCTGCTAGAGCATTTTCTACAGCGTCTGCTATCATGTCTTAGATAAATTAAGAATATACGTAAGTGTACATTACAACACTTCAACACTTCAGATAAAAAAAATATTTATTTTGGGTTCTCCTACATTAGTCGTACCATATCATTAGAGATGCACCTATTGCAATTTTCTTGGCCGATTCCGATTTCCGATTATTTTTTATTTAATTTTTATTTTTAAGTCTGACCTGCCGATTCCGATTTTGACCGATTCCGATTTTCCTTCTTTCTACGAACTATAATTGATAACATACACAAACATTTTTGTAACTTTTCTTTAATGGAAAATTCTCACATCAAAATATAAATAACGTTTCTCAAAATAAAAAAGTGCACTAGGTTACAGGACAAACCTTTTCTTTTTACAAACCTCCAACTAAAAATTAAGTGCAGTATTTGTACTTTTCCAAATGAAAACAGGTGCGTGCAACAGGTAACAGAAACAGAAGAATATAACAAGGCACCTTTAGGTTGTTGTCAACATATGTATAGGCCTAAAAATTAAGTGCAGTATTTGTACTTTTCCAAATGAAAACAGGTGCGTGCAACAGGTAACAGAAACAGAAGAATATAACAAGGCACCTTTAGGTTGTTGTCAACATATGTATAGGCCTAATGCAATCACTTGAACATTAATGGCAAGTTTTTCTTCACAAACAGAAGCATCTCTGCATTGTCACCAGTTAGTCTGTTTCTTCTCTCATTTACCACATGTTCAGCCAAGCTAAACAAGCGCTCACTGTCAACGCTTGTACATGGGGCAGAGAGGTAGGCTCGGGCAAGTGGAGCAAGTTCAGGGAAACGATCTTTATTGATCCTCCAGTAGGTCAATGCATTTTCGCTTCTGATGATGGGCAACTCAGACAGGTAACTCTGTACCTGCACAGACGAAGGGCTGGCCAGAAGTTGCTCCACCTCAGAATTCTCCTCCAGTACTTTGTCATGTCCTGAAAGCAGTAGACTACATGGCGTTTTGGCTACAGGTGCTTCTGTGACAGGTCCAGGTAGCGTGGATGCTTCTGCAACAGGTTCCTCAGGGGCATGTCTGGTCTCCCCCTCCAGCATAGCCAGAAGCACCTGTTTCACTTGATCCTTAACTTCTGCTGAGAAGTAGCAATTCTTGTACCTTTTGCATAAACAGACAAAGACAAGAAGGATAGGTCAAATGATTGTGTTTCAGATATAGCCAGGCAAACACATAGCCTAAAGATTAGCCTGTAGCTATATAGCTATGTTAATTAAATTTGTTTTATAAGTATAGTAATAGGCTAATAATAATTATTATTATTATTATTATTGTTATTATTATTAATATTATAATAATAGTTATATTACAAACAATAGCAGTAGGCCAATAACTTGCCTGGGATCAAGAAAAGTGGCCAAAGTGTACAGCGGCTCTTTTTCGATGTTGCTGAACCTTCTCTGAACCGCCTCCAACAATATGGTTTTTGCTGTGCCCACTCCACGGTCTGTCTCTGCTCTTCTCTCCAAAATGTGTTTCAGCACAGTGATGGCTGGAATGACGTCTGCGGCTGTTGCTATCGAGGAGCTGATTTATTTTGTAAGTTCCTCAAAAGGTGCGAGGAGGCTCAGCACGTTCTCAATTAGCCCCCACTGATGCGTGTTGAGTGTGGCTGGCAGCTCATGCTGGCAGTATGCCCCCAGAGCACGTCTCTGCTCCATCAGCGATTGCAGAATATAGCAGGTGCTATTCCATCTTGTAGGAACATCTTGCTGCAATCATTTTCTAGGCTGACCCAACTGTGCCTGGAGGTCGTGAAGTCGTGAATAGGCGAGCGATGAGTGTTTAAAATGCCCGACAATCTTCCTTCCAGTTGCCACCGCATCAGTGATGCTTCGTTGGGACAGCAGACCCTCCTTCACTGCCAGTGCTTTGGTCATATTTCTAGCTTTGTCACGCAACACCACATGAACCCTGGTCTTGCCTATGTCGCACCGTTGCAACATTGTAAAGCGACATCCGAGAAGTATCGCCTACTTGGTATTGTGTATCTTGGGCTCAAGTAATTTATCTTTATCAAGTAACTTTGGAAACCTCTATCCTCGACTACTGAAAATGGCTGGTCATCTAGTGCCATGAAGCAGTGGCTGCTGGCTTGTGGATGGCTCTGCGCTCTCACTAGCTTTTGTTTTAGCCTTGTTGCCTTTGCTAGCTTCTTCAAATTAGGCATATTCAGCGTGGTGATGGTGTTTTAAGTGTCTTATTAAATTAGTCGTTTCGAATGTTTTTGGAGTTGTTCTCCACGGCTTACAGGTATTGCAAATTGCAAGCTTGTTGTCTTCTTCACACACTGTGAAGAACTTCCACGCTGACGACATGTTTTGTGTGTGTGGCTGTATTTGTGCCTCTGTGTGCGGACATGAACCATCGTGCAGCGCATGCGTGTAAATTTGACTGGCACAGAATCGGATATCTCAGACTGATCGGCCGGTCACCGGTCATAGCCGATCAAGCTGAAAACCGGCCGAATCTGGTCACTGGCCGATCGATCGGTGCATCCCTACATATCAGGAAATAGTTTTACAAACTATGAACTGTCTTTCTCGTAACAGAGACTCCGTATGAGACGGAGTGCAGGTGTGTACACAAAGCATCTCACCACGGGTGCTCAATCTACTTACCATGTGTGTGACCAGTGCCTGGAGACATGTTAGTAATAGTTAGACAATTAGTGTATTCCATACAGTGCAAGAACAAAATAAAGGAGATCATAGTAACCCAGAGATGTTGCTTTTCTAGCCAATATCAATGTCCTCGGCCAACCTGTGACTGCTGTTTTGCTGTTTGTGTAATGTATGTAATTCCTAAATGGAGCAGAACTCCCAACTCTGCTCAGACGTGAGAGAAATAGAATTGTTGCTCCATGTTTGTTAAGACGAGCAGATAGGCTTGCGTGGCATCCGGTTCTTGTAGTGTTTGAGCCCATGCCATAGCCTCATCTGAAAGTTTGTGTCCTGTTACGGCAAGACGGGAATCGTGGTAAATGTGAGATGTCCTGCGACGTTAAGATTTCAAAACACATGCAGTCTATCCCTGGCTTTACGGAAATAAGCCAGTTTACAGCTTAATCACGCTTTGTGAAATACCCCCCAGGTCATATTGAGTTGCGGAGATACTTGACAGTTCAATGCGACCTCCTTTGATCAGGGGTGGCTTTCCCAAAGCATGTCGTAGCGAAAAGTATGTTGTGAAACGTGTCGTGAAGATATACTTGCTATTCACGATGCTTTCCCGAAAGTGCTCGTAACTCAAAGAGATCATGAAATGTGTCATGAGTTCAAGACAACATTGGACTAGTCATGAAATCTCAAATATGTCTTGAGATGCGGTACTACGTGCAGGTCCCACATCTGCAGACTGAGCCCGCTAATCTACCCGATAGATACAAGAACAACAACAACTTAGTCTAGAGCAGGCGTAATCAATTATCCCATCATAGGGTTTATAAGGACTTATTGTGACCTGCGCTGACATGTACATTGTACATTCACAATAGGCAAAATAATTTCAATAAATGGATCCTATCGGTTTGCCAAAAGCATATATAGTTAAGACGTAAAGAAAGGCCAACACATTGTTTCTCTTTGAATTTACAAATTAATCATGTAGCTATGAAAATGCTTAAATAAAATGTGTTATATGGCACGTCTAACTTTTTCATTATACGTGTCTACGTTGTCTATATTGTGTCTACGTTCAGGCTGGATTTTGCTTGTCAAAGCAATGGCTTGTAGTGAAATAGATCCACATTAATCAACACATTGTTTCTCTTTGGACTTACAAATTAATCATGTATGAAAATGGTTAAATAAATGTTTCATGGCACGTCTATGTTGTAGATGCCTTTTAGCCAAGCTAAGAAGAGCTAAAAGAGATCTTAGATGATTAGATCTGATTTAGCGGCTCTTTAGATGATCTAATAGACGTCTTGTGCTCAATATTAGACTCTTTTGTTTTTCCTTCATTGCTTTTGTAATGAACGAGGTTGTGGCGGGGCTCAAACCACTGAACTTCAGGGGGAGAGGACACAGCACTAACCACTGCACCAAAGATGAATTGAACAATAAAGGAGTTAGGCTGCCTGACGAGCCTATTATTTACTTGTTATATTTATTTTTCTTTCTCGCTCTTCTCTTTGTCTCTGCCTTTTTTGTCAGTTAGGTTTGATCAGATTTAAAATGAAAAGCAAAGGAAAAAAATATTCAAAGATGATCATAACTCTACAATGCTTTTGGGAAAGTGGCTGATAACGATGTGTGATGCTTTCTGTGGTGTGAATCGGCTTTTCTACATCGACCTGACGGGTCTGTGTTACTCAAAGTTTGTCGTGAAAGTGTCTCTTGAAATATTCAGTCCACAATATACTTTGGGAAAGAGTAGTGAAAATTTCAAGACATGTCTTCAAAAAGATTGTGAAGTGTGTTGTCAATTCTGAAGACACATCAGAATTGGGAAAGCCACCCCAGATCAGCAGTTCGGATTTCATTCCCACACACAATACTTAATTACTAGCTATACACTTGGTGTTGTTGTTTGTGAGGTTGTGCTTCTCTTCACTTTGTTCAGATTGTGTAGTCGAGGTGTGCACTGTTTTTCCGGTGAATGCCTCTTGAGATGTCTAATTACGTCCAGAGTAAAAGCAATTCCGATCTCAATTCTGAAGTGTGCTAGGCCACCTTGCTAATGCGGCGTTCACACAGCGGGCAGTAGACGGCAGGATGGTAGACGGTACAACGGCAGGGAAGTAGTTGACGGTACAGAAATGATCCGTTTAGATCCGTTGCCATATTTATGGTCCACGCTAAATTATTTTCTTATTATTAATACGATTTATTTTATAATATATAACTTGCGCAAAAAAATTAAATATAACTGCTCTTGTTTTTAATGTGGGCATTACCCACTGCTTCTAACATGCACCTGAAAAACATTTTAAAATACTGCAGCATGGTAGTAAGTAATAAAACAGAATTTAACATGTGAATGTCACTTCTAAACATTGCCGTCAATGACTGTATGTGCTTAATTTGTGGCAATTACGTTGTTTCTGCGGTCGTTCCTTTTTTTGGCGTCGTCAGGGTGCTCTATCGGATTTTTCCGTCATCCTTTCCGGGGTTTTGATCTCGCTATTATCCCTCTCACCTGTTTTGGGTGTCCTGCTGGTTATAAATAGCCCAGGGCTTCCAAGTACGCCTTCCGGTACTTCGATATTGTCTTTCCTATTTGACATCGAAGTCGATAAGGTATAGGATCTCGGTCACTACGTTTCTGGTTGTTTCAAATAAGAAACGTAGCAAGTCCGGTTAGAGTTAGGATAAAGATTGGTTTAGTCTTTTCTTTCCTATCTTGCTCTTTATCCTTTATACTCTCTACCTGTTACCTTTTTGTTCAGCTCATTGCACCTAGAGCTTAGGTAACAGGTTCTACTTTAAGACGGAGGTTTGAGACCCTGTATATACTATCGGGGCCTCAATGACATCACCGGTAAGAACAGGTATCCTCTTCCACTCATGAACTCCACATTCGAGCGCTTACAGGGGGCGTCGGTCTTTTCGAAACTCGACCTTTGGAAATATTAAAAGCCTAAACAATCTGGTGCGCATGCGTGAGGGCGATGAGTGGAAGACGGCATTTAATACTCGCCACGGACACTAAGAGTACCAGGTGATGCAGTTCGGTCTCACTAGCGCCCTCTCTGTCTTCCAGATGCTAGTGAACGATGTTCTGAGAGAGATGCTGGAGAAATTTGTCTTTGTTTACTTGGACGATATTTAAATGTTTTCTCCTGACCTTTTGTCTGACGTCGTTCATGTTAGGCAGGTTTTTGAGGCGCTTCTTAAGGCTCAACTATTTGTTAAAGATATTTTGCTAAATACACATTTCTCAGAATAATAACAGAATTTTTCATTTTATATTTTCAGAAATTTTCTGTGGTGTTCAACTAGAAGATAATGTGGCATATTGGCCATGGTCTGCTCATTCTTATCGCTACAATGACAAGTCAACACATCACACCTGCAGAACTGGATTCAGGAAATCTAGGACCTCTACTTGTGATGTTGAGGGATGGGTGCCACCACTGTGTCAAGGTGAGTTTTGCTTCTGTCTGAGTTTTGGATTATACATTAAGGGAAAATATATTTTGGATCGCTGTATTAATCACAAACCATTCATATTTTCAGCAATAACATGTGATGCAGAGGTCCCTAATGCTAGAATTCTGAATAAAATGACAAAATACACAATTGATGATTTTCTGGAGTATGAATGTAAACCTACCCATACACCAGAAGGAAGGCAACGTGCACGCTGTACGGAGAAAGGCTGGGAAAAGAAGCCTGAGTGCACCGGTAAGTTTCTCATGTATGTTATCATATTATAAAGTTGTCTACAGCAATGCTGTTTTATGACCACAATATAATTATAAGATCAGCTGATTCATAAAGGATTCCTTTTCTGATTTCACCATTAAACCCAGAATGGAAATTTTGTTGTTGGGGTATTTTGTTGTTAAGCTTGCCAGTGGCTTCTTGTTTCAATTTAACTAAGAATTCAGGTGGCGGGTTGCTTGGTTTAGTTCCCTCAGTTTTTAAATTCTTGCAATTATGTGCCTCAGAAATGTAATGTGATTCATATTCTTTGTTTTTAGCAAGAAAAGTTGTTTGCCCAAAACCAGATATTGATAAGGGATATTACATCACTGACAAAAGAAAATCATCTGTCATTTATTATGGCTGCATTCCTGGTCATAAACCCTCAGTGGAAGGATGGTGGGGGGAATTAACATGCAAGGATAATGTATTTGACACTCCAAAGTGCATCGGTAAGGAACACTTTTTCCTTTGTAATTTCAGTATCATTTGTAATGATATTTTTTTTTTACGATGTATTTTTTAGACTGCAAGACAATTGTCAATGACATACAGGTTATTATTAAGCTGTGTATGTTCTAAGATCTGCTTTTGGTTTGTTTGATTATTGGTTGTTAACTTAGAAAAAGAGCTACAAAATCTAGCTTTTAAAAGGCTAGAGTAAACCAAACAATGACTCCAATAAATTATTCAAAGTTAGTGTATTTTAATTTCAAAGTTAGGAACATAACATAGATGAACATCAATATTGAAAACATTTGCTGATTACTGATGTGCATACACAGTCTAATTTAATCGCATCACATCAGGGTTATACAACTAAAAAAAATCCCTGTCTAACTTCAAGCATTATTGTGAGTTGCCACATTCATTGTATGTCATGCTGGAAAAAACGTTTATTTACAGAACACAGGACCTTTGTGGGTAGCTATGGATGCTGGGTCATACCACTTAACCCCTCTGTCTGAGCTTTTATGCAGATTGTTGCATGTCACTAGTTCAAGAACTTGATAAAACATTGTTGGGAGACATTCACTTAAAATATGGGGTCAATTTAGGAAAAACGTTGGGCTTATGATTAGTGATAGTGGTATAGGGCAGTTTTCTAACTTGTATTTCATTCATCTTCAGCAAGAGGTTGGCAATCTTCTTGTCAGCCAATTATCACATTACCCCTCCCCAGTAATCTATCAATTGCTAATTAAGTGCATATAATGACTGTCAGCAGCATTCCCACAATGTCACAAGCTGCTTTGTGTAAATGCAGATAAGTGGCAGACATTTTATTGTGTTGTGGTGGTAACATTTTTCTTTTACGTTTCTAAGCAGTGTATACACATATTTATGCCACAAATCAAACATTTTTTGTATTTTGTATTATTGGGATGGCCGGTATGCCATCCGGCATGCCCCATACCTATACTGCCAGAGAGTTGGCACTTTTCAGGGTTTACTACAGAAGTAACCACAATGACCACAGACTCTCAGCCCTTAAAACTATTAACTTCTGTATGTTCTGACCTCATGTAATCACACATAATTCATGTACAACACCACACATCCACACAATAAAGCCCCAAACTTAGGTTATCTTTGCATTTCTCCTACTTTTTCCTGCCAAATTCATCATCAAAAATGATCCATGCCCTCAAGGAATAATTCTGCCCATTGGGTAACACATCTAATCTGCCAATGAGAATGTCTGATTACAGGTGTACTATGCAGGATTTTTAGCCTTGTTGTGGTCCTGTGCTTGCAATCAAAAAAGTCTTCTCCTCTGTTCTAAACCCAACCCACTCCCCTCCATTGAGGCAGTGATTGTATAGTACGAGCAAGAAACACACAAAAAATGTCAAGCGAAGATAAAATGAAAATAACATTTTTACCAACATGCATTGTTCTATATGGATGGTAATAGTAATTGGGCAGTGATTAATTGAACCCTTTTGAAATAATTTTGAAGTCCTCAACTCCTCAAAATCGACCCCTGCTTCCAGTAGCGTAACAAACCAACACCCGGGTCCCAATGCAGGATGGTCAAAAGGTCCCCCCCTTTACCGACAACAATGTGTCGATCCAGACACCATGCATGTGGGGAAAAAAAGGCCTACACCTCCTAAAGATTTTTACCCGACGGCTGCAATCCCATCGCATTATAGCCAACCAGTAATCATCTTTGCACACACACACACACACACACACACACACTGAGGCAATAGTAGTGGAGGATTTAAATGGGTGGGCCAAGGTAATTTCTGAGTGGGCCAAATTAATAACGATTGGGAGAGTGTTGCGTTTATTTAGTTTAAATAGGACAATACGCTGGTAAAGTAGCCTAATAATGTTATTTTGATAATCAGAGTGCCTATCCTTTCCTCAATTTGTCAAATAAAGGCTTAATGATCTGTCAAAAATACGAAATATTTCGAGGTGAAATAACCACACAGACAAGCATAACATCACAAATCAAAAACCCAAATATAGGCTAATCAATATCGTTGCTTTTATTGCAACACAAAATATCAATCAGTATAAATTCATATAGAGATTCTGGCCTAATTTTTGTAATCAAAACAGTTAGGCCCAATTCATAGCCAGTTTTCCCCTGACAACTTCATAAACATTCACTTAACAACACTTCAGTGGAGTTTTGTCATTTACAGTTTTCTCGTATTTATTTACAGTGACTTAAATGTAATCAATTGCATTTTCTGCGTGGCAAAATATCAGTAAACGTGACAATCCTAATATTTTACTCAAAACTAGTCTACAGCTCATTCGGTCCATTTTTTCCAACTTGATTTCACATAACAGGTCAGAAATATTTATGTAGCCAAGCCTTTGCAAACACATTTTGCTATATTGAAGTGCTTACGCCGACTTTGTAGACTGAATTTATTTTGATAGCATTCTTTGAAATGGTGTGTTTGTCCAAGTTGACACATGCCTCTATAGCTTAGGCTACTGTTAATTGCTTTTCTTTTAACAATAACGCTACCACCAGGGCGAGCTATCTGGCTGAAAAAATGGTGTGCTTGTTCAATGGTGTGTTTGGCTAACATTATTCTGAACAATAATTTAGAACTGGGATGTAAAGGAGGAATCATGTGTGGAATAAGTATCCTAACATTAGCAGACCATACTCAGTGAACATTTTTGTTTTGAAAAGTCACCTAGTTAACTAACGTAGCTTGCTGCATAATTAGAGTTAACGTAGCCTACTTACACGTCCAACAGAAGACACTAACTCCGTGTCACTTTTCATTCCCTTGCTAAACTTCAGCTGTCGCCATTGAGGTAAAGAAAATTCTAGGTTGACTCCGCTTCATACCTCCTCTTCTTCACCTCCGCCATTGCAGTAGTTTGCTGGCAATGGCAACAAAGGCCTAATCCCACAACACAGGCTCTGTAGGCACACCCACCCCTCCCCACACAGAAAAACCCCTTCACCACACCCAGAAACATCCCTTACACATCTTAGAATAATAAATACAGGTAGAGGAGCAAGGTTTTGGCCTTTTTTTTTCAACAGAGATGGCTAGTGCATCATCGATATGACTGAGCATGGTCAAAAATCCTATAAAGTGCACCTTTAAAGTTGCCTCATCACAAAGTACACTATCTGTCCATGCTTAAGAGGCTGTCTACCTACAGTGCAAACAAAGCGCCTATATACACTGCTCAAATTCCCCGTACATTTTCGTAATTTTTGGGACCTAAAAAAATGATCCAGGTGTAGAAATGTCCGGTTAGAGTACTAGCTAGAGCAGCTGGCTAACGTTAGTAATGTGTCAGGAAGGTTGGTAGATTGTTCCCTCTTTCCATCTAACTTCTTTGTAAGGATGAAATAGGACCTCGTCCCAACTTTAGTAATGTTAGCTAGGCAATCACGGTAGCTAGCCAACTTATATGGCCAGCCAGCAAGGATGACTTTAAGGAAGTCGAATAACTGTTAAATTAAAATGGCTTGCCATAAGCTATCGTTAGCTTGCTAACTAAATGTTAAAGCGACTTGCCGTGAGATATCGTTAGCTTGCTAGCTAGCTAACCCAGCATTGCTAAGCAATGGTAACGTTTGTGACAGGGGGAGTACGGCGATTGTGTACGGGAGGCGGTGGAATAGCTAAATTAATATCTAAATTGATAAGGTTATACAGGTATGGAGCAATTGATTTGATACTTAACCCACAGTTTGGCTGCTTGCTCCGAGACACTAAGCCTGTAGTGTAGCTGCAACATCCCTTTCTGTCTCATCTTACGAAACAGTATTTTTTTCCGTAGTAGACACATCATAGCTCGCTCCAACCAAAATGAATATGTGATGACAAACATGTTGAAGATGAGTCCCAAGTCCCAAGCATAGACTGTATAAAAATAGGTCCATTTTAGACCAATGATTGTTGTCTCCCCCTTCTGGTCCCGCCCCTCCGAGTGAGGGCAGTGAGAACCATATAGAACCTATCTATGCCAGTGATCTTTTAGTGATTTTAGCCATAAATCTGTGACAACTGGGACCAGCCATGCCAGCACTCTGGATGAAGAACATCAAAAGCACAAGAATATTTTCAAATGCACATCAATCAGTTGATCAAGTATATACTGTTCTATTTTGAGTTTGATTTTGTTGACCGAGCTAATGTTAGCTATAGAATATAATAGGTCAACAGCTAGCTAGCTAATATTTTTAGACATATTTCTCTTTCTCACTAGTAATGGATGTGCAAATATTACGTACTGTTATCTATCACAAGATATCAAATATTTTCTCAGGTAAAGAAATTGTAAAATAAAACTTGTACCAGATGTGCAAAAGCAGTCTTGCAGAGTTGTGAAATGTTTGACAGGGGAATAGTTGTCCGCAGTAAATATGTTCCTAACTGTACACATTTACAAAGATCAAAAGGTTCCTACCGGGTCATTTTTGACCCATGTGTGTAAACTTGGGATAGTAATACAAAAATTATCTTTATTCAAAAAGTAAGAAAGGAAAAATTCAAATAATGATTTGGGATTATCAAAAACAAGTTAATTGAGGAATACCTGGATTGCTGAATGATGAAATACATTGATTCCAAAGATATAGCAAAGAAACACTCAAGTATGCATAAAATTACATAGGAAATGAATGCGGGTCATTCTTGACCCATGTTGTGCATTAGAGGAGTAGTAATACAAAACCATTTTTATTCAAAAAGTAAGAAAGGAAAAATCTAAATAAAGATTTGTGATTATCAAAAACAAGTTAATTGAGGAATACCTAGATTGCTGAATGATGAAATTAATTTATTGCAAAGATATAGAAAAAAACTCCCCGCCGGGTCATTTTTGACCCATTTTGTGCATCAAAGGGTTAAACCCCCAAAATTCCGCCGCAACCTTCATCTTGCCACCGTCAGAGACAATAAATGCATAAAATGCATCGTTTCTACAAGCTAAAAAATGATCATGATCATGTTCTGATGTAGGAACAATAATAGCCTATATTATTAAAAAGTTGTAGCCTATAAATAACCTACAATTTCGGTTTAGTAGACAGTAAATATTTTCCCTACAAAATCTGTCATATAAACACACGTTAGGAACCAAATATCCTGTCTGGTGCTACAAGTATTTTCTTATTAGGCTAACCCTCAAGAGGCTATTAGTAGGCTACAGTTCACAAATTTCCAGCAAAGTTGAGATTTCCACAGCAATCCACCTATCGTACTTGCTGCTGTAGGCTAATACATTTCCGTTGTTGTAAAACATAGGCCTACCTTTAAACGTAGGCCTCTTTTAGCACACGTAACTATATACAAACATTAGGCTACGCATTTTTATGGGTTGCCTATATTATGCAGCCTATATCTAGGCTAGGCCTACTGTATGTGACGATTCTGACATAACCTACATTTATTCTGTTGTGAATTTCTGAATGGTAACCTACAGCCTCTTCTTCAATTCAAACTTTAAAACATGGAGGTGCAGTGAATAGTTTTTGAGATATGACACTTAACTAGTAGGGCCTAGATGAAAATTACTTCTAGCGGGCCAAATGTAATAGGGTTAACTGATTTCATAAGTCCTTCACTTGAATTGAACAACTTGTCTTGTGGAAACTACAGACTCAAACTGCAAATGAGACAAGTCAGAAATAAAAAGAATTGCCAATCCAGTGGGTTGCCAGGCTAGGTAGCCGACGTGAGTAACCAGCTAGTGACCAGCCAATTCAGTTGGAACTTGATAGCTATGCTAGGCATGTGAGTTACCAGCCTAGGAATGCTAGTCAAATAAATACAATCACGAGTAGTGCTTTGAATTTTGTCATGTCCCGTGCGGCACGCAGTGGCCACAGAGCGAAATGCAATCACCCCCCGTTTACATTTAAATTTAGGCACGGAACCCGCGTAGCTGGTGTTGAAATGCAATGACAGACCGCTCTGCAGGTCAATAAATACAATCACGAGGATTGCTTTGAATTGTGTCACATTCCGTACACCACGCTATGCTGACAAAGCTAAATGCAATGGGCTCGTTTGCATTTCAATTTTGGCATGAAAATGGTGCAGCTGGCGTTGAAATGTAATACACCCCGTATTGTATTTCAGTATGAGTGTTTTTAGAGAACACACAATGAAATGCAATGCAATATGCGTTTAGTTTTAAATTATGGCATGATAAATGTGCATCATTACGTAAAAGCAAACGCAGCTACGTATTACATTTCACAATGTGTCGCTAAAGCGATTGCATTTAATTAAGTCACTAAAAATCTTCCATAGCTATTGTGCATGCATGGCTCCCAGTAGATTTCATTAGCCTACCTTATGGTTCATTCATGTCTTTGCATCATCATGATCACTAGCTTCATTGGATGAATGATGCATCTATTATAGACATAATATTAGTTGGCGACAGGTGGTGGTGTTTTGTATTTTATTATAAATTAAATGCATAGTTAATCTACAAACTGATATTTTACAGTGTAATCGCGGGTAATAGGAGATATTTTCTCATTCTCGTCAGGAGGGCGTTATGGTTACTCGAGATTACATTAGTTTCTTTCAATATGAAATATAGAACTGGTTTTATACAGTTATGTGGCCCGGACACACAAATTCCATAGACTTCGCAGGATTTCTAAGGGCAAGGATGTCAAAGATTCACATAATCCAAGGCATTTCATTCAGCTCTGATTAAACTAACTTACGTAGTTTAAATAATAAATAAAAATGGTCAAATAATAAAAATTGCCTCATGGAACAACACATCATTTCAGTGAATGTTTTAAACAGTTCATGAATAATTACACTCCAGAAACAATATGTTTATATTTTGTTGTCAAGTTTTCTTGAGAAAATGTACAGGTTTTAGAATGCTCACTACTGCTACAATTTTCTCTACAATTCACAGACATTCATACCAAGAAACATCATTTACAATAGAGAAAGGCTAGATGAATAAATAAATACAGACAAAAATTTGCAATATTATGACCTAGTAAATACTGCATTTTACAAACCTATCCACATATGTTTGCCCAATTAATGTAGCCTACTGTCTGTGGGTCAGATGACACCAGATAAGTAAAATAGTACTAATTCTTTTAACATGACAAATAATAACAAATGTTAGTTGTAAACACAATTTTGTGAACACAGGAATGTCCAGGCTGTGTTTCTATTAAAATACAAATATTCCACATAAATTAATAATAATAATAATAATGATAATAAAGATAATGCATTTTATTCATGCAGTGCTTTTCATAGACCCAACACACTGGATGCAGACCATTGTTCAAACAAATATAGTGAGCACATAATTCATTGGACAGTAACACATTTTTTGTTATTTTGGTTCTGTACTCTAGCATTTTGAGTTTGAAAGGATCCAATGAAACTGGTTGAAGTGCAGACTGTCAGCTTTAATTTGTGGGTATTTTCATCCATTTCAGATGAACCGTTTAGAAATTATAGAACCTTTTGTACATAGTCCCCCCCATTTTCGGGCATCAAAAAATATTTGACAGTTTAACATAATGTAATAATAAAGTACTAATTTTTAATATATGGTCGCATATCCTTTGCATGCCATGACTTCCTGATGGCTGTGACCCAACAATGTCAAAAGACTCCTGATATCTTATTATGTGGTACTCTTACAAGGGATACTATAGCATCTCTGCATTTGAATGGATCTCTATGGGAATTGGGGGGTGGGACTAGATTTAGCTGTAAATTATGCTGGAACAGTATGGAATACATTGTTGGCGAAATGGCTGTAAGTCACCAAGAGTCTGAGGTATCAAACGAGCCTCAAACCATTACTCTGCTGCCAGATATGCAGTAGATATGGATGGATCACTTTAAGGGTTGTTTCTCCTGACAAATTTTCCTATTGAACTCTATGGAAAAATAAGTCAAGAGAAGAAAACCTTCAAGTTATCCATCCATATCTACTGCATATCTGGCAGCAGAGTGATGGTTTAAGGCTTTTTTGATACGTCAGACCCTTGATGACTAAGAGCCATTTAGCCAACCATGTGTTCCATACTGTTCCAGTGTAATTTACAGCTAAATCTAGTCCCACCCCCCAATTACCATAGAGCAAGAGAGGTTATAGTATCGCCTGTAGGAGTACCAGGAAATAAGATATTAAGAGTATTTTGATATTGTTGGGTCACAGACATCAGAAAGTCATGGCATGCAAAGGATATGCAACCAAATATTAATATATAATATCCATAACACAGGCTTTATTTCTTGTACTATGTACAAAAGGTTCTATAATTTCAAAACGGTTCATCCGATATGGATGAAAATACCCTCAAATTAAGGCTGACCGTCTGCACTTCAATCTCAGAACAGAACCAAAATAACAAAGAATGTGTCACTGTCCAACAAATTATGTTGCTCACTGTATATAGTCTAGTCATTTCTCTTTTTTGACGTCTGAATCACAGATTATTTCCACTATAAATGATTGTCATTTCACAGTTTGACGTGGCACATGAAGTTTCATTGACCACATTCACTTGAGATAGATGAAAAAACACAGTGCAAAGTTACATTAAATAATTTAGGAAAGATCGGGTTGCATTGCTTTGGGATAGAGCTAGTTCAATTAGTGTGAGCTACGATAGGCAATATTGTTAGTTGTGACTTGGCCACATTTTGAGATCAATACTTAAAGGCAAGCCTAGTTTTTGCAAGATCTTTGTATACTAGTTTGATAGATTGCTGAATACAGGCCTCTAGGTACGCTCCAAGATCATTCTATTTTTAACAGCAATTGCCTTTTCCATTGCGGTTAAGTTATATTATTGTTTTCTCAATGTGTTTGGATTCATTAAATGTTATGTGACCTTTTATTACAGATAAAATGAAATGTGTTGCTCTAGAAATTTCTAATGCAAAACCGAAAGAAAGGCAAGACGTGTATTCAAATGGTGAATTTTTGACATTTGAATGTGCTGCTGGATACAAAATGGAAAGTAATAATCAGGCACAATGTGTAAACGGAGATTGGAAGAAACCACTACCAATATGCAAATGTAAGTAAACCTTAGGTGGAATGGCTTTCAAATGTATAGTACCACATCTTAGGGCTTTATATTGTTCCATTGCATACAATGAGCAAAAATGAACCTTCATTGTTTCTTCATGGCTCAGTGTCTTTTGCAAACATAAAACCAGAAGGGATCAGAATTAATTTTATCCAAACAATGTTATTACATAATTTAAAGAGCAACTTTGGTGGAAACAAATAACAAAAATACAATCACATAATATGTAAGATTACACATACAGTGCACTCCAAGTGTTCGGACACTGGAACATTTTTTGTTGTTTTTTGTTCTGTACTCCACCAAGATAAAGTGCAGACTTTCAGCTTTAGTTTGTGGTTGTGCACATCCATGTCGAGTGAACCGTGTAGCAATTGGAGCCATTTTTATAAAAAATCCCCCCCCCCCCCCCGTTTTAGGGGACCAAAAGTAATTGGCAAGTCATCAAAGGTCTGAGGAATCAAACGAGCGTCAAACCATGACTGCTGCCAGATATGCAGTAGATGTGGAT
This sequence comes from Synaphobranchus kaupii, assembly GCA_029718625.1. Classification (NCBI taxonomy): domain Eukaryota; kingdom Metazoa; phylum Chordata; class Actinopteri; order Anguilliformes; family Synaphobranchidae; genus Synaphobranchus; species Synaphobranchus kaupii. The sequence goes on along the minus strand of CM056377.1, from coordinate 97,269,004 downwards.
GGATCACTTTAAGGGTTTCTGACTTATATTTCCATAGAGTCCAAGAAGAAAATTTAGGCGAAACAAGCCTTAAAGTGATCCATGCAGATCTACTGCATATCTGGCAGCAGAGTGATGGTTTGAGGCTCGTGCTCAGACCCTTGATGACTTTTTAGCCAACCATGTGTTCCATACTGTTCCAGTGTAAGTTACATCTTAATGCAGAGAGGTTATAATATGGCTTGTAAATGTACCTGCAAATAACATATCAAGAGTCTTTTGATGTTGTTGGGTCACAGACATCAGGAAGTCATGGCATGTATAAATTATAAATATCTATAAATTGTGTTCTGTAGGAATTAGCCTTTTATGATCACTGGTTTTTCTAATATGCCATTATGTCATCATGTACATAGTGGTGGGTTTAGGCTGGGGGTGGAGTGGGTGTGTGTAGCCTCTTTGCCAGGCTCTGGATGCACACAGTGAGTCATTGCAGACAAGCACAACCCACGTTATACTTCTGTTATTCAAAAAATAGGCACGGAGGGATAGGCTAATCAAAAATCCCAACTCAAGTTGCTCTTTAAGACAATAACACAGACTCCAACAGCCTAACTACAAGAAGATATATATATAAGTAATTCTTATATTTTATATTAATCTAATAATGTTAAAATCATGAAGCAAGTTAAATTGATTAATCATGCCTGTTTAATATTCCCAACAGCGTCTGGTAAAATGTGTATTCCTCCCCTACGTGTCGAATATGCAGCAATTACATCAAAGTATCAGAGTATGTATACTCATCTATCTGAAGTGCATTTTCAATGTGCAGAATTGTATGAAATGCAGGGGGACAGCAAAGTCTCTTGCTCGAATGGAACTTGGAGCCACCTTCCAATATGCATTCGTAAGTACTAAACCCCCCCCCCCCCCCCCCCCCCTCTTATTATTATTATTATTGTTATTAGGCTGTTGTATTTTTCAAAACTGTTTGCAGACCTAGTTTGCACACATATTGTTCACAGCAAGAGCTGCAATCATAGGCATATGCTATATTTCAACTTAGGGGGAGACACACTGCTGGACCACCTAGTGGTCTGCCGTAGTAGTCAAATGTCAAGTCTCACAAGCATACTAGCTGGTCGGGACCAATTCATATGAAAATATTGGCAAGTTAAAAATAAATAATATATTTGGTTACAACTCTAATTTGTGGCATGTAAAGACTTGGGTCTTCACCGCATTAGACTGAGCAAATAACACTATCCGGGCGATACCATCCAAACAGGTCCTGCTGCAAAATTCAGCTCACTTGGTTATATGGTAATGTTCCATTATAGTTATTTCTTAAATCAACAACTAAATTGATAGTCATAAAAATCATAATGTATAATAATGCATATCCTTTTAGGGTCAAAATGTTCAAGCCCAGAACACAAGGTCAACAATGCTTCAGCAGTGCTTCAACATAAGAAAGAAGAGGTGTATGAAAATGGAACAGAAGTGGACTACCAATGTGAAGACACATTTAACCACGAAGGTGGCACTAAAGCAATATGCATTAATGGAAATTGGACGTATCCGCGGTGCATTAGTAAGTGTGTATCCTCTGTTCAATGTGTACAGTAATAACAAAAGAAATAGTAGTGTAACATCCGCTGTTTCCCTCCAGTCCACCTCCCTTTCGTTTCTTTCGTTTTCCCATTCCTTATGTTTCATGTCGTGTTATTCAGTTTACCCTGTTCGTCTCGTTTCTGTGTTCATTGCAGGCTGGGCGTGGGTCCCCATTTAGTTCCTTGTTTTCGCCTCTTATCATTAACCTATCACTCTTCCTCTCACACACATTCCTCACTCCCTTTATTAATTACTCCCCTGTATTATTAAATTAGTCTTCTCACCTGTTCCCCTCCTTATTTAAGTTCCCTTGTTTCACTGCCTCTTCGCCAGTTCGTTGTCTCAGTTCTGTCTTGAGATTCTCCCGGCCAGTTTGTTTGTCTCTCTGCTATATTTTTATTTTATTTATTTATTTATTATCCTTTATTTTTACAGGTAGTCTCATTGAGATCAAGATCTCTTTTACAAGAGAGACCTGCGAACAAAAAATAAAAACATGTATAAAACTTAAAAACAAGTACAATTCAGCCACGTTAACATTCAGCATTCAAACATCATACAGGGATATATCAAAGGAAACAAGTACATACAACATTAAGAAAATCCATGTATAAAACTTAAAAATTTTCTAAAGGAATAAGAGATTCTAGTTTAAAAGTTTTTTGCAATTCATTCCAATTATGAGGGGCATAATATTGAAACCCTGTTTTGCCCAGCTCAGTATTTATATGTGGTGTATCTAAGGCTAAGAAGTCCTGAGACCTGGTACCATAGTTATTGGATTTAAACGTAATTAATGATGAGAGATAAAGGGGAAGATTCTTCAGTAAAGCCTTATAAATAAATACAATGGAATGTAGTTCCCTCCTCATTGATAAAGAGGACCATCCTACTTTTCCATACAAAACACAATGATGCGTGAGAAATGTATCCCCAGTGATAAAACGCAATGCACTGTGATAAACTGCATCAAGGGGCTTTAAAGTGGAAGGGGCACCGTGCATATACAGAATGTCTCCATAATCAAATACAGATAAGACAGTTGATTGTACAATTGTTTTCCTATTAGCAAAAGAAAAGCATGCTTTATTTCTGTACAAGAAACCAATTTTACCTTTTAGCTTTTGAGACAGATGTTCCACATGAGTCTTAAAGGAAAATCTACCATGAAGCCAAATTCCTAAATATTTATAAGATTCTACAGTTTCAATTTGAGTACCACGAAGTGTATAAATGCCAATATTAGATGCATTTTCCATTAGATTTCTTGAAAATAAAATACATTTTGTTTTATCAGAATTTAAAACAAGCTGGTGATTAATAAGAGCTAACTGAAAAGAATCAAAGGCAGACTGTAAATTAGTAATTGCCTGGTTAAGCGTGGAGCCAGTGGAATACAAGATTGTATCATCCGCATAAAAATGAACATTACATTGTGGTGTTGGGAATACCATGTTATTTATATAAAGTGTGAATAGAAGTGGACCAAGAATAGACCCTTGTGGGACACCTTTACTAATTTCAAGAGAGCTAGATTTTAAACCATCCGCAACAATAGACTGAGTTCTCCCAGAGAGATATGCATAAAACCAGTTAAGAGAATCCAATGGAGGATAACTTATTCAATAAAATATTATGGTCAACGGTGGAGGGGAGCGGGCAACAGAGGAGAAACTGTTTATCTCATCAAGGATGAGATACCTGTTGCTCAGCTGAAGGGTTTGCGAAGGACAAGGCCGGGAGGAGCAATGGCCATTTCGTTTTCCCCCACGGACTGTAATCAGGGGCCGGGGCCCAAGAGGAGTTGAGGAGGCCTGGGATTTGGGCTTCACGCCCCATCGGACCCCGGAACTTTCCTCTGGGAGCGGGCAAGGTGCTGTGTGTTCCAGACCCATGGCGACACAGGGAAGAGTTGTGGCCAGGGAGTCGATGAGCAGCTCATCCTCTTTTATCTGGTAGAGAGTTGATATTCTCCCTTCCAGATCGGCGATCTTTTGGCTGAGTTGGATACAGCTCGTACATCCAGGCGGCGAGGTAAGTGGTGGCATTGTCCTGAGCTGGGATCTGGGATTCCCGCTTCGACCAGATAAAAGCTTTAAAACCAGGGCGATCGGCAAAAATCAGTAGGTAGATAAAATAGTGAAATGCTAAAAAAATAATAAAATAAAATAATAAAATGCTAAAATCGTGCTAAAAATAATAAAACGATAAAATAATAAAATGGTAAAATAGTGATTAGAGCAGCAGTATAGAGCGATGTGTTTTCTCAGGAAGACACGACCTGCAGTATCCATGTCGTATCACGCAGTGACTGCCTCAGCTCCAAATATAACCTAATATAATAATATAACCTGTTTGTTTTCTGTTCCTTACTCCAGCCCGCCCAGCCTGCCTCCTGTTTTGCCCACTCCAGCCCTGACCCTCACCTGCTCCGCTTAGTTCGCCAACCCCGTTTCCAGTCTGTCACTTTTAGTTTCCCCATTTTTGTTTGCTCTTTTCCTGCCTCGCTGTGTCAAATAAATTCACTGCCTGGTGGAGTTTACATCGAGTCTGTCTCAGAGTCTTGCGTTTGGCTCCAGTCCAGTACTAAGGCATAACAAGTAGAATATTAAGTATGTTAAAAAATAATGGGCTGACACAACTATGTGAACTGCATAGATGGTATTACTAAATAAAGCATCATGCTAACCACATAAAGAATCCAACTATAGAGCATTACATGGGAGTGATAGAGATTAATTTCACAGAAAACAAGAATTTTATGAAACCATGTGTCCTATTTAGGAAGGAATTACTGTGAAAAGCCTCCCCTGGATGATGGAAAGGTGCTGTCCTCAGAAGACAGATTCAAGGAAGGTGAAAAACTGGATTATATGTGCTTACATCCATATGAACCCAAGACTGAAAGAGATATCATTTGTAAAAATGGACAGTGGGATGGCCTGGTGGAATGTATTACACGTAAGTTTTCTTTTTAAAATTGTTTTCTACTCAAATGATTGCAAAGGAGTTTTAAAGATGTTTTTGGTTGAGCTACTGTTGTGTTGTTAAGCTACTTATGTTGATTTATTAATTTTTGGGTTACTGGAGATGTCAAAGTATTCAGAATCAGTATTCAGACTCGTCTCTTTTTAATCTTATGAAAACGCATGTGTATTAACACTATGAAGACAACTCATATACACATTGCAATCTGTTCGTATTCAGACTGAAAGGTGTCTCAGGGTATTTTTATAATACATAACATGAAATCCAGTTCACATAAAATCTTGTTTTGGAAAGTACTGGAAAATTATATATATATATATACAGATCCTTTCCAAAAAATTAGAATATCATGGAAAAGTTTTTTTTTTCCATAATTCCATTCAAAAAGTGAAACTTTCATAGATTATATATTCATTACACACAAAGTGAAATATTTCTAGCCTTTATTTGTTTCATTTTTCATAATTTTGGCTTACAGCTCCAGAAACCCCCCAAAACAGTATTTCAAGAAATTAGAAGTGTCGAAAATCAGCATTTACTTCAGTTATTTCAGAGAATGAATGTTTTAGACTGAGTGTCACACTATCATCTAATTTACTCAAAACACCTGCAAAGTTTATCTCAGTTTGGTTCAGTATGGGGAAGACTGCAGACTTGACAATTGGCCAGAAGACCATCACTGACACCCTCCAGAAGACGGGTAAGCCACAAAAGGTCATCGCTAAGGAGGCTGGCTGTTCACAGAGTGCAGTGTCCAAGCATATCAATAGAAAGTTTAGTGGAAGGGAAAAATGTGGCAGGAGAAGGTGCACAAGCAAAAGAGATGACCGTAGGCTTCAGCAGATTGTCAAGCAAAGACGATTCCAAAATTTGGCGGAGATGCAGAGGGAGTGGACTGAGGCTGGAGTCAGTGCTTCAAAAACCACCACGTACAGACGTATCCGGGACATGGGCTACAACTGTCGGATTCCTCGAGTCAAGTCACTCCACTCATTCTCCGAAATAACTGAAGTAAATGCTGATTTTCAACACACTGTTCTAATTTCTTGAAATACTGTTTTGGGGGGGTTTCTGGAGCTGTAAGCCAAAATTATGAAAAATGAAACAAAGGCTAGAAATATTTCACTTTGTGTGTAATGAATCTATAATCTATGAAAGTTTCACTTTTTGAATGGAATTATGAAAAAAAAAAAAAACTTTTCCATGATATTCTATTTTTTTGGAAAGGATCTGTATATATATATATATATAAACAGTCAAGCCGGAAAGTCTGCACACCCCTTTCACCTTCTCTACGTTTTATTATGTTACAGACTTATACTACAATAGATTGAGTTCATTTTTTGCCTCAATCATCTACACACAATAGTCAATAATGACGAAGTGAAAACAGGTTTTTAGAAAATATGCAATTTTATTTTACTGACAAAAATAGGTTATTTAGGAGTTACATATCTGTACACACCCTTAGCCTAATACTTGGTTGCTGCACCTTTGGCAGCGATTACAGCTTCAAGGCGTCTTGGGAAAGAAGCTACGAGCTTGGCACACTTGTTTCTGGACATTTTTGCCCATTCCTCTTGGCATATCCTTGCAAGCTCCGTCAGGTTGGATGGGGAGCGTCGGTACACAGCCATTTTCAGCTCTTTCCACAGATGTTCAATTGGATTCAGGTCTGGGCTCTGGCTGGGCCACTCAAGGACATGCACAGACTTTCTCCGAAGCCACTCCTTTGTTCTCTTGGCTGTGTGCTTCGGGTCGTTGTCATGTTGGAAGGTAAACCTTCGCCCCAGTCTGAGGTCCAGAGCGCTCTGGAGCAGGTTTTCTTCAAGGATCTCGGTGTACTTAGCTGCATTCATCTTTCCCTCTATCAGGACTAGTTGCCCCATTCCCGCTGCTGAAAAACATCCCCACATCATGATGCTGCCACCGCCATGCTTCACTGTAGGGATTGTATTAGCCAGGTGATGAGCGGTGCCTGGTTTCCTCCAGACGTGACGCTTGGTATTCAGGCCAAAAAGTTCAATTTTGGTTTCATCAGACCAGAGAATCTTGATTCTCATGGTTTGAGAGTCCTCTAGGTGCCTTTTGGCAAACTCCAAGCGGGCTGTGATGTGCCTTTTACTAAGGAGGGGCTTCCGTCTGGCCACTCTACCATAAAGGCCTGATTGGTGGAGTGCTGCCTGGATGGTTGATCTTCTGAAAGGTTCTCCCATCTCCACAAGGATACGCTGGAGCTCTATCAGAGTGACCCTCGGGTTCCTGCTCACCTCCCTGGCCAAGGCCCATCTTCCCCGATTGCTCAGTTTGGCCGGGGCGGCCAGGTCTAGGAAGATTCTTGGTGGTTCCAAACTTCTTCCATTTACGAATGATGGTGGCCACTGTGCTCTTTGGGACCTGTAAAGCTGCAGAGATTTTTCCGTACCCTTCTCCAGATCCTTGACACAATCCTGTTTCTGAGGTCTGCAGATAATTCCTTTGACCCCATGGCTTGGAGTTTGCTCTGACATGCACTGTATAGGCAGGTGTTGGCAATCCCCAATCATGTCCAATCAATTGAATTTATCACAGGTGGACTCCAATTAAGTTGTAGAAACATCTCAAACAGTATCAGTGGAAACAAAATGCACCTCAGCTCACTTTTGGGTGTCATATCAAAGGGTGTGCACACTTGTGTACATATGATATTTTACATTTTGATTTTTAATCACAAATTAAGGCACAAATGTCTAAAAACCTGTTTTCACTTTGTCATTATGGCCTATTTTGTGTAGAATGTTGAGACAAAAAATGAACTCAATCTATTGTAGAATATGTCTGTAACGTAATAAAACGTGGAGAAGGTGAAAGGGGTGTGCAGACCTTCCGGCTTGACTGTATATGTATATATATACAGTACCAGTCAAAAGTTTGGACACACCTACTCATAGAAGGTTTTTTTCTGTTATTTTTACTGTTTTCCACATTTTGGAATAGTAAAGACATCAAACTATGAGATGACACAAATTAAATTATGCAAAGACCAAAAAAGTGTTAAACAAATTTTAAAAAATCTTATATTTTAGATTCTTCAAAGTAGCCACCCTTTGCCTTGATAACGGCTTTGCAAATTCTTGCCATTCTCTCAAACAACTTCTGTGGTAAACACAGAATACAGGTAAATAGGTGATGCCATCATGACTCTGTATAAAAGGATATCAAAAGACTCCTGATATCTTATTTTCTCGTACTCCTACAAGCGATAGGCTACTATAACCTCTGCATTTGAATGGATCTCTATGGGAATTGGGGAGTGGGACTAGATTTAGCTTTACATTACACTGGAACAGTGTGGAACACATGGTTGGCTAAAGGGCTCTAAGTCATCAAGGGTCTGATGTATCAAGCCAGCCTTAAAACATCACTCTGCTGCCAGAAATACAGTAGATATGGATGGTTAACTTAAAGGGTTTCTTCTCCTGACTTATTTTTCCATAGAGTTCAATAGGAAAATTTGTCAGGAGAAACAACCCTTAAAGTGATCCATCCATATCTACTGCATATCTGGCAGCAGAGTGATGGTTTGAGGCTCGTTTGATACCTCAGACCCTTGATGACTTACAGCCATTTAGCCAACCATGGGTTCCATACTATTCGCGTGTAATCTGCAGCTTAATTTAGTCCTACCCCCCAACTCCCATAGAGATCCATTCAAATGCAGAGGTTATAGTATCGCTTGTAGGAGTACGAGAAAATAAGATATCAGGGGCCCTATCTTGGCGATCTTGGCGCTTAGTCTAAGCGCATGGCGCTAAGTCCATTTAGGGCGTGTCCAAGTCCACTTTTGCTATTTTAACGGCGTGTTTTTTTGGCGCTAAGCACGGCGCATGGCGCAACTGGGCTGAACCTAGTCGCTTCATTAATTATAGGTGTGTCTTGGGCGTGACATTCAATAAACCAATCAAAATGTCATATCCCATTCCCTTTAAAAGCCTGCTTTTCCACCTTGGCGGATTGCTTATGATGGGGAAACAGACATGCTCGTGCGTGTTTAGTGTGATCAAGGAATAGGCTAAATGGAGTATGATCAATATTATTCGGACTAACCATTAGCCTATGAGTTCCCGGTAATTCCAGACAGGGCTGTTATTTTACAAAATATGTGCGGTTAAATTTCGTTAAAAGGACCTGCAACAGCTGAGAATAAGCTATCAATGGCTTCAGTCTCACCTTAGAAAACGCCAAATTAGCTTGCTTGTTCAGCGAATTTCGTTTGATTATGCAATGAAAGTGTCAAACATCAATTCCAAGAGGCTGTTCTCATGGAGTTCTCGAAGTTCAAGCTTCATCCAAAGTTCATTAGGCTACCTGCATAGTAGGCTAATATTGATTAATAACATACATACCGTTATTTTGCCTTAATGATGACACTAAATAGCCATACAATAAAGCTGTCAGGTTCGCAACCCATAAGTTCACGCATATTTCCCCTTGTTTAATAATGTCCTGTTTATGAAAATGTGACCAACCTGTTTTACTCGTAGCGTAATCCTTTAAAACAATCCACTTTCCCAGGAAGACCGTTAAACGTGCGACTTACAGCAGGGGAAACAGAGAACATGCAGCTCACGTGCAGAGAATGGCATTAAAATTAATTGTGAATTAATTGTGTAACGTGCTGCAAATTTGTTTTAGTTTCTAATTAGACGCTTAGTTCTCTTTAAAATCGTTTTGTTCAGTTAAGGAATAACGGGTGAAATCAGCTGGTTTTAACAATTTAGTTAACATGGTGACATCTCCGTTTTTTAACCATAGGCTATCGAAAAAAAACTTATGCACAGCGAATCCGCTGTAGCCTAGGCTATTTGAAAAACAATAAATGCAATATTCACTGGACAAGGTTTTGAACTTTTTTCAGTCACAAACCATTCTATTTACTTACAGGCTGTATTCATAGATAAACAGAGCTGTATTGTAATGACATCTGAAGCGCATTTTCAGAACTTAAATGTCCGTCTATTGCCGTGCGCGAGTTTTCCATTGAATGACAATTCACGCATTAGGTGCAAAGACAATTCGCGCATTAGGCTTGATAGCTATAGGTGTTATCAGCTCCTTTTTAATGGATAGCCATTGTCCCGTACCATCGCACATCGCCTGGATGTTGATGGAGTGGGCTGAGAGCAATGTAATGTGGCATTGTTTCCCTTCGCTGAGGGAAAGGTATGTGGACCTATGGAACCTTTTATTATTATGCATTTTTGATATAGCCTACACAATAATAATATTTCACATTGTGATCTAGATATTTTAGTCATGCCTGTGCACGCCCCTGTGTGTAACAGACAGGAGGGTATGCGCGTTGTGCACACGCCTATGTAGACGCACTTATATGCGCCGTTAAAATAGCATGTAAACATCTGCGACATGACTTTAGACCAGGTTTGTGGTGGTTCTAGCGCAAGCGCTTTCTGCTGGCTCAAGATAGCAATACACCAAAAAGAATCCTGGCCACTCCTCATCTTAAGACCAACACGCCCAGTTCACTAATGATGGCGCAAGACTAGTTAATGGCGCATTGCTAGTTAAACGGCGTAAGCGTTAGGCGTTATTATGGACCTAGCGCCGGGTGTAAGATAGCAAAGACACTTGCGTTTGCGTTAGCGCCGCTTTGCGCCGGGTGTAAGATAGGGCCCCAGGAGTCTTTTGATATCCTTTAATACAGAGTCATGATGGCATCACCTGTTTACCTGTTTTTACCATAGAAGTTGTTTGAGAGAATGGCAAGAATGTGCAAAGCCGTTATCAAGGCAAAGGGTGGCTATTTTGAAGAATCTAAAATATAAGATTTTTTTTTATTTGTTTAACACTTTTTTGGTCTTTGCATAATTTAATTTGTGTTATCTCATAGTTTGATGTCTTTACTATTCCAAAATGTGGAAAACAGTAAAAATAACAGAAAAAAAACCTTCTATGAGTAGGTGTGTCCAAACATTTGATTGGTACTGTATGTATATATATATATATATATATATATATATATATATATATATATATATATACAGTTCCCTCCACAATTATTGGCACCCCTGGTAAAGATGAGTAAAAATGGTTATAAAAATTCACATTTGGATTTGAATTAGCTTAATCTCACACTGAAAAAATGACCTTTAATTGAAGTAAATTTATTCTGAGAAAACAAAATCCATCATCAAGAAATTATTATTTTGAACAAAACCATGTGTGCCACAATTATTGGCACCCCTAGAAATTCTTATGAACAAAATGTAACTGAAGCATTTTTTCCATTTATATTTTACTTTTTAAAGTTAATCAGAGTGTTTAGGAACTTTTAAGCAGTAATCCATGACTTCCTGTTTCACTGGGGTATAAATATGAGGTGACACAGAGGCCATATTCCCTTATTCATACATCAACATGGGAAAGATAAGAGAACACACAAATCAAATGAGGGAAAAGTGTGTTGAGCTTCATAAGTCAGGGAATGGCTATAAAAAAATAGCTACTCACCTGAAATTGCCCATATCTACCATATATATTTTGGTAGATTTTTGGTATATTTTTTTTAACCATATCAATACTTTAAAAGTTCAAAGCAACTGGAATTGTTACAAACTTTCCTGGAAGAGGACCCAAGTTTATTTTTCCCCCACGCACAGTGAGGAGGATGGTAAGAGAGGCAAAACATCCCTAAGGATCACTGTTGGAGAATTACAGAGGAAAGTAGCATCTTGGGGTCATGAAGTCTCCAAAACTACCATTAGACGTCAACTCCATGCCAACAAATTATTTGGAAGGCATGCCAGAAAAGAGCCTTTCCTGTCATTTCATCACAAACGTAAGCGCCTGGAGTTTGCTAAACGCTACTGGAACTTTGACTGGAACCGTGTGGCCAGATGAAACAAAAATGTAGCTTTTCGGCAACCAACACTCAAGGTAGGTTTGGCGTAAAAAGAAGGATGGCTATACCGAAAATAACCTGAACCCCACTGTTAAGTATGGTGGAGGTTCTGTGATGTTGTGGGGTTGTTTCTCCTCCAAAGGCCCTGGGAACCTTGTTAGGGTACATGGCATCATGAACTTCATGAAATACCAGGACATTTTTAATCTGAATCTGGCTGCCTCTGCCAGGAAACTAAAACTGGGTCGTCGTTGGATCTTCCAGCAGTACAATGATCCAAAACATACATCCAAATCAACACAAAAATGGTTAACTGAACACAAAATCCATGGCCATCTCAGTCCCCTGACCTAAACCCCATTGAAAACCTGTGGGCTGAGCTGAAGAGGAGAGTGCACAAGAGAGGACCTAGGATTCTGGATGATCTGGAGAGATTCTGTAAAGAGGAATGGTCTCAAATTCCTTGCTCTGTATTCTCCAACCTTATTAGACATTACGGGAGAAGACTCAGTGCTGTTTTACTGGCAAAGGGAGGTTGTACAAAGTATTAAATGCAGGGGTACCAATAATTGTGGTACACATGGTTTTGTTAAAAATAATTATTTCTTGATGAGGGATTTTTTTTTTCTCAGAATAAATGTGATTCAATTAAAGGTTGGATTTTTCTCACTTGTTCAGTGTGAGATTAAAAGGTGAATTTTTTATAACCCTTTTTACTCATCTTTACCAGGGGTGCCAATAATTGTGGAGGGCACTGTATATATATATATATATATATATATATATATATAATATTTCACAATTAAAAAACAAGCAATATGCAAAGAAATGGGATGAAAATATATTTGGGTTACCCTGAACCCTTCTCGTCATTTGCAGTGTAACGGTATCATAATTATGGCCTGTTAAACATCTGATTTTGAACAGTTTGCATGTGACATCTTAATAGCAGACCCTTGGCTAGACCCTAAACAATTTAATCATTTCAGGTTCAGATGTATCATGTAAAGATCCTCCAATCCCAGAAAATGGAGACATTCTAGTAAAAGATGTGAAAGATGGTGAGACTGTAATTACCTATAAGTGTAAACGCTTTTATGAGCTTGAAGATGACAGCAAAGTAAAATGCCACATGGGGGAATGGAAGCCATTTCCAGTTTGTATACGTGAGTATATCACAAAATTTATATTATATGTGCAATACACTGGAGTTAGGAATGACAGAAAAGTTTTCCAGAAATTAACCAATGGCATTTTGATAGCATACGCAACATTCTGTGTGTCTCGTAAATGACCTGTTGTACTATTGATAGGTCTCTGCAATTAATATGGAATGTGGAACAGAATTCAATCTTAAAGGGGTAATAAACACTAAATCAAATATTTTGGGTTATAAAGCTGAGTATCTTGTCTCCATTTCATAAATCACATATATCCTATTGTGTAAAAAAACTAAAGTGTAATTAAGCCATGCCACTGCATTTTGTGTCAAAAAAGAGGCATTCACTGAAACGCAAACTGAAACATTTTGTTTCAACCATGCCCCCTATTCGTGACATGAAAAAAGGTAAAAACCTTTTTTCTGCGCAAGCAAGTCAACGCCCCCTCTTTCCCTCTTCTTGATTGATGGGTATTCAAGCTGCACAAATTAACGTTAGCCCTTTAATTTCAAACGGGTTTCCGTTTGAACAGTTTTCATGACGCGTTACCGAATGGACCTATTGCCCCCCCTGTAACTCCTCCCTCCTCCCCCCTCCCGTCTTTGTTCTCTCACTCGAGCCCAATTCGCGTCTTTTGAAATTGTGAAGTGGGCGGAGACAGAACAAAAGCCGTGTTTATTACCCCTTTAAAGAGTAACTACACCCACTGTCTCAGCCTGTCTCCGCCTACTACACAATTTTGAAAAATACTTTGTGGGGTGAGCGAGGGAGAGGGATGGGGGCGGAGGAGCTGTGTCCATCGTCATTTGCATAAATTAAGGTACATTGTACAAATGATTTTGTATAACTCGGATCAAACTGTCAAACTAGACATTGCGCATCAAATATGAATCAAGATTCAGCAACTGCATGGCCTATTTCTCACCTCAAATATTTTTTGAAACATATTTTAGTGGAATAAGATAATTGTACAGGACGGCACGTTGTTCTGGTTTAAAAACGTGGAGGCGAACCGAAAGTAACGTAGCGGGTCTAACCAATCAGGTGCCGGCTGTTTCTGTTGTGGGCGACAACAATTATCCATATGACATAGAGGTACCTCCAAAGAGGTACTCTGACATCACGTTTGGGGCAGGGGAAGTGTGGGGAGCAGAAAGGAAATTTCAACCATTAGGGGCAGCACAAAGACGCTTTTCTACCAGTTTTTTATGATATACAATATTATTTCAGAATTGTTGAAATAACGAAATGCATGAATAAGTTTCATTATAAGGTAGGCATACGAATGCGTTTACAGCGGAAAAAAAAGTGATCTAGAGTGTAGTTACCCTATAGGGGCTCTATTTTCCGGTGCACAGAGAATAGGCACAGTCAATTGCGCAGCACATGGCACACTGGGCATGGCTACTGAATTTTGTTATTTTTGTGATGAGAGATGAGCAGTGCACAGGTTGAAAATGGCTTTGGTTAGGATGAATATTTATCAGTGGATGTGTTTTAGATGGAATCAACCATAGCCGTTAAAATTACCTCTTTTCAGTCCGTTTAACAGCTGTGCGCATTCCACTGCAGTGGAAGACGATGTATCTATTTTGCATTGATATCATAAAAAAATGTATACTATCAATGTAATAATGTATTTGTTTCACAATGGAATGTCTAAAATCACAAACTAAGTATGAATATACTTAACCCCCTTTGTTCAGGCCCCCTTGTGGCATAGACGCTGGGGTCTACATCACAAACATCCTACTGTACCACGTCAGAAAGCGTGGTATCATGGAAAACATATCATCTTCATCAGTGCCATTTGTTATATTATTGTAATGGGGCGTGTCGTGTGAGGTGGGAGGAGCCAAACGCAGCAAGGGGATTCATTAAGCCCTTAGGCCACTAAGGCGGGATACCCCGCAGATAAGGGAAGGAGACAAGACAACGAACACAAAACGCTACTAACCGGCTAACTGCCAATCGCCCAGTAGAGCGCAAAGACAGGGATCTGAACAGCCGGAAATAAACACGCGCTCTGTCTCGGAAACGAGACACATAACGGGCGGGAGCGTAAAAACAACATAAAACACAAACACTGCAAAAATAATACGATAGTATGAGGAGGCGAGAGGAACAGATCCAACGTACCGTGGCTTAAAGGCTTGCAGTCACATGCAAACATGTCCAACATCATCAACCGGTCTCCCTAAGAGACGAATTGCACCGAAGGACGAACAGAACTAAAGTTCCGAACCGAATCGCCCACATCTCCTATACACGGAGAAGGAAAGTACAAAAAGATGAAAAGGACAGCTGCACCTTAACCAACGGCTAACTGACTAACACAAGCACAAGCCCTGCCTCTCAGACAGGAGAAATGTAACGAGGCGAACAAGAACAGAGATTTAACGTTCTATGACTAGTTAAATAAGTGCGCAGTCCAATGCAGCAAACGTACCTGGGCAAACACCCGATCTCCCAGGAGGGAGAGACATTTACAGGCGAGCCGACGGAGCACCGTCGTCCCATAACTTACTAACCAGAGACTCACGCAAACTAGATCAAACACGCGCCCTAGCCTCTTAATAAGGAGAAATGTAACGAGGCGAACAAGAACAGAGATTTAACGTTCTATGACTAGTTAAATAAGTGCGCAGTCCAATGCAGCAAACGTACCTGGGCAAACACCCAATCTCCCAGGAGGGAGAGACATTTACAGGCGAGCCGACGGAGCACCGTCGTCCCATAACTTACTAACCAGAGACTCGCGCAAACTAGATCAAACACGCGCCCTAGCCTCTTAATAAGGAGAAATGTAACGAGGCGAACAGGAACAGACTTAACGTTCTATGGCTAGTTTAACAAGTGCGCAGTCCAATGCAGCAAACGTACCTGGGCAAACACCCGATCTCCCAGGAGGGAGAGACATTTACAGGCGAGCCGACGGAGCACCGTCGTCCCATAACTTACTAACCAGAGACTCACGCAAACTAGATCAAACACGCGCCCTAGCCTCTTAATAAGGAGAAATGTAACGAGGCGAACAGGAACAGACACTTAACATTCTATGGCTAGTTTAACAAGTGCGCAGTCCAAAGCAGCAAACGTACCTGGGCAAACACCCGATCTCCCAGGAGGGAGAGACATTTACAGGCGAGCCGACGGAGCACCGTCGTCCCATAACTTACTAACCAGAGACTCACGCAAACTAGACCAAACACGCGCCCTAGCCTCTTAATAAGGAGAAATATAACGAGGCGAACAGGAACAAAGATTTAACGTTCCATGGCTACTTAAATAAGTTCGCAGTCTAATGCAGCAAACATACCTGGGTAAACACCCGATCTCCCATGAGAGAAACATTTTACAGGTGAGCCGACGGGGCACCGTCGTCCCAAAACTTACTAACCAAAAGACACCGCAAACTTAAATAAACACACGCCCTAGCCTCACAGTAAAGGAATAAGTAAAAAAAAAACCCGACTCACAACAAAGGAGAATGTAGTCCATGAGAAGGAGAACAAAACAGGGAATAAACGTACCGAAGCTACTAACTGGCTTACCGTAACCCGGAAATGAGTAGAAGCTAACACGCCAGGTCTCTCAATAAGAAAACCATTAACCGGCGAAAGGGAACAAAGAACAGCTACTCTACACTTCTACAAGCTAAGCAACCTAGCAGAAGCGAAATGCCAGATCTCCCATGAGACGACATGCACCGAGGGGCGAACAGAACTACAGTTCCGAACATCGCCCAAATCTCCATACATGGAGGAAAACGCACACAGGCGAACTAGAGCAGAGATTTACAGTCCCAAACTTCTACGAGATAATCCACTACAAAACCAGCAAGAAATAAGCCCTGCCTAAACAAAGAGACGTTAACAAAAGGCGAGTAGCCAACAGGGTACGAATAACTCACAGCCAACAAAAACACCACAGTACGTAACAATAAACAAACAACAATTAATGTCGAAGCCCCGAACGAAGGAAACGGTAGGCTTATATGTCTCTCAGGTAACTACGCACAGGTGCAAACGCTCAAACAGAAACTCCCCCAACTCAGCAGGGCGGAGCAAGCATCTACCAACAGGGCAGCGCCCTCGCGTGGCCACCGAGGAAAACGACCGCATGGGGAAACAGGGTCAAAACCATGACAGGACCCCCCCTCTAAGGGGCGACCCAGGCGACCCCAGAAATAAAAACCATGCGGAAGTTCCTGGAGAGAAATACCCGACAAAATACATACAAATATTTTTTTTTGGAAGGGAAGGGAAGGGAGGGTGGGACTAAGGGTGAGGGGGTTGTGGAACTAACAAGTGCCCGGCTACAAGCACCCTGGAGGAAACTCCTCAGCACCCTGGTTCCTGGCTACCTACCCAAAACCTTACTATAGCCTATCTTATCTTCCTGAGGCGTGCCGGGCAAGAGGCAACTTTAAACGCTTAACTCAAGGGCAATGGCCTACAAACCGAGACCAAAGCCCTTGAATGCGTACCCCTGACAGGGATAAAATCCCCACCCAGGATTACCCCGAAAATAAAAAAGGCAAAATAATAAAGTAGTGGGCCGCTGGGAAACCAAAAGAGATTAACTGGCCCACTCGGCGCCTACCTACCAGGGTAGCTGGAAAACAAAAAACACCAAGGGAAACTCACAATTAACCAAGACACACACCGTAAAGTTATCCATTAAACCCCTCTTAGTAAAAAAAATACCCCTAAAAAAGCCGCTGGCCCCGGTAATGGCTTCGACATTCTGTAATGGGGCGTGTCGTGTGAGGTGGGAGGAGCCAAACGCAGCAAGGGGATTCATTAAGCCCTTAGGCCACTAAGGCGGGATACCCCGCAGATAAGGGAAGGAGACAAGACAACGAACACAAAACGCTACTAACCGGCTAACTGCCAATCGCCCAGTAGAGCGCAAAGACAGGGATCTGAACAGCCGGAAATAAACACGCGCCCTGTCTCGGAAACGAGACACATAACGGGCGGGAGTGTAAAAACAACATAAAACACAAACACTGCAAAAATAATACAATAGTATGAGGAGGCGAGAGGAACAGATCCAACGTTCCGTGGCTTA
Organism: Synaphobranchus kaupii; assembly: GCA_029718625.1. NCBI lineage: Eukaryota > Metazoa > Chordata > Actinopteri > Anguilliformes > Synaphobranchidae > Synaphobranchus > Synaphobranchus kaupii. The sequence goes on along the minus strand of CM056377.1, from coordinate 97,251,283 downwards.
AAGGCTTGCAGTCACACGCAAACATGTCCAACATCATCAACCGGTCTCCCTAAGAGACGAATTGCACCGAAGGACGAACAGAACTAAAGTTCCGAACCGAATCGCCCACATCTCCTATACACGGAGAAGGAAAGTACAAAAAGATGAAAAGGACAGCTGCACCTTAACCAACGGCTAACTGACTAACACAAGCACAAGCCCTGCCTCTCAGACAGGAGAAATGTAACGAGGCGAACAAGAACAGAGATTTAACGTTCTATGACTAGTTAAATAAGTGCGCAGTCCAATGCAGCAAACGTACCTGGGCAAACACCCGATCTCCCAGGAGGGAGAGACATTTACAGGCGAGCCGACGGAGCACCGTCGTCCCATAACTTACTAACCAGAGACTCACGCAAACTAGACCAAACACGCGCCCTAGCCTCTTAATAAGGAGAAATATAACGAGGCGAACAGGAACAAAGATTTAACGTTCCATGGCTACTTAAATAAGTTTGCAGTCTAATGCAGCAAACATACCTGGGTAAACACCCGATCTCCCATGAGAGAAACATTTTACAGGTGAGCCGACGGGGCACCGTCGTCCCAAAACTTACTAACCAAAAGACACCGCAAACTTAAATAAACACACGCCCTAGCCTCACAGTAAAGGAATAAGTAAAAAAAAACCCCGACTCACAACAAAGGAGAATGTAGTCCATGAGAAGGAGAACAAAACAGGGAATAAACGTACCGAAGCTACTAACTGGCTTACCGTAACCCGGAAATGAGTAGAAGCTAACACGCCAGGTCTCTCAATAAGAAAACCATTAACCGGCGAAAGGGAACAAAGAACAGCTACTCTACACTTCTACAAGCTAAGCAACCTAGCAGAAGCGAAATGCCAGATCTCCCATGAGACGACATGCACCGAGGGGCGAACAGAACTACAGTTCCGAACATCGCCCAAATCTCCATACATGGAGGAAAACGCACACAGGCGAACTAGAGCAGAGATTTACAGTCCCAAACTTCTACGAGATAATCCACTACAAAACCAGCAAGAAATAAGCCCTGCCTAAACAAAGAGACGTTAACAAAAGGCGAGTAGCCAACAGGGTACGAATAACTCACAGCCAACAAAAACACCACAGTACGTAACAATAAACAAACAACAATTAATGTCGAAGCCCCGAACGAAGGAAACGGTAGGCTTATATGTCTCTCAGGTAACTACGCACAGGTGCAAACGCTCAAACAGAAACTCCCCCAACTCAGCAGGGCGGAGCAAGCATCTACCAACAGGGCAGCGCCCTCGCGTGGCCACCGAGGAAAACGACCGCATGGGGAAACAGGGTCAAAACCATGACAGGACCCCCCCTCTAAGGGGCGACCCAGGCGACCCCAGAAATAAAAACCATGCGGAAGTTCCTGGAGAGAAATACCCGACAAAATACATACAAATATTTTTTTTTTTTGGAAGGGAAGGGAGGGTGGGACTAAGGGTGAGGGGGGTGTGGAACTAACAAGTGCCCGGCTACAAGCACCCTGGAGGAAACTCCTCAGCACCCTGGTTCCTGGCTACCTACCCAAAACCTTACTATAGCCTATCTTCCTGAGGCGTGCCGGGCAAGAGGCAACTTTAAACGCTTAACTCAAGGGCAATGGCCTACAAACCGAGACCAAAGCCCTTGAATGCGTACCCCTGACAGGGATAAAATCCCCACCCAGGATTACCCCGAAAATAAAAAAGGCAAAATAATAAAGTAGTGGGCCGCTGGGAAACCAAAAGAGATTAACTGGCCCACTCGGCGCCTACCTACCAGGGTAGCTGGAAAACAAAAAACACCAAGGGAAACTCACAATTAACCAAGACACACACCGTAAAGTTATCCATTAAACCCCTCTTAGTAAAAAAAATACCCCTAAAAAAGCTGCTGGCCCCGGTAATGGCTTCGACATTCTGTAATGGGGCGTGTCGTGTGAGGTGGGAGGAGCCAAACGCAGCAAGGGGATTCATTAAGCCCTTAGGCCACTAAGGCGGGATACCCCGCAGATAAGGGAAGGAGACAAGACAACGAACACAAAACGCTACTAACCGGCTAACTGCCAATCGCCCAGTAGAGCGCAAAGACAGGGATCTGAACAGCCGGAAATAAACACGCGCCCTGTCTCGGAAACGAGACACATAACGGGCGGGAGTGTAAAAACAACATAAAACACAAACACTGCAAAAATAATACAATAGTATGAGGAGGCGAGAGGAACAGATCCAACGTTCCGTGGCTTAAAGGCTTGCAGTCACACGCAAACATGTCCAACATCATCAACCGGTCTCCCTAAGAGACGAATTGCACCGAAGGACGAACAGAACTAAAGTTCCGAACCGAATCGCCCACATCTCCTATACACGGAGAAGGAAAGTACAAAAAGATGAAAAGGACAGCTGCACCTTAACCAACGGCTAACTGACTAACACAAGCACAAGCCCTGCCTCTCAGACAGGAGAAATGTAACGAGGCGAACAAGAACAGAGATTTAACGTTCTATGACTAGTTAAATAAGTGCGCAGTCCAATGCAGCAAACGTACCTGGGCAAACACCCGATCTCCCAGGAGGGAGAGACATTTACAGGCGAGCCGACGGAGCACCGTCGTCCCATAACTTACTAACCAGAGACTCACGCAAACTAGATCAAACACGCGCCCTAGCCTCTTAATAAGGAGAAATGTAACGAGGCGAACAAGAACAGAGATTTAACGTTCTATGACTAGTTAAATAAGTGCGCAGTCCAATGCAGCAAACGTACCTGGGCAAACACCCGATCTCCCAGGAGGGAGAGACATTTACAGGCGAGCCGACGGAGCACCGTCGTCCCATAACTTACTAACCAGAGACTCACGCAAACTAGATCAAACACGCGCCCTAACCTCTTAATAAGGAGAAATGTAACGAGGCGAACAGGAACAGACTTAACGTTCTATGGCTAGTTTAACAAGTGCGCAGTCCAATGCAGCAAACGTACCTGGGCAAACACCCGATCTCCCAGGAGGGAGAGACATTTACAGGCGAGCCGACGGAGCACCGTCGTCCCATAACTTACTAACCAGAGACTCACGCAAACTAGACCAAACACGTGCCCTAGCCTCTTAATAAGGAGAAATATAACGAGGTGAACAGGAACAAAGATTTAACGTTCCATGGCTACTTAAATAAGTTTGCAGTCTAATGCAGCAAACATACCTGGGTAAACACCCGATCTCCCATGAGAGAAACATTTTACAGGTGAGCCGACGGGGCACCGTCGTCCCAAAACTTACTAACCAAAAGACACCGCAAACTTAAATAAACACACGCCCTAGCCTCACAGTAAAGGAATAAGTAAAAAAAAACCCCGACTCACAACAAAGGAGAACGTAGTCCATGAGAAGGAGAACAAAACAGGGAATAAACGTACCGAAGCTACTAACTGGCTTACCGTAACCCGGAAATGAGTAGAAGCTAACACGCCAGGTCTCTCAATAAGAAAACCATTAACCGGCGAAAGGGAACAAAGAACAGCTACTCTACACTTCTACAAGCTAAGCAACCTAGCAGAAGCGAAACGCCAGATCTCCCATGAGACGACATGCACCGAGGGGCGAACAGAACTACAGTTCTGAACATCGCCCAAATCTCCATACACGGAGGAAAACGCACACAGGCGAACTAGAGCAGAGATTTACAGTCCCAAACTTCTACGAGATAATCCACTACAAAACCAGCAAGAAATAAGCCCTGCCTAAACAAAGAGACGTTAACAAAAGGCGAGTAGCCAACAGGGTACGAATAACTCACAGCCAACAAAAACACCACAGTACGTAACAATAAACAAACAACAATTAATGTCGAAGCCCCGAACGAAGGAAACGGTAGGCTTATATGTCTCTCAGGTAACTACGCACAGGTGCAAACGCTCAAACAGAAACTCCCCCAACTCAGCAGGGCGGAGCAAGCATCTACCAACAGGGCAGCGCCCTCGCGTGGCCACCGAGGAAAACGACCGCATGGGGAAACAGGGTCAAAACCATGACAGGACCCCCCCCTCTAAGGGGCGACCCAGGCGACCCCAGAAATAAAAACCATGCGGAAGTTCCTGGAGAGAAATACCCGACAAAATACATACAAATATTTATTTTTTTTTGGAAGGGAAGGGAGGGTGGGACTAAGGGTGAGGGGGGTGTGGAACTAACAAGTGCCCGGCTACAAGCACCCTGGAGGAAACTCCTCAGCACCCTGGTTCCTGGCTACCTACCCAAAACCTTACTATAGCCTATCTTCCTGAGGCGTGCCGGGCAAGAGGCAACTTTAAACGCTTAACTCAAGGGCAATGGCCTACAAACCGAGACCAAAGCCCTTGAATGCGTACCCCTGACAGGGATAAAATCCCCACCCAGGATTACCCCGAAAATAAAAAAGGCAAAATAATAAAGTAGTGGGCCGCTGGGAAACCAAAAGAGATTAACTGGCCCACTCGGCGCCTACCTACCAGGGTAGCTGGAAAACAAAAAACACCAAGGGAAACTCACAATTAACCAAGACACACACCGTAAAGTTATCCATTAAACCCCTCTTAGTAAAAAAAATACCCCTAAAAAAGCCGCTGGCCCCGGTAATGGCTTCGACATTCTGTAATGGGGCGTGTCGTGTGAGGTGGGAGGAGCCAAACGCAGCAAGGGGATTCATTAAGCCCTTAGGCCACTAAGGCGGGATACCCCGCAGATAAGGGAAGGAGACAAGACAACGAACACAAAACGCTACTAACCGGCTAACTGCCAATCGCCCAGTAGAGCGCAAAGACAGGGATCTGAACAGCCGGAAATAAACACGCGCCCTGTCTCGGAAACGAGACACATAACGGGCGGGAGTGTAAAAACAACATAAAACACAAACACTGCAAAAATAATACAATAGTATGAGGAGGCGAGAGGAACAGATCCAACGTTCCGTGGCTTAAAGGCTTGCAGTCACACGCAAACATGTCCAACATCATCAACCGGTCTCCCTAAGAGACGAATTGCACCGAAGGACGAACAGAACTAAAGTTCCGAACCGAATCGCCCACATCTCCTATACACGGAGAAGGAAAGTACAAAAAGATGAAAAGGACAGCTGCACCTTAACCAACGGCTAACTGACTAACACAAGCACAAGCCCTGCCTCTCAGACAGGAGAAATGTAACGAGGCGAACAAGAACAGAGATTTAACGTTCTATGAGTAGTTAAATAAGTGCGCAGTCCAATGCAGCAAACGTACCTGGGCAAACACCCGATCTCCCAGGAGGGAGAGACATTTACAGGCGAGCCGACGGAGCACCGTCGTCCCATAACTTACTAACCAGAGACTCACGCAAACTAGATCAAACACGCGCCCTAGCCTCTTAATAAGGAGAAATGTAACGAGGCGAACAAGAACAGAGATTTAACGTTCTATGACTAGTTAAATAAGTGCGCAGTCCAATGCAGCAAACGTACCTGGGCAAACACCCGATCTCCCAGGAGGGAGAGACATTTACAGGCGAGCCGACGGAGCACCGTCGTCCCATAACTTACTAACCAGAGACTCACGCAAACTAGATCAAACACGCGCCCTAGCCTCTTAATAAGGAGAAATGTAACGAGGCGAACAGGAACAGACTTAACGTTCTATGGCTAGTTTAACAAGTGCGCAGTCCAATGCAGCAAACGTACCTGGGCAAACACCCGATCTCCCAGGAGGGAGAGACATTTACAGGCGAGCCGACGGAGCACCGTCGTCCCATAACTTACTAACCAGAGACTCACGCAAACTAGACCAAACACGTGCCCTAGCCTCTTAATAAGGAGAAATATAACGAGGCGAACAGGAACAAAGATTTAACGTTCCATGGCTACTTAAATAAGTTCGCAGTCTAATGCAGCAAACATACCTGGGTAAACACCCGATCTCCCATGAGAGAAACATTTTACAGGTGAGCCGACGGGGCACCGTCGTCCCAAAACTTACTAACCAAAAGACACCGCGAACTTAAATAAACACACGCCCTAGCCTCACAGTAAAGGAATAAGTAAAAAAAAACCCCGACTCACAACAAAGGAGAACGTAGTCCATGAGAAGGAGAACAAAACAGGGAATAAACGTACCGAAGCTACTAACTGGCTTACCGTAACCCGGAAATGAGTAGAAGCTAACACGCCAGGTCTCTCAATAAGAAAACCATTAACCGGCGAAAGGGAACAAAGAACAGCTACTCTACACTTCTACAAGCTAAGCAACCTAGCAGAAGCGAAACGCCAGATCTCCCATGAGACGACATGCACCGAGGGGCGAACAGAACTACAGTTCTGAACATCGCCCAAATCTCCATACACGGAGGAAAACGCACACAGGCGAACTAGAGCAGAGATTTACAGTCCCAAACTTCTACGAGATAATCCACTACAAAACCAGCAAGAAATAAGCCCTGCCTAAACAAAGAGACGTTAACAAAAGGCGAGTAGCCAACAGGGTACGAATAACTCACAGCCAACAAAAACACCACAGTACGTAACAATAAACAAACAACAATTAATGTCGAAGCCCCGAACGAAGGAAACGGTAGGCTTATATGTCTCTCAGGTAACTACGCACAGGTGCAAACGCTCAAACAGAAACTCCCCCAACTCAGCAGGGCGGAGCAAGCATCTACCAACAGGGCAGCGCCCTCGCGTGGCCACCGAGGAAAACGACCGCATGGGGAAACAGGGTCAAAACCATGACAGGACCCCCCCTCTAAGGGGCGACCCAGGCGACCCCAGAAATAAAAACCATGCGGAAGTTCCTGGAGAGAAATACCCGACAAAATACATACAAATATTTATTTTTTTTTGGAAGGGAAGGGAGGGTGGGACTAAGGGTGAGGGGGGTGTGGAACTAACAAGTGCCCGGCTACAAGCACCCTGGAGGAAACTCCTCAGCACCCTGGTTCCTGGCTACCTACCCAAAACCTTACTATAGCCTATCTTCCTGAGGCGTGCCGGGCAAGAGGCAACTTTAAACGCTTAACTCAAGGGCAATGGCCTACAAACCGAGACCAAAGCCCTTGAATGCGTACCCCTGACAGGGATAAAATCCCCACCCAGGATTACCCCGAAAATAAAAAAGGCAAAATAATAAAGTAGTGGGCCGCTGGGAAACCAAAAGAGATTAACTGGCCCACTCGGCGCCTACCTACCAGGGTAGCTGGAAAACAAAAAACACCAAGGGAAACTCACAATTAACCAAGACACACACCGTAAAGTTATCCATTAAACCCCTCTTAGTAAAAAAAAATACCCCTAAAAAAGCCGCTGGCCCCGGTAATGGCTTCGACATTCTGTAATGGGCCGTGTCGTGTGAGGTGGGAGGAGCCAAACGCAGCAAGGGGATTCATTAAGCCCTTAGGCCACTAAGGCGGGATACCCCGCAGATAAGGGAAGGAGACAAGACAACGAACACAAAACGCTACTAACCGGCTAACTGCCAATCGCCCAGTAGAGCGCAAAGACAGGGATCTGAACAGCCGGAAATAAACACGCGCCTTGTCTCGGAAACGAGACACATAACGGGCGGGAGTGTAAAAACAACATAAAACACAAACACTGCAAAAATAATACAATAGTATGAGGAGGCGAGAGGAACAGATCCAACGTTCCGTGGCTTAAAGGCTTGCAGTCACACGCAAACATGTCCAACATCATCAACCGGTCTCCCTAAGAGACGAATTGCACCGAAGGACGAACAGAACTAAAGTTCCGAACCGAATCGCCCACATCTCCTATACACGGAGAAGGAAAGTACAAAAAGATGAAAAGGACAGCTGCACCTTAACCAACGGCTAACTGACTAACACAAGCACAAGCCCTGCCTCTCAGACAGGAGAAATGTAACGAGGCGAACAAGAACAGAGATTTAACGTTCTATGACTAGTTAAATAAGTGCGCAGTCCAATGCAGCAAACGTACCTGGGCAAACACCCGATCTCCCAGGAGGGAGAGACATTTACAGGCGAGCCGACGGAGCACCGTCGTCCCATAACTTACTAACCAGAGACTCACGCAAACTAGATCAAACACGCGCCCTAGCCTCTTAATAAGGAGAAATGTAACGAGGCGAACAAGAACAGAGATTTAACGTTCTATGACTAGTTAAATAAGTGCGCAGTCCAATGCAGCAAACGTACCTGGGCAAACACCCGATCTCCCAGGAGGGAGAGACATTTACAGGCGAGCCGACGGAGCACCGTCGTCCCATAACTTACTAACCAAAAGACACCGCAAACTTAAATAAACACACGCCCTAGCCTCACAGTAAAGGAATAAGTAAAAAAAAACCCAGACTCACAACAAAGGAGAATGTAGTCCATGAGAAGGAGAACAAAACAGGGAATAAACGTACCGAAGCTACTAACTGGCTTACCGTAACCCGGAAATGAGTAGAAGCTAACACGCCAGGTCTCTCAATAAGAAAACCATTAACCGGCGAAAGGGAACAAAGAACAGCTACTCTACACTTCTACAAGCTAAGCAACCTAGCAGAAGCGAAATGCCAGATCTCCCATGAGACGACATGCACCGAGGGGCGAACAGAACTACAGTTCCGAACATCGCCCAAATCTCCATACATGGAGGAAAACGCACACAGGCGAACTAGAGCAGAGATTTACAGTCCCAAACTTCTACGAGATAATCCACTACAAAACCAGCAAGAAATAAGCCCTGCCTAAACAAAGAGACGTTAACAAAAGGCGAGTAGCCAACAGGGTACGAATAACTCACAGCCAACAAAAACACCACAGTACGTAACAATAAACAAACAACAATTAATGTCGAAGCCCCGAACGAAGGAAACGGTAGGCTTATATGTCTCTCAGGTAACTACGCACAGGTGCAAACGCTCAAACAGAAACTCCCCCAACTCAGCAGGGCGGAGCAAGCATCTACCAACAGGGCAGCGCCCTCGCGTGGCCACCGAGGAAAACGACCGCATGGGGAAACAGGGTCAAAACCATGACAGGACCCCCCCTCTAAGGGGCGACCCAGGCGACCCCAGAAATAAAAACCATGCGGAAGTTCCTGGAGAGAAATACCCGACAAAATACATACAAATATTTTTTTTTTTTTGGAAGGGAAGGGAAGGGAGGGTGGGACTAAGGGTGAGGGGGGTGTGGAACTAACAAGTGCCCGGCTACAAGCACCCTGGAGGAAACTCCTCAGCACCCTGGTTCCTGGCTACCTACCCAAAACCTTACTATAGCCTATCTTCCTGAGGCGTGCCGGGCAAGAGGCAACTTTAAACGCTTAACTCAAGGGCAATGGCCTACAAACCGAGACCAAAGCCCTTGAATGCGTACCCCTGACAGGGATAAAATCCCCATCCAGGATTACCCCGAAAATAAAAAAGGCAAAATAATAAAGTAGTGGGCCGCTGGGAAACCAAAAGAGGTTAACTGGCCCACTCGGCGCCTACCTACCAGGGTAGCTGGAAAACAAAAAACACCAAGGGAAACTCACAATTAACCAAGACACACACCGTAAAGTTATCCATTAAACCCCTCTTAGTAAAAAAAAAATACCCCTAAAAAAGCCGCTGGCCCCGGTAATGGCTTCGACATTCTGTAATGGGGCGTGTCGTGTGAGGTGGGAGGAGCCAAACGCAGCAAGGGGATTCATTAAGCCCTTAGGCCACTAAGGCGGGATACCCCGCAGATAAGGGAAGGAGACAAGACAACGAACACAAAACGCTACTAACCGGCTAACTGCCAATCGCCCAGTAGAGCGCAAAGACAGGGATCTGAACAGCCGGAAATAAACACGCGCCCTGTCTCGGAAACGAGACACATAACGGGCGGGAGTGTAAAAACAACAAACGCTCAAACAGAAACTCCCCCAACTCAGCAGGGCGGAGCAAGCATCTACCAACAGGGCAGCGCCCTCGCGTGGCCATCGAGGAAAACGACCACATGGGGAAACAGGGTCAAAACCATGACAATTATAGGGCAAAATATGAAGTTTCTACGTGCCACCGTTCTTCCGTATTTCATAAAAGTATCTCAACCACTCTACAGTGTGATCTACATGAGCGCGAATATGGTTGAAGATACTGGACATTTAAATATATTTAGAAGTTGGTTACAGTTCTTCTTTCACCACAAAAAAAAATTGTACACTATCACAACAACAATAAAAAACACACAAGGTCCTGAATATACGTCAATTAACATATTATTATATATATTCTGTCTGCTCACTTAATATAGTACATTTCTGTCATCATATAATTTCCTGCAAAATTATATAATATAATTTCCTTCCTTATGAAAATCTCACATAAGGTATGGAATAAGGTCATAACCTTACATACATTATTATGTGTAATTTCAACACCGGTGAAATCTGAAAAAAAGTGTGCAACATTACGCAATTCAAATGGGCAGTTGTAATATCATGAAACTAATTGTAATGGATTGACAGCCTCATTATCCAAAAAGAATGCATTCTAAGCTTTCCAAAGAGGTACAAGATTAGTCATTGGACAGTTTTGAGCGATTGTCAGAGCTGTGCGTGTCATGAGCGTATTATCAGAACAGTATTATCAATAAGCATCCTTATTTTAATAAACCTCCGTTATTTTATTACTTTACGCACGAAAGCGTGTTATACACATGGTGTAGTGACCACCGGTGAGAAATCTTTTTCGTACACTGGCAAAGCGACAAAAGGATTTTCGGTGCTTGAGTTGTGCACTGCTGCTGAATTCTGTCGTCGTCTTTTGAATTCAGGAGATTGACATCCATGACTTCATCTGAACTAGAAAACATGGCTTCCATAGCTAAGTGTTGCCATGTGTACAAAGTGTGTGTGCGTGTTGTATGTGCTATCAGTACAACACGTATGCTTTATAGTGTTGTACTGATAGTAATATAGCTAGCTAGCCACAGAAAGGCTAGCTATGTTGCGTTATATTGTTTATGATATCACAGAGTTTTACAGTAGTAGTGCCGAGTTCAGAATTAAAGGACCTATAGTCTGTCTTATTCTGGTTTAGTTCAGTTTATACCTAGTTAGCTAGCAACCTATTAGGTATTAGCTACATTAGCTAAGTTGAGCCTGAATAAGGCTCAATGCTAAAGTATGGGGAGTATGGGGGGGAAAAAACCCTGCCTGAGTCGACTTGGATTTGTATACCATAAGTAATGACAATGGTGGTGAGCTGTCAATCTATTATGGCTAGACTGTAATGTTACTGTCACAATTCCACCCGTGACCGCCAGAGGGCGCCCTCGCACCACAAAGTCCCCTGTCTAATGTGCTGATTGTGTCACAAACCTGAACACGGGCTGAACCCAAATGCAACGACAAGGAGGCAGAGGTACAAAAAACTGATTATTTATTTGTACTTGGGGCAGTCCCAAGCAGTACACAACAATACAAAACAATCATTTCCTCGGATCTTCTCCGGGACATCACACTTGCTCCAAGCCGGAGCTGGACTTTGACAGGAAGCTCCAAGCCAGAGCTGGACTGGATCGGAACACAGACTGGAACACCTGGAAATGTTCTAAACCGGAACTGGACTTGACGGAACACCTGGAAATGTTCCAAACCGGAACTGGACTTTAGGAGTCGGTCAGGGATTACCCCAAACCGGGACTGGACTCTGGACTCAGACGGAACAACTGGAAATGTTCCAAACCGGAACTGGACTTGGCGGATCTGGACAGACTGGACAAACAAGACAAGCAGAGGAAAGGCAGCAGCAGAAACAGCAGGGCAGGACAGTGCAGCGGACCTCGGGTCAGCCCAGATGTGGCAGCAGGACAACAGCAGCAGGCGCAACCGTAACCATAGCACTGGCAGTGGCAACGGCCGGACACAGGAACAGCTGTAGAGTGGGAGAGCAGAGTGCCCCGCTGCGGGCACAACGTCAGGTGGAAAGCGGGGGTACCGCAACACAAACAGGGAGTCGAACAACGACTGCAGGCTGGCAGACTTCAAACAAAGACGAGGTTACTCAGACAGGTTATTGCACGGCAGGTATAGTCGCACAAACAGAACAGGATTAAGGGTTGTAGTTTGGCAGAGTGCCCTAAGCACCAAAACGGAACCAAACACAGGAAGCACGGTTAAACACGCCGGCAGGGTGAACTAACACCAATACGGAACCGAACTGTGCATCTAGACTAAGACAAGGAATTTACTAGACCAGAGTTTTCAATAACAACGATAACGAACAACAACGTTAATGAACTGGCAGTGAACAGATGAAAGAGGGTGAGTTAAATACGGAGTGTAATTGATACCAATTTAGAAAAGCGTGTGAATGTGTGTGTGTTTAATTGAACAGAGTGGAGTGTGACGAATGTATGCAGAAGAGGGGATAGGCTGAGATAGAAGTGGTGTAATTGAGTGGAACAAACGGAGGGAACACGCCCAGCCTGCAAAACGGGGGGAAAACACGGACAATGGAAGTCGAACATGACACGGAGGGATAAGGGAAAACATTTATATTTATACATTTATAAATATTTATACATTTAGCTAAATATTTTGCAAAATGTTTCATATATTTAGTAAAAAGTTTGTACATTTATCTAAATTATTTGTACATTTAATTAAATATTTTGTTAAATGTTTCATACATTTAGCTAAATTAGTAGCTAATGTTCATAGAGATGACCATCCGAGTGCCTTAAAGGATCATGTCGGTCTGGAAAAACACCTTCTAAATCGAATAAGAGTGTGTGATTTCACTATGTGGCTTATATAGGCTATGTTCATGTTCTCAAGCTAACTTAAGCTTAAACCTGAGGGTTTGTAGGTTTGGGCTTAAGACAGGTTGCCCTGGTAAGAAGTCTGGCTAAATTGTGAACTCGCTTTTTGAAGCCGAAAATCCTGGGTTAATCCCGAAATGTCAACAAACTAATCGGGTTAACTGAGTTAGCCACGTAAGTGAAAACAGGGCCCAGTTCTCAGCCCTCAAGGGCCGTGATTTCAATAACTTTGAGGGAATGGTTAATCATTCACTGAACAAGGTAGGTTGATGAATACCATTACATTAGCTAACTGGCTAATGCAATGGAATTATTTTATCTTGTGTTATTAATTGCTATTAATATAATCCATAGGATTTGTATTATAAAACACAATCAGTTTTACAAAGTGCTACACAAAATGAAATTTATGATCACAAAAAAATTTACCAATGAGGTTTTCTTTGGTTGTCAAATCAGCATGGTTTTTGTACATGAGTTCAATAGACAGCTAGCTCTTTTGCATGTGCACATCCGGATGCTTCACTGCCTGACCCCTCCCACCGCCTCCAGTATACTCTAGTCTAGTGTACATTAACACACTTAATTAATTCAGCACCTGGAAGGTTGTTAATAATAAGTAATTACTCCCTGAGTAATTTGGCACAAATCAGGGATGTATACCACATAGCAGGATTACTGGACTACAGTTAGCTGGACAACTGCACAGAGTAAAACCTGGATCCCTCCCAAATCTGGAACAAGTATAAAGAGCTGTTCCGGATTTCCCTCAGTGACATTGCCCAGCTAACTCAGTAATCCTGCCTTGTGGAATATCCCCCGGGAGACTTGTTCGAGCATTCCTGAAAAAACTTTATTCATTACTTCATACATTCCTGCTTGAAAAGGATTGATTACTTCCATTCTGAATCTAGCATTGTTAAGGGGTTCCCAAGACCATGTTTGAGAGCAGTAGAAGAACAGTTTGTGAGCAAACAATAAAAGTTTTGTACAGTTTTGTAGAAGAATATATTGTGGCTTTGGAAAACAAAATAAAACTAATGGGTGCATTTTATTTTCCATCAGATCCTTGTGTGTTAGAAAACATGGATGCACAGTATAATATTGAGGAACCACGAGAAAAATATTTGGCACATGGGAAAAAGGAAACTCTTAGATGCAAATATGGCTATTATATCAACAACTGGTGGTACACCGCAGTAGATGTACTGTGTGACAAGGGCCAGATTAAGATGACAAAAACATGTAAGTAACCAATGAACATTTCTCATAGAGGAATAGGCTTGTGATCTGGCTCTCATTCAATTAAATTCCATGAAAATATTTTAAAAGTACACATTTGAATGAAAATATTTTAAAGGAGCTATATGTAATAAATGTACTGTACTAAATCATAAAATGACCATGATTAAGGAAACATGCTAAATCGAAATACTGCCTTCTTCGACAACAATGCTACAGCCAGTATGTCTTTGAAATTTCCATTCCGGGTCGGAACGTCTGTATTTGTTTTGGCCTGTGTGATTCACTATTCTCCAAGTTGACTCAGAGTCCATTGCCCATTACGAACAACCAGATGTACTCCGGCACTCCGACAGCCGATTTACGAATGCCTAAGCTAAGTTCAACATCGTTTCCATTTAGCTAGCTAGCTAAAGATTTAAATATATTCATGTATATAGTTACTCGGTAAACATACCACTAACGTTAGCTTATATCTGTGTGACCGTAAACATAGCCAGCCATGCATCTAGCTAACATTGACAGAGTTATAAAAAATCCACATGAGCTGGTTTATAATTTGCTCCTTTAATTATTTAATCTAATGCTTTTATTTTAATGTTTTTAAATTTGTCATTCTTTGTTTACTATGTTTTTATCATGTCTTTTTTATTATATTTTATTATGTTTGGAAAGCACTTTGAGCTGCATTTTAATGTATGAAAGGTGCTATATAATAAAGCTACTATTATTATTATTATTATTATTATTATTATTATTATTATTATTATTATTATTATTATTAATAATAATAATAATAATACTAATAATAATAATAATAATAATAATAATAATAAGCCATTTTAGCCACATTAATATAAACAGCCATTATAAGGTTTCCTACCATTATTGTATATCTACTTTGCACATGCTGATTTCTCTCCAACCCCCAAGTATATGGCCAGAACACCATGGCTATGGCTACAAAAACACCTGAAGCTAAAAAATGGTAAACTAAATGTCCCTAACCCACATGTATAGTCAGATCCAGAATTACCGGAACCCTTGATAAAGAGGAAGAAAAATAGGCTGTATAAAATCAACAGAGGTAATAAGGTATAATGAATGTTCAAAAAAGATTATACCCATTTAAACTGATGCAACTGTTCAGTGAAAAAAGTTTTGTATTTAACAAGCAATAATTTTATTTTCCAAAATGATTGCTGGAAAAATGAATGGCATCTTTTTTTCAGTGCTTTGGGCACCGTCCCTTCGCAAGGATACAACTACTGAGTTGTCTTCTGCAATGCTTTATGAGATTAGTGATCATATTGGTGGAATCTTTGACCATTCCCCTGTACAGAATCTTTCAAGATTCTTCAGTCTGCGCTTGTGGATTACCCTCTTCGATTCAAACCACAAATATTTGATTGGTTCAAGTGTGGAGAGTAAGATAACACTGCAGAATACGATTCTATATGGAGGCACAGTCAATCCCCCAAGATCCCCCAATATCATCACTAACCTCATGAAGCACTCGAGAAGACCACCAGTGGGACAGCCTGTTTTAAGAGCAGGGTCTTTCTATTTATCGCCTTAGCAGACAAACAGCTGACCGGTCTGCTATACGTAGATGATGGGCCTATTTTAAGGAGGCAACTACAACTGTCACACTAAAAAAATACAAGGAGAGTACAGAAATAAGCAAGTCCAAGTTTGAGTTATGGTATTTAATGAAGTAGACTTGTTTATCTGTAATTGGTGAGTGAATAATTGCATTAAATAATGTATTCATTCATTAATTAATGTTATTTAACATCATTAAATTCACAAATTAGTTTTTCTTTTTCAGGGATCATCTACACATTGGTGGGGGATGAGTTGAAGCCTTACACAAAATATAAAATGCAAAGTCCTTCTGATTGTAATATTAAAATTTAGCTGCAAGCAGCGATTCCCAGGGACTGAGCAGCATGAGCAGCATTGGTCAAACACGGAGACTGCAAAATGGTAGACAGCTCTAGACGGGATTGACCCAAAAAGCAAATGTTTGGTTCTAATCAGGGCTTTTGCCATTGTTGATGGTATCTAAACCCGATCCCGTAAGGGCTTGCGTATTATCGTAAACCTCTTCATTTTCCTTGTAGCCTACTTAATTTTTCTGGTGACATTGTGTTATGTGTGAAAACTGTAACCCGAACAGAGCTGAAGTGCACATCCTCTTTGTTGCAAATGAATCAAGGAATCTTGCCCGCTAAACCGCAACAGGACAACATAGGTAGGCCTACACATAGACGGACGTTTTTCTCTGCTTTTGTGTGAGATTGAGACAAGTGACGATGTTTGAAAAGCAATGTTAGTTCAAAACACGTAGCCAATGGCACAGTTATGAATTGATTTTTTACATTACTGCAACAATCTGTACCAGATCATATTTTGTGTGAAAACCTTATTTTCTGTGTCTGACAAATGGATACTTGTTCCCATAGCCAACTGCATAAACGTGACCTGCGGTAAATCTTTCGTTGGTCGGTAGTATCGTAAGCGATTGGACCATGTCGGTGGCAATTAACGTCTTTTAAGTACAAATGAAACAGTGAAAAGTTAATACCATTCAATTTCTTAACCTTTGCAATAAAAAGGCGTCTGTTACTGTGAAAAGAACATTAAAATAAGTGTAGCATTTGTACAATCATTTTGCCAAACATTAACTTAGCCATTGGTACCAAGCTGGAATCGAACCACTAACCTAACGTATGGAAAGCTAAGATTGTAACCACTAGGCCAAAGCAGGTTAACAGAAACGAGGAGGCCAAATAAGACTTTTGGGTTGTGGTATCAGATTGTGTTGGCTTACTGACTTCATAATGCAAACTGTTATGTTTCTTAGCCTTTGCAATAAAAATAGCTTGTTTTATGTTAAAAGAACATTTTTCACATGACATTAACATTGTGTGCCTCAAAACAAATGTTAGGAACAGGTGGGTATCGAACCACCAACATACTACACGGTAGTACAATTCCTTAACCATTAAGCTACAGAAACTTTCACAGTTGGCAAGGTAGGCAGACAGCCTGTTAAGCATAGATATTGTACTTGGTGAATGGCATACTTGCCATCCCAACATATGTATTTCTATAGCACCACCACGTGGATTGATTGGGTTAAAACTGCAGGGCTCAAGTCTTGATCTAACTCTCAATCAACCCACCAAGTTTCAGAACTTTCTGTCAAATGGTTTTAGAATTACTAGCATTTTTGTGATAAGCCACGCTCAATGCAAAATTCATTGGCTTTTCATTCGGCCATTTTTTGACATAGGCCTTAGAAAGGTAATGCATGTATGAAGGGATGTGGGCTGAGTCCCTAGAACAGGTTTCGTGCAAATTGGTCAAATCCTGTAGGAGGAGTAGCATTTTAAGTGCTTTACAAAAAATGCTAATTAGCGGAAAATTGAAGATGGCAGACTTCATCATTCCTTGAGGCAAATTTGTTGGGCATGAACAGTGGAACTTGTGCACCAAATTATGTGACTAGAACAAACGGGGCGTCAGCAGTGGGCGTGTCAATGATTTTTAGTGAATTTTAATATTTTCTTATATTTAGATCTCTATAGCACCACCACGTGGCTCGATTGGGCTGAAACTGCAGAGATTACATTATGATGTGACTGTTAAGACACGTACCAAGTTTCATAACTTTCTGTCAAATGGTTTTGTAATTATTAGCATTTTTGTGATAAGCCAAGCCCACTGAAAATTCATTGGCTCGTCATTTGGCCATTTCTTGACCTAAGCCTTAGAAAAGTAATGCATTAAGGAAGGCCCCTGACCTGAGTGCACACACCAAGTTACGGGCAAATCGGTCGAACTTTGTAGGAGAAGTAGCATTTTAAGTGTTTTACAAAAAGTGCTAATTAGCGGAAAATCCAATACGGCTGACTTCATGGTTCCTTGAGGCAAATTTGTTCATCATGAGGAGAGGGACCTGAATCCCACATGTTGTGACTCTAGGTCAAACGAGGGGTCGGCAGTGGGCGTGTCAATGTCAAACTTTTGTCACGTGCACTACAGCACCACCAGCTGTTCAATCTGTGTCATAATGTAGAGAATCCAAGAGTTTGGCAATCCCAACAAGCCTGCTAAATTTGGTGATTCTAGGCCAAACCAGCTAACTGCAATTTTAGGTGAAAGGGGAGAAAAAAAACTAAAACAATAGGGTACCAGCAGCTATGCTGCTTGGTCCCCTAATTAGGACTTTTACCTACTTTGTGCATGGTTCCTAATCATCCCCCACCTATGTGCAGACCATCCCTGTAATGTGTTCCAATTGATTACTTTTGTACTTGAACAGTTTTTGGCCTCTCAACTCAATTTCAGCCACTGGAATTATTCATATGTTGTCCAGGGGAAGCAAATGGTATTTTAATCACCGGTACTATTTTTTATTCCAAAGGATTGTCTTCATCTCTGGTGTAGAGGGCTTGATCTGGTTCAAAATTAATCTGATTAATCCCGCATTAAATATTTGGTTTCTATATTTATCAATTATGCTGCATGCCATGGGTTGTGTACTCTATGATTACAGGATGCGTCTTGATGTCCTCAAGTGGATTTATCCTTATAAAACTATCATGCATTGAAAATGTATTTTTTTTCGGCATACAGTGGATTGGAAAAGTATTCAGCCCCCTTAGACTTTTTCATATTTTTTTCATATGGACATTTCATTAAAATAGATTTAATCATGTTTTTTTTTGCTGGTATTCAACCTAAAAATCTCATGTGAAAGTCGATGTCAATGTGAAAAGTAAGATCTACAATTTGTACCAAATTATTTCCTAATGTAAAATATAGAATTCCTTAAGTATTCCAGCTCCCTTGCTTCATTGTACTTTAACTTTGTTCAAAATTGCACATCATAAATTGCCCAGACGTCATGTTTAGATTGCATATAAGGACTTTGAACAATATTTTATTTTCTTTATTTATCTATCAGTTTTGCTTTATTCATACTTAGAAATACAGAAAGGGTAACAGACCGAGAAGAGGGATCACAGCTCAGAAAGTGCCAGGGCAGGGCTCAAGTCATATTGGTGGTTTAACATTAATCCTTAGGATTATGTTTTTATTTTTGCACCACTACACTGCCTGGCCAAAAAAAAAGTCAGCATTGCACCCGTCATGCATAGTGTCCACTGTACAAGCCTCTGCAAGCAGTGTTATGATCTGGGGTTGCTTCAATTGGTCAGGTCTAGGCTCGGCAACATTATGCAGCAATAAAATGAAGTCAGCTGAATACCTTAATGTACTGAATGACCAGGTTATCCCATCAATGGGCATAGTCCAGGACGACAATGCCAAGATTCATCAGGCTCAAATTGTGAAAGAGTGGTTCAAGGAGCATTTTCACACATGAATTGGCCACCAGAGTCCTGACCTTAACACCATTGAAAGTCTTTGGGATGTGCCGGAGAAGACTTTACGGAGTGGTTCGATTCTCCAGTCGTCAATACAAGATCTCGGCCAAAAATTCAGGCAACTCTAGATGGAAATAAGTGTTGTGACGTTACATAAGGTTGTCGAAACAATGCCAGGACGAATGCGTGCCATAATCAAAGCTAAAGGCGGTCCAACGAAATATTAGAGTGTGCAACTTTTTTTTTGGTCAGGCAGTCTATATTTTTTATTGTACGAGATTTTTAAAGGCTTCTGCAGGAATGTATAAACATATTCTACAGCCAAGAGACCGGTAAACAATGGCATTCCTCTTTCTCTATGAAATTACCAATATCTTTTCTTTATTGGTTTACAGGCAAAGACTATCGCTCATTTACTTGAGCGAATATGTGAGTATGACCAACCTGTTGACATGCTTCTTTTTAATTAGAGATAATCAGTCAAATCCAGTTAAAAACATTTACACTGTTTAATGGCATATGTAATTCAATCAAACAGTACTTTTAACAGTAAAAATTACATTTGATTGAAAACTATTTATTTACCACTTTGCTTTGTGTTAACTTCTAGGACTGGGACCTCACTGATGCCAACTGTTACCTTGATATTGTCTTAAGATAATAATGAATATACAAACATATTATAGAAAACAACATGGATTTATATTTCTTGACTTCATTATGTCTTCTGTTATATTTCTTTTAATTCTACTTTAATTTCTGCCAGGGTAGAACATTTATAACCAAGCTCCAGATATCATACTTCACTTAACTTGTCTGCAATGTACAAATGTATAATGTATACAATTATGAACCAGTGTTGCCAACGTTGATACTATCTGGATGAGATTATATCTTGCGTGCATGCATGCACATGCACACATCTTAAATTATCACGCATATCGTTTTTACCTTTGTTTTAAGAAAATAAGACATTTTTCACATTTTTTAGTATATATCATTTGTAATATATTGATAGACAATAAATTGCAAAAACGTTTTTTAGCTAATCAACAATCAACTATCTGTTGACGTCACATTAATTAATCAAATCAAAGAAAGTCAAACAGGTAGAGCAGGTATACATATGGCTTTGATATGATGTGACTGTGCAGTGCGGAAGTCAAGTGATCTAATAGATCTGTGAATAGATTTTTTGAAAATCTGTGAATTGATCTATCATGGAATTTCTCGAGAGCACATGAGATTAAGCCTGAAAGCGTGAGTGTCACTCTGAATGTGTCAGACTTGGAAACCCTTTTATGAATAAGCTGGTAAAAATACAGATTCTAAGTATAATCTGTTTAACAATATTTCCCATCTGATTCTTTCATGCATCGTGTTCTACAAGATCAATATGAAATGGCTACTGAGCCTCTCCTATGGCTTCTGAACACACATCCATGCATTAAACTAAAAGCAAATTACAATGTAAAAATGACCAGGAAAAGGAAATTAAGTCTGTCACCTGGAGATGTTTTAAAAAAGGAAAGTTTAAAAAAAGAATGCATTGTATATGTAATGCTCTGAAGGGTGGCAAATATCTTTATTACGACTAAAGTATGAGCTGCATTAAATTATCAATCTTTCCACTGGGGCCTCTGACTCCTGGCACCAAGCTTCCCAAGGACAACCAGGAGTTGTTAAGATATATGTATCTGTGTGTGTTTTTCTCTCTCATGTTCTCAGGAGTCCAGGTGGATGAACTTGGTCCTTCTTTTACTCTCTCCCTTGCCATACCAGGAGAAACAGTGTCTGATGCAATGTTCTCTGAAATTTTCATAACATGTTAGAACCAGGCGAAACAAAGTTGTATGCTAGTTCCTGATTCAGAGCATTTTATATAAGCCTAAGAATATTGGATAACGTTAGAGGTCTTTATTCTGTAGTCATGATATGTATTCGATGTAGCCAATCATTTACTTTATTGAATTTTTCTATGTGCTTATGTATTAACCATTTACCGTTCAGATTTAGAATTATGCATGCTATAAGTGAAACATACAACTTGATTATAGAAAGTAGAGACTGCCCTACTTTCTTCAGTTCAGTCTCATCCACCTTGCTGTGTATAAGTAGTGCGGAATTTCTGCAGAAATAAATCTCATCTCTGATATGGATATGCCTCGTGTTGCCTGGTCATTATGAGGGGAGAATTCTCTCTGCCTAACAGCTCTGAATAAATATCTTACAGAAGAAATAAAACCTTCATAATCAAGATCTGCCAATTATTTCATGTTCATATTACAAAGAACTGACAATAAGAAAATAAAAATACTGACATAGGGTATATACAGAAATAAATGTGCATTGCCTAAATAGGACAGGGTACTCAGGGTGGGTATGGGGTTATTCTTTAGTAACTATTTACCCAAGCACCAGAAAAACTGCACAGTATGTTTGTTGATTTTGTAATCATTTTCCAGGTTCAGGGAAAACACATGAAATGTATTAGCTAGCTATTTAGAGTCACACTACAGGAAAAAGGAACTGACAGTTCCACAGCTGAAAATACAAATTTTCTAAATATTGCATTGTATGGGGAGAAACAAGATATTATTATTCATAAAAATTATTCAATTGTTATCATTTGTTTATCATATTTTTCAATCTACATGGCATAACCCAAGTTTTTTTTTTCCATTGGATCAGGTAGTTTGCAGTAAGAGTACCAGAATATGACATTGCACACAACCAGAGACAGAATTTGTATGACCATAAGAACAGTAGTTGTCCCATGTTTGACATATAGGGAACTCCAGAGCTGTGGCTCCTTACAGCCATCAAATTGTATTTTGTATGCTTGTCCTTGTGAAAAAGAAGACTTACATTTCTGTTAGTACCATACCACTGCTGTCCTGTTGCAATTTTGCTGTGGAAAATCTTCATAAAATGGCTGTGCTGTCTCCTTTCCTGTTCACCCTCTACACATCGGATTTCAGCTACTCCTCTGAATCCTGCCATGTACAGAAATTCTCGGATGACACTGCTATTGTGGGATGTGTGGAGGGTGGATGGGAGGGGGAGTATAGGGGCCTGGTGGACCGCTTTGTGAAGTGGTCTGGGGAAAACCACCTGCTACTAAATGTGGCCAAAACCAAGGAGATTGTGGTGGACTTTAGAAAGAGCAAGAGCCCACCTGCTCCAGTCTGCATCAGTGGCAATAACGTAGAGATTGTTAAGACCTACAAGTACCTGGGAGTTCATCTGAATGACCAGCTGGAGTGGTCTACCAACACCGAGGCCATCTACAGGAAAGGCATGAGCCGGCTGTACTTCCTCAGAAGGCTCAGGTCTCTCAATGTCTGCCAGAAGATGCTACACATTTTTTATCGGTCTGTTGTTGCGAGTGCCATCTTCTTTGCGGTGGTGTGCTGGGGCGTTGGCATCAAAGCAAGGGACAGCAACAGGCTCAACAAACTTATAAAGAAGTGTGGCAATGTTATAGGCTCTAAGCTGGTCACACTGGAGGAGGTGGTGGAGAAGAGACAGCTGGCCAAACTGGTGGCGATCATGCACAACCCCTCCCACCCCCTCCATGACATGATAGGCAGGCTGAGGAGCTCCCGAAGTCAGAGCAACAGACTGATTCAACCCCGCTGTCTCAGGGAGCGGCACAGGAGATCATTCCTGCCAAGAGCAATAAAACTGTACAACTCTTCCTCCTTTGCCAGGACTGGCTAAATCATCACAGTCAGCATACATACCTATTTATTATTTATTCATATGTCTATTTATCTGTCCAGTCACCTGTTTTAATCACTATAGCACTCTGTGTTTGCATCTGTTGTGTTGGTACCGTTTGTTGTGTTTTTATTGTGTTTTAATGTTGCTGCTATAACAATGCAATTTCCCTTCGGGGATTAATAAAGTTTTTTTCTATTCTATTCATGAAAGGTCCTTTGGAATGCACCAAAATAAATAATCTATGAAATTTTTATGGCTCTGTAGTTTATTTCTTCAAGGTTGTGTTCATGCAAGGGTGTCTGCTGGAAAGTGTTGTTGGCAGGCCAGTAGGTAGCCATCTTTCCTTTGGACCCACAGAGTTCTGCATTACCTGGAGACCTGGGGTCTCATGTATAAAATGGTCGTACACACTGATTTGATCGTAAATTCACTAGATTTGATCTTATGTGAAAATCAACGCACAAATTGAGATTTATAAAACTTGAAACTGACGTGAAAACGTCCTTATGCGTACGCCAACTCTAGAGGAGGCGTACGACCATTTCCTTGTGGCTATGCAGCTGTACTGCAGGACGAACAAATTTTTTTCAGACATAAGAATATTTTACCAATTACCTTTATTTTACCATTACCTTCACAAATGGACATATTAGACACGCATGCATACGATTTATTTGTGTGATAGGCACTGTGAGACCCAATATTGTGGCCCGTTAACTAGGCTATACGCGTAGGTTTGGGAGGAGAGAGGAAGACATGTCACTGTCAATATTTTCATATGAATTGGTCCCGACTAGATTGTAGCCTATGCTTGTGAGACTTAACATTTGACTATGCGAGACTAGGTGGTCCAGCAGTGTGTCTCTCCAAAGTTGAAATAAAGTGTATGCCTATGATTGCAGCTCTTGCTGTTAACATTATCATGTGTACAAACCGTTATGAAAAATACAACAGACTAATAACTATAATAATAATAATAAATATAGCTGCAAGCAGCGATTCCCAGGGACCGAACGGCATGAGCAGCATTTGTCAAACACAGAGACTGCAAAATGGTAAACCGCTCTAGATGGGATTGACCCAAAAAGCAAATGTTTGGTTCTAATCAGGGCTTTTGCCATTGTTGATGGTATCTAAACCCGATCCCGTAAGGGCTTGCGTATTATCGTACATTTTTATTTTTCCTAGTAGCCTACATTTTTATAGTGACATTGTGTTATGTGTGAAAACCGCAACCCGAACAGAGCTGAAGTGCACATCCTCTTTGTTGCAAATGAATCAAGGAATCTTGCCCGCTAAACCGCAACAGAACAACATATGTAGGCCTACACATAAACCGACGTTTTTGTCAGCTTTTGTTTGAGATTGAGACGAGTGACGATGTTTGAAAAGAAATGTTAGTTCAAAACACGTAGCCAATGGCACAGTTATGAATACATTTTTTACATTACTGCAACAACGCGCTCTGTACCAGATCATATTTTGCGTGAAAACTTTATTTTCTGTGTCTGACAAATGGATACTTGTTCCCATAGCCAACTGTGTAAACGTGACCTGCGGTAAATCTTTCGTTGGTTGGTATTATGGTAAGATACTGGACAATGTCGGTGGCCATTAACGTCTTTTAAGTACAAGTGAAACAGTGAACAGTTAATACTCAATTTCTTAACCTTTGCAATAAAAAGGTGTTTGTTACTGTGAAAAGAACATTAAAATATGCGTAGCATTTGTACAATAATTTTGCCAAACATTAACTTAGCCATTGGTACCAAGCAGGAATTGAACCACTAACCTAATGCATGGAAGGCCAAGATTGTAACCACAAAGCCAAAGCAGGTTAACAGAAACGTGGAGACCAAATAAGACTTTTGGGTTGCGGTATCAGATTGTGTTGGCTTACTGACTTCATAATTCAAACAGTTAACAGATATTGTTAAATTTCTTAACCTTTGCAATAAAAACGTGTTTCTTAATGTGAAAACAACATTAAAAGAAGCATAGTATTTGCACAATAGTTTTGACAAACATTAACTTAGCCATTGGTACCAAGCTGGAATCAAACCACTGACCTCACACATGGAAAGCCAAGATTGTAACCACTAGGCCAAAACAGGTTAACAGAAATGTGGAGGCCAAATAAGACTTTTGTGTTGCGGTATCAGATTGTGTTGGCTTACTGACTTCATAATCCAAACAGTTAACTGTTAATATTGTGAAATTTCTTAGCCTTAGCCTAACTTGTTTTATGTCAAAAGAGCATTCTTAGCATGACGTGCACATTGTGTGCCTCAAAAAGAAACGTTGGTGACATGTGGGGAACGAACCACCAACCTTCTACATGGTAGTACAATGCCTTAACCACTAAGCCACTGGAACTTTCACAGTTGGTGTTGTTAGGTTCCCAGGTTTCCATCATTACACAAGGTATACTGTATTGTATTAACCTCAACTGGCTAGACTATTCCGTATATTGCATGTCTCTATATGTCTCTCCACCTTGGCCCTAGCCAGCTCCAACCATCAACCATCCATTTACATTTCTATAGGGTCTATAGCATACCACTGCTAATGGCACATTTCTGGTTGGGTGGGCCTAAACCAGTTGTCTCCAGACATGCATGTGTATTCACTGTATCAACCCTTTGAAATGTAATGCTAGGAACTGTATTTAAACCACACACACACTTCAGTTCTTCAGAGATATTCTCAGCACAGGCAACCCATATGTTCTGACTGTGTCTCTCCCTTGCGCATTGTAAACAAACCTCAATTCTCTTAAGAGAAGTCGTCAGTGTGTTCTTCATCGTCCTGCATTTGGTTCCACGGAAGAATACTAACAGTTTTGGCGACCACGAAGGGACAGGAAACATCCTCCACTTGGACCAACAAAATCAACGAGAGGTTGAGTATCTATTTTATTGGAAAACTTTACCATCCTCATTAGGTGTTGATTTTCCTTGGTTCAAATTGGAGGTGACTCCTGTTCTGTATTTTTGTAGGAATAACAGCGTGGGCAGGACTTTGTCGTAACAACTGACGATAGAGTTTGTCATTAATGTGCCAGTGTTAAGTTTGTAATGTGGTTATTTTAAGTTTGTAATTAAGGTGGCAGTGTTAAGGTTTCATCATTCTTTTATGGGGTTAAAATCCATGTGGCTCAGTGGTAGAGCTCCTCACTAGGTAGCATAAGCGGTAGAAGGGTGGTAACATTGGAAAGGACATGGCAGTTAGTAATCTGTAAGTGTAAGTGGGTAATAGTAAGTATCAGTTGGCATCATTGTATGTGTGGGTAGTTAAGGACAGATGATAGGGTGGATGACTCTAAAGGGTGGATGGTTATAAGGATGGGTCGCTTTAAAAGTAGCGGTGTTGTTTGGTTCCAGAAATACTTACATAATTGTGGTATGATTTGGTACACGGAAGGTACACATTTGTGGTGCAGGTGGTTATAAGGACGAGTCACTCTAAAGGGAGCAGTGCGGGGGGTTATACGGACGAGTCACCTTAAAAGTGGCGGTGCTGGTGGTTATAAGGACGGGTCGCTTTAAAAGTAGCGGTGTTGTTTGGTTCCAGAAAATACTTACATAATTGTGGTATGATTTGGTACACGGAAGGTTCACAAAATTTGTGGTGTGGGTGGATATAAGGACGGATCACTTTAAGAGTAGCAGAGTGCTGGTGGTTGTAAGGACGGGTCGCTTTAAAAGTAGCGGTGTTGTTTGGTTCCAGAAATACTTACATAATTGTGGTTTGATTTGGTACGCGGAAGGTTCACAATTATTAAGTGAGCTTCACTTTAAAATTTGCGGTGCAGATTAGTAAAGAAGTGGTTAGCCATGTCAGTGATAGTAGCCTAAGCTATAATTGAATAAGGAAAAGGGACTTGCGTGAAACACCACAGGGCAGTTCATCATTAACATAACGTTGTGTAGGCCTATATGTCAGTGTATGTGGTGTAGCTACCCCTATGGAAAAAGAATATGCTGCACTATATTGTAAATATATCAAAATTATCTTCACAATATATTTAAAATATACTGCAGTATATTACATTTCCATATGGGTAGTAAGCTAATCAAGGTCTTGTCTTGTGTTAATTGGATGTGTTCGCCTGAAGAGCAGAAACTGTTTTCACTCTGCAAAGTCTGGCGTGTCATTGTGTAGCTATAAGTAACCAGCGGTACACTCGCTAAACCAGAAATATATAGCTTTAGCTTAGGCATGTAAGCGTATTCACTGTCATAAATTTGGACTGAAACTATAGCGACATGGTTGAACAAAGTGAAACAAAACAGATACTTGTAGCAACTTGTAACCATGAGACGTTAGGTGGTGATATCTTGGGTGCGGTGTTTAAGTCAAAAGATATGGGAATGCAATAAAAACTACTCCTTCCCCAATAAAAATAATTTTTTGAATAATTTCAAACGAGACACCAACTAATGGTGATCCCAACAAAACAATGTGGCAAAGAGAAAGGGAAATACGCAGCTATGTGTATAGTGATTGCCTATGAGAATACAGCCCAAACGTTAAAAAAATGTGAGGTGGAACTACAAAGGCGTCGAAGACAGTTAGCAAAGGCACGGGAGGATTTTTACAAGGTTTCCTCATATTCACGGTTTGGGGATATTATATTGGCAATCTTGAGTGCCCCAATGGCCCCCCATAGCGGTAGACTAGATCCCGAATACAGATTGAACTGAGGAACAGCCGAGTGTTGTGCCATTTACCTAAAGTTGGTCTGAAGTATTTTGCATCTATAAATATA
Source organism: Synaphobranchus kaupii (assembly GCA_029718625.1). NCBI lineage: Eukaryota > Metazoa > Chordata > Actinopteri > Anguilliformes > Synaphobranchidae > Synaphobranchus > Synaphobranchus kaupii. The sequence continues at coordinate 97,223,357 of CM056377.1, read as the reverse complement.
TATTAAATTATAGTATGTTTATTATTGTATATGAACCATGGTAATCATGGCGACAGGTAAAGAAGAATGTGAAAAATGTACAAACCCGCGGTATGTAATTGTTAGTAGGCTATCGCGCATAGGATGTGTTGTTTATATATTTAAAAAGCTCTGATCAGAGTATCGTGCATGCGTAGTTCCCAGCAGGGAATGAGTTCCAATGGGCAGTTGAGAACATTTCGTATTCAAAACCATTTACGATATGAATGGGTTTTGTTTGTGTTTTTTAATTAAAAAGAAAAAATATACACTGCCTGGCCAAAAAAAAAGTCACACACTCTAATATTTCGTTGAACCGCCTTTAGCTTTGATTACGGCGCGCATTCGTCGTGGCATTGTTTCGACAACCTTATGCAACGTCACAACATTTATTTCTGTCCAGAGTTGCATTAATTTTCGGCCAAGATCTTGTATTGACGACGGGAGAGTCGAACCACTCCGTAAAGTCTTCTCCAGCACATCCCAAATACTTTCAATGGGGTTAAGGTCAGGACTCTGGTGGCCAATTCATGTGTGAAAATGATTCCTCATGCTCCCTGAACCACTCTGTCACAATTTGAGCCTGATGAATCTTGGCATTGTCGGACTCGTACTGGAATATGCCCATTGATGGGATAACCTGGTCATTCAGTACATTCAGGTACTCAGCTGACTTCATTTTATTGCTGCATAACATTGCTGAGCCTAGACCTGACCAATTGATGCAACCCCAGATCATAACACTGCCTCCAGAGGCTTGTACAGTGGGCACTATGCATGACGGGTGCATCGGCGACTTTTTTTTTGGCCAGGCAGTGTATAAGTTAACAGCCTGCAAATATATACCTACCGCGACCTAGCATCACAAGCTAACGCTTATTTTTATATAGGCAATATTAGCTAGACACGACTTTAGTTCGCAAATCATTTATCAAGGCAATGCAGCGGCGCTGCAGTTGCCGGCTCGTCAGGCCACAGCAGTAGGCTATGGTCAGAACGGTTCAGAAGCAGTTTATGGAAATTAAGTTTTAAATTAAGTTTTGTTCGGTAATACTCATTTGAGCATCTTGGGGCAATAGAAAAAGACCGTCTGTGCTTTTAAAAAAAAAATTTCCTCACGATACATCGTTGAGCTCACTGAAAGTCAGCTATTTTCCATAGGAATACATTGAGCAGCAGAGCCCGACCAACCTAGTTATGTCACGACCAGCAAATACGGGTCGGTTTGAGATTTGAACGCACGGTCATATCTAATTTAAGGTAACAAGCTAACGAACCAGAGCCACTTTACAGAGTGCTTCATGTCCACTTTAAGCCTTTTATTACCCTGTGATTTTAACTCTTTCCTTACCATTACTATCCCACTCACTATAACTACCCCACTCACCTACTACCCCAGTATGATTACCCCAGTATGATTACCCCAGACTCACTAACTACCCCACTGACTATAACTGCCCCCCAGCCGTAAGTGAACATTCTAAAATCCTAACTGAACATTCTGTTACATTCTAAAGCCCTAACTGAACATTATAATCCATTCCTCCTGACTAATTTAAGATTTTAATGAGTTTTAAGATGCTACAGCTCTTTAACTTTTTAATCTGGATACAGCTACTTTAAAAATCCATACAGCTGAAGCAATCACACCAAAGTTTATTCATAAACTTTACATTCTAGTTAGTGTGATGCTTCAGCAACACACTACTGTTCTCTTGCATAGTTATTATAGTAGCAGGCTCCTGCTATGCCCGTCCAACATTGTAGTGTGTTAGGCTGTGTCAGTATGCACATGTGCAAGTACGGCAATTTTCTGGCTTCTACTCAAAATATAGGGGTCTACTGTACATCTACTGTATATCTAGTGTAATCATTGACCTATAGGTGGCGCTATAGTTTCCTACCATATGGTACTGTATGAGCTTGTCTTCAGCACTATGTAAGTATGCAAACTTTCTTTTCCCTTCAAATGTGGGCCTACCTCTCTCTTTCCTTCCTCCTGTACTCCTCAAGTAGCTCGGGATTGCAGTAAAGCTTTTCCCTGTTTCTGCACCCTAGCTCTTGTAGCAGCCTTCTTCCCTTCCGCCATTGTAGATCTTCATATCAAAAAAGTTAGATTACTGGTCTGTTATAGTAACTAACAGACAATAATAGGAAACTATTCTTATATTGATTACCGTAACATCATAATTCATTACCGTAACAGGCAACTATATGACGTGGTAATGAAAGATGGGTGTTACGGTAATGAATGCTCTTTAGCTTAGCTAGCATAAAATGGCAGAAGCCATGATGACCTTGAAAAAAAAAATGCACCGTCACTATATGCCTACTCATACCCTTTATATTGTAATGTTTTAAATCAATATTTTTTTCAAAAATATGAAATATTACATTGTTACAGTAATGTACCCCTATGCTGTGGTAAGAGGGGTATAAGAAGACAAAAGTTGAAACTTTAAATATCAAAAGATCACAGATAATCTTACCTTGTAGCCATCTTGAATCTTCTCTTCTGCGTGGTGCATTGTGGGCCAATAAAACTTACAGTAGTTTTGACAGGCACGTGAACAAATGTTACGGTAATGAAAGCTGTGTGCTCGGACACTCCTGTTTTGGCCAAAATTATATATAACATATTTTCTAAACTACAAGAAATGATTATTGTCTGTAAATATATACTGCTCTAAACAATATTTAAAAGTTTTTTATATGTTTTATTAAATATTTCTTTTAATGGAAGAAAGCAAAACCTTGAAATATTTGTCCGGACGCATTACGGTAATTCATTTTTAGATCAAAAATCTACTGAAAAAACACTAAAATAATATAAAAGTTAAAAACAATTAAATGAACCATATAATAAACATTGTGTGCTTTAATATTAAAATGAATTATTTTACATTCTCAGTGAATATGTGTATCAATTCATTACAGACATGGCTTCAGGTGGTTTCATGAGAATCACCCTCCTAGTCCTCGTCCTCCTCGTCCTAGTCCTCATCCTAGTCCTCGTCCTCGTCCTCCTCGTCCTAGTCTTCGTCCTAGTCCTCGTCCTAGTCCTCATCCTCATCCTCGTCCTAGTCCTGGTCCTAGTCCTCATCCTCGTCCTAGTCCTCGTCCTAGTCCTGGTCCTGGTCCTAGTCCTCTCTCTCTTCCTTTCGCTCCCACTGCCTCCATGTTTGCAAAGTTTTCACAAAATAGGTGAGCTTACCTGAGGCCTATTTGTAGTGCTAAGGCCCAAACTGATTGGTGTTCAATTAGTGTATGAAGTGTTTTCATGTGTGTGTGTGGGTGTCGCCAATTTCAGGTAGTGTTTTTAATTTTGAATAGAAGTGGTTTTCCAATGATTGCAAGAGATTTCATTTTTGAATGAAGTGTCTAATATAAGAAACAGTGTGTAGTGTTTTGCAAGAAGTGTGTTGCAGAATTGCAAACAAAGTGCAAAGCAGAAAATGTGTTTGTACTTTTGGTGCCTTTGTTTAAGGAATGGTTACAAAAAGTGAAGGTTTTGATGCTTTTGTCTAAGCATTCACTTTTAGTGTGTAAGCAATGGGTAAAAACTGTAACATTTGTTCAGGACCAATCAGAGGGACAGGTTGAGTCCTGGGATCACTGGCATAGATAGGTTCTATATGATTCTCACTGCCTTAACTGTTTGCTAATAGGCCTACTTCTCATTCATTATCAGATCGTTGGTGAACAATACGAGGTTGATACAATGAGCAGAGTGGGAGAAAACAGGTTCTTTGTGCCAGCCATGCAGTTTCCAGGGGACAAGGTCTGGTACTATGAGTCGGACATCAAAGCTGTCATGCCCATGCCCATGCCTGCAACATCCTCTGCCAGACACTTCTGTGTGCTGCCTGAAAATTTGGGCGAAGTACTCCACAAGAAAAACCTGGGGGGGGGGGGGTAGGAATTTCAGTTCAAAGTTCATTGCATTCAGTATGTTTAGGGACAGGATGTGGTGGGTTGGGTCAAGTGAGGGAGCACAACTGGGGGAGGTTACTGTGGGGTGTTTTGTCTGTCATTTTTTAATAATTGAAAAAAAGAATTATTTGAAATAAAAACATAATTCAAGGACTTAAAAGTACTACACTTGTAGTTTTCACTTAAAGGAAAGGTTTACCCAAAATCAATATTGTATCGTGTTTTTCCTTTCCAGGTGATGTTCAAGTTCTGAGAATTAAAAAAAATATATTATACATACATGCTGTCCAGAGCCTGGCCACTCCAAAAGCATGTCATTTTGGTCATAACCTTGCCCATTTTCTCCTTATAAGGATAAGTATGACATAATACTGCCTAAATGTACTGCATTTGGAGTGGCCAAGCTCTGGACAGCAAGTATGTAAAAAAATTAATAAAAAAATTATCTGATCTTGTTGAACATCACCTAGAAAGGGCAAAACACGATACAACATTGATTTTGGGTAAACCTTTATTTGAATAAGTTGGGGTTCATTACCGAAACATGCTCTTTCATTACCGTAATGTCAATTTAATTACCGAAACACTCCATGTTTGACAAAATATTCAAATTACACTAATACAATACCTCAAAAGTTTAAGCTGTGTTTGAAATATGTCCCATGCCCTTTCTACTATTGTTATTGTTTAAAAATAACATTTATTCTAAACAAAACCACAAAAAAAATCCATGGGAAAAACCAGCTGTGCATTACGGTAATGAGATTGTTCTTTGAATTGAAAATATGTGTTTTTATATAAAATACATTTTAGGATGAAATCCTGTTGTTTGAGCATGTACATTTACATTGTGTTAAAATCTTTGAAATGCAACTTTGTATTATTCTGTTATTTGCTACTTTAAAATGTGTTACGGTAATTATTTTTTTTTTAGACAGTGTACCAGAAAATGTCTGAAAATGCTTTAAAATGTATACTAAAACAATGAATTTAACATTTATAATAAATTTAGATCATATTTGATGAAATGGGAAAGATCATTATTGTCTCTTTATCTTCTTAACTTTTACTATATGTAGTGCCAAGTTCATGAGAATCACCCAGGACTAGGACGAGGAGGACGAGGACTATGTGTTTTGAGTTGGACCATATTCCCAGTACAATGTATGCATTTTCTGTTACAGAGTCCTCGACTATGATGCAGCTGCACAGCCTGCTTTGTTCATTTACATCGGTGAAGCTGGCTTCAATCTGGCCAAGACCAGGCGTCGGGGGAGAAATGTGATTGGACAGAGAGCCATTGTGAATGTCCCTGGCCAGCGCGGGGGAAATATCACCTTGTGTGCCGCCATAAGTCTGCAAGGACTTCTCCATCACCATGCCACCCTAGGTCCCTACAATACAGCGCACATCACCTTTCTTGACACACTACATAATGCAGTTGCACAGGACGAACCAGAGCAGCCCAGGTTTGTTGTCATCTGGGATAATGTTAGTTTCCACTGGGCTGCTCTGGTCCGGAACTGGTTCACAAACCACAATAACTTCAAAGTTTTATACTTGGCCCCTTACTCCCCATTTCTCAATCCAATAGAGGAATTATTTTCGGCTTGGCGCTGTAAGGTGTATGACCGCCAACCACATGCCCACATGCCTCTTCTGCAAGTAATGGAAGAGGCATGCGGAGACATTGAGGTGGGGTCAGTCCAGGCGATATTTCCCCCATTGCCTGGCCAAGGAAGATATTGCTTGTGACATGGATGAGGTGATGTGGCCAGACGCAAACAGACAGTGGGATCCCTAAACCACTACCCCATCTCTACAATATACTGTTAAAAAAAAAAATCCTAAACATTCGTCTATCTCACTTTTTTTTTGCCCTAAATGATAATTGTATCGCATTGCATTGTAGTCCTATTTTTCTGTGTGTTTTTGTTGTTGTAAAAACTGTAATGGCAAAAATAAAGCCGTATATATTTTTGTCTGAAGCCGTTCTATTTGTGTTCATTGAAATTTTGAGTAGATATACTGCACCGGATCAATCTTTCACAGAAGCCTGTATGAGAAAAGACAGCAGTGTTTTGTACATCAGTGTGTTGCTGCTGCTTTGAAAGAGCAATTCAAATGGTGCATGTGTGTATCATTTCGTTGCAAAAATGCCATTTTGAAAAAGGATTGTTAGGTTTTGATTGCAGAGTTTCATTTTGACATAGAAGTGAGACGCTTAGCTCCAAGTGTTGTGTCTTATTTGGCTTGTGTGTAGAGTTTCGACACAATGAGCCAAATTCCGCAACAAGTGTGTAAGCAATGGGTAAAAACTGTAATGCAGGTTTTGTTTGACGTGTGAGTGGAAGCGAGTTGATCACACGCAAGAAGGACTCAAAGATATTAACATACCTCTACTTTCAACATGTCTTCTTTTTATTGATATCGCTAATTTTCTCTGAGAGAAAACGCCACATCAGAGACAAGTTGTCTTCAACAGCCTCCCTTTCCTCTCCTTTGAAGTCTGTCCTTGAGGCACTCTGGTTAAAAGTAACAAAATTCAAAACACAAAATATTTATCAAAAATGTTTTAAACAGTTTCAATATACAGCATGAATTATGAGTTAGATACTATGTCAATTTTAAAATAATTAATTTATCTTGTCTACCTTTGATGGCAGTAACTTTGTGGTGTCAATCGGGTATTTGCCAAAGAGCCTTTTGCAGAGTTGCATTTTGGACCCTGTCACACTCCTGTCTTTTAGTGTCAGGGAGCCCAGATGGCTACAGCCAACAATCTGCTAAATATTTAACTTGAGTCCAATCGTGAACCTTTTAAGAAACTAAAGTTTAATGCAATTAGTTTCTCTACCTTTCCTAGAGACATATTACCATTTATTCAAATCCACAGATTTACAAATAAATTTATGAATGGATAGATTAGATGAAGCAATTTAAGGGAAATTTGCTGGAAGATGTAGGCTGCCTTTGTAACAGGGTCATTCCATGTCAATTCCCACACCATGACACCCAAAATCTCAGATTGTTCTAAAATGTTTCCTATAGTTTAAATACAGTAACAAAATGGTAAGCCTCCAGGAGACATTTAATTTCTGACCTCTAATTTCCATGACTTTGTTCAACTGGCTAAAGAGCTGGTAACATTTACACTTGCATATTTAACACTTGAAACATTACTTTAAAGATTTCTTAATGTATGTCATAGATACTATGAAAATGGAAAGTCTAGCTTAATTAACAATTAAGATATTAACTGTATATGAAAAGAACAGAAAAAACCTACCATCTGTTTCTCTACGTATATGTAGGGGACACGACTCTACCATCCTTATACAACTGGTGGCATATTTTTAGTATAATAAATCAGTCTCATTAAATTTTTATAAACTATTCTCAAGAGAATATACTAACTAAAAATGGGCAAATTCAGTTTTTAATGAAATGAATTATCAATAAATGTACACATTCATAATTATCTTAACAAAATCACAATATTATATACTCAGTTGATACCGAATTAATATAAATGATTCAGCTAAGAGGTGAAGGCATTTGGGGAATTCCTGCGGTTAGCAGTGGCTGACTCAATTGACCTATCGCTAGGCTCCTCCCCAAACCAGAAATTGTCCAATCATACTTTAGCAACCGTTACTATGCGTTCTGACCTCGGTCAAGCGGTTCAGTCAAGGTGCACTGAAACCAATGGAAAGATTGCAGTAGCTCACTGAAAATCGTAAAAATAACATAAATTGAGTCAGACAGGATGGTGAAAAGATTTGCTTGGGGAACCTGTAATACCTACACCAGGTACCCTGAAATTTTTGTCCCTTTTCTGAAACCCAAAACCAGTGACAAATGCATTTGTGTTACAGTTTTTCTCAATTGTTTACACACAAAAACTGGAACTTATGACACAATGACCACAACCTGTAACTCATGTGCCAACTCCCTAAACCAATTCTGCTGAACTATAAACACATTTCCTGCTGTAGACCCAGATTTCAATTCTAAACCACACTTTCTTCAAAACACTACACACAATTATCTGCTTTAGACCCAGATTTCAATTCTAAACCACACTTTCTTCAAAACACTACACACAATATTCTCTATTTTGCACACTCTTCATCAATGCCAAATCTCCTTGTGTTCAGACAGAACACACTGCCATTCAAATGGCAAAACTTCCATTTCCAAGGCCGTTGTGCAATTTCCAATCAAAGCTTGAGCAATATAAGGGCCACAGGTGAGCTCCTGGTTTGGAGAACAATGGATGGCAACATTGAAGTGAGAGGTGATCAGAGAGGCAGAGGAGTGAGAGTAAGAGGAGGACGAGGAGGAGGAAGAGGAGGACGAGGAGGAGGCATGTGGCGATATAGCTCCTGAGGCATTTCAGGGCTGGATTCGCCATACTAGGCGATACTTCCCCCGCTGCTTGGCCAGAGAGAACATAGCCTGTGATGTCGATGAGGTCCTGTGGCCAGACAGGAACCGAAGACAGGATGCAGCCTAGTTTTTTTGTCCTTTTTTTAATTTACATTTTTCTTTCTTTTTTTGTTGACTGTACTGGCCTATTTTCTATTGTTTGTTCTGTGCAAATCATTTACACATCCAGTTGTGTTTGCTGTGATGTATAGGCTACAGCACTTTTGGAAAAAATAAAGAAATATTTGTGTTGTTACTGTATATTTGTGTATTGTTTTATATTTGAGTAAAAACATTATACAGTAATATTTTACAACAGGAGTAAGCGTACAGTAACACTGAACATGAAAAGGCATAATGCTCCTGATAAGGCCTTCATACTGGTGTTTTCCCATTCATAGTAGTGTTTTCCATTCAGCACATCAGTGTTCAATGGTTCTTAGAAATGTCTACTCATATGATGGTCTGATGATGGTCTGTGTGTGTCATTTGAACACAAACTACCATTTTGAGGAGACATAACATTGTTTTGAAAGCAAAGTAGCATTTTGCAGGAGATATGTAGGGTTTTGCATTTTGTGTGTGTGGTTTTTGGATTTGTGTTTAGAGTTTTGAGAAAATGAGGTATGCCTTCAAAAAATGTGTGTAAGCAATTGAGAAAAACTGTAACTTAACGTTAGCTAACTTATGTAAATGTCCCAGTGCTGCTCACAAAGTGACATTAACGTTTGCGCTTCAGTTATTGAGACCGCACTGCTGTAATATTAATGCCGGTCTTGGAGCTAGTAAAGCCAGCTATCATTACCACCATATCTGATGTGAACAACAACCAGCTTGAAGTAACATTAAGCTATTTAACGTTATAGCTGGCGTTAACGTTAGCTCGGCTGAACAGACCTCCTCTTTTTCCTGGACAGTTACGTTTTGGGACTGAAATTATTCATCCAGACGGGATTTCTAAATTCCTAAAAGTTTTGCTTGTTCTATAAACCGTATATAAACAAACAGGTAGCCTTTTCATATGTTCATAACGCCTGTCTACCCGTCACCCTGTACCTAGCTAGCTATTCAGTAGCCTAGCTCATCCTGTCGTCTTAACGTGACAGTTTCAGGTCACTGGCTTTGGGGGGTTTATATTCATAATGTAAATGATAACTAGGTTAGTTCATTAGCCTAATCTTACCTGCAGTGCAGGAACAACACTAGCTACTCCTCGATGGTGTTGTTTATCAGCACCATCGGTAATTAGCTGGTGCAGTTTCTCCAGCGGTAGACTTTAATTGACCTCGATTCTAATCACGTTTTCATTTTGACACACTTTTACTTCTTGCACATACCGTCAATTCCATATTTCTGTCTGCTTTGAGGAAATCGCTCTCTCGTTTTTCCAAAATTAACGTTACCCGAGTATCATGAAAGAGCCACCGTGACCATAGTTTACACTGTGAAGTTCTGACTTGAAATCCTAATCTACTGTAGCCTATACAATATAGTTACTATAGTAACAGCTGCGGCTACTATAGCACGTTTTCGCAGTGACAGTCAGTGAAGCCTACAGTGAAGTCTTTCCATTAAACTTGATGTTATAGCAGTTTAGAAAATAGAAACTACCAGAGAATCAGACGTTTAATAATGTTATGAACGTTAGGGCTCGCTCTCGCTAGCAAGGTAAAGTTGGTTTTATATTGGATATTCAGTGGATATTCGTTTTTCAAATTTCAATAGCTAATGACAGAAGCATGTAGGTGCATTTTAATTTACATATTTGTTATCAGTGTACAACAAAGAGACTTTTACAAGCTTTTTTTTCACATTTCCGGAAAAAAAATGTCAATGCCTATAAAAACACTTGAATTTCAATAGTTCCAATGCCATTTCAAATAGAAGTGTCAAACCAACTTTAATCTCTTTGGAGACATTATTGCTCAAATTTACAACTGATTATTTTTTGAACTTTATTTTTGTAGATTTTAAATGAATTTTTTTTCAAAATAAAACGGCTAAAATTTCAATAGCTTCTGTGACATATGACAAAAACGCCTCAAACCAAGTTTAATGTTGTCACAGACATTATAGCTCAAATTTACAACTAATGATTTTTCAAATTTTTTTTTTTGTAAATTTTTTATGAATTTTTCTTTAAAAAAAAAAAAACGCTAATATTTCAATAGCTTCTGTGACATGTGACTACGATGTCTCAAACCAACTTTAATCTTGTCAGAGACATTATTTATCCAATTTACAAGCAATATTTTTTCCAGTTTTCCCTTTCCCTGAAATTTAAATAAATTTTATATAGTAGTTTCTGTGGCATATGATGAAGATGCCTCAAACCAATTTTAATGTTGTCAGAGACAGTATGGCGCAAATCTACAACTGATTATTTTTAAAATTTTCCCTTTGTATATTTTAAAGGAATTTTTATTCAAAATAAATACACTAAAATGTCAATAGTTTATGTGTCATGTGACCAAGACACCTCAAACCAAGTTGTCTGTTGTCAGAGAGAGGATAGCTCAAATTTACAACTGATTATTTTTCAAATTTTCCCTTTGTATATTTTAAAGCAATTTTTATTCAAAATAAATACACTAAAATGTCAATAGTTTCTGTGTCATGTGACCAAGACACCTCAAACCAAGTTGCCTGTTGTCAGAGATAGGACAGCTCAAATTTACAACTGATTATTTTTCTAATTTTCCCTTTGTATATTTTAAAGGAATTTTTCTTCAAAATAAATACACTAAAATGTCAATAGTTTCTGTATCATGTGACCAAGACACCTCAAACCAAGTTGACTGTTGTCAGAGAGAGGATAGCTGAAATTTCCAACTGATTATTTTTCTAATTTTCCCTTTGTATATTTTAAAGGAATTTTTCTTCAAAATAAATACACTAAAATGTCAATAGTTTCTGTGTCATGTGACCAAGACACCTCAAACCAAGTTGACTGTTGTCAGAGTGAGGATAGCTCAAATTCACAACTGATTATTTTTCTAATTTTCCCTTTGTATATTTTAAAGCAATTTTTATTCAAAATAAATACACTAAAATGTCAATAGTTTCTGTGTCATGTGACCAAGACACCTCAAACCAAGTTGCCTGTTGTCAGAGATAGGACAGCTCAAATTTACAACTGATTATTTTTCTAATTTTCCCTTTGTATATTTTAAAGGAATTTTTCTTCAAAATAAATACACTAAAATGTCAATAGTTTCTGTATCATGTGACCAAGACACCTCAAACCAAGTTGGCTGTTGTCAGAGAGAGGATAGCTCAAATTTACAACTGATTATTTTTCTAATTTTCCCTTTGTGTATTTTAAAGGAATTTTTCTTCAAAATAAATACACTAAAATGTCAATAGTTTCTGTGTCATGTGACCAAGACACCTCAAACCAAGTTCACTGTTGTCAGAGAGAGGATAGCTCAAATTTACAACTGATTATTTTTCTAATTTTCCCTTTGTATATTTTAAAGGAATTTTTCTTCAAAATAAATACACTAAAATGTCTATAGTTTCAGTGACATGTGACCACGACACCTCAAACCAAGTTGGCTGTTGTCAGAGAGAGGATAGCTCAAATTTACAACTGATTATTTTTCTAATTTTCCCTTTGTATATTTTAAAGGAATTTTTCTTCAAAATAAATACACTAAAATGTCAATAGTTTCTGTGTCATGTGACCAAGACACCTCAAACCAAGTTGTCTGTTGTCAGAGAGAGGATAGCTCAAATTTACAACTGATTATTTTTCAAATTTTCCCTTTGTATATTTTAAAGCAATTTTTATTCAAAATAAATACACTAAAATGTCAATAGTTTCTGTGTCATTTGACCAAGACACCTCAAACCAAGTTGGCTGTTGTCAGAGAGAGGATAGCTCAAATTTACAACTGATTATTTTTCTAATTTTCCCTTTGTATATTTTAAAGGAATTTTTCTTCAAAATAAATACACTAAAATGTCAATAGTTTCTGTGTCATGTGACTAAGCCACCTCAAACCAAGTTGCTTGTTGTCAGAGAGAGGACAGCTCAAATTTACAACTGATTATTTTTCTAATTTTCCCTTTGTATATTTTAAAGGAATTTTTCTTCAAAATAAATACACTAAAATGTCAATAGTTTCTGTATCATGTGACCAAGACACCTCAAACCAAGTTGACTGTTGTCAGAGAGAGGATAGCTGAAATTTCCAACTGATTATTTTTCTAATTTTCCCTTTGTATATTTTAAAGGAATTTTTCTTCAAAATAAATACACTAAAATGTCAATAGTTTCTGTGTCATGTGACCAAGACACCTCAAACCAAGTTGACTGTTGTCAGAGTGAGGATAGCTCAAATTCACAACTGATTATTTTTCTAATTTTCCCTTTGTATATTTTAAAGGAATTTTTATTCAAAATAAATACACTAAATTGACAATAGTTTATGTGTCATGTGACCAAGACACCTCAAACCAAGTTGCCTGTTGTCAGAGACAGGACAGCTCAAATTTACAACTGATTATTTTTCTAATTTTCCCTTTGTATATTTTAAAGGAATTTTCCTTCAAAATAAATAAACTAAAATGTCAATAGTTTCAGTGACATGTGACGAAGACACCTCAAACCAAGTTGGTTGTTGTCAGAGAGAGGATAGCTCAAATTTACAACTGATTATTTTTCTAATTTTCCCTTTGTATATTTTAAAGGAATTTTTATTCAAAATAAATACACTAAATTGACAATAGTTTCAGTGACATGTGACCACGACACCTCAAACCAATTTGGTTGTTGTCAGAGAGAGGACAGCTCAAATTTACAACTGATTATTTTTCTAATTTTCCCTTTGTATATTTTAAAGGAATTTTTCTTCAAAATAAATACACTAAAATGTCAATAGTTTCTGTATCATGTGACCAAGACACCTCAAACCAAGTTGACTGTTGTCAGAGAGAGGATAGCTGAAATGTACAACTGATTATTTTTCTAATTTTCCCTTTGTATATTTTAAAGGAATTTTTCTTCAAAATAAATACACTAAAATGTCAATAGTTTCTGTGTCATGTGACCAAGACACCTCAAACCAAGTTGACTGTTGTCAGAGTGAGGATAGCTCAAATTCACAACTGATTATTTTTCTAATTTTCCCTTTGTATATTTTAAAGGAATTTTAATTCAAAATAAATACACTAAATTGACAATAGTTTCAGTGACATGTGACCACGACACCTCAAACCAAGTTGGCTGTTGTCAGAGAGAGAATAGCTCAAATTTACGACTGATTATTTTTGTAATTTTTACAGGAAAATGTGAAAAAGTAATTTAAATGTCAAGAGCTTCTTGTAACCGGAGGCCTGAGACCAATGTCACTATTATCATGCAACTTCTCTCAACTTCGTAAAAATATATTTTTCTGTGCTTATGAAAATGCATTAAGTGATTATAAATAAAACAGTCACACTTCAATAGCTTGTTAAGGTAATAACATGATATTTATTAATAGATATATAGTGCCTTCCACTATTATTGGCACCCCTGGTAAAGATGAGTTAAAGGGGTCCTACAAAATTGATTGTTTGGTGAATTAGCTTAATCTCACACTGGAAAAATGAGAAAAATCCAACCTTTAATTGAAGTAAATTTATTATGAGAAAAAAAATCCCTCATCAAGAAATAATTATTTTTAGCAAAAGCATGTGTGCCACAATTATTGGCACCCTTGCATTTATATATAGAATAAAGTAATCATTTTTAATATTTTGTCACATATCCTTTGCATGCCATGACTTCCTGATGTCTGTGACCCAACAACATGAAAAGACTCTTGATCCTATTTTCTGGTACTCTTACAAGCGATACTATAACGTCCGCATTTGAATGGATCTCTATCGGAATTGTGGGGTGGGACTAGATTTAGCTGTAAATTACACTGGAACAGTATGGAACATATGGTTGGCTAAATGGCTCTAAGTCATCAAGGGTCTGACGTATCAAACAAGCCTTAAACCATCACTCTGCTGCCAGAAATACAGTAGATATGGATGGATAACTTGAAGGGTTTCTTCTCCTGACTTATTTTTCCATAGAGTTCAATCAGAAAATTTGTCAGGAGAAACAACCCTTAAAGTGATCCATCCATATCTACTGCATATCTGGCAGCAGCGTGATGGTTTGAGGCTCATTTGATACCTCAGACCCTTGATGACTGACAGCCATTTTACCAACATGTGTTCCATACTGTTCCAGCATAATTTACAGCTAAATCTAGTCCCACCCCCCAATTCCCATAGAGATCCATTCAAATGCAGAGATGTTATAGTATTGCTGGTTAGAGTACCAGAAAATAAGATATCAAGAGTCTTTTCATGTTGTTGGCTCACAGACATCAGGAAGTCATGGCATGCAAAGGATATGTGACAAAATATAAAAAATGATTACTTTATTCTATATATAAATGCAAGGGTGCCAATAATTGTGGCGGCACACATGCTTTTGCTAAAAATAATTATTTCTTGATGAGGGATTTTTTTTCTCATAATAAATTTACTTCAATTAAAGGTTAGATTTTTCTCATTTTTCCAGTGTGAGATTAAGCTAATTCACCAAACAGTCAATTTTGTAGGACCCCTTTAACTCATCTTTACCAGGGGTGCCAATAATAGTGGAAGGCACTATATATCTATTAATAAATATCATGTTATTACCTTAACAAGCTATTGAAGTGTGACTGTTTTATTTATAATCACTTAATGCATTTTCATAAGCACAGAAAAAAATTATTTTTACGAAGTTGAGACAAGTTGCATGATAATAGTGACATTGGTCTCAGGCCTCCGGTTACAAGAAGCTCTTGACATTTAAATTACTTTTTCACATTTTCCTGTAAAAATTACAAAAATAATCAGTCGTAAATTTGAGCTATTCTCTCTCTGACAACAGCCAACTTGGTTTGAGGTGTCGTGGTCACATGACACAGAAACTATTGACATTTTAGTGTATTTATTTTGAAGAAAAATTCCTTTAAAATATACAAAGGGAAAATTAGAAAAATAATCAGTTGTAAATTTGAGCTATCCTCTCTCTGACAACAGCCAATTTGGTTTGAGGTGTCGTGGTCACATGTCACTGAAACTATTGACATTTTAGTGTATTTATTTTGAATAAAAATTCCTTTAAAATATACAAAGGGAAAATTAGAAAAATAATCAGTTGTAAATTTGAGCTATCCTCTCTCTGACAACAGCCAATTTGGTTTGAGGTGTCGTGGTCACATGTCACTGAAACTATTGACATTTTAGTGTATTTATTTTGAATAAAAATTCCTTTAAAATATACAAAGGGAAAATTAGAAAAATAATCAGTTGTAAATTTGACCTTTCCTCTCTCTGACAACAGCCAACTTGGTTTGAGGTGTCGTGGTCACATGACACAGAAACTATTGACATTTAAGTGTATTTATTTTGAAGAAAAATTCCTTTAAAATATACAAAGGGAAAATTAGAAAAATAATCAGTTGTAGATTTGAGCTATACTGTCTCTGACAACATTAAACTTGGTTTGAGGCATCTTAGTCACTTGTCACAAAAGCTATTGAAATATTAGTATTTTTTTTTGGAGAAAAATTAATACATTTTTTTAAAAAGGAACATTTGAGAAATAATCAGTTGTAAATTTGAGCTATACGCTCTCTGACAACAGGCAATGTGCTTTGAGGTGTCTTGGTCACATGACACAGAAACTATTGACATTTTAGTGTATTTATTTTGAAGAAAAATTCCTTTAAAATATACAAAGGGAAAATTAGAAAAATAATCAGTTGTAGATTTGAGCTATACTGTCTCTGACAACATTAAAGTTGGTTTGAGGCATCTTAGTCACTTGTCACAGAAACTATTGACATTTTAGTGTATTTATTTTGAAGAAAAATTCATTTAAAATTTACAAAAATAAAATTAGAAAAATAATCACTTGTAGATTTTAGCTGTATTGTCTCTGACAACAGGCAACGTAGTTTGAGGTGTCTTGGTCACATGACACAAACTATTGACATTTTAGTGTATTTATTTTGAAGAAAAATTCCTTTAAAAGGGAAAATTAGAAAAATAATCACTTGTAGATTTGAGCTATACTGTCTCTGACAACATTAAAATTGGTTTGAGGCATCTTAATCATATGCCACAGAAGCTATTGAAATTTTAGTGCTTTTATTTTGAATAAACTATTTAAATTTCACAAAGGGAAAACTGGAAAAAATATTTTTTGTAAATTGGAGAAATAATGTCTCTGACAACATTAAAGTTGGTTTGAGACATCGTAGTCACATGTCACAGAAGCTATTGAAATATTAGCGGTTTTTTTTTTTAAAGAAAAATTCATAAAAAATTTACAAAAAAAACATTTGAAA
The DNA here is from genome assembly GCA_029718625.1 of Synaphobranchus kaupii. Classification (NCBI taxonomy): domain Eukaryota; kingdom Metazoa; phylum Chordata; class Actinopteri; order Anguilliformes; family Synaphobranchidae; genus Synaphobranchus; species Synaphobranchus kaupii. Next base: position 97,206,585 of record CM056377.1, on the reverse strand, counting down.
AATCATTAGTTGTAAATTTGAGCTATAATATCTGTGACAACATTAAACTTGGTTTGAGGCGTCTTTGTCATATGTCACAGAAGCTATTGAAATTTTAGTCGCTTTATTTTGAAAAAAAATTCATTTAAAATCTACAAAAATAAAATTTGAAAAATAATCAGTTGTAAATTTGAGCAATAATGTCTCCAAAGAGATTAAAGTTGGTTTGACACTTCTAATTCAAATGGCATTGGAACTATTGAAATTCAAGTGTTTTTATAGGCATTGATATTTTTTTTCCTGAAATATGAAAAAAAAGCTTGTAAAAGTCTCTTTGTTCTACACTGATAACAAATATGTAAATTAAAATGCACCTACATGCTTCTGTCATTGGCTATTGAAATTTGAAAAACGAATATCCACTGAATATCCAATATAAAACCAACTTTACCTTGCTGCTCTCGCTTGAACTGGAGGATGCAGCAAGGAAGGACACTTTTCAGAGCTAGATGCTTGAAGGTCGTTTCTACGTAGTTCTCATGTAATGATTAAAGAAAGCACCCAGGGTGGCATAACCGAGGGTCTCCTGATTAGTCTTGGCCATTTTGTTTTTTAGTTGATCAATAGGTATAAAAGCTAGAGGAGTTTGAGTTTCAGCTTAGATTGAATGGTCCCCTATGGGATGGAACGTTCAAAACGTAAAGCTTGTCCGAGTTTGGAACATTAACCAAGAGGGGCGGGACTTAGCGATAGGTCAATTGAACACAAGAGCAACATTAATACAGACAATCTTGGAAAATGTTATAAAGTTTATTGAACACAAAGTACCAAACAGAGCAAAGCAGGATTCACTACTATAATGTACAACAACCTATGTGCGAGTGCATGTGTGTGCGCGTGCGTTGGGCGCACATGGGGGTTTTCTTGTTCTCCTACATGTGGGGCGGGTTGGGCCACTTGGCGTGTGTGTTCAGAGAGAACAAAGAAACTAAAATGGAGGGAGGTTTGAAACTAGCTGGAGCTAGTTAACAATGTCGCATGAACCGGGAGCTCTCCGAACACAAACCAGCAGTGGCTTATATACTTTCATAACCCCTCCTCTTCCTAGCTAATAAACCAATGAGTTAAGGTGACACCCTGCCATCATAATTTCTTTTAGCCAATAGATGAAAAGGCAAAATTAATCTTGTTCGATAATCAGTTCCTACCCTATGCTCTTGGGGGCACTCATGGTCCATGAAATAAAGTTATTTTGCATGCGTCTGCTAAAGTTGGGTCGGACCATGTCTTGGTATTCATATTTCCCATTTTTATCTGCGCCACCATGATCTATCTTATCTTTGTTTAGGTACATTTCATCACTCAGTCTATGTAGAGGGGTTGCTCTACCCATGCATGATCTGTGTCATGCGTCACAGCCCATTGCCTAGCCTGCGTAAGGTCTTACTTATCTTTTGTCATCAAACAGTCTGGGAGACAGAAAACCTCTTTCTCCCTTCACTTTCTACTCACTCTCAGTGTTTTCCCCCCTGCACTCATATTTAATTTAGATTTTGCATATGTGGCATTTGAGCCTGAAAACAACTTACTTATACATATCCCCCCTTTGAGACCATTTGGTCTCACATTCCTATATCCCATTCCCTTTCTGTTTCTCCCAGTCGAGTATGATATTTAAATATATAGACATTTAATTTATACTATAACTTTGTGATCAGGAATTTAGTAATTAGTAATTAACAGTGGGTATGGATAATGTATTCTCCTCTTCCTAGGAGCTCATAGCCTGAGGAGAGGTTACTAGTACTTCACTCAGGCATCTCCTATCTTCTTAGCCCTTTTCCTTAATTTATTTATGTGTCTGGTTCATCCATTCTATGGGCCTTTGGTCAGTTGGTCAGCATATCTGGCTCTCCTCTTTCCTGTGCGGGGATCAATGGATGTTGAACCATCCACAACATACACGTGGTCCGGATCCATCAGTGGTTCATGGTGCAGGTCTTCTCTAGTTTTTGCTTCTTCTTCCTCCATTCTCTCGCATTCATGTGGTTGGCCTTCTTCTGGGGTCATCATTAATTCCGCCGGGTTCAGAGCTTTACATCTCACAATGGTCAATCCTGGTTGTGTGAGCAAGATCTCATATCCCGATACTCTCCGGTGAGTTAGGGATGATTTCCCTCTACTGAGTAGTGCTTCTACTGCATGTGACACATATAGGGTGACTTCATGCCCTGCCATTATTGACGTTGCTTTCTCTACTGCGAAGGCGGCTGCTGCCAGTCCTTTTTCACATGTGTGGAGTCCTCTTTCTACTGCATATAGTGTCGTACTGTAATAGGCAATAAGTTTGTGTCTTTCTTGCTCCTTGTACTGCTGTGGCAAATCCCTCTCTTTCTGCACAGAACAGGTGGAACGGTTTGTTGTCTGGGAGTCCTAGAGTTGGTGCTCCTTGCAATGATCGCTTAAGTCCTGTGAAAGCGGTTTCTGTCCCCGGGAGCCATTCAATCTGGTGTCTTCCTGCTTTATTTAGGCACAGGTCTCTTAGTCGTCTTGCTATTTCTGCATAGTCACAAATCCATTGCCTGCAGTATCCCGTCATTCCTAGGAATCTCTGCATCTCCTTCACCGTTCTTAGTCTGGGCACCTTTGTGACTGCCTCAATTCGCTCTGTGGAAATGCTTTTCCTCCCTTTACTCCAATTTGCTCTGTGGAAATGCTTTTATACCCAATAGGGTATAGCTATACTTACTCGTGGTTCAGCTGTGGCTCCACTGGATGTTATAGATCCATTTCCCTTGCCTCACACTCCCCCTCTGCTCCTAGGGGGTTGGGATTCTCAGGGCATCCCTATTGATTGTGGTAGGGGCCGATTCCCCATTGTTGTTGTGGTTGCCATCCATCCTGCTGATGCCCATATGCTGAGAGGTCATTGCCATCTGGTTCTCGGGTTCTTGATGTGACGGTATTCTCTGGGGCCAACCCTCAGGATTTGCTCCTTGGTTAATGTAGCCCCTTGATTGAAATCCTCCCCTCTCTCTGGGGTTTCCCTGGCCTCTTCTCTGACCTGTCCAACAGTCCCAGACACAGTGTCCTGGCTTCCCGCATTTCCAGCATTCTCCGTCTCTTGGCCCTGGTCCTCTCTGGCCTGTTGGCTGCCACTGCCCCAGCTGGCTCCATGGGGCCAACAGCCCTTGGTTATTCGGACCTGTCCATCCTATTGGTGGGGCCTGCCCTCCTGGGGCTTGGTGTGGTGTCTGGGTTATCACTGCTGCTTGAGTTACTTGTTCTTCTTTCTCCTTCTCGGCTATCTGTAGAAGTAATAGCTTTTTCTTTAGAGATTTGTTCTGCCCTTCTGTACTTTTTACATTGTTTCTGTACAACCTCACATGGTGGACAATATGAGCTCTTTGATTCTCCCAATTTTCTTGGGGAAGTCCCACAACCTTGTTTAGGGCCTTCCCTACTGGTTCGGGCAATGCTTTGCATAACATGTGAAAGAACATTGTCAGCATTCCTGGCGATGCATCATATGGTTCTCCCATATTTGTGTTCCATGCCTCCTGCATTCTGTTAATGAAGTCATGGATGTCCTCTCCTTCTTTTAGTTCTGCACTCGTTATTTCCGCAAGGTTTGCTCTGTGTGGAAATAACTCTCTCAAAGAGGCCCACACACCTGGTCTGTGTCTGTTGAATGGTTCTCTGTCCAACCTGTGGGTGTCCATAGCTCCTTTTATGCCTGCCAGGTCCACTACTTTCCAGGCCTGGCATCCCATACATCTTGCTAGGAGCTGCTTAGCATCTCCTATGCACAGGGGCAGGTGGGTAGTTTTTATCTCCACCTTCGCTATCCATGGCCCTGCTCCCTCTGTTATTTTTGGTAAATACTTTTTCATGTTTTGCAGATCCATTGACGACCATGTGGTGTACTTAGTGAGTGGCTGTTGTCCCCCCGGTTGGGGTATCACTTGCAGTGGGGCCAGGAAGGTTTCTTCAATCTCTTCCTCTCTTCCATCCCCTGGGCGGTATCGATCTAGTGCTCTTCTCTTCCTGCTGCTTCTCCTAAGGATTTTGCTGGCACTGTTCTGGATGTCTCTACTGATATCGTAGACTTGCTTTAATTCTTGAACCCGTCGCTGCGAGTATCCAGATTCCCTTTTCTCACGCAGGAATGCTTGTTCTGCTCCTTTCACCTCCCTTCGGGTTTCCTCCAGCAATCCCCTTGTTCTATTCTCATTCATTCTTCTCATGAGAGAGATACTGTTGTCTGAGTCGTCACCATCAGAGGAACTTGATTCTTCTCTGGGGTAGGCAGTTGACCTTATTTTCACTTTTCCTCTGATGTCATATTCTCTTCCCCTCAGGTCTCTCTCCCAGCTCTCCTTGGTTCTCTTCTCTCTCCTGGTTTCATCTCTCCTTCCCATATCTCAACCCCTTCCTCTGTTTTTTCTATTGCCCTTCGATATCCGGTGGCACATCCTTGCTTGCTGCTTCCTTCAGATTCTGAAAGTGAAGGATTCTTTTCTTATTTCCTCTTCTTCATGTCTTTCCCTTTCTTCTTTTTTCTTGCATCATTCCGAGTCGCTATGTGCCCTAATTAGTTCTACTGTTTTGTTCTTGCAGCTTATTCTCTCCTGATTCTCTGGACTGCCATGAGGCATGCAGAGGGTCGGACATAGTACGCTATTTGAGGAGTTTACCTTGCTTCCTCGGTTCTCACTCAGGGCTGCCTCTGGCTTCCCTTCCTCCAGCCGTGCTGCCGTGGTCTGGGGTCTTATTAAAATGGTTTCCAATCTCCCTTCTACTTCCAGGGTTCCTCTAACGTTCACCAACTCTGGTCTCATGCTTACAATTCCTTCCGTGGTCTTGGGCTTTTGGCTCGGATCCTCTTGTCTCCCGATGTCTTTGATACAAGCCTGCCGCTGCTCTGGTGCTGTTGATTGGGGTTCTGCCTCCGGCTGGGGATCATTCCTTCTTTTCCACAGAGAATGCTGATCTCCTCCAGGCGGACTCATTTTTCCATTGATTTAGATGCATTCTGTAGGTTCTTAGCTTTCCCTTCTGGCCCAGCTTGCCTTTCTTTTCTTTTCTACATGAGATAGTTCCACTGCTTGTAGGTGGAGTGGTCTCAAAGAACCTCCCTCGGGCAATTTCTTCATGGTATGACGATAGTCCGTCTGGAATATTCCACTCATGTAGGAGAGGGGAGTCCTGGGCCTCAGGTGTAAAGGGATGGGTTTGGGCTCACCCTTCCTGGCTTCCAAGTCTTTTCCGCTCATGTTTTTTTTTTTTATTGATGTCACTAGTTTGGTTGGTGTGCAATTTCCACGAACTGCTTCTGACCATATGCTGTGGCCAGCCGGCAACTGCAGCGCCGCTGCTTTGCCTTGATAAACGGTTTGGGAGCTAAAGCACCGAACTATATAGTTCGGTGAGCTAAAGTCATGTCTAGCTAATATTGCCTATATAAAATAAGCTTGAGATGCTAGGTCGCGGTAGGTGTATATTTGCAGACTGTTAACTAATATATTAAGGCAATGCAGCGGTGCTGCAGTTGCCGTGGCTGGACACAGCATTACATAGTACGGTCAGAAGCAGTTTGTGGAAATTAAGTTTTAAATTAAGTTTTGTTCAGTAATGCTCATTTGACCATCGCGGGACAATAGAAAAAGACCATCTGTGCGTTTTTTGTTTTATTTTTTCCTCACAATACATCGTTGAGCTCACTGAAAGTCAGCTATTTTACCATAGGAATACATTGAGCAGCAGAGACCAGCCAACCTAGGTCCAAGATGGCTGCGCCCTAGTGGAAAAAAAGCTAATTTCAACTTCTTTTTCAAGCAAATACGGGTCGGTTTGAGATTTGAACGCATGGACATATCTAATTTAAGGTAAAAAGTTAACGAACCAGAGCCACTTTACCGAGTGCTTCATGTCCCCTTTAATTACATATTAATGGTTAAATATTAATTAATGTCTCGACGCAAACCGCAATGTCAAGGAAATTGTATACTGTACATGTAAATAATTGTACTCAAAACATTCAGGCAGCTTTGCATGAGGAGTGGTAGTGGGTGAGTGGAGGAATGGAGGTGGGGAGTGAAGAATATTGGGACGCACCCCTCCTCTACTCCGTGCCCCGGAAATGGATCTTTGTGTTTTAATCTAATGTTGCTGATTACATCTTAATTACGTATTAATGGTTACATATTAATTAATGTCTCGACGCAAACTGCAATGTCAGGTACATTGTATACGAGCGGCAGTGTAGTATAATGGTTAAGGCCTTGTAACCGAAAGGTTGCAGGTTCGATTCCCAGGTAGGACACTGCCGTTGTATCCTTGAGCAAGGTACTTAACCTGAATTGCTTCAGTATATATCCAGCTTTATAAATGGATAATATGTAAAACATGATAAAAAACTTGTGTAAGTCGCTCTGGATAAGAGCGTCTGCTAAATGCCTGTAATGTAATGTAATGTAATGTATAGGGAGACCAGAGATGCTTGTCACAGGGGATGGTTGTCATGCTGTTTATATATCGGCCACTAGAGGTCACTGTTGCAAAATCTGGACTGTGACTCACGTATTTACTTGTTCTATAGTCATTCATCTTTGTTATTTTGTTCAAGGTCACACATTGTTGAGGTGAGGAACATTTTTGAGTTTTTCATACCTAAAAGTAACATTTGAACACTTTGATGATTTTGTCATATATGTTTTCTGTATCATGAAATAAAAAAAGAGAATGCTGTCAAAATAAGTAAAAACACTGTATTATTTTAGTGGTAAATCTAAGTAACTAGTGTTAGCTAGCAGGCCGTAGCAAAGACAAAATGGCAGACAAGAGAGTTGGAGATGGTCGTCACACTGATTTTGGGGATGGTCGTCACATGTGACAACCAACCCCCGTTATTAGGTAATTGAGTGCATAATGGGCAATATAGAGATTTTAGGCCATATATACATAGGATTAGGGTGTGTGTGTGTGTGTGTGTGTGTGTGGGTATCCCTTTTTATTCATAACTTAATTCATGAAAATGTTACAAACTACAAACAGGCACTGTGACATTTGTGACAACCAACCCCCGTCACGGGGTTAGTTGTCACAAGTTGGGGGGTTGGTTGTCACAATATTTTTCAATGCATTTTTAGGAAAAAATATTTGATTTTAAAAACATTCGTAACATTTTTGTTTAAGCTGGATGCACCAGATATGTTTTCAAAAATGGAGAAAGTCAAAAGCACATTCAAGGAGCCTGCCTGCTCTGTTCTCAGACACAGAGAAGAGTAGGAATGTGTTTATTGGACCTTAAAACAACCACGGGGGTATAGTTTTGACCATTTCAATACTGAAAATTGGTGGTATACCCCTTTAAGTGAGTTCTCACTATAATGTATTTGTTTTTGCATTTTTGCGGGTCTGTCACGGAGCTGTGGAGAATAACGTTAATAACCATAGCCCGTTTCGAGGTAAAACAAGATGAGCGATTTTGCTTTGCATGTGTAGAATCGTCTGACTTAGATAAAGCAAGCATTTCTAAAACATTAATTCTAAATCTACAGGCTATCAGTACCTTTTACTTAACATTATCATTAAGGTTGTGACATTAGTAGAAGGAATTGAGCCTATAGATTTAGAATGTTTCTAGATATAGTGAACATAACGTTAGCTTAGCCAATTTTACTTGGATTATTGCAAGGTAGCCTATGCTGCCACTATGCTGGCAGTAACATGTAGATGACAAGATATGCATACCGTAGCTAAATGCTAACCGTTTTGCTTAGTTTGGTTACGTTTGATTAAAAAGTATTCCCGATTAGGTAATTTTAACTGTTTATTGTAGCCTACATTCACTCTCATCATGTGTTCCAAAAATAATAATTAAAAAAAACAGAATTGGTTGCTGTTTTAGACCGGTGTCGCTATAGCCTCGTGTACTACATGCATTGTTGAAATGGTGATAACAACATTCAGAGAACAACAATCATGTAAATGATGGCTTCGTAAAAGTATTTTTATATATTTAATGAACATTGTAAAAATGAAAATAAATGCATTACGGTCTAAAAACCATCAATATGGGCTACATGTGAGATAGCTATAATTGCATTAAAACATTTCCATTATTAATATTCTAAAAGTTTGTAGGCTATCTTTCAATTATAACGTTTTTCTTTCCAGAATCGGGAATTAGTAGGCTATAATTGTCACACATAAATAATAGCCTAAGTCACAAGTAAAATAGGCCTACATTTTAAGGCTTTAAAATATTTTATTTAATTTTGACATTGCAGAGTTAGCTCTACTAATACGGGAGTATTAAAATAGGCTAGGCTATATTGCAATATGACTTGACTTCAAAACGGCAATACCAGAAATAATCAGTGTGGGGTGAAGACTTTCTGCCTGCAGGCCTGCGCGTTGATTTAATATCTCAATTAAACTTAACAGATCAATTTATGTTTTCGAGTACGGTTATTGTATCAAATTTTAAGACTGCATTTCAAATCGATTATACACAATTGAGATGAGCAGGCTTTAAGAAAGGTAAAAATCCTAATACTGCCAATGCAATCGCCGTTTATAGGCTACAATTAAAATAAGCATGCCATTATAGCTACTTCATTTACAGATTTATTACATTTTGACATTTAACAACTTTAATGAGTATAGGCAATTCATGGTTTAGGCAATGAAGGCGATTTATGCCAAGTCATCAGGGTCACAACGCAACCAATAGCTTCAATACAGAAACTTACAACAAAGAGATGCCATTTCCACAGTAGGTTCAAGAGGGAAATAAAGAATGTAGTAGGCTACAAGAAATCCCAGGATAGAGAAGAAATCGGGATCATACGCGATCATGCATTATCTTTGTTAAAACAAGAACAGTGCCATCAGGTTACTCTTTGTACTTTACTCTTTACTCATCATCGTCATCATTATTATGAACAATAACAACGGCATCATGTAGCCTATAGATAATTTAGATATTTAGAGAAGCAGATATAGATATTCTTTTAAGAATTTAATTTGTAGCCTACATTTTAAGAGTAAATCAAATAGGACTTCAGCTCGAGAAAACCGCGTCCAATTTTTCATGTAATTTTGGCAGGCTAACATATTTTGTCTTCTATGTGTTTTTCAGTTAAAGTTGATCAGGACATGATGAAATGTGTTTTGAAACATGGCCATGATTTACAGAATATGGAACCGCCCCTTATTAGTTTATAATTAAACAACATTCCAACGGTAGCTCCCAAGAACCTGTAGTACCTCATTTCGAAAATTGGCCAATGGTTTAAAAAAAAAAATATTTAGAAAAATTGTGACTGAAGCCTGTCCCTCTAGTTCGGACATACAACGAATCAACTTCAAAAAAGAAAATGAAACCATTTCATGTATTTTTATGTTTGACTTTTTGGAGATGCATTAACGCAGTGGAAACTGGTAAGATTTCTTTGTACTTATTTTAAACCAATTTTTTTTTGGGATCACTGCACTACAGTAATTCTGGGGCCGAGACAGTTACTTCCAAGGTATCGGGAAGGAAGACAGTACAAATGTTTTTTTAATAATCTATAGATGATTGCCATTGAGTTATTTTATCCTATTCATTTTTTAAGATGGTCTGTAGCTTAAGCTACTTCAAGTTCCTTCTAGTCTGCTGATGAATTAATTATATTATTATTATTCTTATAATAATAATAATAATAATAATATGAAAAAGGAGAGTTGCAAAGTATGCCTTTACTTTTGAATGTTTTTTTTATCGGAGTAGCAGTTCCCAGACAGCACATATAGCCTCTATAGGCGCTCTGTCGCGCTCCGTCTGTGGAAGGTGCGATAGTGTGGAAGTAGTTTTCCCATTGGGAAAATGTCGCGGCTACGTTGCTTACCACGGAATCATATTTGTGTCAAAAGTATTAAAGAAAACATACTTTTGACACAGATTTGTGCGAAAATTATCAAGCAAACCATTTCTGATTTAGAGCAAATAAATACATATATGCTATTGTAGAGAACTTTTGCGTTTGGATCAAAAAGGAAAAATATTTAATTTATTTCTGTAGCCTACCTGTGAAAATTATCCGTTTTGTTTGATGCTTTTGACACAAATATGATTCTATAGCAGAGCAGCGGTAAGCAATAGCTATCCGCAACGTAGGCCTATCCACGTTACGTCGCGACTATACAGGCGGAGCGCCTATACGTCGTCCCTATGTGTAGGCTAGCTATGTGCTGTCTGGGTTGTTTCATACGTGTCAAAAGTAGGCCTATTGGTCTAATTATAGCTCTCTATTCATTTTGACAGAGTGCTCTCGCCTCCCAGACGTTGGGAATGCTGATATTTTGAATAGCTCTTTAAAAACCACTTACACCGATGGAGACTTGCTACACTTCTCTTGCAGAGCTGGATATGTATCTAGCAGGAGAATTACATTCAAATGTAATGATCGGCACTGGACAAAAACAACAAGTCGAAATGTCAAATGTTCACGTGAGTGTTAGCTATCCCTGCGTCCTGCGGTTGTACAGTTCAGTGTGTGTGTTTGTGTATCTGTCTACACATGCATATGCCTATAGCCTACTCAAAAATTAGTTACATTCATTTAATTTTTTATTTTAGGAAAGCAATGTGAACTTCCCGAGGACATTTCCAATGGGTACTACAACATCGTGAATGGCACAGACTTTGTGTTTGGTACGGTTATTAAATACACCTGCAACGAGGGGTATGTAGCTTGGCCATTATGTAAAACTTAACTGTTATTTGTGTTTGCCAACATGTAAGGAAATATATTAAAATGCCTGCTCTTCATTTATTATTTATTAAGCAACAGAGTGCTAGCTCCTCGCTTTATTTATTTATATATTTTTAAATGTATGATTTACTTTTTTAAATTTTTTTTATTTCACCAGCACCCTCATATAACGCAGCATTTATATGAGGGTGCTGGTGAAAGCCTACGAACGCCCATGTAGCCTACCTTGAAAAACCTTAGTAGGCCAAGTATGCTACAAGACCGTCACCGGTAAGTTGGCTCCGGATCGCGTGGTTTCATTCATTCATTTATTTATTTTTATAGCTATATGCTAGTGGGCAGACCTGATACAAGATTATGCCTGTCAGAGGGATGGAGTGACCGTGTACCCAGCTGTGAAGGTAATTTCCATTAAAATCTATAGCTACTTATGTTAATTTTAAACCATATGGACGGATACATCTAAACTGCCAATGTGCACATGCATGAGGATTTTCTGTCATGTCTGTGTTAAGTTTAATATAATTTTGTGTATAAAATAAACTGGAAATTATATTAAGTTATCCTGTATGAAAATGTGATGAGGGTGGTGTTCTAGTGGTTATACGAGGATAATTTGTATATATGCACATTAAAAACATGTATGCCTTTGTGTCAGCATGTGAGAAAGAATGTGCAGTAGATCTGAAGCAGAGAGTCTATAGCCTATGCTTGTTTATGTATGAGAAGATCAAGTTTATTTGTATGTGTAGCAATGTCAGTCCATTTGGAGGCACATTCCTAACCACACTGCACTGACTCCTTTTAATTTCTTTAGTCTCACTCTCCCGTTTTTCATTGTGTTTTGCAGTGATCGCCACATGAATATTTGTAAAAATATATAAGGATTTTTATCTACAAATATGTGAGCTGTATTCTGTATTGTTTTGTATTTTATCCTGTAATGGCTTATGAATGCGAACATCAGACATTGGTCTTATCTCTTTCCTCTAATTAATGACAAGTGAACTAAAGGAAATGTTAAGAATAATCAGGGGGCCATCTTGTCATCTTAATGATCAAATTTGTTTCAATTCATCAGAAAAAAATAACTGGGATTTTATTTCCCTTTGTAGACCAAAAAATAAAACTTTCTTTGATTTCTGCAAATTCATAGTTGCAGACAGTTTCTTCACTTTATGGATCATTTCTAATATATTCTCCATTTTTACCTTTTTATTTTATTTATTTTTTTACAGTGGTGAAATGTTGGGCTGAAATAAAGGATGACAGTATGATTGTTAGCGGACTAGGAGATGATAGTTCCGTTAACTATGGACACGTATTACATTTCAAATGTGCGTCCTCAGTGCAGACATTGAAGGGGGAGCCAGAGGTTGCTTGCCTCTCAAATGGGAAATGGAGCAGCTCATTTCCAAAATGTGGAGGTGAGGGTTTCAGTCCACCTATATTGATGCCCAAACGGTCTTACTTTTGTATTCACATTTAATTAATAATAAAAATACGACACATTATTTTGTGATCTGAGGCAGGTGTGAAATTGCAGCTATTTCATAAATCAATGTAAAAATGTATACATTTTTTTTACAATTGGTTTGAATTGTGGTTAACAGATTGCAACATACTAATAGTTTTCAAACACATTGCTTAGATATACCTGTATATCGGAGGAGTAAGGCTGTTATAGTTTCATGTTATTGAGGGAATCATTTGGATACTACCAGCGATTATGCACCTCCCATCCATGGGAAATGTTAGAGCCAATTGTGTGTGGATCTGAGTTATTCTGTTATGGCCAATTAAGTTTATCTTTTGGACACTTGCAAAATACTAGAACATTGACAGTTGGTACTGGTTCTCATTCTTTGGTTCTCAGGGATACTACAATTTATTAATTTTTTTAAACCTATGTCATTAGGGTGTAGTAGTTGAAAAAGGAGTTGAAATTGGGTTAATTAGATGATTTTTTTTAGTGACAGTGAATTTCAACAATGGTGTATTTATAAATCAGTACTCTTCTGTGCCTCCTTAAATTAACTTGGATTATGGCCACTAGCATGCAAACTTCCTTATAATCATGAGTGCAAGAATATAGATCATATAAGGAAGAGACTAAAAATGAGATTGTATGCAAATATCACAGTCTGTAAAGTGATTAATTTATCGGGTATTGTCTGGGATGGGATTTTAACAGTTTGAACACATTTCCTGTGTTCATTTCAATGGGTAACATCCCAGGTAAAAAGGAACATTTGGGATCTTTAAAGAACATTCCCTCTACAGCCCTGTAATGTCATTACAGAACATTACTTTTGGAACATTCAGGGGAGTATGGAGAACATTCGTCGGTTGATTACTAACATTGCTGGGGACTCTGAGGAACGTTCTTCTTCTTGGGTTTCTCTTATGCTTAGAGAAAAGTCTGTGGGGAATGTTCCTCCCTGATAACAAAATAACATTCTGAGAACGCCCCCTAAATGTTAGAAATGTTGCAATACATTCCCTGGATGTCATAGTGTTGAGTTCCTTTCAGGTCCTCAGATCATTCCTACAACTTGTCCATGGAATGTCCCCTTAACATTCTACTAACATTACAGGAACATTCTATGTAACATTAGGGGAATGTTCAAGGAATGTTAGTTGAAACGTTCCCTTTGGGTTGCTCCAATGCTGGGATTTAACGTTCCCTTACCATGAGACCGGAGTACATTGCTAATATTCCCCATACATTCTTAGTTGCCACGTCATTACAAAACATTATTTTGGGAACATTCTGGGGTGTATAAGGGAATGTTACTCCAAGATAACAAAAGAACATTCCAGTAACATTCTAGGAACATTCCTCTTATGTTCTAGGCACATTCTATGTAACATAGAGGTAGCATCTCCTGAGATCACAGCAAGATTTCTGTCTGCTACCTTTATGTTACATAGAATGTGCCTAGAACCTAAATGGAATGCTCCTAGAATGTTAAAGCGGACGTTCCTCAGAAACATTGTGTGAAAGTTCTTAGAACCTGAAAAAAACACATTGCATCAACCAGGGAACGTTTAGGGCAACCTTAATAACCTACAGGCAAAGTTCCTAGAACGTGATTTTGTTAGCCGGGATGTACCCATACTTACCAAATGTTTTTCTGTTTTTCTTTTTTAGGAACAGAATATGCCACACCCGAGACTACGTCTCACATTAAACCACAATCATGTATGTGAGCATCTGAACACATCTTTCCCATATTTGTTTTATGACGGGATAATGCTGAGATGAGTTGATCTGCCAAGTGGCTTGGTAATTGGTCCTAAAACGGTGGAGATACTGATGGCCGAAATTTGGGGTTTTAACAAGCAAGTTGCAACCAAACCACTACCCAATGTAGCGGAGGGCAAGTCTGCCTGTACAACCAAGCAGTAGGACAAGCTGCATCAGCTCCCTTATATCGGTAGTTGTGGCGAGTATAGGGACAGAGAAATGGAAGCTCAGCCCAGAGGCCCATGCCCCATCAACCTAAGGGCCTTTCATATAAATAAAAATAACAAATATGAACTCTAAAAAAATAAGAATGATAGAAATGACTGATAATTGCCCAACCTTCCTGTAGAAAAGGACCTATATTTGAATCAATTAAATTAACAGCACAACGCTATCTAAACAAACTCAAATCAAATAATTTACCCACATTGAAAGACTTAGATTATATATGGTTTGTATTGAACTACACTGGAATGCAGAATGCCATGTTTGAGGAAGTGGGCCTGTTTGCACAACATGACAAATACAAACCGCAATTCCAAAAAAAGTTTGGACAGTATGTAAAATGCACATAAAAGCAGAAAGCAGTGATTTGTAAATTCTCTTTTACATATATTTAATTGAAAACAGTACAAAGAAAAGAAATTCAATGTTTTACCTTATCAACTTTATTGATTTCTGTAAATATACGGTAATTCCGAATTTGGGACAGGCCAAAAAAAAAGAAACTAAAACTTCAAGTCAAAGTAAACATGTCCATAGTTTTAATTCATATCTTGATGCTATTATGACTGTCAGAGGTTTCCTATGTAGCACCAAATTAACCAAGGCACACTTCTGGAATCAACCAGACAAAAACTAGGTGTGAACATACTCTTAGCTTCTATTTACCCTGTCTGTATTTTCAGTTTTTATACAAAAAAGTAAAAATACAAATACTGTGCGTATACCATCATATTCATATGTATAGGACATATGTTTAGGATACATAATGCAAATCTTTAACAATGGACCTTTTTTTTTTTTTTTTTTCATTTCAGTGTCTTGTGGACCCCCACCATTCATTCCACATGCAGACATTAAAGGTTTGCGAAAAGATAAATATAAGGATGGTGATATGGTAGAATACCAGTGCATGAGCTACTATGAACCTTTTGGTCGAATGTCCATAAAATGCAACCGTGGAAATTGGGAGAACTCTCCAACATGCCTTGGTGAGTTAAATGTCTTCTCCCTTGTTTTTTGTGATGATTTTGGGAAGGCTGATGTACCACATATAGAATAGAATAACTTTTATTTTCCCGCTAAGGAACTTGAACACACAAACATATCAAACAAAGACATTCAGTATAATCATTGCATTAATCAAACTAAGTGAATTAAAGTGGAATAAAAGTGGAATACAGCCATGATTAAAAATAGCCCCCGCTGTCCCAAGATGTCCAGTGTCATTATTAAAGGAGCTATATGTAACAAATTTACTGTACTAAATCATAAAATGAACATATGTCATCAGAGATTAAGGAAACATGCTAAGTCGAAATACTGGCTTCTCCGACAACAATGCTACAGCCAGTATGTTCTCCTTTGAAATTTCCATTCCGGGTCGGAACGTCTATATTTGTTTTGGCCTGTGTGATTCACTATTTATTCTCAGAGTTAACTCCGAGTCCACTGCCCATTACGAACAACCAGATGTACTCCGGCACTCCGACAGCCGATTTACGAATGCCTAAGCTAAGTTCAATATCATTTCCATTTAGCTAGTTAGCTAAAGATTTAAATATATATATGTATATAGTTACTTGCTAAACATACCACTAACGTTAGCTTATATCTGTGTGACCGTAAACATAACCAGCCATGCATCTAGCTAACATTGACAGAGTTATAAAAAATCCACGAGCTGGTTTATAATTTGCAAACGTCGTCGCTTGTCATTGTCAAAATAGAATAAGCTCGTCTCAAAATATAATGTTGCGCTCGGCTCGTCTTGCGCTCGTGTTCGTTCAGTGTCTCGATCCTCAACCTGGCAACCCGCGTGAGCTTCGAGTCTGGGGAGGAGGGGACGGGCGGAGACAACTCTCTCCAATATTGTGAATTTGGATTGCAGTACCCATTTTAAACGCTCGGTGTCAATGTTACATATAGCTCCTTTAAGCAGTCCAACACACAAACTCCGCCTCCATGACTTTCCTCCATACACGCAACAAACATATCAAATAAAGACATTCAATAGAATCATCGCATTAATCAAGCATATGTTGCGAATGCGTTTCCATGGTGACGACCACAGACAAAATTATATCGACTAGACAATTCGTCAATATTATCAAAACGAACAGGAGGTGTCCTGAAAAATCTCCATTCCGCTTCCCCGTCCCACTACACACACACAGCACATGAAAAAAACAAAAGACAAAAGCCAGACCCAACACATTCAAAAAACACATTCAAATGAACAAACATGAACATGAGAGACAGCTGAGGTGCGTTCACATTCAGCGAACAGAGCCGAACGTGCGTGGCAAACATGTTTTCTTTGAACGGTTCAATTTGAACGGCTTTTTAAGAACGTTCCAGATTGTTTGCATTAAACATAAACAGACATGGCGACAAGAGAGCTTCAGTTTGTACTCACAGCCACTTCTGTGATCATTGATGATTTTCTTCATGATCAAATATTGGATGTAGTCCGGATAGTACAAAGCGTGCTGCGACCTATCGTTGCAACTGAAAGGGCCTCCGGTAGAGTCGAGGGTTATGTGACCGAAGTCGTGCCTACCTACGACGACTTTACATTTCGGTCACACTTTCGCATGCATAGGACCCTCAGTCCAGCGTCCATTTTTTGTTCGCCGCAAACTACTTTTTCAGACCATTCGCTTTTGTTTGCAAACGTTTGCGGCGAACACAAAGCAAACGGAAAAATGTTTTAAATATTTTGCAAATGTTCGCAAACGTTAGCCTTGTTCGCTGAATTTGAACGCACCTCTGGACTACACGTCGCAATTACAGTGACACGTGACAGGTTCCAGCATCCCCACAATCCTGTCCAGGAGTAAACAGTACAGAAAATGGATGGATGAGATGGAATTTTGCCATGCCTTGTTTATTTTTACCCCACAAAATCTTTATTTTTTATGTTGGCCCCTTGTAAAATTCTTAGTTGCATGAACTTGGTCATTTTGGTTTTGCATTTGAATGGAGTAATAAAATGTAGTTCACAAAACTACAAATATCATACTGCACCTCATTAGTCTTGTTAGCTGAACAGCACAATATGAGTTAATACAATTTATTTATGGTTGTGCCAACATAAAAGGTTTGTCACTGGAGTTCAGAATGTTTAATTCAGAGAAGCTTGAACCTTGAAAGTTGAGCAAACTCAAAAGTGGTATTGTAATGAGTTAATTGGGAGAACCCATCATTTTTTTTTTTTAACAGTGCTATAGGGATTATTATTAAAGGGGAACAAAACACGCTGGTTTCGCTAGACCACGGCCCCTTTTGAAATTCGAAAAATCTGGGCGTGATAAGGTAATAATATAGGGGCTGAGCACCAGTTATCAAACCACGCCCCAGCGATTTTTCCCCCCCACTAGTAGCCAAAAGCCCATTCTGCTCTGGACAGCACTCACGGCGGCTGCTTTGTTCCACTCTCTCTCTCTCTCTACCTCTCGCTTACACACAAACAAACACACTAGCTCCAGCTACTGCCCCAAGTAGCTAGCTGCTGCCGAGGCAGAAGCAATGGTGGAGAATGCGGCACGCATAGCCTCATTTGGGCTTATAATGATACGGCCAGTAAAAAACAAATCACACGCTGTACAAATAGTTACCCATGCCATGTAGGGTACTCATTTTACGCAGGCTGTAGGCAATCACACTACCTGCAAGATACCAACAATATTGGTTTCCACTTCAACGGGTGCATGTGTGGACTGAACTCTCTCCAAGAGAGAATGTCTGTTATAGGGACGTGTAGCATGCATATAATGCAACTCCTGGCTCAATCTGCTTTATACTATAAGTATATATTCATTTTTAATAAACTATCTATTTATAAAAAAAATAAACTAGCTAGCTACTTGCTAAGCTAGACTTAAAAACAAACTATCAAAAACAAGGGACTATCAAGCTAACTATAAAAAATATACCAAAAATAGGTTACTATAATTTACTAGAATATTCAAAAAAGCTAAACTGTAAGCTATATCGCTCGCTCTCTCTCTCTCCTATCTCCTCGTCCACGGCACGCAGATCAGTGACCAACCGCTGAGGTTCGCTTTTATAGCTGGGGCGTAGCCCGCCCTCGCTCCACCAACTTCAGGGCGTAGCTGTACCAAGGGGCCAAGACTGGCCTTTCGTTTTGAAGCTCACTTCCTGGTTGGGCTGGGAGCAGCAATTGTGGCGTTGCTCACTAGCACCACTGCGATTGGCTCCAGTATAGGTCTTTCACCATGTAAGTCAATGGCAGCAATGTGGTCAAAATACTCAGTCAATAAATTTTTCCCACAAAAAAATTTAATTGCAATAGGTGCCTTTCCTTCATCTAATGGCTCTGCATGTGCTGATTTTGTAAAATATTGTGTCGTTTGGACAGGGTATTAACATTTGTTCAGGACCAACTAGAGGGACAGGTTGAGTCCTCTTCAGCTCCACGGAGCAGACGCAGTTTGTAAAAATGGGCGGCGAAAAAGACATCCGGAGCCTCAATTCAGTTTTTACGAGGCTGTGGAAAGGCAATGGGTGACGTCACAGTGGCTTTGTCCATATTTTTATACAGTCTATGAGCTGTACAGGTTTCGATTTCGTCACCGGGAGGAATACGTCAGCTGGATGAAGTCCAATGACTATGAGGGTAAATCGATGTCAAAATTATTGTAAATGCACAGACTATGAGTCACAAATATATATTACAATTTGTAAACACAAAACACGATCTACAAATAGATTCGTAATCCACAAACAAACTCTTCATGATCCACAAATACAAAACACAATCCACAAATAGATTCAAAATCCACAAACAAACAACTCATGATCTGCAAATATAAAACACGATCCACAAAGATTCAAAATCCACAAACAAACACATCATGATCCACAAATAGAATTCAGTGACTTGTACTTAAAAACCAGAATTTGAATGAATGCAACATGATTTGTCTGCGTGTGAGACCCACACACGCAGACAAATCATGTTGCATTCATTCAAATTCTAGTATTCTATTTTAGATTGTTTCGCATTTGTTTTCATAATTTTGATACTACTATTCCGCTGTTTTTGGGTGTAACAATCTACAAATACACTCTTCACAATTTGCAAACAAACAGTCTTACTTGTATTTTCAAACCCCTGTTTCAAGACACGCGTACAAATTCTGTGCAATGCTCAGCGTTCAAGTGTTAAATCTGTGTTTGCAGATCACAGTGGATCGCTTCGCATTTGTCTACAAATAATTTTGACACAGTTTTACCGCGGAGAGTGTGTATATGATCCACAAATGTAGTCAGCCAATCAGGGGTATTGCTTTCTATGTGATGTCACGCCTCCTCAATAAGCTTTTCAAAATAAGAGCATGAGCTGAATCGTGTGAGAATGTGTACATCTACTAAAGTTCTGATTCGGATTTAACCGGTTCTCGCGGTTAGTAGCCTATTATTAGCAAGAGAAACACTGTGGTAAAGGGGAAACGGGTGTGTTAATATTCTGTATTCATTACAGATTAATTTATTTCATGGCGTGGGATCGTTCTGTTCATATGGTCATATCTAGCTAATTGGGTCCAGGCTCAGGTCTTCTTATGTTAGCCTCAAGCACTGATATCTACGTCTAAGCCCTGCATCTAGCTTCGTTTTGGAGGTTATGTTATGGACTCTCTCTAACACACTGATGTACAATACGGTTGCTGCTCAAAACAATATCCAGCGAGTGATGAGAACAGTCCAAGCCCCGCCACAGAAACTTTGCTCCCATCCAGGACATTTATATGAGGCGCCGTTGTGGACAAAAGTCGGTCGAAAAACGCGAGGGGAAACCATTTTTGCGCGAAAGAGGAGGTATGTCACAGGCCGACAACACGGCTTCCTACAACACCTTTACTGTTGTAACCGAGAAACAGGGTACCGGAAATGCCACAGTAGCGTGGAGCATACAACCCCACTATCTTAACAGTTCGCGCATGAGCCCGAGTTACATGAACTCCTGTGAGGTTATGTTTAGGGGTTGTGGTTGGGGTACGGGAATCACAAACTCACAAAAACCAGGGGTCTTTGAATTTGACATATATCTTGGTTTGTGTGCTCCCTTCGAACCACGTCTTTACCCCGAGGTGTGAGCATGGACGCCTGGCCAATCCTAGCGCTTGAATGCTATGCAGGGCGTGTCTTGCCAAGAAAAGCAGTGGGACGCGTGACGTCATATCCTACTACCCTCACACGTGATGTTTTCGGCCTATCACAGCCCTAGCTTATGCATACTAATAAGATACCATTCTGCTGTTGTAACCGATAAACACGGGTACCAGACATAGCTCCAAAAGAGATCCAGTTATCCCACGAGAAAGGTCCAGTTAGCTCGCGAGATGAATTGAAACCCTGCTAGAGATCCAATGGACAGCGCGCTGAATGAAAGTGGCTGCTCTCTCGAAAATAACTTTCTCACACACCATATCGGTCTCTATCTAGGCTATAGATTGAATATAAATAACATTTTAGCTTTATAGTCATAGTAAATTAAATTTGCTTTATTGTCATTATATAAAAAAAATAGCAACTGTGTTATAAAGTACATATAAATGAATATATATACACTACTCACAAAAAGTTAGGGATATTTGGCTTTCGGGTGAAATTTATGGAAAATGTAAGTTCACGCTACAGTGATATTATACGTATCATGAAAGTAGGGCATTTAAGTAGAAGCATGCAATGGTGATTTCCTCATCTCAAACAATTTATTGAAACAAAAGCCAACAACAGTGGTGGGTATACCACAACAAAAATGTCAGTGTCTCAATAACTTGTCATGTGCCCTTGAGCATCAATTACAGCTTGACAACGACGTCTCATGCTGTTCACAAGTCGACTTATTGTCTGCTGAGGCATGGCATCCCACTCTTCTTGAAGGGCGGCCCTCAGGTCATTGAGGTTCTGGGGTACAGAGTTACGAGCCTCTACACGGTGAGTCAGCTGATCCCATAGGTTTTCTATGGGATTCAGGTCTGGAGAAAGTGCAGGCCACTCCATTTGAGATACCCCAGTCTCCAGCAGCCTTTCCCTAATGATGCGACCTCGATGAGCTGGAGCATTGTCGTCCATGAACATGAAATTAGGCCTGTGTTGTTCATGCAGGGGCACAATGACTGGATTAATGATGTTATTCAGGTAGTATGGGCTTGTCACTGTACCATTCACAAAGTGTAGGGCAGTTCTGTATTGACTAGACACACCTGCCCACACTGTAACACCGCCACCACCAAAGGGTCGTCTGGTGACAACAGTGGCTGATGCATAGCGCTCTCCTTGACGTCTCCAACATCGTTGGCGGCCATCATTTCTGCTCAACGTGAATCGACTTTCATCAGAGAACAGCACAGAGGCCCACTGGTCCCTCGTCCAGCGTAAATGCTCCCTGGCCCATGCAAGACGATGACGCCTGTGCCTGGTGGTGTGGTCAGGTACCCTTGCAGGTCGTCTAGCACGCAGACCACGCTGATGTAAACGGTTTCGAATGGTCTGACGTGACACTTGGGTGCCTCTCACCTCCCTTAAATGTGCCTGGAGTTGAGTGGCATTCATCATCCGGTTCCGCAGGGCACTGTTCACAATGAAGCGGTCATCAGTGTGGGATGTGGCCAAAGGACATCCAATTCTATGCCTTTCTGTGACTCTTCCAGTCTCTCTGTATCTCTGTTGCAACCTGCTGATGACACTCTGTGACACTCTAAGCTCAGTGGCCACTTCCCTCTGAGAACATCCTGTTTGAAGCCTCGCAATGGCGAGGTACTGTTGATCAATTGTTAGGTGTCGTCTTGGTCTCATGATGTCAAAATGTGAACAGCATGATGAAGAGGACTGTTTAAATACCAATTCTAATTGAACCAGGAAATTTATTGGTCGATTCATGGATCAAACACCTGTTGTGAATTTTGCCGTTCAGCTCCTTGTTAGAGAACAGCAAGTTGTGCAAAAAGTACTGAAACATTGAATAGTTGGACATGTGCATTCAAAAGTTTAGAGAAGGTCAAATTAATTTAACCTGTAAAGGTTATAGTGCATTTTAGGTTCATCCTGAAATTTCACCCGAAAGCCGAATATCCCTAACTTTTTGTGAGTAGTGTATATATATATATACATACAGTGCCCTCCACAATTATTGGCAACCCGGGTAAAGATGAGTAAAAAGGGTTATAAAAATTCAGTTTGGTGAAGTAGTTTAATCTCACACTGAAAAAATGAGAAAAATCCAACCTTTAAGTGAAGTATATTTATTCTGAGAAAAGAAAATCCCTCATCACAAGATAATTATTTTTAACAAAACCACGTGTGCCAATTACAAAACCACCCCTGCATTTAATACTTTGTACAACCTCCCTTTGCCAATAAAACAGCACCAAGTCCTCTCCCATAACATCTAATAAGGTTGGAGAATACAGAGCAAGGAATCTGAGACCATTCCTCTTTAAAGAATCTCTCCAGATCATCCAGAGTCCTTGGTCCTCTCTTGTGTCTCTTGGTTTAGGTCAGGGGACTGAGATGGCCATGGCAGAAGCTTGATTTTGTGTTCAGTTAACCATTTTTGTGTTGATTTGGATGTATGTTTTGGATCATTGTCCTGCTGGAAGATCCAACGACGACCCAGTTTCAGTTTCCTGGCAGAGGCAGCCAGATTCAGATTTAAAATTTCCTGGTATTTCATGGAGTTCATGATGCCATGTACTCTAACAAGGTTCCCAGGGCCTTTGGAGGAAAAACAGCCCCACAACGGAACCTCCACCCTACTTAACAGTGGGGATCATGTTATTTTCGGTATAGCCATCCTTCTTTTTACACCAAACCCACCTTGAGTGTTGGTTGCCGAAAAGCTCAATTTTCATTTCATCTGACCATGGAACATGGTTCCAGTCAAAGTTCCAGTAGCGTTTAGCAAACTCCAGGCGCTTACGTTTGTGGTGAAATGACAGGAAAGGCTTTTTTCTGGCATGCCTTCCAAATAATTTGTTGGCATGGAGGCCATAGAGTTCAATAGGAAAATTTGTCAGGAGAAACAACCCTTAAAGTGATCCATCCATATCTACTGCATATCTGGCAGCAGAGTGATGGTTTGAGGCTTGTTTGGTACCTCAGACCCTTGATGACTTACAGCCATTTTACCAATCATGTATTCCATACTGTTCCAGCATAATTTGCAGCTAAATTTAGTCCCACCCCTCAATTCCCATAGAGATCCATTCAAATGCAGAGACATTATAGTATCGCTTTTAAGAGTACCAGAAAATAAGATATCAAGAGTCTTTTGATGTTGTTGGGTCACAGACATCAGGAAATCATGGCATGCAAAGGATATGGGACCAAATATAAAAAATTTAAAGGCACAGTCAACTTAGTGTATGTAAACTTCTGACCCACTGGAATTGTCATATAGTGAAGTAAAAGTGAAATAATCTGTCTGTAAACAATTGTTGGAAAAATTAAGTGTCATGCACAAAGTGCACACTGACTTGCCAACACTATAGTTTGCTAACATGAAATCTGTGGAGTGGTTAAAAATTAGTTTTAATGACTTCAACCTAAGTGTATGTAAACTTCCGACTTCAAAAGTATATATATATATATATCAGGAAACTAGAGCTTATATGCTCTTTAGCTTCCTTAACTCTGGCAGTGTTCATGAACGAACAAACCCCATTGGCACGATATAGGCCGATGGTATTCATATAGCACGTCGGTTCCCATATCGGAAAATAACGTTTGGTTTAACGAATATACTTTTAAATGCAAGAACATCCGGTATTTTCACTGCTCTAGATGTTAAATGCCTACTTGCATTGTACAGTTCCTAAATTGTTCCAATAATCCACTAATAGTGGTAACGTTACGGAGATTGTAAAAAACCAGGAAGTGGCTAGCCAAGCTAATTTACACATGAAGTCGGCTATAATTACGCAGAATGTTATTATCGATAATTGGAAATAAGCAAAAAAAAAAATTAGGCTACTGTTTAACTACGACAGCAACTTGGCAAAAATGCATAACGTTCCGTGTCGATGGTGTTCGTATATGTGCGTTTTCTGGGTTGTTTCGTGAAATTAATGGAAGTGAACAGAACCACCTCAGTCTCTCATTTGAAATGCACAGGCCAGTAGCAGAAGTTTCAAATACAAACAGCTAAATATGAATGACTGTGTGGTAGACTACATAAAAAAACAGCCTGGTTTGTGATAATACAACAAACCGTGAGTAGTTATAGGCTTAAAAATGACTTTCTCTCGATTTGGCATGTCAAAGTGTATTTGTAGGTCTGTGTCATTACTGCCAAGTAATCCGTTGATTTAGGAGAGAATAGATAAGCATTGTGCTGCCAGCTGGTGCTTTGCTGCAGGCACTTGGCCCTCCGGAGGAGACAGTGGTGTGAGATGAGACGAGAATAATCCAACCAACATGATCCCTCCTCCCTCCCCCACTTCTTTTAATTCACAATTATATTTTCGGGCTATTGGGGGGCTCATTATGTTAAAGCATGACGCGCCTCCATGATCTGGTAATGATGAATCCTGAGCATGCCAGGCCAAATTTGGGCATCACCCAGGGTGGGAGGGTTTCTGTTGCAGAATTGTCCTCATCTCACTGTGCAAGAGTGAGCCATTTGGTCAATCATGTGTATAGTCTGCCTACGCAAATTCAGTGTGAAGTGTGCACCTCTGACACAAACTGCAGAGCTTATAATGCAGTGGTTCTCAAACTCAGTCCTGGAGTCTGGTTTTAGTTCCAACCACAATTGCAATCCCAGAGTTTGTACATTTTTAGATCATTTTCATGTTTTGAGGGATTATTCATCCGCCTAAGCCATTTTATGTCAAAATAGCTATTCATGCCATGAAGAATAAATCCCATATTCACAATGTGCTTACTGTGCTATATTATGTGCTTACTGTGCTATATTGCAAAGGATTACATAAAGAGGTCAAGTATTTTAAGTGATCAAATTCAAGACTGAGGTGAATCAATAGGCTCCTGATTGGTGAAAATGTGGACACCTGGCCAGTTTTTCATCCATCATTGGCTATAATAAAAATGTAATTAAAATTATATTGTATTGTAGACAAAACAAATCATAACAAGCTAATCCTGCATTGTGTCAATAAGAAACACGTGTTCAACAACCTTAACTTAGCAAGATATTTGCTGTAACAAACACCAGTTTACAAAGGGGTCCCCAGGACCAAGTTTGAGAGCCATTGACATAATGGACTGCAGAATAAACAGGTGTTGCCTGGCAGAATGCATGCATACATACTCACATGAAATGCTAAGAGGTTTTTAATAGGGTGGAATGGGATGAGGCTACAAACTCAGGTCTTCTAGATTAATTTTGACACAGGGATCATAGCTGATAAGGTAAACTCGTAAATTTGAAATGTTCATCAAGCATTGTTATAATAAAAAAGTAATTAATGTCCTATTGTGTTTTTTTTTTTTTAAGAACCATGTATAGTAACGCTTGAAGAAATGGAGCAACGGGGAATTCGCCTCAAATATGGAAAAACAAGAAAGCTTTATGTAAAAGATAAGGACCGTGTTCAGTTCATATGCATATATGGGAAGAAAGCAGCTTATCAACCATTTATAGAACACTGCAATAATGGCACAATGAATATTCCATCTTGTCAATAAGACCTATGTACATGCATAGACTAAAATGGATTAAATGAATCGATTGATTAAATTTGAGTTTTAAAGTGATGGTCAAGGAAAATCCATAATATGCTTATAACCACGTTATGTATGGCTATTAAGGTATGTATTGAGCACCAATAAAGCATGAGGAATAAATTCCATTGCAAACTCGTTCAATTTCACTCTATATCTCGTTATTCCTGTGTACTGAAAAAAAGGGTGGAGTCGAAATGGTCCATGTCTACGTAGACATGAAACTCCAACCAATACATATTTTGGTCTCATTACATAACTCCTCCCTTAGCTTGAGGCGAATAAAACTGTCCAGTCCCGCTATGAAATCCTCTTTGAGTCTGAGCCAAACACTCGTTTTGTTTTCTCTTAAGAATAGTCGTTCGCGTTATTAGTTTTTGAATAGTTAGTTAGCTAGTGTTTATTTTTTCCCGCTCTCCTTATCCCTATACCAATTTTATCCCTCTCCCAATCTTTCACCAGTTTATCATCCATCCCTCCGTGGTGCTAGCTAGTGATATTAGCTTGCTCCTTGCACAGCTCAGCATGGAAATTAACTAATCACTCACGCCTTGTTTTTACTTGGTGGACTGCTCATTCGTCAGATAATAATCGAAAAGAATAGATAGTTAAGATTCTGCCAAATAAACCATGCCTTGGAAATGGTTTTGTCGTATTGTTCAGTGGCTGGTTACAGTAACAAAAATAGAAAATGCAGACAGTGCATGTGTTAACGATACATTTGTAGTACACTTGAAAACAAACAATAAAGGTTAAAAACACAATAAAGCCAATGACTTATCACAATGTGGTCCTCTTACAGAAACAATACGTGAGACAGACAAGGCTAATTAAAGAGTACACATAAGTAACACATATACAGTATAATTATTCCAAAGCTTTTCCCAAAATATTATCTTTACCAAAATACATTTAAAGAGGAAAAACATTTATCAATAGTTGCTTATAACGAGTTTAACTGAACATGTCTTATGCGCTGTATGCCTATGTATTTACCAGCTGAACATGTAGGTATCAATACTTGTTTTTACTACCACTGCTGTTAGTTATCTGTTGGTTGTAATTCTGTGTGCCAATCCTGGCTTGATCAGCCACAATTCTTCAACTGTTAGTTACCCCTGGTCTTTGACGTTCAGTGTACCAAAACAGCTACATGGTGGAAGATAATAAAGATAATATATATCCTCATAACCTTATTTAGAGAGATTGAAGAGTCAATTTAGTCCATGTCCCAGATATTTTAACTCCAAATTTGCAAGTAGTACAGGAAAAGCTCACAAAGAGATGGGGTAAATGGATAACCAATGTACAAACAAAAGTATTTGCTAATGATTTGTGTTTGAACTAAGATTCATTAACTCCACCAATATTGCTCAATGTCCAGTGTTGAAATATTGACCAAGCACAATAAAACATTCCTGGATTTTACTCACGTGTGCGCTGAATTCTGAAGAGTGGGCTTTTTTTTGTTTGTTTTCTTCATCTAACCTAAAAGTCTGAATCATGTTAGTTTACCCAATATCTTAACAGCTTTCAGAATTTACTGGAATGGACACAAATTACAAAATATATTGTGTTTCATATATTGTCATACTGTAAAAACAAGGTTATGGATGCATGCTTTTTTCATCAAAACAGCCATTATACTAATTATTTACAATATGCATATAGGCTATAAAATTAAAAAATGTGTGTTGGTGAAATTCTAAAATTATGCATAGACATTTTTGGATATATAAAGTGTTTTAGTCAATTTCTTTTTCTTAAAACTTCACATACAGGCCATGCTACTAATATCTTGAATTACATCCTATAATGAATGACTTTAGTTGTATGTTTATAATCACTAGAAAAATAAGGCATGCTGTCCAGGTACAGCCTATTGGTTGTCATTGTAGTCTAATAACATAAGGTTTATCTGCATGGACATTTTATAAGTTGAGATCCTCCATGTTCAAAATATTGGAAATGTTATGTAGCACTCAGTGCAATTCTACTTGCTGATGACAGGCTGGTTTTCCAATTCTTTTCAAACAGCCCTGTCAATGATTGTTTTGAATGTGGCAATTTGAGCTGCTGACTGGGGAAAAACGGCTACCCTTCAGGGTAAGACTTGCAGATTACAATTTATACAAAACTGCTGCAGAATTTTAGCGAAAACTAGAGAGAACACATAACTCTAGCCCTGCAGTGTACTGGCTTCCTGTGTCTTTTAGAATCTATTTTAAGGTCTTACTACGGGTTTTTAAAGCTCTTAATACTGTAGCACCTTTTGATTGCCTGTCCTTTTATGTCCCCACAGCGTGCTCTCTGTTCCTCCACCGCGCTGTATCAAAGGTAGCACATGCTAGGAGCGGCATGACAAGTGTTTCTTTTTATGCACCTAAACTGTGGAATAATTTACTGATCACATTCGAGGCTGGGTTCTGTGGTCATTTTTAATTAAGTTTTAGTTTTTACTTTAGCATTATAACTTTGTGTAATTGTTTACTCTAGCCTATTATTCTCTTGATTTTCCCTATTTATTCACCACAGTGTTTCCCCCTACCATAGATATTAGTGGGGCGGGCCAAGGAACGGCAGACGCCAACATTATTACTTTGAGTTGATCAGGGAACGTGTAAACGCATGTCTATATCACCTCACGCAATTGTCAAAGCCGACACCAGATCAGCACTTTTAAACACGAGCCTACGACAATCACATTGAGAATAGGACACTGTAAAAGAAAGATGACTATAAAATAAGACTTTTTGATTGGATTTTTATTAAGCTGAGATGTCATTGATATTTGAATTAGGCTAATGTATGACACGTCATCATCTTAAAGCTAAATCCGAGACAATTTGAAATATTCAGTCTAACTGAAATAAATATGTAACCTTAAATAATGTAGACTAATTGTATACAAATTTTAGTGTGCAACACACTTAAAGCAAGTTTTTGTTTTGTTTCATTGTATTATTATACAAACCCCAATTCCAAAAAAGTTGGGACGTATGTAAAATGCACATGAAAGCAGAGAGCAGTGATTTGATTTATTTTTTACATATATTTAATTGAAAACAGTACAAAGATATTTAATGTTTTACCTCATCAACTTTATTGATGTTTGTAAATATACGCTAATTCAAAATTTGATGCCTGCAACACGTTCAAAAATAAGAATTTTTGGGACAGAGGCAAAAAAGTCTGGGAAGTTGAAAAACACTTTTGGAACATTCCACAGGTAACAGTCGATGCTATCATGACTGGGGTATAAAAGGATATCAAAAGACTCTTGATATCGTATTTTTCAGATACTCTTACAAGCGATACTATAACCTCTCAGCATTTTGAATGTACCTCTATGGGAATTGGGGGGTGGGACTAGATTAAGCTGGTAAATTACACGGGAATAGTATGGAACCCATGGCTGGCTAAATGGCTGTAAGTCATCAAGGGTCTGAGGTATCAAACGAGCCTCAAACCATCACTCTGCTGCCAGATATGCATGGATCACTAAGGGTTGTTTCTCCCGACTTATTTTCCTATTGAACTCTATGGAAAAATAAGTCAGGAAAAAACAACCCTTCAAGTGTTCCATCCATATCTACTGCTTATCTGGCAGCAGAGTGATGGTTGGAGTCTTGTTTGATACCTCAGACCCTTGATGACTTACAGCCATTTAGCCAACTAATGTGCATTTTACATACTGTCCCAACTTTTTTGGAATTGGGGTATGCAATTAATAATTATACTGCGCAACCCTCCCCCCCCCCCCCCCCCTTCTCCGAACCCTTTCTCCCCAAAGAATGCAACACAGGCCACTGGGTAACCAAAATAATAGCCTTTGTCACCCGTATCTTTTCTTTCACATCCTAATCAGAAAAGTATCACTGCTCACTTTGTCAAGGCTGGAAAAAAAATATCCTCTTTCCTTCGTATGGGACTATTATCCCTCAAGTGTTTTTGGAGTGAAATTCCTGTCTTTTTTTGGCTTTTGCCCACACTGTTTTTGGGGGGTATGCACCCTGGGCTATAACAATTGTATGAAGGGTAGTACTGTAAATAAAGTGTAATTTTGTAAGAGAATTGGGCAACTACATTGTATGGAGAGATCTGGTTAAGGTTTTTTGAGGACTGATGAGACAAGGTTAACAAAAACAATGCATGTTATTCAACTTCGGGCAGCAGCCCTCCTTTAGACAATCACAAAAAAACAGGAAAATAAATATAGCTCCTTTCTTGTAGAACTGAGTGAACAATATCAAATAGAACGCACATGACAATTTTGGTTGAAAAACCTTTAATTTGCCAAGGAATAAAAAACAATGCTTTGCCCTGAAATAAGTTCACAAGAAAAGAATAATACATGGATGAATATCTGAAATCTGAGTGGATTTGATTCTTTAATTCTCTTGCCATAGAAAAAGCAGGAGGCATGCTATACTAATATCAAATATCTTATTTACAAGGCCAACATAGTCTACTTTGGAGGGTATCAGCAAATGGACTATGAGCACAAATACAAAAATAAACATCCTTTGTGTAACCGACACCACACTGCTTCTTCCCACATTTTAAGGTACAACTGTAAAAGCTTCTGCGACCATCTGAATTGCTTGAAGAGGATCCACTACTTCTTTCATTTTGTCTTGTCTCAAGACCAGTCAGGTGCAATTCTAGAATAGAAAGAAAAAAATAAACTTGTTAAACTTGGGAAAACTGGTAGCACATCAGAGGTAAATGTACCTGAAATGTAGTGAAGGGTGAGGCAGGGGCTCAGTCATGGAGGTGTGACATTCAATTACAGTCACGCATTAACACAGAAAGAATTATTAAAACAATATCCATCTTCAAATGCATAAGATTATCAGGTGTGGATGGGTTTGAAAGTCTAGCGAACAAGCAAAGAGAGCATTTGAAAATCACTTTCAAACAATCAAGTAAACCAGTTGCAAATTAAATTAGATTGCCATTTAGGGTACCACAACTTCCTACAGTATACTCTCTCCATAGGTACTTATGCAACCATTTTGTTGTACATGTATTGTTTTATCTTACAAAGACTGGTCTTGATTTAGTCGATAATATTCCTGACAAGCGATTAATATGGGTTTAAAGGGTAGTTCCACCCAAAAACGACATTAACCTTATTTAACAGATGAAGGTGCAACTAATCTCTTTTTGGCTGGCCAAAAAAATATAATGTGATATTTGACTACTTGTATGTAACAAATACAAATGTAAGAATGCTACAAATAGAGTACCAATAGCTGATTATTAAAAAAAAAATAAAAAAAAATTAAAAAAAATGGGGTCACTTTAAAATAAAAAATTAAAATTATCAGTCAATTTAAAATGTTACAATGCAGTTTAAATCTGTTCAACCTTTTTTGG
Source organism: Synaphobranchus kaupii (assembly GCA_029718625.1). Classification (NCBI taxonomy): domain Eukaryota; kingdom Metazoa; phylum Chordata; class Actinopteri; order Anguilliformes; family Synaphobranchidae; genus Synaphobranchus; species Synaphobranchus kaupii. The sequence continues at coordinate 97,175,271 of CM056377.1, read as the reverse complement.
ATGTACTTTTCATTTTTATATCATATTATCATGGTTAAGGTAATGAAGCTGTTAAAGAATAAATCATTTTGGTGAAGCTTAATAAAAACAGAACTGATATCCAACAGCATTTTAGAAATGCCTGTTTGCCTGTAGCACCACCTGCTTGTTGGTATTAGGACAAGGTGGCACAATAAAATAAATAAAGGCTGCATGCTGTTCTTCCTCATCATCTTGGTTTCCAAGTAGCAAATACATTAGTTGAATGAGCCCATTTAAAAGTTTTCTAAAATCTGCCTATTTGAATAGTGGCACCTAAATAATCCATTCCGGATAGTCATTTTTACTGTGAAGCAACCTCACATTTTATGGTAGCATTCTATGGTAGCAATTTTATTTAAACCAAATCTGACACATGGGTGAGGTAAAAGTTATCTGCGTCTCAATTATCGGGAAATGTCATAAAAATGTTTATCAAACATCACTCCACATGACTCAACAAAGCAATTTATTTAAACCAAATCTGACACATGGGTGAGGTAAAGTTATTTCTGCGTCTCAATTATCGGGAAATGTCATAAAAACGTTTATCAAACATCACTCCACATGACTCAACAAAGCAATACATTAAACAGTCAGTCCATTTCAAACATACCTTGGTCGTGCTTTTACTTTCGAGGGGTAGGTTGGCTAAAGAAGCTTCCATTGAGGGACACATTCATCTTCAGTTTTGTCACAGTTCTTTGGGTGTCCATTTTGTGTTTTCGAGCCGTCAGAAAATATAAACTGCGAATTCGATCTGTGGCTTTCGGAAGATTCCTTACCTCCCTGCAAGAAAGTTATGCCAGATGAAAATTGTTATTTTATGTACTCACTCATGCATCTAGTCACCTTTTTTTAGCAGGCATAATCAATATGACATACTAACCAAAGCCCTCTGTTCGTCCTGTAGCAAGATGGCTAGGAGGAAACAGGTCTTGGTGAAAATGCTACCTCCTTTGTCTGCCACCTTATCGCCAGCTTTCTCTCTGTAGATCTGCAGCAGGTCCAACAGCGTGATCACTGAATTCTCCACAGCATAAACTGCTTCTGTGGTCTTGTAATACTGAAGGGGCACAAAATAGATGAATATGTAAAAAAATAATAAATTAAAAGAAATACAAATATACTACCTGTCAAACTGTCCACAATTTCGTGTGGAAGATTACCTTTCTAACTCTGCCCCATGAAGGAAAACGAAAATTAATAACACAACATTTGTATACCCTGAAAAAGACGCATAGCACAAATGAGCCAATTCTAACCCTGATAGGCAGTTTTATAGCTTGTGGAGACAACATACTTTTGACAAATTCAGAAGAATTTGGATTGCAAAGATGATCACTTCCCATACAGGGAACACTTCGATTGCAGCTCCTTATGAGAGTGAATATAACAAGAGTAGCTCCACTCTTCACAAGGTGCTCACAGCATTCAGGTGAAAGTCGGGTTGCGGGTCTCTAAAATATAATAGAAATCATCCTCAGTGATTAAATCCACACAATGAAAGTGTGTCTCAAATCCATACAAAGATGGCTAACGAAAATGAAAAACATATTACCCAAGTGCTTTAAAGCTGCAAGAATATAGGAGAAATGCTTGTATTGAAGAAGGTAATCTATGGCAACTGTGGTCTTGTTACAAAGTCTGTCCTCTTCTTTGACCTCTCGGTTTACTTTTCTGAAGCGATGCCTCATAGCAACAACTTTTGCTGTGTCGTTGGCCTTTCGTGATTGGTGCCCTCTCCACAATGCCTTCAAATAAAAAAATACTCTCATTTATATGAAAGCTAAACCATTACCATACACAGCACCTATTTTTGTGTTATTTTTAACATCTGAGCGAAGCCTAAATGTAGCCTCTTCCACAGTCATGGCGTACCTGGGCCTTGATGATTCCAAGTTGTACCCTCTGTTCTCGTTTCTTGTACAAGTATTTCTTTATAGCATGTTGGATGACAGTAGCAGCTGTGTTGCGCAGAGATAACCACACTCTAACTGCTCTCTGCACCTTTATGATCTTCACCTTCTTTTCAAGGTACCTCTTCTTCTGTAGTTTAGCTCTGATCCACCTCTGGCAAAGGGGGGGGGGGGAAAGAATCCTCACTCACACACAACCTTGCTGTCATTTCACCATCCTCCAAACACCACCTGACAGAATTCAAAATGGCTAACACCGCACTGCAGCAATAATACTGTACACTGAGCTTCTAGCTCTGATCTATTGATTACATGTCATTACCATCCCCTAAAACACGGTGATCTGCAAACCAGGTACCTAATTACAGATTCTGCATTTAGTAAAGGGACACTTACAAAACCGTTTCCTACAACAATTAATTATGTATTCAGCACATCTTCATTTGAAATACTCACATAAATAAGTACCAATAATGAAGTTATTTATTGTACCGGTTCTTTTCAGTGTACCTGAATGTAAATAACATAGTGCAACTGTCTCTTAGCAGACTTCAGGGCCCAATGAGCCCGGAGCCCTCTCTGAATCTTCATAGCACAAAGGTTGTGGTAAACTGCTGCTGAGAAGCGTTGTCTCCTCCTGGCTTGGGCCCTCTCTTTAAGCTACAGAAGAAAAATGACATGGTCATTGCATGTCCTTCAATGACTGCCTGACTTTGTCATGTGTGCATTAAAAATCTAGCCTAACGTTCTAAAGTTTTCTGTGTTTAAATACATTATTTCTTACTTCTGAATTATCCATTGCTCAGGTTTTGAATTTTAGAAAAAAATTACCACAGATGATTAATGCTTTGTAGCAAGAGATGATCATTTATAGAAAGTAAGTACCACTACCAGTTCACCACAGACCTTCTGTGTGGTGGAAAACTGATGTAGGTTCCCCCATATTGCACAGCGAATGCAGAAATACCTCAGCATTCCTGGCACTCCTGTTCAAGGGGAGCGTGTTTTTTCCTGCCCCGGGAACATTTTAAGTAAAAATGCGCACCATTTGCTTCTAACCATGCGGATCGTCTTGTGCTTTTGACAATTAATCTCTGACAGGGAGGTGCCAATACAGGTAGCCAAACTGAAACAGAACTGGTGTTCATGACTTTGACAATAGCCAATTTTGTTCCCCGGGTCATTCTTACAGAATGAGAATGTCATAGTCAATATAAAATAAGGGTTACATTTTTAGGTTAAAATACATAATCTTCACTGCTTTTTGTTATGACATGATAGTTTAGCTTTTTATTTATTCCAGGTCACTGTTAAAAACGACCGTTTTGTAACTATCATTCAACAATTTCCATAACTCGCATAACAAGCATCCTAGGCGCCTAAAAGAATCCTATACATTTTTATGGCAATGCAATAATCATGCAAATCCTGCAATATACTGTACGTACATTCAAGTATAATCAAATCTTTTTTTTTTTTGGAACACAATATTCAAATGACATGTTTCGTTCTAGTTGACAACCCTAACACAATTCAACCTATAAATGTACACAATGGCAGAACACTCAATTTCCCCTTATTTTTTCCCTCTTGTTGTTGATGCATATGCGGTTCAACACATCTGAAATAAAATAAAATAGAGATAGCTAAAATTATCATTCATGAGAGCTATCCTATTAAAATGAATTTGCAATTGCTAAATAAATAAACTCACTGATGTATCTAACTAGACTCATTAATTCAAATGTACCGTTTACATTTGTTTTGACGTGATGTAGACAAAGCCTATTAAAATGACTGCATTTACCGGTCGTCTGACAAGCCATCCACGGCAGAACGCTTGAAGAGTGGTGACGGCAGTCTTCATGTTCTTAAAGTTCTCCAAATCCTCTTTTCCTCTTTGCAGTGCTCGACATGTTTCTGTAGGACCAAGACGGAACTCCTCATTCGCTGGTAAGCTTTCCTTTGCACGTATCCCCGATATGATGACTGAATCACGCAGGCAGCTTTCTGTGCCTGTGAAAATTTCAAAACAATGGAATTATAATGTTCATGTGGACGTACGAGGAAAATATGGCAAGTTATTGTGTGGCATACATCCATGACAAGCATTACCTTCTGTAGGTTCAACATGACACTACGACCTCTCCAAAACGATTGAATTTTAACTGTTGATGACCTCATTTTCAGGAAGTCATGACGCACTCTCCTGGCATCAAGCGTTTCCCTCCATCTTCTCTGGATTATGCATACACTTTCCTGGATCTTTTGGAACCTAACAAAAACAATGTTAGGTGGATGCATATTTAAATGTAATGCAATCCATTCCTGGATTTTTTTCAACACAGTTTTATACATCAGATATTCTTTGTTTTTGGCCATGAACTGTCAGGCACTATATTTAAGATATAAAAAGTAAAAGTAAATGTACAAAATATGGAAATCTCAAAACATGACTGGTGAAGGTCCTTTAAACAACAATTTACCGTTTAGAAGCAGGGCATACGGTTAACATAACTGCTAACAAGTGTATGTTACCTATTCCGATGAAGTCTTGTTTGCATACACCTGCGGACAATTGCGATGGCTTTTTGTTTTGCAATAAACTCCTGGCGTGCCATGTTTCCTCTGAACCATGCTTGAATTTTAAGGGCTGCTTGCAACTTCTTGGAATGCCATCGTGCTTGGTGTCCACGGAATGCTGCCTATTTGGGAGTGAAGCAATTAACATTGCTGTACAATAAAGGAAAAATTGGGAGAACTTACGCTCCATCACAAAATGGCAAATCTTGACAAATATGCTAAAGGAAGATCAGCATGCAATTACAATGCATAAACACAACTGGTTGTACAGTGGTATGCAGACATTTTGGGCAAACCATGCTTTGTTAATTTTCTGTAGGGCACAAACTTTAACATGACATTTCTGTACATTGATTGCTTTATATTTGCTGAAATTAACAGATTGAAATAAAATAACTGTAAATGTAGCATGTGCAAAAGCTTTGGCACCCTGTCAGTCAGTACTTGGTAATACCTCCTTTGGCAAAAAACACAGCTTCCAAACATTTCTTGTAGCTTGTAGTCTTTCTATTCTGGCTTTAAGAATGTTTCCCCACTCTTCCTTGCAGAACCCTTCTAGTTCAGTAAAGGTGTTAGGCCATGCAATCCATGGTCGAGATCTCCCCACAGATTTTCAATAACATTCTAGTCTAGGGACTGTGATGACCATTCCAAAACCTTCATAGTTCCTTTATAGTTTATAGTTCAGTTGTGGTTTTTTCATAGTTCATTGTTGATTTTGAGGTATGATTTGGACCATTGTCTTGTTGAAATATCCAAACTTTTAAGCTTCAATTTCTACTAGACTCTGGGACATAAGCTTCTAAGATTTGTTGGTATTTTTTTGAATCCATTCTTCATTCCACCTGCCCCATATTTCCCATAACACTGCCTGCCACACAACCCCAAAGCATAATAGATCCACCCACTTGCTTTATGGTTGGCAAGGTGTTCTTTTCTTCAACTGCTTCCCCTGCTTTTCTCCAAATGTACTGTATCTTTGGTGGTTGTGGCCAGTTATTAAAACTTTTTGCTTCATCGGTCCACAGCACTTTGTTCCAAATGGAAATGGTATGAACTGTTAATGCGGTATAAAGGGATCTAGTGAAGGTGAAAGTGTTAAAATAATGCTCATCTACTGATTTCTCCACTTTATTAAACGAACTCTGATTCCGATTACAGATCTCACCATTTTGTGAAGTCCAAACCACATATCCTGTGCTGAATTCAGCGTTCTATTCAGCCTACCTAGCATGCAGCTATCTAAAGCAATAATTAAACATAGGCTATCGTTTGGCTAATACTAACTTAGTTTAACGTTGTTGATTCACATAAACTTGAGATTATAACCCAATCATGTGTAGCGGATAGTTTATTTCATAGTCGATTGCATTTTGCTAACGTAGTGTACTGGCACCTGTCACCTTGGCATTTTAATGCAGAGTGAAAGGTTTGTTTTTCCTGGTAGCTTAACCACAGTAGCCTAGCTGGCTTATGCTTTTGTCATTCTTTGTTAGGAAGTTGTCTGTGCTAACGTTATTAAGACATAAATCATAACTCGTTGAATAATGTTGAATGGAGTGATTAGTAGGCTAGATGAGTATTTAGCTAAAATATAGGCAAAAATTTAAACAGCGCTAAAAATATGTTTTGTTAACAAGTCAATTGTAGCCTATTTTGTAACTTAGACAACATAACGTTATGTGACAGCATTTGGATTTGGATCAGAGACGGGAAGCATAGGCAGCATTTGCGGTTTCATTCGTTTCACCTGAAACGTGCCTCTCAACTGAAAGGGGCCTCGCCTCAATCATAAACTGAAAAAAGTATATATATAATTTAAAAAATAAAAATCAGTGAATAAAAGAACCCGACCCTGTAGTTTTCCCATTCAGTCACTGTAGGCGCTGTTCCTTACTCAAGCTATTTCAGTGCTTCTCCTTATTTTTCTAGTCTATGGATCTGCAGATACCACACAGAACTGTGGCAGTCTGGCAGGTAGGCCTACTCACTTGACTATTTCTGACCCACAGCAAAACACTTGCTGATAGCTACGATGTCAGAATGATCACATACAAGTACATTCATAATACAACGGAACAGGTATGTGCATAATTCGGATAAAATACGTAGCCCAATGTATTTATATATCTTAAAAAGTAACGTTACATGTGTTTTTACATAACAGCAACGTAGGCTATTACAGCCGCGATAGCGCTGTGGAAACATCAACGTTGCTGGGCAGTGGCAAAATGGAATAAGAAGCTCTTCAACATTCAACAGAAACCAGTTGTAGAATCGTTATGAAGTAGGATATTTGGTTCCTTAATCTGTTTCAGAGATTTGTAGAAAAAAATGTTAACGTTATACCGAAAGTAGCTAGGTTACATTGGGTAGGCGTAGCCTACGCAAAGGAAAATGCACCGAATGTTTATTTGTAACAGTTTCAACTTTTTAATAATAGCCTATAGGAACAAACGTTTACGTGGTGTGTAGAAACGGTAGATTTTATGCACGTTATTGTGTGACTGTGGCAAGATGGTTGTAAACGGGTTTGGGCTATTTTATCGTGCAGTGCAACTTGAGAGGTTGATGCGTGCACAAGCTGCGACTCTGCAACAATCTTTCATTGGAATTTTGAGGGTTTAAAGTTGTTTACAATTTCAGAGAAATATGAATAGGCTACTATAATTGGGACATTGACGACTAGGCTAGCACCGTAGATAGGGCTAATAGTCATCGTGTTCGTGGCGAAAGAGCGCATTGCGCTTGATGCAGCATTTGTTGTACTCCAATGGCAATGATTATTATTTTTGAAAGCTAAAGTGAGTATGATCATTTCAGTTGCAGATGGAAGTAGGCTACGTCGTTAGCTATGGAATTTCTCGTCGGCATTTTTCCAGGGTTGTTGACAGAACGTTAAGTGATTCAAAAATCAGCTAAGTGCTCACACTGAGCATTCTCACCGTGAGCTAGCCTAGTGCACGTGCCCATTGACCCCCATTCATTTTTTGGCGATAAAATGTCAAATATCTCAAAAAGTGTATATGGTATAAAGGTAAAAAGTAATAGCAACCTGGAGGGGGTATAAAGGTATAAAATGAAGTATGAATGGTATCGATGGTGTGAACGGTGTAGGAGGAGATAGGTTTTGAAAAATCGGCAGAAGAATAATAACGGTCAGTCTGAGCGATAATAGGTGTGGTTTTTCAACCACACCTAATTAGCAACGAGATGTTTTCTGTTCAAATAGAACTATCAACGAGCAGTTCTGCATGGCAAACTACATGCCAAAATGGCCTCGGAAGGATATTTCAATTTCAGCTGATTAAGCCTATAAAAATCAATAAATATAAATGTAACTATATATAATAATTCTTGGTAACCATGGTATAAGCGCAATAATGACCTCGGAGCCGGGCATTACACAGTTTAAATGCCCTTCGCGGAGGGAAATTGCCCCGCAATAATTACCTCTGTGTCGGGCATTTAAACTGTGTAATGCCTGGCACCGAGGTCATTATTGCTTACTAAACCATCCATTTTCTTCTTCTTTTTTGAGGGGGGAAAAAATGTGGTGTTTTTTTTGAGGGGAAAAAAACTAACTATTCGAATCTGAATTTAGGATCTGAATCCCAATCCAACAAACAAAGCTTCGGAGCTCCGAAGCATTCGGCTCAGCCCTACATTTTTGGTAATTACAGTTGTCCGGCAAGCAGTCCATTCATGTTGAAACCTGCTGTCCAATCTGTCTTTAAACCAATTCGTTCCCGAAAATCTGACCCCCTCCTGAAATTAGCACCTATGTTTACTCCAGTTTTCAAGTGACCGTTATCCAATTCCCATTTATTTTTCTTTCTGTGAAATAGCGCTGGTGTAACGGGTCGCTGTGAAATGTCGATGTGGTTATGGTTAAGCCATGGTTTTGAAAACTTGTTTTGAAAACAAATTTGGCGCGAATTGCTGGTTTTAGAATGCAGAATTTGAGGGTATTAAACATAGTCTATGGTGCTGTATTTTTCTCAGATCAGTTCTTTCTATGATTGCTACCAACTAAGCATGACCGTTCCCCGACATTTTTCAAAATAAGTTACACACTCCAGCTTTAACTTCCACTTTTCAACTGGTAGGGTGCCTAAACCTGTGCACATGACACATTTAGTTTTATTCTTTTCAAGCTGCAAATAAATAGTAATTTTGCATTTAAATTTGCAGAATGTTTAAGTTTGTACCCTTGCAGAGGCTGTGTTAAGATCTTTTCATGTAGAGATTCAACAAAACATGGATTTTACCAGGGCTGCCCAGGACCGGGACTTTTGCATATCACAGTATGTACGATGTCAGAGTTAAGTTTTTCCACAATAAGGCAATTATCTTTAAAGCATGTAACAAGTTACTGGCCTGAAAGATAATTGCCTAATTGTGGAAAACGTGGCCACTAATTGTGCAATATTACAAATTTACCTGTATAAGAATTGCAGACCTCTTCAACTTGAGGTACTTTTCCCTTTGATTCCTACCCAACACACATGCCTTGTAGAAGTCCTGTATTTTTGCAACAGAGACCCTTTGTTGCAGGAGTTTTTGTCTGTCCACCATTCCACGATAAAAGGCCTGTTACGAAAACGGTACAAATTATGGAGAAAAAAAACTTACCAAACAACTTTTTTTTTGCACCAAATATACAAACCCCAATTCCAAAAAAGTTGGGACAGTATGTAAAATGCAAAAAAAAGCAGAAAGCAGTGATTTGTAAATTATTTTACACTTATTTAATTGAAAACAGTACAAAAAGAAAAAAAAGATATTTAATGTTTTACCTTATGAACTTTATTGATTTTTGTAAATATACGCTAACTCCGAATTTGATGCCTGCAAAACACCCGTTTGGAACATTCCACAGGTAAACAGGTGATGCTATCATCACTGGGTATAAAAGCATATCAAAAGACTCTTGATATCTATTTTCAAGTAGTCTTACAAAAGGTACTATAACATCTCTGCATTTAAATGGATTTCTATGGGAATTGAGGGTCTGGGACTAGATTAAGCTGTAAATTACACGGGAATAGTATGGAACTCATGGTTGGCTAAATGGCTCTAAGTCATCAAGGGCCTAAGGTATCAAACGAGCCTCAAACCATCGCTCTGCTGCCAGAAATGCAGTAGATATGGATGGATCACTTGAAGGGTTGTTCCTACTGACTTATTTTTCCAGAGTTCAATCACAAAATGAGTCAGGAGAAACAACCCTTAAAGTGATCTATCCATATCTACTGCATATCTGGCAGCAGTGATGGTTTGAGGCTCGTTTCATAACTCAGAACCTTGACGACTTAGAGCCATTTAGCCAACCATGGGTTCCATACTATTCCTGTGTAATTTACAGCTTAAAGGGGAATTCCACCCAAAAACAACATTAACCTTATTGAACAGATCAAGGTGCAACTAATTAAGTCTTTTTTTGTGGCTGGCCAAAAAAAATTATTTTTTATTTTTATGAGTTATTTGAATATAAAGTTGAAAATTCGGTAGAGGTATACGTCAAAATGGCGTATACCTCTACCACTTGCTTTTTTTTGAACTACGGTGTTTTCAAGTGGGCGTGTAAATTACATAGCAAGTAGGCGGAGCCAGCAAGGGAAGAATCTCAATGTTCTGAATAGGGACGGTTCTGTGGTAGGGACACATCGTAGATCAAGCTAGCGATCATTGCCATTTTATTATAATGTCAGAAAATTACATTGATAGGCTACATTGTTTCCTAAAGATGTTTTGGCAAACTAAATCAAACAGGACTCGAGTGCTGTCGGTTACAGACTGGAGCTCCTGGAGCTCCTCCGGTATTCCCCAATTCCCTGATTCCCTACATCTTCCGCTGCCTTATTGAATCACCCAGTAAGGAACCATGTTACATTATGATCCATGCCCATTAAGTAGACTAACATTAGCTAGCTTTTTTCTGGGCTAGTGCGTTAGCTGTTGTTAGCAACGGGTTTCTTGGCATCAAAACAAATTGTTTTTTAAATGTTTGCCATGGAGGCTATAGTAGCTAACCTTACATTTGTTAATGGAAGGAGGTCGAATATCGGGGTGATAAATGCGTCGTTCCATGTTTTTACCGACATCAGTGCGTTCGAATTGCACTGGAAAAGTTTTGGCTTTGCTAGTAAACATAGCTAAAACGGCTAACAAGTAGCCTACAACAATGACGTTTTAACTTTTAATGGTCTATGTTTAATATTCTGTATCGGCATGTTGGTCGATACAAAATCATTTCATTCTGTAACGTTATTCAGTGTGACTGGCGTTGTCTGACTCCGCCCATAAACTGTAAGCGCTCTTGGCCATTGTAGTTCACAGTAAAGCAGGTACCCGGTACATGCGCAGTCGTTTGGGGCTATATCTCTCACTACAGGTAGAACGTTGGCTGAGAGCTCATTTTAATCAGGAGGAGAGATACTTTTCTACAAACCAAACATCATTTTTGGGTGGAATTCCCCTTTAATCTAGTCCCATCCCCCAATTCCCATAGAGTTCCATTCAAATGCAGAGGTTATAGTATCGCTTCTAAGAGTACCTGAAAATAAGATATCAAGAGGCTTTTGATATCCTTTTATACCCAGTCATGATAGCATCACCTGTTTACCTGTGGAACTTCCCAGTCCTTTTTTTTTGCCCGTCCCAACTTTTTTGGAACATGTTGCAGGCATCAAATTCTGAATTAGTGTATATTTACAAAAATAAATAAAGTTGATAAGGTAAAACATTAAATATCTTTTCTTTGTACAGTTTTCAATTAAATATATGTAAAAGAGAATTTACAAATCACTGCTTTCTGCTTTTATTTGCATTTTACATACTGTCCCAACTTTTTTTGAATTGGGGTTTGTACTTTGGTTGAATGCATGCTCTATGACAACACAAACTACGCATGAATCAAACCACCATAAAAGCATTCCATACCTGAATTGTAACTGCACTCCTCTTTAACCTTTGGAATTTTTTGTATTCAATACGACCACGTACTGCTGCTTGAAGAGTCAGGATACTTTTCAGAATCTTTACGTAAACACATCGCTGGTCCTTCATGACTTGCTGGGCTCTGAAGTGCTTCTGCAGAGTCAGAGCAGCTGTCCGGTACCTCAGAAATGGTCTTCTTGCTGTCCACATTCTGTAATGAGTCTGTATCTTGACAGCACTTGACCGGAGATTCAAAAACCTCTTGCGATGCCTGAACATTCGCAGTACTGACTGGATCTTGACTGCAGCACGCCATCGTGCAACAAGTCTCCTTGCCAACATGCCACGAAAAGCTGACTGCAATGTCAGCGTTGCTTGCCTGACAGCAAGGTATTCAGCTTTCTGTTTATTAGCCAATCGGCATGACTTGTACCATCGTTGGATCCGCACTGAGGAGGTTTGCATCTTAGTGTATCTCATTCTGGCATGGTAACATCTAAATGCAGACTGAATTACTACTGAGGCAGACCTCTGCTGCAAGAAGCAGTGGCGTTGCACACACATTCTCAGGAATGCCTGGACTTTCAGGGCTGCTCTTTTTTGTTTCACCACTTCCCTTGCTCGCATGTGACGGAAAGAAGCCTGAATGCAAATTGCCGACTTCTTAATTTGTTGGTACAACAGCACTTGTGAGTCTCTCAGTCTCTGAGCTCTGAATCTTTGTTGCAGAACAGTAGCAGCCCAGCGCTGCCTTCGGAAAGTCACCTGTTGCATGTGCATTCTAAAATGGGATTGTATGACCGTAGCGGCTTTATGCAGTTGAACTATGTTCTGACGAGCTCTTCGTCCCCGGAACGCTGCCTGAATAGTAATGGCAGAATATCTTAATGTTAAGAATTTCTCTCGATCTTGTTTTCTCTGTTTGTAAGATCTATAATGTCTCTGAATGAAGACAGCAGCCAATCTCATTGCTTGAAATGTAACCACCCCTCTATGCCTTCTAAATTCTGCCTGGAGCACAGTTGCAGCTGCATGTTTTTGTTGCATCTCCCTCCTTGTCTTGTGACCTCTATAAGCAGCCTGCAGGGTTACTGCAGCAGAGCACACACGTTGATGGTGTTCTTTCTGTTGTCGTACAGCAGTTACAGAACGGTACCTTCGTTGAATGGCGAGGACAGATGATTTCAGAGAAAGATACTCTATGCGTGCCCTGTTTGTTCGGAAACATCTTTGAATAGCACTGGCAGCCTCCTGCATTTGTTTTATACGCTTCCTGGTCTTCATTCCACGGAAAACAGCTTGAATTGTGATAGCAGCCATCTTCTTTTCTCTCAGAGTTCGGACTGCTGCTTTCATCATTTTTTGGGTTCTGAAATGTCGTTGGACAACTTTCGTGGCACACTGCAGCCTATGATAGTATGATCTTACCAAGTGCCTTCTAACTTGAGCTTGAATCATCACAGCTGCTCTGTGTTGCATCTGCAAATGCTGTCGAGCCTTCATTCCCCTGTAAGCTGCTTGTAAGATAATGGCGGACCTGCACTTCATCAGGTACTCTTTCCGTTGTGTTCTCATAGCTACCAGAGCTCGATATCTTTGTTGAACAAGCACTGCACCTGCTCTGAGAGAAAGAAAGTGTTTCCTATCTCTGAATGTGCAAAAGCTTCTCTGGATGATTGTGGCAGCTCTGTGCATCGCGCCGACCTGCTGCCTAGCTCTGTATCCCCGGAAAGCTCTCTGAATGACAAGAGCAGCAGTCTTCTTTGACCTATACTGCTGCATCAGCGAATCTCTTACTCTGCAAGCTTTGTACCTCTCTTGCACAACCATGGCAGCCCGTCGCATCTTCTTGAAACGCATGTAACACTGGTACATTCTGAACTGGGACTGAATCACGGTGGCAACCGAATGCATTTTTCTCATCTCATTTCTTGTCTTATTACCTCTGAAAACTGACTGGACCACTATGGCACTATGACGGAGTTTCAAGAAATGTTCATGGTCCGTTTTTCTTTTTAGATGGGCCCTGTATCGTCCCTGTATAACAGTTGCAGCTAGCCTCTTGGCTTTAAAGGCCATCCTTGTTCTGTACATTTGAAAAGCTGCTTGAATCACTGTGGCTGCTTTATGTTTCTTTTGTACTTCTCTCCTAACTTTCATGCCCCTGTACACAGATTGCACTGTGATGGCCGCAGCTAACAAAGAACGATATCTCTTCTGTTGTAGCCTGGCAATTACAAGAGCCCTGTACCATTGCTGAATTCGGATAGCAGCCGATTTCATAGCAAGATACCTCTTGTGCTCCCTGTAAGCTATATATCTCAGCTGAATTACTTTGGCAGCATCTTGCATCATTTTTACTTGTTTCCTTGTTATCATTCCACGGTAAGCAGACTGGATGCAAACTGCAGCTTTTTTCATAGCCGTGTATTTAGAGATCGCAACATTCCTTTCCTTGTTGGCTCTAAACCGCTGACCGACAACAGACGCTGCCCAGCGTAGTCTCTGTAACTTTACAACCTCTGTATGTCTGCGGTAATGTGCCTGAATCACAGTTGCTGATCTATGCATTTTTTGGACTTGGAGTCTAACTTTCATACCTCTATACACAGACTGCATAACAACAACGGAATCCCTGAACTTCAAGTAATTTTTGCACACTTGTCTTCCTTTGACATAAGCTCTGTATTGCTGTTGTATAACAGATGCTGCACACCTGGCTGTAGCAAAAGTCACCTGTGCTTTATGCCTTCTGAAACATGCTTGAATGATTGTTGCTGCTTTATGCATTCTCCTTATATTCCTTCTTTCTTTACAGCCCCGATAAACAGCCTGAATCCTTATGGTCATTTCTCGCAGACGACTATAGTGCCGTTGACAAGACTGGGTGAGTAAACGTGCCCGGTAATGTTTCTGGAGGACAGTAGCCGCACTTTTGATAGACAAAAATCGTTGCCTACAAGTGAAAGCTTTAAATGCTGCCTGAATCAGAGTGGCTGCTCTGTGCTGCTTCCTCAGCTCTTGCCTCGCTTTCATGCCACGGAATCCTGCCTGCAGAGAAATGGCAGCTTTCCTCAGTAGCAGATAACGCAGACGTGTCGTCCTCCCCAACCTGTGGGCTCTGTAACAGCTCTGTATCGTCAACGCTGCGCTTCTCTTCAACTTGAACTGTGACTGCGCTGCATACCTACGGTAGTAAGACTGTATCAATACAGCAGCTTTATGCATTCCCGCAATCCTCATTCTCTCGGCTCTTCCCCTCCACGAAGCTTGAAGTACAACAACGGAGTGCCGGAGTTCCAGGTATTCTTTTCTCAACTTCTTACCCAATAAAATAGCCTTGTACTGCTGCTGGAGAGCAAGAGCTGCTTTTCTTAAAGACAAAAATCTCTTTTGGGCTACAAACATCCTGAAAGCCGTTTGAATCACAACCGATGCCCGCTGTTGCTCCTTGATTGCTTTGCGCACCAAGTATCCACGGAATACTGCTTGCAAAGTAATTGCGGCATGTTTCTTTTCCAGATACTGTTGCCTTTCACTTTCTTTTTGCTTACAGGCCCTAAACCAATGCTGAATTACAATGGCAGCTTGTCTCATTTCTATGAATCTTCTTCGGAGAATGTTTCCCCTGAATGATCTTTGGATAGCAATGGCAGAAGAGTGCTGTAGTTTTAAAAACCGAAAGGTGCGTCTGTCTTTGTTACCTCTGTACCATGCCTGCATATTGACAGTTTTCCGTTGAATGTTTTTGTACCGTTTTCGGCATTTCACCATCCTGTACCATGACTGTATCTTTATAGCAGCAACATTTTGTTGGGCACGTTTCCGTTCTTGCCATTTCCGGAATGCACTTTGTATCACAGTGGCAGCATTGGTCTTTTTTACCCATGTTCGAGTCTTCCATTTCCGATAACTTTTTTGGATTTTAATGATGGAACATCTGAGGAGGAGATATTTTTCACGTTCTTCTTTGGCCAATAACCAAGAGTATCTGTGCTTTTGAATTGTTGCTGCCGCCCACAAAATCCTTCTGAAAGCAGTCACTGCCATTTTCATCCGTAGACGAGCTTGTATCATGACAGTGTAGTATTTTAACCTCTGGAATTTCCTTATGGCCAAGAGTTTCCTCCACTGTGCCTACAGAAACAGAATTTGAAATAAGATAAAGGATGAAACAAACAGGGTTCCTGGAACTGCTAAAAAGTTTTTTTTTAAAAAGAAAAAAAGAAGAAGCCCAGTACTGCAAATGCATTTGCCTCACAGTGAAAGAGGTCTATCGCAGTCCAGCTGCAATCCACCGTGTTTTAATACTAAAGACAAGGCGTTTTATAGCTGCAGTTAAAGCTGGAGCAGGCAAATTTCCCAACCGTCACAATGTTGTGAAAACATTTTGAAAGTCATAACACCGGTTGGCCCTGCCCACAGAGAAAGAGACACACCCGCCCCACCACCACCATTGTCAGTGAAATATTTTTTATACATGTTTATATTGTTGGACAAGCCTAACCTCTATCCCAGATTTGCAGTTACCCGATACACCTAGCCCCAATTCTGTAACGTGACTCTGCATCTCATTTCACAAGAGGACCTTTATCTGGTTTTAATTGAAAAATAAAAGGAGAAAAAAAGGAGCAAATGTCTCCGATAGCCAGTTTTATTCAAACACTACAATTGACAGTGATGGCTAGCTGAATTATATAGCTAGCCTCATATATAAACATATACTGGGCTCTAGTCCCATTCGGAGATGCAGGAACGGGTGAAACTCTCAACTTTATTTTGCATCTAACTGCATTGTTGTGAACACGCAAGGTCAATCTCATCGTTGATTGGTTCACAACGTGAACTGGCCTATCTCTTTGATTGTTTCACGTCATGAGCCATATTAGTTAGTTTAATATAGTTATTTAACTAACAGTGTATGGTGCTGAATTTCACTCACAGCAGTTATTTCTATGATTGCTACCAACCATGACCGTTGACTGTGCCTTTAAATTTTTAATATATGGTCACATATCCTTTGTATGCCATGACTTCCTGATGTCTATGACCCAACAACATCAAAAGAATCTTGATATCTCAATTTTCTGGTACTCTTACAAGCGATACTATAACGTCTCTGCATTTGAATGGATCTCTTTGGGAATTGGGGGGTGGGACTAGATTTAGCTGTAAATTACACTGGAACAGTATGGAAACACATGATTGGCTAAATGGATCTAACTCGTCAACGGTCTGACGGATTAAACGAGCCTCAAACCATCACTCTGCTGCCAGATATGCAGTAGATATGGATGGATCACATGGAGGGTTGTTTCTTCTGGCTTATTTTTTTCCATAGAGTTCAATAGGAAAATGAGTCAGGAGAAACAACCCTTAAAGTGATCCATCCATATCTACTGCATATCTGGCAGCAGAGTGATGGTTTGAGGCTCGTTTGATACCTCAGACCCTTGATGACTTACAGCCATTTAGCCAGCCATGGGTTCCATACCATCCCTGTGTAATTTCTATTTTAATCTAGTCCCACCTCCCAATTCCCATAGAGATCCATTCAAATGCAGAGAGGTTATAGTATCGCTTCTAAGAGTACCTGAAAATAAAATATCAAGAGTCTTTTGATATCCTTTTATACCCAGTCATGATAGCATCACCTGTTTTTTATAATCAGTTCGGCTTTAAGACTTATCCACAGCAAGTAAAATGAAGGCCAAAATTTCTGTGAATTGTAATTCCGTTACTGTGAGATTGCCCATATATTGTCGCAAGCTTCATGGCAAAGGTGGGGTTATGAAACAACTAGAAATTGCACATACTTGGATGACTGTTGCTGCAGAGTCCCGTAAAGTTTGCCATTTCTCCATTTGCAACTGTCGCAGTTCTTGACGTGCTGAATAGCTGCGCCAGACAGTCTGAATAACAATTACTGCTGCATTCTGTCTCTCTCTCCTTCGTCTTTGAAGGAACCTTTTGACAGCAGACTGAATTGTAGCGGCAGCTGCGTTGCTTTCCTACAAGTCCATGGCACCAATGAAAAGGGGAAGAAAAAAAGAAAAGAAAAAAGAATTACAAAACAGCTTGATGAAATATAAAAAAGGGCACATTCAGTGTTTTTTATGACGCGAGCACACCTTGTAACGCTTCAACTCTGCTTTCAGTCTGTACTTTCTCCATGCTCCTTGAATAATCCTAGCTGCTCTGGTCTCATTTCGCAGATCCAGAAGCCGAGCACAAAGGAACGACAAGTAGCACATTACCACCTGAAATTGAAGAACATATCAGCATCAGTATTAAGAGGAATATTCACACTCAAATCATCAGCACAATTTGCAAAAATTCATCCATATAATCGTAATTTAGTACAAAATGCCAAAGTATACATTTTATACAAAGTAAACAAAAAGGAAATGATTTAACTTTTCTATTAATAAATTTGAAAAGAGTAACTATATTTATCTTGTGGTTTAATGAACACGATTACAAAACCAAGAGGGGAAAAAAGCGAGTCACAGTCTTTAATACATAGAACAATGTATCACTGAAGAAAAGAAACAAGCAGAGCAAAAGCCAAACTTACTTTTTCATTTGGAATAGTGTTTGACATATCAGCTGGATTTATCATGGCAGGAACTCCTCCAAGATAAGAGACTGCCGCGTTAACCAACTGAAAATTTTTCTTCTCATTCTCTAGAAGCTCTGTGAAATCCACAGATGCTTCTGTACCTGTTCGTGAGGCAACAAGCAGAAAATATTATGAGGCAGAATTCACCAATTCTCTCTCAGAATAGCCAGCAATCCAACTGCTCCAATATTAAGAAAAATATGAATTTTTAGTATGTGCCATTTACCAGTTCGCAGCCCAGGCCACACGTCAAAAGAGTTATCAGAGTCGCTTGATGAACAATTCAGCCCAACCCTGCCTTGCTGTCCACACTCCACAGTCTGCGTTGTTTTCTGACACACTGCTCCCAATGGCAGATGGGAAGGATGATAATGATGGATGAGGTAACAAAGAATCTGCCCATCTGAGAATGAGACTGTGAAGTTCTCCGCCTTTAACAGAAAGAAAATCCACAGAAGAGAATGAGAAATAGAACATTACTTCTGATCATAGCTGCACATCTCAATGCCTTGGAAAGAACATTCATAGGGATCAATTTATAGTACAAAATGAAAATCAATTAACTAACCTTTGTGTTGTAAAAAACTGAAACGGTATTGACCCAGTCCATCAACAGTGTGATTTTTGTACTGCTGTGCTGGAATGAAGGTTTTTTTTCCTTTGGCTTCTCAGCCACATCCCGATTGGCCCTCAAAGCATCCAGTTTCTGCCTGGTTCTCCATGTTCTTTTGAGGAAACCTATTTCCTCCTTGAGTTGTTCTTCATCCAGCAAAACTTCAACCTAAAAATGTAAAGATAAGACTTAGATGACAAAAGAAATGGTCTTTTTCAGTCAAATAAAATATAGGGAATTGAATGGTATACCTGAAAGGCAAAGATGATTTTCCATAGCACAGTCAGTGTCTTTTCTCGGTGTCCGTCCACAACATCTCTGGACTCAATAGCACAACCTGCAATCATTTTACAAGGAATTACATTTATGGCATCTTTACACAGAATGGATGATTGGAAACTCAATTAAAAATGGAGAAAATAAAGTTCATTGCCATTTCTATCTCGACTGTCTAAGTTTCGTCAAACCTGGAGACTAATTTCTACTATGCATGGTAAAAGTTCAAGTCTTGACCACTTATTCAAAGCCCGCTGAACACACTCAACCTGTGGGTTCAGATCTGAGGCCACATACTCTGAGTTAGGGATGTCCCGATACGATCCACGGCATCGGGCCGATACCGGTCCAGAGCGCTGGATCGGATATCGGAGGGGAGAAAAAAATATGATCCGATACGCGCAGCGTGTCACATAACAACAGTAGTAACTGTTGCTATGTCCGTCAAAGCAAACATGGCATTCTCAACCATGAAAGTAGGCTACTTTTTGGAAAAATGGTAATTTTAGGAACTTTTGGAAAAATTGATCTTCAATTTCATATTTGTAGTGTAGCTAGTTTAAATGCTAGCTGAAATGATTCAATGTAGATTTTATGACGCTAGGCAGCATTATTTCCATCACAGCATGTTGTCTCATTTGCTAGATAGCTACCACAGTGACAGTGGAAACCTAACGGAACAGACATCAGCAGAGGGACTAGCTGGCTTGGCATAAAATAGCAAACCATATCTCATTCATGAAGACATTATTATCATCGGTCTGTTTACGAGATGGAGTCTGGTAACGTTAATGTTATTCGACGTTAGCGAACGTTAACGTTTTAAAAATAGATCTGCAAACACTAACATATGGTCTTTTATATCAGTAAGCTAACCAAACGTCCAAATAAGTCCAGTTTCAGCACAGTAGCGAAGTGGTAACTAGCCAGTTAACGTTAGATGCGCTCGCTTTGGCTTTAAAATGCCTAACATTAGTTACAACAGCACAGTATTGATTTCACGCTACGGAAGTGGACATTCCTTTTGTATTAAATAAAAATTCTGTCAATTTACATTTGAGGTGAGATAAAATTTACTGTTTCAAATTAAATGGCTCAAGCTAGTGTTTGATATTATTTCACAAACTATTAAATGTTCTAATACTTTGTCTATTTAGTGGCCATTACATTATTGCATTATTCATGTTTTTAGCTTACTAACATTTTAGTTGGAGGTGGTCAGCATGTAGGCTAATTGCAGTTCCACTATCAACAGCAGTAGTTGCACAGACAGCAGCAACAGGTGTTTGGGTAATGTTACTTGGGACTTGGCTTCCCACTAACAAATTGCGGGAATAACATGTTTGTTAGAGAACAGTGATTTTCTTTCCTTCTTTTAAAGTTGAATTTATTGTGTCCCTTTTTAGATAGAGCTAACGTACACAGTAGCTATAACAGCTGACGTCCGTTACGGATAGCCAAAGCTAAAGATGCAATTAACGTTGCATTGTTAGACCACGGAAACCGGTGAAATTGATTCTGATATATTTTAAGTCAATTGGCTACCATTGTATAGCTTGTTTCTTTTTTCAGTTATGGTAGCTATTAACACCAAAATAAGGGTAACGTTGATGTTAAGTAACGTTTGCTTTTTACCTTGGAGTAAACATAATGTTAGATGTGCTTCGTCATCTCAGAGGGGTTCAATTGTGAATGAGGTCGCCCACATAATTGGGATGGCAGGTATGCCATCCACCAAGTTACGGCTTGGCGGGGCATGCCCCATACCTATACAGCACCGAGAGTTTGGCACTTTTCCTACAGAAGTAACCACAAGGACCATAGACTCTCAGCCCTTAAAAACATTAACTTCTGTATGTTCTGACCTCATGTAACCACACAGCATTCAGATACAACTTCACACATCCACACAATAAAGCCCCAAACTTGGGTTATTTTGCCGTTTTTCTCCTTTCTTCTTCTTCCTATTTTTCCTGCCAAACTGCCTGCCTCCATCGCGTTGTTATCCAATGGGGATAATTATTATTTGAGGGTATGGTCCGTATACCTGCTCATCAAGCTTACCGCCCAATAAAAAGCTTCATACTAATGTTTATTAATGTTAATATAGCTAATGGCTTCATGTTTTCCAAGAAGCTACTGTGGCCTGACACCCGGAACCCACCAGATGCTCCAAGCGCACAGACGCTTATTGCGCGAGCAGATTTGAGCAGAACTGAAGCCACCAGACACGCAAAGGCACAAATGCTTTTATCGCTTTTTCGGAGCGCATTCCGTGAACGACAGAGACGCGCTATACAAACAAACAGTCTACATTCCGGATTTGTGAGCTTCGCTTAATAATGGATAAGTAAATACTGCTATTACATATGTCTTACTACTTGACAGGTTAATTAAAATGAAAACTTGCATACTGTCAATATATTAGTACATGGGAAAATAGCTACACATGAATCAGACTAACAAACAAGTCTTCACTGGCTGGCAGCAAATGGCCTAGTTTTGATTTTTACTTCGTAGCCTATAGCTAATGTAATTATGTCATTATAACGAAATCAGTTGAGTGATTACCTTCTCGCAATATTAATTTAGTACTTTTTTTGTTTGTTTCAGTACGAGTTGTAAACTGAGGAAGGCAATTATGGTTTACCTCTTGCTCTGAATGCTCCTGAGGAGGAGAAGGGTACACCCATGAATTGCTCTGATCACACTTTTGATTATATTAAAACAAATATCTAAACTATATAGAATGTTGTTTTTTAAAGCTAAATGTAGCAAACAAGACAATGCCTCATTTATAAAAATCTATACAGTGATATCAGTATAATAAAAACAAAAGTAAGCATAGTCTTAATTCATTGAACAAATATATATAAATTTGTATACTATAATAAAGAAAAAGCATTATAAAAACGGGACTGGTTATATGCAAAATGTATGACTTGATTTAACTTCATTCATCCCACAATGGTGATTGTCTCTGTTCCCTTTTTCATTAGGGCCTATATTAAAATATAATATGTATTAAAATAATTAATAACAATAGTAAAACTATTAGTAGGTTGAAAAACATTAATACGTAGTGATATGATGCAGATATTGAGCATATACAATGTATTTCTATAAGATTGCGCATGCGGATGACCAGAAAATTCCGCCCAGAGCGGAAAAATCAGCTCCACGTCCGCCGGCCAGCCGTGCGTGCGTGGCCGGTGAGAACCGCGGCAATTCGTTAACATGGGAGCGGAAGTGAAGCGCAACAGTGTGTGCGTGCGTGCGCTTGAGCGTCTGGTGGGTTCCGGGCGTAATGGTTAGCGGTGCTGTCTCTCACACAGAGGATTGTGGGTTCAAGCCCAGCAGGTACATGCTTATTTTCCACAAAAACAATGTGCAACTGTTAAGTACTTTTA
Source organism: Synaphobranchus kaupii (assembly GCA_029718625.1). Classification (NCBI taxonomy): domain Eukaryota; kingdom Metazoa; phylum Chordata; class Actinopteri; order Anguilliformes; family Synaphobranchidae; genus Synaphobranchus; species Synaphobranchus kaupii. The sequence continues at coordinate 97,152,888 of CM056377.1, read as the reverse complement.
ATTTATTAGACTGTTATTATTTCCACATAACACATTAACATATTTGTATTGCAAAAGCAAGAGGTTTCCAATATTAACTGTTCAATGTTTCACTTGTATTTCATTGTACTATATCACACCCTCCCCAAACCGGACGCTCGCTCTTGTCTGGTTTGGGGAGGGTGTTACGCTCTGCTCTTGCGGTCATGACTGACTGACTGTGGAAACCGAACCTCAACGTACCCTTGCCTCGGCCAACATTTCTTTATTCATTAATTTCTTCACTTCAGCTGTTTACTTTATCCTTTTCACACATAACACAATGTCACCATAACATTTACTACTAGGAAAATTAAGAATTTACAATAATAGCCTACATTAAGAATTGATGATAGTCTCCTTTAAGCTGCAATACTTTAAGAGATCGGATTTATAAACCGCCAATTCCCCAAACATATCAGATTCATGGTTAGTCACTTTTAAAAAAAACAAAAAAACAAAAAAAACAATAGCCTCCGAATGTGGCTCTAGTCTACGCTACTCTGCAGATAATGTAGCTTACTGCAAACACATTTAATTATAATAATAATAATAATAATAATCTCTGGTATGTACTGTAGTCGTATCTATTGTTTTCTTTCTGGCTAAGATTCCTGGGAAATATGCGTTGTCAAATTAAGCTTGTTAGCCAACGTTACTGTTGCCAGAGAAACGTCAGTCTGCTTCTAGTCAGGAAGCAGATACAAGCTAGGCTACTATGAAGCGAATCAACATGTCTTATAGCATACATTCATGGCACTACAGAAAACTAAACTAAACCTAGCGTTCTACACTACCGGAAAAAAAACTGCGATCTGCTGTGCTTATGAACTCGCTAGCTCGTAGCCTACACATGTAAGGTTGGAGTTACGCATCCGGCAATCCAGTGTTGAATAGCCTAATGTTAAATGTATTTCATTTTCTATAGAATACTAATAGCCCTATTTTAAAACTGTATTTCCATATTTTACTGATGGAAACTATTTAGGCTGTACTAGCTATTTAGGCTGTATGTCTTTCAGCTAGAATGTGTTTGCGTCTAGCCCATTGTGCATGCATGTCTCTATATAGACTTGGTTCATTAATTTACATGCTTCTTCATGATCCATAGCTCAGGTGGTGCTGTTCATTGTATTTCATTACACATTAAATACTGCTCATCTACAAACTCTTTTAATGTAATTGTGTGCTGTCTGTAATAGGATAACTGTTCTCATTCTTGTCAATAGAGGGCGTTATGGTTACGCGAATGTCTGCATGCATTTCTTTGGAATGCATGTCTCTCTCCGTGTTTATCTTCATGCATTATTCATCATTAGTTAGCTATAAAAAAATGTGATATCAGATCAAAAACGTCTACGACGTAAAAAAAAAAGCCAAGTTACTCACGCATAGCCTACATAGTGCTGTCCATAAGTTCTTAATTCCAACTTGCAAAAACTAGGCCTGCCTTTAAAAGTCTTGATATCAAAATGTGGCCAAGTTACAACTAACAATATTGCCTATCGTAGCTCACACTAAATAAACTAGCTCTATTCCAAAGCAATGCTATCCAAACTTTCCTAAATTATTTAATGCAACTTGGCCCTGTGTTTCTTCATCTTACCATCTCAAGAGAATGTGCTCAATATAACTGTATGTGCCACATCAAACTGCAAAATGAAAATAATTTATAGTGGTTATAATGATTCAGATGTGTTGCACTTAGAAATTAAACAGAAAAATTACTACACTATAGGGCATGTTTGAACAATTGTCTGCATCCACTGCTTTTGGTCTATGAAAAGCACAGAATGAATAAAATGTATTATTATTATTATGTATTTATTGATTTATTTATTTGGATTCCTATCAAAACCTGTGTGGTCCTACAGAGCATAGATATCCTTGTGTTCACAAAATTCTGTTTGCAAATATCATAAATACTATTATGTTAAGAAAATTGGTACTAAAATTGCCACCATCTCACCCACAAACATGTCTGGATACGTTTGTAAAAATGCTATATGTACACTATTTTCTAGGTAAAGATATTACTCATTTTTATCTGCATTTATTTATTCATCACCCTTTCTCTATTGTACATGATGTTTCTTGATATAAATGTCTGTTAGTGAATTATATCCTTTCTGGAGTGTAATTATTCATCACCTGTTAAAAACATTAATTGAAATCATGTGTTGTTCCATGAGGCGCAATCTCTTCACATGCAAAGATGAAGAAACACAGGGCCAAGTTGCATTAAATAATTTAGGAAAGTTTGGATAGTATTGCTTTGGAATAGAGCTAGTTTATTTATTGTGAGCTACGATAGGCAATATTGTTAGTTGTAACTTGGCCACATTTTGATATCAAAACTTTTAAAGGCAGGCCTAGTTTTTGCAAGTTGGAATTAAGAACTTATAGACAGCGCTATGTAGGCTATGCGTGAGTAACTTGGCTTTTTTTCTTTTACGTCGTAGACGTTTTTGATCTGATTTTATCCACAGCGTACACCTTTCCTTGTTTGATTTGGGTTTTGGAAACGGGAAAATTATGAAACTAAGTTATAGTTTTGTATTTGTTTTGTTTTTTTACAATGCTGACTGCTGCTGTTTAAATTGTTTTAACTTTAAACCTGTTGGTCGCTTTAAGTACTGCAGTACCTGTTTTTTTTTGTAGTGTTTCAATCATAGACTGTATAAAAATAGGTTTGAATAAAGGGTGGCAGTCTTTCATAACCAACTGTTGTTGTGGACTATATACTGGGGAAGTATTTGTTTGTTCTCCATTTGAGTGAGATGTTTTTAGGTGGCTAATTGGCCATCATGAGCAAAGTGCTTCCATATATTTTATTATTATTATTATTTGTTCAAGAGTAAAACAAAGTATCGGAGTGATATCGGTATCGGCAGATAGCCAAAGCTGTGGTATCGGAAGTGAAAAAGTGGTATCGGGACATCTCTACTCTGAGTAAAAGAATGCGTAAAAGAACGCTCAGGGTGAAAGTCGGAAATCTGCATAAAAAAAGGTTAACATTTTTTACCTCTGCCTTTCGGTCACTATGTCACCATATCACACTGACGTACATATGGTGTCCAGCGTGAGCAGAGGTACGCTGATTCTCACAGCATGTGTTATTTTATACATCTGAATTTCTGCGTGGAAACTCCCTTACGCGGCTTTCTGAGGCCATTTTTCTGCTCAGCCCTGTTTATGCATGTGGGCCCTGGCCGGGATATTTTTTATTATTATTATTTATTTTTTTAAAACATGCTTTGAGGCTCACAGTGGGTCAGGTTTAAAAAAAAATTATAAAAAATAAAAAATAAATGAATGTATGTGTGCTTTATCAAGGAAATCATGGCTAATCTGGGCCTATTCCTTACCCTCATTTAAATATGAAGTTTTGAAATATGAAGACTATTTGGGGAAAAAAATATGACTTCAATGTTAGTTTTATTCTATGAGACATCTCCATCACTGAGAATAGCACCATGAAATGCATCTGAATCACAAGGAAAAGTGTCAAACAACAAATTAAAACTTTAGGCCAGTTTATAGCAGACAGGCAGCACTTATTCTTTTGTGTACAAAGAATGTAGTCTTTGGCAGCAGTAAGCTATAAGATATTCAAAGTTTAGCAAAACATTTCAATGAAATATCAACAAAAAAAAGGTTCACACTTGCTTACCATGTTCATCTTTCAAGTCAACTCCCTTTGCTTTCAACACTTCCAGTGCAAGCTCAACATTGTGCACTTTCTGAAGACGGCTTATAGCAGGCATCCTGAGTTTACGAGACATGCTCCAGTCTTGGGTGAAGAGCTCCATAAGTCGCCTAGAAATAAGAAATGTTGACTTGTGCATCCAATAATAAAACAGAGTACATACAATCCAAGGACTGGTGCAGAGGTAGCACCTAAATGATTATCTGTCTCTTCAACTTTTGCAGGTTTTCTTTAAATTATTATTATTTTTAAATACTGGGCAAAACTAAATTAAAGGGGAATTCCATGGAAAAACAACATTAACCTCATTTAACAGATCAAGATGCAACTGATTAAAGTGATACTGCAGTCAAAAACTGACTTTTCACGTTGAAAACCAATGTTGTGGGTTAGACTATGATCATATACAACAGTTTTTATCCGAAAATCTCATATTGCGTCGAAGTGGGTGTCGTCTGAGTTTCTGTGTCGGCTTACTATGCACTGCATTTCCGAGGATTCGTGATGTCCCAAAATCCTTAGCATAAAAATAGGTGGAGTCTCAGCTAGTAAAGTGAGCAGAGAGCTCCGTGGCAGAGAGCAGGAAGGGGGCAGAGTCAGTTCACCAAGACACACCCTTTCACTCATTGACCGTATGAATATTCATAATATGACCTTGTGGCATCATCATCATATAACCACACCTACCCACGGCTCCAAGTTCAAATTGACACTGTAAAAAAGGGCTTAGAAAAGCGATTGCAGTATCACTTTAAGTCTCTCTTTGTGGGTGGCCAAAGCAATCTCTGAAGAGAAATATCAGCAAATTTGGTCAAAATGACATACACTACCCTTTCTCATTTTTGAAAAACTACAATGGGCAGGTAAGTTGAATTTGGCGATACCATACCACCCATACCTAAGCAAAGGGGGGCATTGACCTAGCTAGCAAGCAGTCGCTCAGTATGTTCAGTAACGTTAGACTTGTCCGAATGTTCTCCTCAAAATCATCTGGGCGAAAGTGCCTGGTACACACTCGCACATAAATTAGCTGTGTCTCAGGTGTATCTGGAGGATATTCAGCAGTCAGCATTGATTCTGTCCCTCATCTTGCAATAGCCGGTAAAAATAAATTACTTCCTTCGCCAACGTTAAACCCTTGCAATTTGCCATACAGCGTAGCAGCATTTTCTTTTCAGTAGACCTTAAGCACGAAAGTAAGCTGAACTGAACACCATCTAGATTTTGCTTTTTCATGGCTAGCTTGGTAGGGAGTAGAACAGCTTTCATGAAAAGTAGTAATGCCCAGCCCCTCCGTTTTCATTCAGTAGAATTGGAAACCTGTGACTTGCGTTGTCCGACGCCCGCCCATAGACTGTAAGCACCAGTCCTGCTGTAGTCTATAGTACGAAAGCAGATACCTGGAACATGCACAGTAGTTTGGGGCTATACACGTGCACTCATTACAGGTAAAGAGTTGGATGAGGGCTCATTTAAGGACAGTTACTTTTATACAAATAAAAGTTAATTTTTCTGTGGAATTCCTCTTCAATTGTTTACAGTTTGAGGTAGAAAGCAATCTTACACTAGACGGATCCCGCATTTCAGGTCAACAGCCAAGTTCTTTACAGCGAAGTTGAATTCATCCAGTGGCACTTGGGCATGGGAAACCACCAAGCCCAAATGTCCAAGATGGCGAGAAAGAATTCCCTCACCACTCAGAAAGTCCCTTGAAAATGCCAGCAGCAGATCCTTACTGGTCTGGAAAGATGAGATGTAAAAATTAGACTTTTCATTTGAAATGAACCAATCAAGTCATCGTAGTCAAGTCTGTAAACATTATTAAAAACAGAACTCCTCATGAAACTTAAGAAAATTTTGAAGATTATTTTGAACTGAAGGCAGAGCGTCAATTATTGCAACAATTCCCTGCACATCTCACAGTCAAAAATGTTGCTCAAGTTTTAAACAGTGAATTCACATCTAATTTCTTTCCAAATTTCCTTACATTAATTATGAAGCAAAACAGCTGTAGAATAATCGAAAGAACATGAAAACACAACTAAATAGATCACCTTGAATTCAGCATCCATGCAGAACAAACAAGGGTCATGTTCAATCATTCTTGATTCTTTGGCTTTGTCAAGAAAGCAAACAAGCAGGAGTAACTTTTTCAAAGTGAAACGGGATAGAGCCTCCTCATGTCCTGTTCAACAGACAAACAAGGAAACGCATACATTTGACTAATTTTAGCATTAGATTGGAATCTCTGACTTTTGATTAAACAAAGGGGTATGAAACAGAAATTAGTACATGAAATTACACCATAAAGTTCCTTATTATCACTAATGACAAAAGGTGACCATTAAACTGAACATGCAGTTTCAATTGATAACATACTCCAATACAATCAAAATGGGAAAAATAGATGTATTAGAAATATGGATAAATAATACAATGTGCAATGAATTCCCAAAAGATGCCAAAGATCAAGCCACTGAAAAGCAGATGAAGAAAATAATGTTCTGAGCACTCAATTACTGCAAGTCTGATTAGTCAATTTGTTATTAACTTCAACTTATGTTTACTGCTAAAAAGACTAGGCATAAAGAAATAAGGCTAGAGCATTGTAAGCATTGATTCGCACAGTTTAAGGGACTCTCATTCTTAAAGGGAAGTCCCACTGGAAATAAATTAACTGAAATGCAAATAAATGGATAAATAAAATCTCTAATTTTTTTCTATTATAATATAAAAATCATAAGGCTACAGCATTAGTAAGCATTAATTGTTGCTGGTAAAGGACTCTAATTCTTTAGAGAACTCCTACTGGGAAAAAAAGCAACTGAAAATGCAGAAAAATGGATAAATCAAAGATGTCTAATTGTCCTCCCTTTTAAAAATTGCTCAATTTTGTTATTTGCATTTTAAGATACAATGGAGGGGGTGTGGGTTTAACAGTCACTTATTTGGGTTACGGGCCTGAAGGGGGCGTGGCTAATCACAAAAATGCTAATAACTCCAAAATGCTTCAATGGATATTAATGAAATTTGGTTTATAAACTTGCACTAAAATTATGAGCCAAACTCTAAAGTATTTGCTCAATAGAATCAAAGGTTGGCGCAATAGAGCATAATATATTTTTTTTAATTCATAAATTCATTAGAAATCACCATTATCTTTCAGACATTTAAAACGTGCTGTAGTGATCCATTTCCTCATCCGGAACATATGTATGCACCATACATGTCGCTGTCATCTTGGATTTTCTGCTAATTTGCATAATATGCAAAATTGTTTCTTCTCTAAGGCTTTTTTGTTTCTTGACCAATTTGGACCAGACTTGGTACACATCATTAGTGTACCTAATTATACTTGCGAACTATAATCCAGCTATATTGGACAATAACTACGGAAACTATGAGCCAATCAATGTGAGATTGGGCGTGGCCTATCAAATAAATGGCCATAACTCATTGACCATTCATCCACTTTGACCAAAACTCGAGCATAACATTTGTGAGATATCACTGAGGATGCTTGCCAAAGTATGTCCAAATCTGTCCACGGAAGCCGCTATAAACCTTAAAAATGTTTTTCTACTCAATGGCTCAATATAATCCTGAAATTCTATATACATGGTCCAGGGCTGGAATTCAGGATGACCCATCACCGGGGCCACCAGTTTATCTTAACCACATGACTCGCAGGGATTTAAACTCATAATTCAACTGTTATCCTCCATTGGGGCTCTGAAGACACTCAAAGGGCACAATCAAGTGAATAATTATCCAATTGAGAGGAAAAAAATAAAAAAAAATAATGCAATTGGAGTTGCTAATTAAAACACTAATAAAAACAATTAGTTGACATAGTACATGTGGAGGCTGCAAAAACCCAGCTCCGTCTCATCTCCACCCGATGCCTGAGTGCATAGAAACCCACGTGCTGACAATTCAGTGCAATTAGCTGACGCAACTGCCGAGCAAACAAGCCTATTCACTGCCCTCGCATTCTCTCTAACATTCTTTATTTCTTGCATCAAGAAGTAAACATTAGTACAGTTATTTACTACTAACACAGCGGTTATGTTGAACTTCCAACAAGTTGAAAGAAGTAAAAGATAAACCAGGTGAAATTATGGTCACTTCATTTATTTAAGGATGTGCAGAGATTTTATAGGTAGGCTACTTTTAATAGGTTTCAAAAACTTCAACCACAGAATTAATAACTTGGACAACAAAATGGAAAGTTAATGCTCCTAGCTGTTGTTAATTTTTTAATACTAATTATCCAATTGAGAGGAAAAAATAAATTCTGCAATTGGAGTTGCTAATTAAGAAGCTAATGAAAACAATTAGTTGACATAGCTCCGTGTCGTCTACATCCCAAGCCTGAGTGCAGAGAAACCCACCTGCGGACAATTCAGTGCAATTAGCCTACGCAACTGCCGTCCATGTTCGAGCAAACACAAGCCTATTCACTGCCCTCGAATTCTCCATTTTGTGTATCAAGAAGTACACGTGAGTTATTACTAATGCAGTGGTTACGTTGAACTTCCAACAAGTTGAAAGAAGTAATCGTTAAGACGCTTATGAAAACAATTAGATGACCTAATAGAAAAGTGAAGTGAAGCGCAGCATCTGCCTACACCTCATTGCATTCGATTACATGCAAATGCGGTCTGGCTTTCCATTACGTCAACACTTCCGTCTTTAATATATATCTATCTGATAACATGACTCAGACAAGGGAAAGTTATGGACGGAACTTCAAATGTCAACTTCCAATGTAATAATTATGGATGTTAAGTTGTTTTTCACGAAAAGCATTGGCTAAAGTCATGGTGCGGTTGTTTAAAATCACAGAAAGCTGAATAAAGCGTCACATCTCGGAGTGTTTTAAACAAATGTTAATTTTTATTAAATTAATATAGATTTCATGCGCAGCAGACAACTGAAACATGCGTGACTGTAGCACCATCAAACATCTGATTGTAATAACTGACAAGAATCTAGAATCTGTAGCCTGAGTCACACTTTGTTTCTCCCAGCATTTGGCAATGTTTCAAATGTATAAGGCAGCCTATACAAATAACACTGTAGAATAGGCTACATTCAGGTAAACTTCCGAAAAATCAGGAAAGCACTTAAAAACGGTGGAAGTTCCCTGACGAACACCCAGCCTTCATTAGACTAGGACAAGAAAACGGCACTGCAATGTCACTTGGCGAATTCGGAGATGGCTACAGATGAGGAAATCATTTCCAAACCTCACACGAAAGGCAAAATGATAGGCTAGCCTAATTGTCTGTTGTATCCGACTCTGTCGATGCAGAAAAATGCGTGTCTTCAAAAGAAGTTTTCACCAAGCATCGTCAATCAATGACAGAAAAAAAAAAAAAAAAAAAACTGTTAAACTGACCTTGTTCAAATTTAATCAGAGTTTAGAACCTTGATTTTTCATCTGAACATTGTACATGACATTCACCACTTTTATGTCATTTATTTTTTTTAAATAGGCATATACCTCTGCTGCAAACCATTTCATTCTTATTAATAGGTAGCCTACTATTTCTTTAACGATTTCTGTGCAAGTTAAATGTTAGATAACTGCGTGCTGTCATTCATAATTAGACTATTCCCCACTGCTTCAAGCTAAATTTTAAAATATTGCCGCATGTCTGCATGACTGAATTTAACACGCGAGTGTCTATCAAACATCGCTGTCAATTATCATCTGTGCTTAATTGGTGCCAATTACTTTTTAATTGTGGAAATGAAATCAGGATAATTGTTTGATAAGCGGCTTGACAAAAAGTGCTATAGGCAACCACTGAATGCAGTAGAAACTTAATTTAACTGTCAAAATGCTCGGTATTGCATGCTTCTCAAAAATACCACGTGATAACAAGTAGCCTAAGTATGTAGTATATCAGTTCTAAAATACATGGGCTGCATTTGCATCCATTGTATTTAATAGCCTATAGCTCGGCCCCTAGGCTAAATACGATAAACACTTCAACATTATACATTCTCAGCATGACATGGTTATTAAAGCTACTAGCTAAACACAACTAAATAGTTAATGACTTAAAAAAAAGACATGTAAGTGTAACCCAGGTTACGAGTAGCCTCCATAACAACAAATAGTGATTCTAAAAAAGAAAATGCATCAACTAGGTTAATTAAAATACTTCAACCTCAATAGCCTACTAAGGTGAACCAATAAAACTGCGAGACAGTACATTAGTCAGCCTATCAGGATGTCAGTCCCAACCTGAAGTTAAGTCTTAGCCTAGCCTGTTTGTACGTAACGTTTTAGTTGATATTTCTGGAAGACACCACTGTGAGTAGGCTAGACTCGGGGTTAACAATGTGCAAAGCTTCAAACAGATGACATGGCTGGCAAGCTGAGTTAGCAAAATCAATGTGAGTTCAACCCAAACTAACATTACTGCTAGCAGAACATAACGTTAACTAAACCAGCAAAACATCTAGTACTTCTACTAGCCTACTACAGTAATTACAAGGCCAGTATGCACTAGCCTATTAGCCTACTACCATTAGTCTGAGTATTTTTACTACCATGCTTGGGTTTCTCAAGCTAACTTCAAGTTTGCCTGTACCTTCAAACTTCACTTTCTTTTTTGTCATATTGCTTTTATGTTCTGTCGTATATACTTTACTTTCTTTAGGCTTTTAACGGCTGAAACCCCCAGTTGCCGCTTGCGGCTATATTTTGTATTATTATTGTTCTTAGTCTTCTGCGGTCGGTCAATTCCCCTGAGCTGCTTAATGCTAGAAACATGAACCTCGGTAGGCACATAGATACTGGTGACAGTTACTCTGAAATCAAATATTATTGACATTGGCTCAAAGTGGTTGGCATAGCAATGGTTGAAATTTCTACACATTTAAAAAGCCCTAACTCCAACGCCCTGCCCTGTCTCCTCAATTTAGCAAACTAGGTACACAGGGGCAACCAACCATACTGAACAAAAAAGTCAATGGGACCATTAAAGTCCATCTGGGTAGATTTTCTGCCATCTTGAATTTTCTGAAAAACCTTTAAAATCAAACTCCTCCTAGACCAATTGACCAATCAACACCAAACTCAAAATACCAGTCCGATACAATTTTTCAGACCGATTGGATACACAATATTGCTGCTATCGACAAATGAAATTCAGTGGGCGTGGCCTTTCCTTGCCTTAAATGGTTATAACCCCAACTCATTTGATCCCATCATTATGAAACTTGCTACAGATGTCAAGGACCGTCCCAGGAAGACTCAGTAAGAGTTCTCTCCAAATCAACCATAAGGGGGTGCTGTATATTAATATCTCTATATCCGTATGGCCAAACTTGGCAGACATGCTCTAAAGGACAACACTAAAACATATCCATAATATGAAGATGATTCCTCATTGTGGGCGTGGCCCATCACATAAAACACTTGGCGGGCATCTTGTGTATTTGAGCCGCCTACGAAATAGTACGTTTGGAGAAGTCCCTCTGCTACATACCAATTTTCCATATTTACAACCGTTGGCAGCTTTTACATGTTTAGCATAGAACGGCAAACTGCCAGCAACCCCAATGTTCTGAGCCAGCACGGCCGCTGTAGTTTGCGTTGCACTAAGCCTGTAACCCCAGACGCTGCTTGCAGCTTTAATTTAATTTGAAAGCAATGCATTCATTGGTTAATGATCACTAAAACCACACCCCTCTATGCCTAGTTAAATATTTCAGAGATGTGAACACTCCATACATATATGCATACATTTTAGGTGTGTTAGGACATGTGGTGAAACTTATGCTTATATGCTTACCATCTCGGTACAGGTGTGGCACTTTTGAATGCCTGAATTCAGCAGCAATGTCTGGATTCCACACCAACCGGTTCAAGATGAACACTGCCAATCCCATGACATCACTGTTACTTTCCAACGGTATCAATTCCCCAAAAATGGTCTGAAGATAAAGTACACAGGGATGGGAACATATTTATATTCACATCATTTTTATAAAATGAATAGAAATTACCCACAGAAAGAAGTGTACCTCAAGCCCAATCCTCAGCCAAAGTGGATTGTATGACAGAAGCCAGGTGAGAAGTTTCTGCCGTTCTCCTGAAAAATATCAATAAATTATAAAATACATATTTCCATAATTTCATCATTCAAATGACAAATAAATTCAAATTCAGGCAAAAATATACAATTTGCAAAAAGCCCCAGACCACAGTTCACATTTAATGTTACACTGCTTTTCAGTAACACACTGACTCACATTATACATACAACCATATGGGATGCAAGCCCAACAATGGTCTAAATAATGGTAGTTTCATTGAGCATGAGTGAACTTACTTTTGCCATCATAAAGATTAAAAAGTCTGTCTTCTATTTGCCCACCCCTCCTCCCAAACTGATATATATATATTATTCCTGTGGGTCACCAAATCAGGCAAAATTTGCAATTTTTCAGTATTTGACAACTAGTTTGCAATCTGCATGTGAAGGAAAATATTGTTTCATGACTACATCAGATTCTAGAGTGGAGTTTCATACAATAACTTACCAATGTCCTTCCAGAGATGTCTGTCCTTACGCACCAGTAACCTCTTGGCCTCCACCTCTAGCTCAAGACGCTGGATGGCCTTCACCATGGCCTCTGATGTGAAGAGCTGGCAGGCAGCACGACGGAGGGAGTTCAATCGACGCCTCGCTGTGTACATTCTAAAGGAGATCTCTTCTTTTGTAGGCGCCTTGGGACACTTGAAATTGTTATCACTACCCATTGCTAAGGATAGAGCACTCACTAAAAGAAGGAAGAAACAAATATAAAAATGCTCAGAGGAAAAAATGTGGAAAAAAGGACCAGTTTTATAATGAAGCACAATAATCACTAAAACAGCCTACTCTAAAAAGTGTATTACTCCATCACCATGTTAAATGTTTGATGAAGGATACAATGGGGGTGACTGCTAGTTATGAAAGGGACAGCAATGTATATCTTGTACATTAAAACATCATGCACTCACCCACTTGGAATATGAATACACTTCTGAATTGCTTTGCTTTTAAAAGATAGATATTGGAGATCCCATCCCATCTTCAATGCAATCATGGTGGCTAGGTGGCCCCTGTTAATAATACACCCTACTTTGGTGGTACCAAATCCACACCAGGTTTGACGGTGGCCCGCAGTTCAACGGGGAGGCACATGATAGACTACGTCACCCAAGTAAGAGTAAGGTGAAATAAATGCATGTATAAATACATGTGTTTGTCAAAATTACAAAGTTATATGCTGCAACAGCTTTTCCTTGCAGTGAAGTGCTAAATATTATTAACTATAATATTTATTATACTAAATTACCTTTTGTCACTTCTGTGCTGACTTTGAAATCATCTGGAGTCAGAACATAGTTTATCCACCATACAAATCCTCTTTCTTGCTTCTCAATCCACCGTTCATCATAGAACATGTTTTTGGCAGCAAATGGTAATGGATGTCTTGGTATCACTAAACAATAGTCAGATAAATACCATTCCACAATTACAAAAATATAAGAACAATTATCACTTTTTTTTTATGAAGTCATGTTTTATGACAAAGAGTACAATAACAGCACAAATTGAAATCAATACAATAAAACAATAACTACAAGAACTGCAATGATGTACTTTAACTAGCAAGCAGACAATTTTTTCAATGATGTCAATGACAAAATGGCATTTGGCCTTTTTAAGCGGTGCAGCCTCTTGTATACGTGACGTGTGTGTCCGTTAGCCTGAGATTTAGACCAATCAGGAGTAGCCCATGCGTCACGTGCACTGCTTACTTCACCACCTGGGTGTCAACCAGTCATAAAAAAAAGGCCAGAAACACCCATTTTGGCTCATTCATGTTTGCAGAAAGAAATTGATAGGTCAAAGCAATATGGTGCAGGCTCCACATAGCCTATCAGAGTCTTTTCATATCTGCAAACAGGAAGGGGTTAGGTCTAGGGCAGCGGTGTCAAACTCGTTCCATCGAGGGCCGAGTGTATGCAAGTTTTTTTCTAACCATGCTCTACACCAGCTGATTCCACTAATTCGTTCAGCTCCTTGGTTGAAGAGCTAAGCTAATTAGTGAAATCAGCTGGTGTATGGTACAGTTGTAACAAAAACCTGCATACACTCTGCCCTCGATGGAATGTGTTTGACATCCCTGGTCTAGGGACTGAATTTGTGGGCCTCAGTGTGAGGATTGATAACTCCAGCTGGACTTTCAGAGAAACAGACTGAGAAAATGATTTTCAACTTGACAGAAGGTTATGTTTTCTGGATAAAAGGTAAGCTGTATGTAGTTGTCAAGGTATCACTGTAAACAAAATCATGTAAATAGCCTTCCAGAGTTAATAAAGATAATAGAACTTAGATACCAGTGAAAGATGCCATTAAGCTCATACCCGTTTGTGCTGGCTTTATGAAGGTTAGTTGTGCTTGAGCAACTGCTACAACCTTGGCAGTCTTCAGAGATGAGGACCCAAAGGATTTCCAAGACTGTGGCACTTAACATAAAAAAATCATCATTAGAATTCCAGAATTTTAGATTAAGCCATTAAAATTTTAATGTAAATCAATGCATAAACTTTGTAATTGGAATAAAAAAGTGTTAACTTCTGTCATAGTATAATTTGGAAGCAAGCTATTTTAAATCAAAGGAAATATACATATTTACTTACATAAAACTAATCAATGTCAATTAAATTATTTTTTTTAAAGAAAAAACGACAAAACTTCAATTTGCACTGCAAGCAAAAGGGTTGTAAGACAAGGAATAAAATATAAGCTTGAACTTGTTACCCCCACTGACCTGGTTTTGATAATGGAGTTCTTGTTTGGGCCACACCCACAGATTTTATAGCTTTTGTGGCTGTTGATGCAGCAAGATTGGAACTTTGTGATACTATAATGAAAAATGTTTAACAGACATTACAAAGGACATAAATGTTATATTGAATAAGCCACTGTGTCTGTACAATGAGTAAAATTCTAATAATTTTTTAATTCAATTAATGATTAAAATATCTGATTGTAATAAAAATCATCTTACCTGCTGTCTTCCTACACAGGCTCTGTGAAGTGGACCTTGAACTGAACTTCCTGTCTTTAATTGGTTTCTTGGGGTCTTTAGCTGCTGGAAACACTCTGCTCCTTTTCGCTTGGAATGGTTTTCCCTTCTCTGCCTCATCTGTCAAGAACTCATCACTTTTTCTTTTTTTGTTGCAAGAAAGAGACCGTGCAGGCACAGCCACACTGGACTGTGCATCCACAGGAGTTTCATCTGGTTGTGACGTCAAAGGCATTACTGTTGATTGATGTTGGACATTCAACAACATTGTGAGATCAGACTTGACTGAAGTCTGAGACCCACAGGAAGGGGTTGCCATGACTGGAGACAAATCCAGCTGAGCCACACTAGGAGAGATGCAAACCGGAAAATGATCTGTGTAAGTACACCTGATTGGAGAAAGGTCAAATGGCATAGCCACCAGTGGAGAGTGAACAGAATCAAGAGTGTCATGGCTGGCATCGGAGTCTATGACAGGAAGACAACCGACATGTTTTTGGCCAAAAAGACTGGATTTTGCAGAATTGTCCTCCGATAATTCCAATGTTTTCTCCAAAAGCAGACGCTTTGAAGTTCTTGTTTTCCTGGTTGTGCGACTGCTTTCCTGAGTTGGACCAACCCTGCTTTTAGCGACAGTAGAGGACGAGAATGGAATTTTCCTGTCGTTCAGAGGAATGTCAACATTTGCTTCATTTTCACAGCTGTTCACTTGGTCAGTTTTGGGTTTGACAAAGAAAGTCAGTCTTGGTTTTACAGGCTCCACCTCAATGGAAATTTCTTGAACTCTTTGCACAATTAATTCAGGTGCAACAGGACTCTGGTCAGCACCACAGTTTCCTTTGACTGACTCCAAAGAATCTGAGAAATCAATGCTTGAACAAGCATTTGGGGGGCTTGCTCCATTCAACTCTGTTAGATCCGACTGAATAATTGCCAAGGCATCATTCACAGACAACACTGGAGTACCTGGCAGCACGGTCTGTGCTAGACATGAGACAACTTTGCCTTCACTATTGATTGGGTACTGACCAGAGTGAATGTGAGATATCAATTGACTGACACGCTGTTCTGGTGTACAAACGGGAGAGTGAGTCGTATTCAGCACTCTGGTCACATTTTTATGATCAGTAATGCATGGTGTACCTACAGCACAAAGACCCTCCGTAACATCAAATAGTTTGGCAGCTGGAACTAAAAGAACAACTGGTGAATTTTTCTGCGAGGAGACAACATCCTCAAATCTAGTCTGTGTCAATGTTACGTGGGTCTTTTCAGATGGAACAGGTGTACAATTCTTCTCCGACTGCTCTTGATTTTCAATGGTGCCTGTCAAAACTGCCACCCTGTCTTGGATTACTTGCTCTTCGTTACATGATCTCAGAGGGCTTCGCACTCTCTCTGTCTTATACTGTGGTTGTCGAGATACATGGAAAGTTTTATTGGCAGCTTTTTTCAGTGAAGAATTGGTTTTCTTTTCTTTAAAAGGTGCAGAAACACCTGCTGCTTTCTTCTGTTTAATGGAATCCCATAAACTCTTCTGAAAGATAAGAGAATTGAGAATTTGAATGTGTGTTTGCGTGCGTTATAGTACACACACAGTATATTAGCACATGTGGAACAGTTTGCTAAAGAAAAAGGTATTTTGATAAATGGCTTTGCTTAAAGAAATGACAATACCTTTTTCTTTTTCTTTGCCTCTGCTCTGCCAAGCAAAATAGCTTGGTGTTTAGTAATACCATTGGCAATGAAAGTGACGAGTTCCCTGACATTTCCTTCTTCCACAGGGGTCCAATTTATTGTCAGAAAGGTATGGTCTTCAGCCTTCATGATCAAAGGGGAAGTAAAGAATCCATAATTAAAATTCATAGTTAATAAATCTGAACTGAAAAACTAGCTTAAAGTTTTGTAGTGTTTAGACTGCATGCAAGGTGCTTATAAAAGAAATAACATTTCACAACAGATCCTTATGTATATGTACTCATTACTAGTGCCACCAGTTTGTTTCTCCTTGTTTTGTCACATGGTTCTTCAGTCCTCCGCCAGCTAGATGTCACAATAGCCTCTTTGTCAAGCCACTTCTGAAACAATTATCCCATTTGCACCACCTCAATCATCTAAGTTGATAAAATAATTGCGACTAATTAAGCAGACATTGATTGATGGAAATGTGTACAAGCGACACTCATGTTAAATTGAGTTAGATTCCTTACTACGGTGGAAATGCTGCAGTATTTTTCAATGTTATACAGGGGCTTGTTAGTTTCTTAGAAGCAGTGGGACATGCCCATATTAAAAATAAGAGCATTAACATTTAACTTACACAAAAAAGTTAAATAAAAAAAGTAAATCATATTAGTAAGAAGAAAACAGCTTCAGCTGAGCAGAGATATATTAAAACAAAAAGGATAAACTAAATAAGTGGTGAATGTTGTGTACAAAGTTCAAATGAAATTAGTATATTTTATCATGGCCAGTCGTTTAACTCTTCAGTGATCTTTCTAAGTTATTAAATGTCAGTCTATTATCTTCTTTACCGGATTGAACTATAACCTAGTTTGCTCAGACATGTTTTTCTTAGTATTTAAACTTCCATTCATGTTCACTGTCCTTCCTCCTCTCCCTATATTAGGTCAACTAATTTGTTTTTATAAACGTCTCAATTAGAAACTCAATTGTATGATTAGTCACTTGACTGTGCTGTTGGAGCACCAATGGGGACCCCGAGGATAACCATTGAAATACAAGTTTAAAACCCTGCAGGTGGAAATGAACCTGTGGCCCGACTCCAGAGGTGTAAAATCCAGGTTCAGAAAGTAAAAGCCCTTTATGTTTGTTCCAATAACCTGGATTTGATTAGCACAGTTCTTCAGCCAGGAGGTAGAACTAGGCTAATTAGTGAAATCAGCTGGCTGAGTTCATGGGTGGAAGAAACGCATGGCAAGACTTTTACTTTCTGACACCTGGATTTTACACCTCTGCCCTACTCATTACACACTACAATCCCTATATACAAATCAACAAGAAATATTCCATCTGAAAAAATACTTATTAATTCTAAAGCAAGCAAATAAAGGTATTTTTTGCTGTTTTAATGACATTTACTGAAGAACAGTACACATTACAAAACTTCAACACTTCAGGAAATGCAGTGTTACCACAAGGCAGGCCAAGGACCAGAGTGCAAAATTAGCACCAGCCAAATGCTGGCAAAAATTTGACTGCGCCTGGTAAGATTTTTACTCTAGCAGCCACTATGGCCAGTAACCAACCAGGTTGTGTTATATTGTAAACGGAAATGTGGCTGGTAAAATGTTGAAAATGGCTGATGATTTTTTAGAACCCACAACTTCAAGCCACTCTGGCCAGTGGGTGAAAAAGTTAATTTCATACCCTGCCAAGGACTAAATCTCACCAACATGATCAGGTGGCATAGGTAGAAATGTTGTATCAAGATTAAAATTAGAATTTTTTATGACCTACATTTTAGCAGACATTTGAATGAAAGCTTAATACAGTGAAGCTTAAAACAATCTAACGTTTTAAAGCAGCAGAAGCTGCGTGGCAAGGTTGAGTGACAGAAACGAAGGTAAGTGTTTAATGCGGTTTTTGCCGTTGTCACTTGTGGAAAATAGCATTAGCTAAACGAATATAGTGCAGATCTGAAGAGAGATGACCTCTTCACTTTTTTTTCCCTCAATGATCAACAAAACAAAAATAGCTAAGCTTCGGATATCTAAAATTCGGATTGTTTTATAAAAAACTAAGGTCAGCAGAATTACGATCAGATTTGAAAGGGTACAACTCGTTTTAAAATCACTAGCTAGCTAAACACTAACTTATATCCCCATTCAGCACGGACACTAACTTAACGTTAGCACCAATCATTTTGAATAGGACAGGTTGGTAAGTTGGCTAACAAACGTTAACGTTATATGCAAAGTCTAACGTAACGTTATCACATTGGTGACATTACGTTAGCTAATAATTATCATGACGAGTAAGTTAGCACAAAAGCCTACCGAAGAGGTGAATTTCGGGATAACTAGCAATCTCTGTTTTCATTCTCATTTCATTTCTATTCCTTAGCTAGCTAAATCAGCTAAAGTTTCGTAGATGACGTTACGTTAAATTCAGCAAAATACATTTCGTCGTAATGTAAACATTTAATTAAGACATTGGCATTAAATTCTTGGTTGTCACATAACGTTAACCCGTTAGCTAGCTAACTATCTAGTTACATAGCTTGCTAGTTAACGTTAAACAGATAAAATGACAGATAAAAAGTTTCTCTAAGGGAGAATTCGTGAGGAGCGGTTGAGCAAGATGTGGTTGCAGCAACAAGGAGCTAACGCTAACTTACAAGGTGGGTAAGTTATTGTAAACATTGTCCTCCCCAAAAAGCACTAGCACGCGAGAAGACAAACAAGCTAACGTTAGTAATAACACGTAACATTACTAGCTGGGATAATTCACTTAACAGTTAAGAAATGCCAGGTCAATATATAACTTTAACGCATTACTTACTGGAATTATGAACCGCGTTTGATCAACAGAAAAACCTTTGGTCGAGGCAACTTTGTCCACTTTTACATCCGTTGCATCATCGATTGGATTTTCAATGCATAAAATTTCGGATTTCGATGTCCCCAACTTGACGGTTCCAAAACTAATATAAGGAGGTCTTGAAAATTGCACTAAACTAAGTAGCGCAACCGACTCAGTGTTCTCCTTGTCAATATGTGAAAAATTAGTTGGACTAAAGTCCAGGAAGGCGCCTTTACTCATATTGTTCATAATGTATATAATTTACGTTCTAATCACGAAAAACAAATTACAGTAGACGTCCCATGGCTACAATGAATTGTTAACTTTACGGTGCCTGTAAATTGGGTCTACTGCTGTTCAGACAAAATGATGCCTGATTTCATTCTACCGCAAGCAGCACGCTATGCGCAAAACATCCACCCAGTTTGAATTTACCAAGATTGACCAATTGCGTCGTGAGCCTCATTCACCTTCCAATCAGTGTGAGAATAACAAAGGCAGACCAATCGGATGGCCTTCGTATTTTTTAAATACAAGAAAACCACACCCACTTAGTAGGAGTGTACATTTCACAATTTAAAATACCAACGTGGTCTCACGCGGACTCGTCACATAGCGACGCTTCTGCCCAAGCGTCGCTATGTGACGCCAAAGGTAGCCTTTTGCGTAGTATATAGACGCAGCCTTTTGCGTCGTATATTGACGGTTGTGGCCACATAATTTGTTTTAGGTTGTGGCACTTCAATATTATGCTTTTTTATTTTTATTTTTTCTTCATCTGGTAGAGAGTTACGTGAACTCTTGTGGTCGGGCTCGCCCACTATCTTAACAGTTCGGGCATGAGCCCGAGTTACATGAACTCCTGTGTGGTTATGTTTAGGGGTTGGGGGTGGGGTACGGGAATCACGAACTCAGAAAGATCTCCGCGGACACGGCGAAGACTGAGCGGGCATGCTCGCAGTCGGTTATCATGAGCAAAGCCTTCGCCATAGTAGGATTCGTAAATTCGAGACGAGTGCGTCAAATAATGACAAGCGTCGCTATGTGACGACTTGGGAGTGAGACCAGGCTGTAAAATACATATAGGAAAGAGAATTTCTGATAAATTATCAGTTTATACAGCTGAGATTATGGCAGTGATTGTTGGACTCCAATGGGTGAAAGAAGTGAGACCAGACAGGGTGGTGCTGTGTATTGATTCTGCTGCAGTTCTTTTTAGCTTACAGACGAAGAAGTCAATTAGGGAAGACCTAATATGAAATGTTTCAATGTTTATTTAGAACGCAGAGAATGGGAATAGATACAATATTTTGTTGGGTACCTGCACATGTGGGATTAGAAGGTAATGACATTGCAGACAGGATGGCAAAAAGATCACTAAATATGAGGCACATAATTAATATAGCATTTGGAATAGGGGAAGGTAAAGCATAAATTAAAAAGAAAATATCGGAACGCTGGCAGAAAAAGTGGGACGAGGACAGTAAGGGTAGAACATACTATAGCGTACAAAACTCCGTTAGAGCACAGAGCGTTAAAGGGCGAAGCAGAAGAGGGGAGGTGGTTATATCCAGATTAAGATTTGACCACAATAGTTTAAATAAAACTTTGTTTCTATTGGGTAAAGTAAATCAGATCAAAAACGTCTACGGCGTAAAAAAAAAAAAAAAAAGCCAAGTTATACTCACGCATAGCCTACATAGCGCTGTCCATAAATTATTAATTCCAATTTGAAAAAACTAGGCCTGCCTTTAAAAGTCTTGATATCAAAATGTGGCCAAGTTACAACTAGCAATATTGCCTATCGTAGCTCACACTAAATAAACTAGCTCTATTCCAAAGCAATGCTATCCAAACTTTCCTAAATTATTTAATGCAACTTGTCTGTACTTTAGCCTCAAATTCATTGTATCATTTCACATCCAAAGTGCTGGAGTACAGAGCCAAAACGCAGTGGAAAAGAATATTCACTGTTCACTGTATCCTTTACTTGACCAGTCTGTTGAGATTTCTTTTCACACTAAAACATTACATAGCATACATGATTCAGCTACTCATAATGTCAGTGTTCATGATTTATTCAAATTACATGACAGCAGTTGGACCCTGACAAAGAACTTATTGAATTGATATCCAATGTCTTTAACAAGATACATTGAGTTTTTATGAATGAATAACTAATATAGTACATATAGGGACATTGGGATACTGGGAGTCATTATGTGTTTTGAGGGAACAATGTCAAGAAAGATGACATTTTCCTTGCCAGTTATGGTAATGTATGGATAAATAGAATTGTATTTGTATAAGATGTATTCCAATATCAACATGTCATCTTCCTTTTACCTGTCACCAATCATTGTTCATATATTTCTGATTTGATAATAAACATACAAAATGACAGGAAGAACCCGGTGTCATTGTGGCTTGAATGGTGATGGAGGAGAATAGTTCTACAGTTTATTTACCTTTTGTAAATGTCACCATATTGTGTGAAATAAATATTCTGAAAATGTTCTCTTTGCTTAATTGCTGGTATAATTAATCTGTTTTGTTCTGGAGACCAGACCACCCACGTCGAATCTACCCATAGCCATAATAACGGTGTTAGATCTTTAATCTCAATCATTAATCTTACAACAATTTGAAAGATAGATGTGCAGCATTGTAGCCAGGTTGTGGTGCTTAATATTGTTTAATTGTTAATACCCTTCATGTTATTATGGCATTGGGTTGTTTGTATGTATGTGGTCCCATCTGCTGGCATGTGACATGCAGAGGTCTGGCTACACACTGTCCCATCTGGATATAGGGAAAACTCCACTTCTCAACACAATGGCAGACAGCAGGTCATACCTTCAGATCTTGATAAGGTGTCTTACTGATAACAAGGATGGTGAAGAAAAATATTGATTAGGTAACAGTTTTTTCCCATCAAAAGACATCCAAATACTTTGAAATAAATGAATGAGTTATCATTTGGTGGTCCTACCTTAATGTTCTATATGCTCACACCAAATATTCTGGAGAGGACACTTTTTGGACAACAGACCAATTAGGATTTTACACTTAAACAAGCTGTTGCAAAAACAAAGCACTCCTTAGAACAAAGTTGAATCTTTACTTTTCTATAGAATATGGTATAATTACAAATATAGTTGAATAAGGTATTGAATAAAACATTATGTTACCTATATTTGGATAGGCCTTTTTTTGTTATTTATTCATACACTTTTTTATTCAGTCAACAAATTTTATATAGGCCTACTGTTAGAGGTAAATTCTTTCCTAATTTATCTCAAGGCAGATGGATTACAGAAGCAGTCACTGCATCACTGCTAGGTGCCTGCTTAACCTCCTGTTGTCATTTCCGCCCTAGTTCACGCAGCACCAATTTTTCTGCCATCTTGGACAGTTTCCGATGCAGTCCGACGCAGATATGACTTAAATCGCCTCTAGCCGAACATGCCCAATTTACCCACTGATCTCCAAAGTGTTGGACAGATAGGCGGGGACTAGACACATGCATTTAACTACAAAGGAGAGCACGTCCCACACACTCAAAACTATATATAGCCTATTAGATTTTTAGGAAAATTGAATTTTAATAAATATTTCCTCAGCACATCTGGGTCAAAACAATCATTGTTTCACAAACTGCTACGCTTAGGTTAATTAAATTTATGACCGATTAAGTTTTCTTTGGTTGTCAAATCAGCTTGGTTTTCTCGATTGAATTCGATGGGCAGCTCTTATTCAGAGCGACTTAAAGTGAAATGGAGAACATACAGTCAAGCCGGAAAGTCTGCACACTCCTTTCACGTCCTCCATGTTTTATTACGTTACAGACATGTTCTACAATAGATTGAGTTCATTTTTTGTCTCACAATTCTACACAAAATAGCCCATAATGACAAAGTGAAAACAGGTTTTTAGACATTTGTGATAATTTATTAAAAATCAAAATGTAAAATATCATATGTACACAAGTGATATGACACCCAAAAGTGAGCTGAGGTGCATTTTGTTTCCACTGATACTGCTTGAGATGTTTCTACAACTTAATTGGAGTCCACCTGTGATAAATTAAATTGATTGGACATGATTGGGGATTGCCAACACCTGCCTATATAAGGTCCCACAGTTGACAGTGCACGTCAGAGCAAACTCCAAGCCATGGGGTCAAAGGAATTATCTGCAGACCTCAGAAACAGGATTGTGTCAAGGCATAGATCTGGAGAAGGGTACGGAAAAATCTCTGCAGCTTTACAGGTCCCAAAGAGCACAGTGGCCACCATCATTCATAAATGGAAGAAGTTTGGAACCATCAAGAATCTTCCTAGACCTGGCCGCCGGCCAAACTGAGCAATCGGGGAAGACGGGCCTTGGCCAGGAAGGTGAGCAGGAACCCGAGGGTCACTCTGACAGAGCTCCAGCGTATCCTTGTGGAGATGGGAGAACCTTTCAGAAGATCAACCATCCAGGCAGCACTCCACCAATCAGGCCTTTATGGTAGATTGGCCAGACGGAAGCCCCTCCTTAGTAAAAGGCACATCACAGCCCGCTTGGAGTTTGCCAAAAGGCACCTAGAGGGCTCTCAAACCATGAGAATCAAGATTGTCTGGTCTGATGAAACCAAAATTGAACTTTCTGGCCTGAATACCAAGCGTCACGTCTGGAGGAAACCAGGCACCGCTCATCACCTGGCTAATACCATCCCTACAGTGAAGCATGGCGGTGGCAGCATCATGATGTGGGGATGTTTTTCAGCAGCGGGAATGGGGCGATTATTCCTGATAGAGGGAAAGATGAATGCAGCTAAGTACACCGAGATCCTTGAAGAAAACCTGCTCCAGAGCGCTCTGGACCTCAGACTGAGGCGAAGGTTTACCTTCCAACATGACAACGACCCGAAGCACACAGCCAAGGGAACAAAGGAGTGGCTTCGGAGAAAGTCTGTGCATGTCCTTGAGTGGCCCAGCCAGAGCCCAGACCTGAATCCAATTGAACATCTGTGGAAAGAGCTGAAAATGGCTGTGTACGGACACTCCCCATCCAACCTGACAGAGCTTGCAAGGATATGCCAAGAGGAATGGGCAAAAATGTCCAGAAACAAGTGTGCCAAGCTCGTAGCTTCCTAACAAGATACATCATGTTAGGAATATGCATGCCATGAAGAACAAAGGTCCAATATTCACATTGTGCTATATTGCAGTGGTTCTCAACCTCGGTCCTGCCTGTTGATGGGTTCTGAGTTTTGTCCTATAAGAGTAATTATGCATGTGTGTGTGTTGATCAATGATTTGATGTAGCAGGTGAGGGCTGATCTTTGGACAGGCCTCTGCCCTCCCTGACCGGACATCTAGTGACATAAGTTATCGGGCATGACTAATGCCGTGGGTTGTTGATGAACAAGAGCATGTTATTTGGGAACATTTGGGAGATATGCTCTCACAGATAATGTAAACATTTGCATCAAACTCAAGGCCTCAGAGGGTATATAAGCTTGGCTTGATGACCAGTGCGTCGAAGGCGCAAAAGTTCCTGCATTGTCCTCACTTGGATTATTGAGAAAGAAGCCGGTTCCTAACACTGTGTATGCTGGTTTTTGTTCCAACCACAATTGCAATCTCAGAAGTTGACCAAGCTGTTCATTTTTTTTAATTAGACATTTTTTTATGTTTAGAGGGATTATTTACCCTCTTAAAGCACAACTGAACTTTGGTAGAACTTTGGGTTGTGTAGCTACCTGGCCATGATATAAGTCCAAATAGTGGCGAAATATGTTCGTTAGTTGCTCTGTGCTCCCCTGGGGTGATAATCCATAATAGGGTATTTGTCGCTCTCCATTCATTTCTATGGGGCAGCTATAACGGGCTCAAAATTACACTTCTAGCACGTATATGACCGCGAAATAAGTGGATTCTGAAAATGAATGGAGGTGGTGTAATCGCATGAGAAATCTGCTCCACACCGCTTTCTGTGGGGCTTTACCGTAAATAATGAAGAATTCAAAGACAAAGCAAATGACAATGAGCCAAACCTGCATTGTATCAATACGCTTAAGGAAAAAATTATGAAGTAACGGAAACATATGTGTTCAATTACCTAATTAGGAGCCTATTCACCTCAGTCGTTACCTCTTTTTTTGCAATTGTTTGCAATATAACACATAAGGTGAATATGGGAATTTTATTCTTCATGACATGCATAGCTATTTCTTTCATAATGTGTCTTTAGAGGGTAAATATTCCCTATTCACAGCTTGTTAAATTTCTGGGATTGCTATTGTGGTTGGAACAAAAACCAGCATACACAGGAGGCCCCCAGGACCAGGGTTGAGAACCACTGCTATATTGCAAACAATTACAAAAAGAGAGGTAAAAAAACATTTTAACTGATCAAATTAAAGACTAAGGTGAATCATAAACTCCTAACTGGTGAAATTTTGGCCACTTGGACACTAAAACTAACAATTTGCTAAATAATGAAGAATTCAAAGACAAAGCAAATGATAACAAGCTAAACCTGCATTGTGTTAATAAGTTCAAACACATTTGTTCAATAGTTAGGACCCTATTGGTTCGCCCCAGAATTTTATTCTTCATGGCATGCATAGCTATTTCTATCTCAACAAAAAACGTTTTCAACGTTAAAAAAAAGCCAAGTTACTCATGCATAGCCTACAAAGCATTGTCTGTAAGTCCTTAAAGGGGCTATATGTAATAAATTTACTGTACTAAATCATAAAATGACCATGATATTTCGTCAGAGATTAAGGAAACATGCTAAATCGAAATACTGGCTTCTCCGACAACAATGCTACAGCCAGTATATTCTCCTTTGAAATTTCCATTCCGGGCCGGAACATCTGTTTTTGTCCTGTGTGATTCACTGTTCTCTGAGTTGACTCCGCCCACTGCCCGATCGTCTCCGAGTTGACTCCGCCCACTGCCCATTTCGACACACCGGGTTGCCTGATATAAAACAAATTGACACACAACAACAGCGCGCTGCAGCTATGGAAGCAAGCAAACGAACTGGATCAACTGCGATGGTACTAGATTCTACCAAACCTAAAAAGCCTCGTCCTCTTTCGAAACAGCTGCACAACCGGAGTCGTGCTAAAACACGGGTAAATCTTGGTCTGGCATTTGAAAGATGGAGAAAGCTGAGAGCCCAGAAAGCTTCCAAGACAGATGCCGAGTTGGCTAATTTTCTCCTGAACAGGTAAGCATTGAGTTTTATCATGGCTACTAGCTAATTATCTTTTATCTAATGCAAACCAGATACCTGTTTTAGAAGAGTTTATTCCATTTTGTGACTGAATCAATGAATGTGTTCAAATTTCGCTAGCGTTAGATTGCTAGATAGATAGATTAGCCAACTCGGCATCTGTCTTGAAAGCTTTCTGGGCTCTCAGCCTTCTCCATCTTTCAAATGCCAGTCCAAGATTTACCCGTGTTTTAGCACGACTCCGGTTGTGCAGCTGTTTCGAAAGAGGACGAGGCTTTTTAGGTTTGGTAGAATCTAGTACCATCGCAGTTGATCCAGTTCGTTTGCTTGCAAGATGAAGTCCCTCCACTTCCTGGCTCTCACTGAGACCTGGATCACCCCAGATAACACGGCCACTCCAGCTGCTCTTTCTGATGGCTACTCCTTTTCGCACACCCCCAGGGCCTCTGGCCGAGGCGGGGGCACTGGTTTGCTTATATCTCAGTCCTGGAAATTCTCCATGCCCTCTTTACACAGCCTAAATATCTCCTCCTTTGAGTTTCATGCAATCACTGTAACTCACCCGTCTAAACTCAACATTGTTGTTCTCTACCGCCATCCAGGTCCACTCAGCGCTTTCCTGGATGAACTGGACACTCTACTGAGCTCCTTCCCTGAGGATGGCACCCCTATAATTCTACTGGGTGACTTCAACCTCCAGCCAGAGAGCTCCCAGTCATCCAGTGTCGCCTCACTCCTCCAGTCCCTCGCCCTCACCCAGTCCCCATCGCCCACCACCCACAAGGCTGGTAACCAACTAGACCTTGTATTCACCAGGAGCTGCGCCACGTCTGAACTCACGGTGACTCCGCTCCATGTATCGGACCATTTCTTTATTTCATTCTCTCTCTCCTACCCACTCTCCCGCATCTCCCCTAACAACTTACCCCCTGTAACTTTCAGGAGAAATCTCCGCAGTCTCTCACACTCCTCTCTCTCTACCTCTGCTCTCTCTGTACTTCCTCCTCCTGCATCTTTTGTTAATTTACCTATTGAAGTTGCCACCTCCACCTTTAACTCCTGCCTCTCTCAGTCTCTCGATTCACTATGTCCTCTCGTCTCCAAACCGGCCCGATCATCACCCCCATGCCCGTGGCTGACTGATTCTCTCCGATCCAGCAGAACCACGCTGCGAGCTGCCGAGAGAAAGTGGAGGAAATCCAGATCCCCAGATGATCTGGCCTCGTATCACACTCTGCTGGCAGCCTTCACATCAGCAACTACGTCTGCTAAGGCAACATTTTACCAGTCAAAAATTAATGCATGCATGTCTAACCCCCGTAAACTCTTTTCCACCTTCTCTTCCCTGCTGATCCCTCCTCCACCCCCCTCACCCTCTTCCCTCTCTGCCGATGACTTCCTGATCCACTTTGAGGAGAAGGTAGCCGTGATCCGAAACTCCTTCACACATCCGGTGACGCCTCATATGCCCCATAATGAACCCACCGCTACATTTTCGTCCTTTAAGACTCTGGAGGATGCAGATGTACTCCAACTTGTAACGCGCCAGCGTGCAACCACCTGCCCACTGGACCCCATCCCGTCGGCAGTCCTCCAGTCTATATCCGGTGAGGTCCTTCCATATCTATCTTCCATTTTCAACACCTCCTTAACCTGTGGCTATGTTCCTGCTGTTTTCAAAACTGCCCATGTTACACCACTCCTTAAAAAACCTAGCTTAGACCCCTCTGATGTTAGAAACTATCGTCCTGTGTCTCTCCTGCCCTTCCTGTCCAAAGCTCTTGAACGAGCTGCCCTTAACCAACTGTCAGTTTTTCTCCACCAGAACAACCTGCTCGACCCTCATCAGTCCGGCTTCAGAACCGGGCATTCCACTGAAACTGCGCTCCTGGCTGTGACTGAGGCACTCGCCACTGCCAGAGCCTCCTCCCTCTCCTCTGTCCTGATTCTCCTTGACCTGTCTGCAGCGTTTGACACGGTCAACCACAAACTCCTGATCTCCACACTAGCTGAGATGGGCATCTCTGGAACTGCCCTCTCTTGGTTTACATCCTATCTCACTGATAGATCCTACCAAGTCTCCTGGAAGGGCTCTGTCTCTGCACCTCATCCACTTCTTACAGGAGTCCCGCAGGGATCTGTACTGGGTCCTCTGTTCTTCTCCATTTATACTAAGTCTCTTGGTTTGGTCATTAATTCACATGGCTTCTCTTACCATAGCTATGCTGATGACACTCCACTCTTCCTCTCTTTCCCTCCCTCTGCCCCACAGGTAAAGGAAAGGATATCTGCTTGCCTGGCTGACATCTCTGAGTGGATGTCTAGCCATCACCTGAAGCTCAACCTCAACAAGACCGAGCTGCTCTTCATGCCATACAAGACCTCCCCGCTCCTAGACCTGTCCATCACCGTTGACGGAACCATGGTGACCGCCTCCCGCTCTGCAAGGAACCTGGGGGTGGTCCTGGACGATCAGCTGGACTTCAAAGAACATATCAGGGCAACGGCACGGTCCTGCAGGTTCCTCCTGTACAACATCAGGAGAATCCGGCCGTACCTGACCACTTACTCCACCCAGCTTCTTGTCCAGACCATGGTCACCTCACGCCTGGACTACTGCAACTCCCTTCTCGCAAGCCTACCAGCCTGCGCCATTCTGCCCCTACAACTGGTCCAGAATGCGGCTGCTCGGCTTGTGTTCAACCTCCCGAAGTTTTCGCACGTCACCCCCCTGCTGAGGTCACTCCACTGGCTGCCGGTCGTGGCCAGGATCAGGTTAAAAGTTCTGACCCTGGCCTACACTGCAGCCAAAAGGTCAGACCCCTCCTACCTACAGGACTTAATCCAGCACTACGCTCCTGCTCGACCACTTCGCTCTGCTGCTGCAGGGCGACCTGCACTTCCCTCCCTCCGTGTTAAAGGCTCTCGCTCGTCCCGACTGCGGAGCTTTTCCACCCTAGCTCCCCAGTGGTGGAATGAACTCCCCACTCTGCTGCGCTCAGTTGAAACACTGTCTGTTTTTCATCGTGGTCTGAAAACGCACTTTTTCAGACTCCACCTCGACTAAAATTATACCTATAGGGCCATTCTATAGTATTCGCTTCCTGTTTTCTATTTAACTTGTCTTTTTTGGTTATTCTATAGTTCAGAATGTATAGCTGACTGTGTGTACTTCTCATGTTTATTACTAGGGATAGCTCTTACGCTGTGAGAAAGCTGTGCTTTGTCGGATTTGCTTTGTAGTCGCGTCAATTACCTTCAATATGCACTTATTGTACGTCGCTTTGGATAAAAGCGTCTGCCAAATGATTGTAATGTAATGTAATGTAGATAGATACTTTAGTGAAACGATGTAGCTAACGTTAGCTAGCTAGCGTCTAGGTAAGGTATTCTTTGTTTCGAGGCTAACGTTAGCTAGCAAGCTAGCTAAGGTTACATCGTTCCAACAAAGGAATTTTGTTGTCTTACATTTTTAAAGTAATCCATCCAACACCGTTTTTAAGTTAGCCTACAGATAGTCCTTGCCGGTCGAACAACAAAGAAAGTTTTTTCTCTTTTAGCTAACGTCACATTTTCTAAGTAATCCGCCCAAAACTGTTTGTAAGTTAGCACACGGCTTGTAATAAACCCATCTACTTAAAAAAATTCTTATTAGCTAGATTAATCCCTAGATTAGCAGTTTTGCTGCTGCTTGTAGGCTATTACTGTGGCGAGTTAGCGATTGCTTTGTCGTGTTGTTTTGAAATGACAACCCAGCTCTTTAAGTCAGAGTGCCCGGAGCACTCGTAGAGTGAGGCATATCAATGCTCTGAATTTATGAACGACCACAGTGTTCTCTGGAACTCTGAGACGATACGAAGACAAGTCAGTTAGCTAAGTTAGCCACCTTCAACATATTCATTTAGCTTGCTAGCTCTGAGAGTGACAATTTTATCAATGCTCTGAATATACGAACAACCAGATGTACTCCGGCACTCCGACAGCCAATTTACGAATGCCTAAGCTAAGTTCAACATCATTTTCATTTAGCTAGCTAGCTAAAGATTTAAATATATAAATGTATATAATTACTAGCTAAACATACCACTAACGTTAGCTTATATCTGTGTGACTGTAAACATAGCCAGCCAGGCATCTAGCTGACATTGACAGAGTTATAAAAAATCCACATGAGCTGGTTTATAATTTGCAAATAATAAATTGCAAATGTATACATGTATGATCAACTTACATTGTAGGACTCGTCGTCGCTTGTCATTGTCAAAATAGAATAATTGCGCTTGTCTCAAAATGTCTTGTTGCGCTCGTGTTCGTTCAGTGTCCTCAACCTGGCAACCCGCCTGAGCTTCGAGTCTGGGGAGGAGGGGTGGGCGGAGATAACTTTCCAAAATATTTTGAATTTGGACTGCAGTACCCATTTTAAACGCTTGGTGTAAATGTTACATATAGCTCCTTTAATTCCAACTTGAAAAAACTAGGCCTGCCTTTAAAAGTATTGATATCAAAATGTGGCCAAGTTAAACTAACAACATTGCCTATCATAGCTCACATTAAATAAACTAGCTCTATTCCAAAGCAATGCTATCGAAACTTTCCTAAATTATTTAATGCAACTTGGCTCTGTGTTTTTTCATCTTAGCATGTGAAGAGATTGTGGTCATTCAAACTGTAAATGTCAAATAACAAAAATTGCCTCATGGAACAACATAAGATTTCTGTCAGGGGCGTCTGGTAGGAGGACCAGACGCGACTGAAAATGATTTGGAAAGTAATCCACAAAAACGTGGATAACAACTAGATAAAGGAGAATAAGAAATGAAACGTCCCTTATAAAACAGGATGAGACTCGTAAACTCGAGCTGAGAAATAAAGGGAAGGGATAATAATCCCATAGTAGACCCAAACTAAAACGACCCACTGGTTCTGGGCAAAATTCGTAAAAATAACGCAGAACCGAGAACAAAGAGAGAATCCCGGCGTAAGCCAAAATAATAACAACCCAAATCTATGGGCGAACTCGCAGGAACGAGAAATAATGAGCAGGTAGCAAACCTCTATTTCTGACACTTGTCAGAGAATAATATACAGAGGCGAGGAGAAAAGCAAAACAAAGGTAACCCGACAAACGGGCAAATAAACGGAGAGATAAACTGACAGAAACTAGAGTAAAAAGGAATCTAACCTAAACTCTAGGAAGTTCCTGAGTTACTATCAGTCAACGAGAAACTGGACACCTCTGCCCACACGTCTCTCGGCCATAATGCGTCGAACAGTATACAACGGACCTTGCAATCGCACCGTGACTGGGTTTATTCTGCGCTTGATCTTAAAGGGTCCCACGAAGTGTGGCGCCAGTTTGCGAGACTCAACCCGTGATGGAAGATCCCGCCTGGAAAGCCAAACCTGTTGACCAACCCGATAGGAGGGAGCCGGACAATGGTGTTTGTTGGACAAAACTTTTTGTCTCGCTGTGGTGCACAAAAGCGACGAACGCATGCGTTTCCAAACCGCTTGGCACCTCCAAACAAAAGAGCCTGCGGACGGAACCTCCACATTTCTTTCTAGCTCAGGGAACAAAGGAGGTTAGTACCCCAACTGAGCCTCAAAGGGAGAAAGACCTGAGGAAGCATTGCGCAGGGTGTTGTGCGCATACTCCGCCCAGGCGAGGTGGCGACTCCAAGAGGTGGGCTTGGAGGCGGCCAGGCATCGGAGAGTGTTTTCCAATGTCTGGTTAGTGCGTTCCGTTTGGCCGTTAGTCTCCGAATGAAAACCAGAGGATAAACGGTCGCCCCCAGCTGAGCGCAAAAAGAACGCCAAAACCGAGCAGCGAATTGCGGACCTCGATCCGACACCACGTCTTAGGGTAGGCCATGAACCCTAAAGACGTGATCCACCACCAACTGAGCGGTCTCGGGAGCTGAGGGCAGTTTGGGAAGGGCGATGAAATGTGCCGCCTTGGAAAACCAGTCAACACTAACGAGAATCACCGTGTTGCCCTGGGACACAGCGAGAGCATATCTCCCAAAGCGACATGGCTCCAAGGGCAGCTGGGGATGGGCAGAGGGCATAAAAGACCCGAGGGTGGGAGTCTTGAACCCTTGTTGCGGGCGCAGACCGAACATGGCGAGACAAACTGCCGCACATCTCTCTCCATACTGGGCCACCAAAATCGCAGAGACAGGAAGTCTCTAGTTTGATGTACGCCAGGATGAGCCACCAGCTGGTAGGAATGACCCTGTAGGAGCACCCGGGACCTAAGCCATGGAGGAACAAAAAGACAATCAGGAGGACCCCCACCTGGACCCGGATCCAAGCGCAAAGCCCTCTGTACGGCCACCTCGATTTCCCACATAACCGGAGCCAAGATCTGATTGGCTGGCACAATGGGTTCCGGGACCGGATCCCTATCAGCGTGTTCATTGATGCGGGACAGAGCGTCTGGTTTAAGATTTTTAGACCCGGGTCAATATGAGTAAAAAATTAAAACTCGTAAAAAACAATGTCCAACGGGCCTGCCTGGAGTTACGCATCTTAGCTTGCTG
Source organism: Synaphobranchus kaupii (assembly GCA_029718625.1). Lineage (NCBI taxonomy): Eukaryota > Metazoa > Chordata > Actinopteri > Anguilliformes > Synaphobranchidae > Synaphobranchus > Synaphobranchus kaupii. The sequence continues at coordinate 97,119,732 of CM056377.1, read as the reverse complement.
AACATACTCTAAGTTTTTACGATCAGTCCAGACTGTAAATGGATGATCAGTGCCCTCTAGCTAATGACGCCACTCCTCTAATGCCAGCTTAACCGCCAGCAGCTCCCGATCCCCAACGTCATAATTTCTTTCGGCTGGTGTTAAGGCACGAGAGAAAAATGCACACAGGAGAATGCTGCAACAAAATAGCCCCCACCCCCAACTCCGAGGCATCCACTTCTACCACAAAGGGGAGGGAGGGATTGGGAGTAACCAGAATGGGCTCGGAACTAAACCTTCTCTGTAAAGGCCGCCTCAGCCCTAGGGTTCCAGTAAAAAGGTGATGTATTCTTTGTAAGAGCCGTGATAGGGGCAGCTACTGTGCTAAAATTACGGATAAACCGTTTGCCAAAAAATTGGCAAAGCCAAGGAAACGCTGGGCCTGCTTTACGGAAAGCGGAGTGGGCCAATTTTTAACGGCCGAAACTTTCTCGGGATCCATCTGGACCTTACCCTCGGCCACAATGAATCCCAGAAAAGAGACTGAGTTGACATGAAAAACGCACTTCTCTGCCTTCACAAACAATCGAGCCTCCAAAAGGCTCTTTAACACCTGTCTGACGTGGCTGATATGCTCAGAGAGATTAGCGGAGAAAATCAATATATTGTCTACATACACAAAGACGAATTTCTCTAACATCTCTCTGAGCACATCGTTAACTAGTGCCTGAAAGACAGAGGGGGCGCTAGTGAGCCCGAGCGGCATGACCTGGTACTCATAATGTCTGCTATGCGTATTAAATGCCATTTTCCATTCATCACCTTCTCGGACGCACACCAGGTTGTACACGTTCCGGAGATCGAGCTTGAAAAAAACCGACGCCCCCTGGAGACGCTCAAAAGCAGAGTTCATAAGCGGAAGCGGGTAATGGTTTTTAATGGTAATGTCATTAAGTCCACGGTAATTTGCACACAGCCTCAAACTCCCATATTTTTTTTAACAAAAAAAAAAAAACGGCCCCTGCCGGTGACTCCTTGATATAGTCCCTCATCGCTGCGCTCTCGGGGGCAAATAAGGAATACAGGGAGCCTCTGGGAGGAACCGTGCCCGGGTACAAATCAATAGCGTAGTCGTAGGCCCTATGGGGTGGCAAGGTGGCAGCGCGTTGTCTGCTAAAAACCTCGGCGAGGTCAGAATACTCGCCAGGTACATTAGCAGGTAAAAGAAATTCCAGCGCCCCTCCTACTCTGGTGCTTTCCAAACTAGAGGAAGAACCAAGGAACGGATCCCACCTACTCTCCGAATAAGTTCCTGCAGCGAACCCTCGTCCCAAAGGGAGTTACTGTTAGCCAGAGAGTCCCAAGCCAAACTCTCCTCCTCCTCAGAAAAGAGAGACAAACTGTCCTGATCAGAAAAAGACTCAGTCTCCTCCAGGTCACTGTCGTAATCAAGCTCAGAATGAGAACTGCGCCCTCCTGAGACGAGAGGTACAGATGAGAGTAGTGAGAGCTGCATTGAGGACCCCATCTGAGGATAATAGCTATGACCCCGCCCAATCAATATGAGGGCTGTGCTGAACCATCCAAGAATGTCCCAGCACAAGGGGATAAGCCAGAGAGTTAACCAAAATAACTGGATATGTTCAGAATGAAACTTGTGAGAAGCGTACATATTTAAGAACCCCATAATCTCTTTGATGGTCCCAGTACCCAATGGGTGACCGTCAAGAGCTGTCACCAAGCGGGGCCGAGTGAGATGATATACGGGAATACTTTGTTCCCTAGCCCATTTCGCATCCACAAAAGACTCAACCGCTCCGGAATCAATAAACGCCTCGACACTAGTCAAGTGTTTACTCCAGTGCAACTGAACCCTTAACAAAGTCCGAGAAGATGTAATGTCATGTCTCGCTAAAGGTTCCTTTAGTGAGACCCCCCATTTCCCTGCAACTTAGGACATTGCTCCTTTAAATGCCCCCTGCACCTGCAGTAATGACACCACTCCTCACGCGACTTAGAATGTTTGGGCTCACGCAGAGAGGTGCCGTCTACCTTTCAATGAATGTTTTAAACAGTTGATGAATAATTACACTCCAGAATGGATATGTCTATACTTTGTTGGCAAGTTTACTTTAGAAAATGGTTTTAACATGTTTGCTGCTGCTAGAGATTTCTTTACAATTCACAAACAGACATTTATATCAAGAAACATCTAGGCTCTGTAGGACCACACAGGTTTCTATAGAAATCCAAATATTCAATAAATCAATAAATACATAATAATAATTATAATAATAATAATGCAGCCTAAACAGTTTGCATAAGTAGCCTAAACATTGAAATACATTTTTAAGATTGGCGTATTTGTATTATATAGAAATACATGTAACGTTAGGCTATACAACACTGGCTTGCTGTATGCGTTTTTCTCTTCCTCTATGCGACAAATTAGCATAGGGGTGCGTCCCAGTACTCGAAAAATGCACATTCCTTTCCTCCACTACCACCTCCTCTCCTCCGTGCACCGAAAATGGATCTTTGTGTTTTAATCTAATGTCGCTGATTACATCTTAATTACGTATTAATGGTTACATATTAATTAATGTCTCAACGCAACCCGCAATGTCAGGTACATTGTATACTGTACATGCAAATACTTGTACTCTAAACTTTCAGGCAGTTTTGCATATTTCCGGGCAGGAGAGGAGTGGTAGTGGGGGAGTGGAGGAAAGGAGCTGGGGAGTGAAGAATATTGGGACGCAGCCTCCCTCTGAAGCTTTAGGTGCTAGCGACATGGGGTGAATTCCACTCGCTTATTTTATCCAACCTCTTCTCCTCGGTCCTCGCCTGACCTGGAAATCAATTGAGGTTCGCCATCTTTAAGGACATTCCAAACCGCTAAATGCTCCTCGGAGGAGCGAGGAGTGGGGAATGAGGGTCCTTCGGTGAGGAAACACAAGTGTAGCCTTTGCGGAAGCCTTTTCTCGGAACGTGTGACATGTACTATAAATTATCAACCACTCTTCACATCTGCCATGTCGCAGGCACACCCCTACACAAATGCAATTTTACCGTTCCTTCCAATGTATTATAAAGCACTAATCCATAATGACACTAATTTTTTACAAATAACAAAAACACTGTTTATTCTTGGAAAAATAAGCTAAAAAGCATTATAGTTAAGCACGTGAGCATAATATGATGCTGACGCTTGATTGAGCAAGGACGTTCCATTTGCCTAATGCAGGTTGCCTCGTTTCCTCCATCCTACGATCCTTGCATCATTTCCTCGCGTCCTCCGTTGGGCGGAGCTAAGGAGCGAGGAAAGGACGCAAGGAGTAAAAATAAGCGATTTGGAATGAACCCATGTTCTTACCTTCAGCTATGGTTGGTAGGCCTACAAAGTGAGAACTGGAACACTCTGAGCTCGTAACTCCAAACTTCCATGTCGGGGCTACGAGCTGCTGAATTCATAACGAACGCAGCCTAAGGCCAGCGCAGTTTCAGTAATTGTTTTCCGGTAGTGTACTGTTACCTAAGGGAAATCTTTTGGTAGCCTACCGAACCATGTAGGTAAGCTTAGTAGCCTAGCTTGTAGTTGCTTCCTAAGCAGCTGACTGACGTTTATCTGGTAAAACGTTAGCTAACAAAAGCTTTATCGGACAACACACCACACATACCTATTTCCCATGAATCTGTGCATCAGAAAAGAATACAATAGCTAGACTACTACTGTGAAAGAAAGTATTTAGCCTACCACAGATATTATGATTATTGTTATAATTAATTGTGGTTGCAATACGTTGTCTGGAGACTATGATATGTTCGGAGGCTACTGTAATTTTAAAAAAAAGTGCCTAACCATGAAAGTGATATCTTGGTTGAATTGATGGTATATAAAAATGATTCTGCTTGGGCTTATTGGTTATATTTGTTAGGATTCCCGCAGGGGGGACCGGACCCAAACGCAAGACTCGGAGACGGCTCAAGGGGAAACTTCACAGGGAGTACATTTATTGAAACACAGGCAGGGGCAAGACAGACACAGACGGGTCAGGAACAGGACGGGTCAGGAACTAAAGAGGTCAGGAACTAAGGAGGGGTCAGGAGCTAAGGAGAGGTCAGGAGCTAAGGAGGGGTCAGGAGCTAAGGCTGGGCAGAGACGGCGCTCAGGCCGTGGGGGAACAGGAACAAGACGTGACCCAGGCCGTGGGGTCCAGCTTAAGGACGGCATGCTGGCCGTGGGGTCAGGAACAGGTGCAGGGGAGGCCCAGGGAACACAACCTTCAAAACCTGGGGGCGGCACTCAGCCTAGGGGTAGGAACAGGTGCGGGGGTCCTGCGGATAGCGCGGGGGGGCCCGCGACGGCACTCTAGCCGTGGGGGGACAGGAACGAGGAAGCCTGGAGGGAACAGGGGAGCCTGGAGGGAACAAGACCAAGACAAGATGAGATGAGGGGGTCCATGACACGAGGGTACATCACCGGGGGGTACCAAACAAGACAAGAACACAACGGGAAACACAGCTCACAAAATAGACGAGCAACACAAGACGGTCCGGCCCTGAACAAAGAGACAGGGCAGACTATATACAAGACATGATGAGGACAAAATGAGCAACAGGTGGGAGAAGGGTAACGAGGACACCAGAGGAAAACACAATTCAGGTGTGGGGAGTGCAGGACACAAGTAGGAGGGAGAGAGGGGAAACACAGGGTGGACTGTGAGACAATGGGAAAACCCGGGATGGAATCCGGGTGCCTCACAATATTATTGAAAATGCTTCATTTTCGTAGTAGTTAATTTTTATGGTGACATTGTGTTATGTGTGAAAAGGATAAACTGACAGAGCTGAAGTGCACATCCTTTTTGTGGCAAATGAATGAAGAAATAATAAAGAAATCTTGGTCAAGGCGAGCCTCGAAACTTCGGTCCCCACAGTCAGACACAGTTACCACAAGAGAAGAACATAGTAGGCTACACACAGAGGGATATTTTTACCGGCATTTGTGTGAGATTGACAGTAGCCTAGTTACCGTGTGTGAAACAAACTGTTGTTGAAACTGTTATTTATTTGACTTTTTTTTACATTAATACAACAATGTTAACCGAACAATATTTTGCGTTAGAACTGTATGTTCGAATCTGACCTTTTGCGCAATCTGACCTTTTGCCGCTCCCATTCCTCTTGTCTCTAGTCTAGGCCTAAACGTTTTTGTATTTTTTTATTTATTTGGTAGGCCTATAATATGTTTAGAATAGTCTGTAGCTATTTGAGTACCTATACTATGCCCTGTTGGGATTCTCTCCTGGATTCTATGACCTGGGCTGTGTCCGAATCAGAGCCCTGTTCCCTGTCCACTCAGACCCCTGTTTACTATGTGCCCTGATCCCTTACATTGCAAGCAGTGTGCGAAAGAAATCCCGCAAAACTCTTTCCAAACTAGTGAGGAAGTAGTTTGTAATTTTCATTGAGAATATCAATCAGTTGACATATGACAATTGTTACAAAGTGTAGACTATGAATGAAGATAGAATTAACAAAAATAAAAAAGAGTATTTCGTAATATGACCCACCCTTGTAACATAGATATGCACATACACACTACGGGCCATATCTTACACCCGGCGCAAAGCGGCGCTAACGCAAACGCAAGTGTCTTTGCTATCTTACACCCGGCGCTAGGTCCATAATAGCGCCTAACGCTTACGCCGTCAAACTAGCATGTTGACGGCGTAACTCTTGCGCCATCATTAGTGAACTGGGCGTGTTGGTCTTAAGATGAGGAGTGGCCAGGATTCTTTTTGGAGTATTGCTATCTTGAGCCAGCAGAAAGCGCTTGCGCTAGAACCACCACAAACCTGGTCTAAAGTCATGTCGCAGTTGTTTACATGCTATTTTAACGGCGCATATAAGTACGTCTACATAGGCGTGTGCACAACGCGCATACCCTCCTGTCTGTTACACACAGGGGCGTGCACAGGCATGACTAAAATATCTAGATCATAATGTGAAATATTATTATTGTGTAGGCTATATCAAAAATGCATAATAATAAAAGGTTCCATAGGTCCACATACCTTTCCATCAGCGAAGGGAAACAATGCCACATTACATTGCTCTCAGCCCACTCCATCAACATCCAGGCGATGTGCGATGGTACGGGACAATGGCTATCCATTAAAAAGGAGCTGATAACACCTATAGCTATCAAGCCTAATGCGCGAATTGTCTTTGCACCTAATGCGTGAATTGTCATTCAATGGAAAACTCGCGCACGGCAATAGACGGACATTTAAGTTCTGAAAATGCGCTTCAGATGTCATTACAATACAGCTCTGTTTATCTGTGAATACAGCCTGTAAGTAAATAGAATGGTTTGTGACTGAAAAAAGTTCAAAACCTTGTCCAGTGAATATTGCATTTATTGTTTTTCAAATAGCCTAGGCTACAGCGGATTCGCTGTGCATAAGTTTTTTTTCGATAGCCTATGGTTAAAAAACAGAGATGTCACCATGTTAACTAAATTGTAACCTTAGCTATTCTTCGTCCTTCATATTTTTTTAAATTACAGTGACCAGGTTTCCATACTCTCACCGTTTAAAACCCAGCTGATTTCACCCGTTATTCCTTAACTGAACAAAACGATTTTAAAGAGAACTAAGTGTCTAATTAGAAACTAAAACAAATTTGCAGCAAGTTACACAATTAATTCACAATTAATTTTAATGCCATTCTCTGCACGTGAGCTGCATGTTCTGTTTCCCCTGCTGTAAGTCGCACGTTTAACGGTCTTCCTGGGAAAGTGGATTGTTTTAAAGGATTACGCTACGAGTAAAACAGGTTGGTCACATTTCCATAAACAGGACATTATTAAACAAGGGGAAATATGCGTGAACTTATGGGTTGCGAACCTGACAGCTTTATTGTATGGCTATTTAGTGTCATCATTAAGGCAAAACAACGGTATGTATGTTATTAATCAATATTAGCCTACTATGCAGGTAGCCTAATGAACTTTGGATGAAGCTTGAACTTGATGTTTGACACTTTCATTGCATAATCAAACGAAATTCGCTGAACAAGCAGGCTAATTTGGCGTTTTCTAAGGTGAGACTGAAGCCATTGATAGCTTATTCTCAGCTGTTGCAGGTCCTTTTAACGAAATTTAACCGCACATATTTTGTAAAATAACAGCCCTGTCTGGAATTACCGGGAACTCATAGGCTAATGGTTAATCCGAATAATATTGATCATACTCCATTTAGCCTATTCCTTGATCACACTAAACACGCACGAGCATGTCTGTTTCGCCATCATAAGCAATCCGCCAAGGTGGAAAAGCAGGCTTTTAAAGGGAATGGGATATGACATTTTGATTGGTTTATTGAATGTTACGCCCAAGACACACCTATAATTAATGAAGCGACTAGGTTCAGCCCAGTTGCGCCATGCGCCGTGCTTAGCGCCAAAAAAACACGCCGTTAAAATAGCAAAAGTGGACTTGGACACGCCCTAAATGGACTTAGCGCCATGCGCTTAGACTAAGCGCCAAGATCGCCAAGATAGGGCCCTACGTCTTTTACTAGGCAGGTCACACCATTTTTAGAAGTTGTATCAGTACTACTAAATTATAGCTCAAATTAAGCAGCTTGATGAAAGGAACACAAAACAGAAATAATTTTTGAAAAGCGACATTCGGGTCTTAAGTTATGCTCAAAAAACGATATCTGTTTTATATAGCGTTTTCAGCCATTTTTGGTGAAAAGGTGAAAATATGCATTTTTTCACTTTTTAAATATAAAAATGTTGATGAATAAAGAATTGGTATGTGTTGGAATGTTACTTTTCTTATAGTTCATGCCACAAACATTAGTGAACTATATCGAGTTATAACTACATTTCATTTTTCTATAGTGGTCCTCAAAAATGGTGATTTAATCAAAATTCTTATACGGGAAAACAAAAGGATGTGCAAAAATGACTGAGTCCAGCTAATTAATATGCATAAATGTTTTTGAAAAATTTCGAAGGCGCAGATATGTTGAGATGGATTTTCCCAGTACTAAAAATAGCTTTCCGAGTACCTACGTCATCAGGATCATACCGGAATCGGAAGCGGTATTGTTAAAACTCTTGGTGTATTCAAATGATCTCGGAAGTCAGAATATTTCCAATTTACGAGAAGAAAAAACGATCTGAACGTGACATTATTGTCATGTTCAAATAGTTTTTTCTTCTCGGAAGTCGGAAATATTCGGACTTCCAAGTTCATTTGAATACACCATGGCTGTGTCCGAATCAGAGCCCTACACCCTTTTGACTACGCATATTTGAGTCCACTTCGTCAAAAAGCTTTTGAGTGGGCGACTTTTTCTCACAAATGGGGGCACTTAAAATACCAGGATGAACCCCTTATTTCCGGGGTTTTGTTGAGGGAATTCAGGAGCACACTCATCGGGGCTGCGTTCAGCCCCGACAAAACGTAGCAAAATGTTTATTTAAACGGAAACAGTGGTGCGTTGAACACCCTGTTGTGTTATGCAAGCGTTGCCTTTTTAATATGGCGGGGTTTATATACACGTCGCTGCTGATTGGGTAACACCTCTGACACACCCACCAAACGAGAGAAAACGTACCTCAAAGCCCATTGCACACCGTTTCGAGGAAACATGTCGTTCAACCCGGAAACCGTAGCAAAACGGTGCACACCGTTTTCAGATTGAACGTGGCCCTGCAGAACTGTGCACTCACCCGACAATTTCAGTAAGTAACTCGGAAGTAAAAATGTAAAAGAAGTAGAGCGTATATGCCACAGAACTATATACTAACTTGAAAGGCGAGGTATGTCACAGGCCGACAACATGGCTTCCTACAACACCTTTACTGTTGTAACCGAGAAACAGGGTACCGGAAATGCCACAGTAGCGTGGAGCATACAACCCCACTATCTTAACAGTTCGGGCATGAGCCCGAGTTACGTGAACACCTGTGAGGTTATGTTTAGGGGTTGTGGGTGGGGTACGGGAATCACAAACTCACAAAAACCAGGGGGTATTTGAATTCGACATACAGTCAAGCCGGAAAGTCTGCACACCCCTTTCACCTTCTCCACGTTTTATTACGTTACAGACTTATACTACAATAGATTGAGTTCATTTTTTGCCTCAAACATCTACATACAATAGCCAATAATGACGAAGTGAAAACAGGTTTTTAGAAAATATGCAATTTTATTTTACTGACAAAAATAGGTTATTTAGGGGTTACATATCTGTACACACCCTTACCCTCATACTTGGTTGCTGCACCTTTGGCAGCGATTACAGCTTCAAGGCGTCTTGGGAAAGAAGCTACGAGCTTGGCACACTTGTTTCTGGACATTTTTGCCCATTCCTCTTGGCATATCCTTGCAAGCTCCGTCAGGTTGGATGGGGAGCGTCGGTACACAGCCATTTTCAGCTCTTTCCACAGATGTTCAATTGGATTCAGGTCTGGGCTCTAGCTTTGCCACTCAAGGACATGCACAGACTTTCTCCGAAGCCACTCCTTTGTTTTCTTGGCTGTGTGTACCACCAACAGCTGCAGGATGTCGCTGCCCCGGCCTGGGGCCTGCCACCGTCTGTAGAGGAGACCGTCGCGCTGCACCAAGCTGCTGTACAGGCTGTAGTAGCTCTTAAGCTCTGGGCTCTCTGCCGACACCACCGACCGCTCAGGACACTGCCCCGCCTCCAGCCAGCCCTGCACTTTGCCCAGCGTGCGGTCTGCTTCCTGGGCCTCTCGCAGCTCCATGGGCGTCAGGGGCAGCCACCCCTGGCCTGGACCACCGCCACATCTGGGCTCACCTGGTCCTTTTCCTCTTGGCGGCTACAGTAGCGACCCTCCTGGGCTGCGCACGGCCGGCGCGATAAAGCGTCTGCGTTCCCATGAAGTCGCCTGCCCGGTGCCGGACTTCGAAGTCATAGCCTTGCAGTTGTTACAGCCAGTGAGCAACTTGCCCCTCAGGGTCTTTAAAATTTAGGAGCCAGGTGAGCGAGGCGTGGTCGGTGCGCAGGAGGAAGTGGCTGCCTTGCAGGTATGGCCGGAAGTGGTGCAACGCCCTGACCACAGCGAGCAGCTCCCGCCTGGTGACGCAATAATTGCGTTCCGCCTTCCCCAGGGCCCGGCTGTAGTAGGCCACCACTTGCTCGCCATCTTCGTCCTCCTGTGACAGGACGGCCCCCACTCCGGTGTTACTTGCATCGGTGTCGACGATGAAGGGTCGCTGGGCGTCGGGGTACGCCAACACCGGAGCTTCAGTGAGGGCCGCCCTGAGCTGGTCAAAGGCTATGGATTGCCCCTCCTGCCACACAAACGGCAGGCATTTATCCGTTAAGCGATGCAGGGGGCTAGCCAGGGTAGCGAAGTCCCGGACAAAGCACCGATAGTAAGACGCCAGGCCCAAGAAGCTTCGCAGCTCACCCACGTTGCCAGGGACCGTCCCTCACAGCAGCCACCTTAGTTGGATTGGTGGCTACGCCCCGCTCGCTGACGATGTGCCCTAGGAAGGCCGTCTCCCTCCGGAGAAGCTGGCACTTCTTTGGGTTTAGCCTCAACCCCGCCTGGCGGATTGCAGCTAGCACATCAGTCAGGTTAGCGAGGGCCTGCTGGAAGTCGCTGGCGTGTACAGTAAGGTAAGGTCAACTTTATTCATCCCCAGGGGAAAATTCTGTTGTTACAGCAGCAGCCAGAGGAAGATAAAAGCAACAATAAGAAATGCAGTATGCAACATCCATACACAAAATAAATAAATAAATAAATAAATACCAGGAGGTCGTCTAGGTACACGACACAGCGACTGCGAGGGACGGCCGCTAGCACCCGCTCCATCAGCCGCTCGAACGTGGCCGGCGCGTTGCATAGCCCGAAGGGCATCACCCGAAATTGCCACAGATCCTGCCCGATAGTAAAGGCGGTCTTAGGCTTCGCTTCGGGTGCCAGCCTCACCTGCCAGTAGCCGCTGCGGAGGTTAAGATGCCTGTAGTCTACACAGAACCTCCACTCCCCGCTCTTCTTCTGGACCAGGACCGCAGGGGCTGCCCCACGGGCTGTCGGAGGGCTCGATCACATCAGCAGCTGCCATTTCCTTCACCTTTTCCTCTGCCACCAGTCGCTTGGCAGGGGACATCCAGTGCGGCTGCAGCTCGGTCTGGGTACAGTCCTCATCCTGCACCGCGAAAAGGTCTGCGTTTCCGTCCAGGAGGCTTTTGAGCTGCTGGCGCTGCTGGTGGTTGAGCCCGCTGCTGCTTCGTTGCCACAGGGCATGGACAGCTGCTGTGGTCTCAGCAGGCAGAGCTGGTTTGGGCTGGGCAGGCGGTTGCTGTGTGGCAGGCTGGTGGTGGTGGGCGAGCGAGTGGTCGGGCTGGGGCACTGTGGTCAGTGACGGTGGCTTGGGTGCGGTGGCTAGCTGGAGTAGCTTGCTTGCTGGCCGGGCTGTGGTGGCTAGGTGGCGTGCTCGTCGGGCCGGTTTTCGTGTCGGGCCGGATTGTAGGGCTACAGTCTCCATGCCAAGGGTGATGCTGGCCCTTGACACATCAACACAGGCTCCCCCAGCGTTTCAGCAGGTCCAGGCCGATGATGCACGAGTCAGCGATGTCAGCTAGCCAGAACTCGTGCGACACCTCCTGCCCGCTCACCGTCACCTCTTTCTTCCCCCTCAGCGCCATCTTTGCCCCCGTCACTGATGTCAGCGGTGTGGCGGTGGGCGTCCACGCCCCGGGAAGTTGGGGCCCGCCGGTGTTGTGGAGTACTCCTGGCCGGACAAGGGAGATGGTAGCCCCTGTGTCCACCAGGGCTTGGCAGGCCTGCCCGTCCAGCTGACAGTGGAGGTACAACCCACTGGCTTTGCCCAGCCGACCTACTTATGCTCAGTCGCCTTTTTAAAGGCGCTTGTGCTAGCCTCCGCAGAGGTTGCTGGAATCTTTGCCACTGGGGCGGGTAAGGCCGGACTGGGTTTGGGCACAGGGGTGTGTACCTGGTTGAGGAGGGTTGGTTCTACCAAATCTACCAAACGAGAGTAGATGAAGCTATTCGTTTGTTTCAGAAGTGTACTTACACTTCAACAATGTTATTTTTTTTACTTTAGAAGCCAGAAATTATTATGCCAATTTGACTGTTTACGAGCGTTTGTGCCTATACTTAACGCTGTACCGAAATCAATGGGGTCATTATAAAACATCCACATTTAAGTCGTTAATACACATTTTATTACAAGAAAAACTCACTGTGAAATGTTTTAGGTGTTAATCGATCGGTATGTATCGATACTTTCGTCTATTTAGGTGTCCTGAAAACGTTACATGTGCTGCGCGTCCTGCGGGTCTTAGAATTCTACAGCCACTTCAGAAGCAAAATGGCACCAAAAAAATAAGGCGCTCGCCACCTTATTCTAAATAACCCCAGAAGGGATTTTGTAATAGTTTAATGAAATGTTATTCAAATTGTGGCCAACCCCTGTCTTGGCATCATGCTGATTGTTCAAATCCGATTGGTCCAAGATATGCTGGCAAAGAGGCGCTCTGAAATGTTTTCTGATGTGGCTAGGTCAGTAAACTCCAGATGAACAACGACATTTTTACATGTAGATCTTCATCAAAATTGTCTACAGTATGGTATAATGTATTTTAATATTGCGAATGGGTGTTTTTTTTAATTAACGTGAAAAGGGAACATGCACCTTATAGATTCCGAATACAAAAACTGAGAATTCTGATAACCAGTGCCAGCTAAAGTCGCTAGCTGCTATGTTTTTCTCTGGACCATATCGCCGGTAAACTCCAGATGAACAACGAGATTTTTACATGTAGATCTTCATCAAAATCTCGTCTACAGTATGGTATAAAGCATTTTAATATTGCGAATGGGTGTTTTTTTTTTTATTAACGTGAAAAGGGAACATTCCGAATCACCTTATACATTCCGAATCCAAAAACTGAGAGAATGGAAGGTGGCGCTTTAAACACTTTGTTTATGACTTTTTAAATTATGTTTGCTGTAAAACAACATGCAACATACAGCTTCCAATCAAAGGCCCCCACCCCCTACCCTTTTCCCATAACTGTTGCTGTTAATATTTAAAAAAATATTTCTGCTTGGGACCCAAGAAGAGAACAACACTGAAAACATGGTTGTCTGTAGACTAGATACGTTAAAATTACATTCGCAATTGTGTGCCTTGTGCAGATATAATTCTCTTTTGATAAGTAGGTGGCTCTGAAAAGAGCCTTTGGGGTGTGCAATAAGACCATCAGAGCTGTAAGGACAGGGCTGTGTAAATGTTGTCAAGAAATAGCCTGTTACCCTCTAAATTTAAATGTGTCCCATCACTGTCTAAATGATTTAAGCCAACGTTAGGACGCATAATGCAACCCATACCCATGTCCGACAGAAAGCCAAACATGGCCCCGTTTAGCCGTCGTCTGGTCCTTTCAAGGCCATATCCGGTAGTCGCGGTCTGACCCCGCCAGTTTCAGCGAGGGAGGATGGCCGAAAACATCAATTTGGTTTTGGGAAATAGTTAATCGATTTCCCTGATGTCTGCCTTCATGCGCCGCATGAGGCTGATCCTTGTATTTCCGTAGGTGCCAATGCTGTTCCCACCGAGGTGAATCACCATCACATCTGGGTCGTCGCGGATGTCAGCCTGTTTCGAGCGGAGAAGAGGCATTAAGTGTTCCCACCTTCTGCCACCTCTGCCAGCCCAGGTGATCTGGCAATCTAGCCCCAGGTTCTGGTCCAGTCCAAATGCTCCTAAATGAGCCTGCAGCCTGGCGATAAGCGAGCTCCCGATGATCCAAACGCGTGGTAATGAGAAATCGGTCATGCTGTCAATAGAAATAAAAATTAACGTTTTGTGGCGCAAATACTGTATTTATAGCTTTATTATGCAATCGCTATTGGCTAAATTATCTCTATGCTAACCCACGATTGGATAGACTGTCCTCAAGTTGTGAATGGTCGAATGCATTACCTGAACAAAGCCAATAGGGTTTAATAAACAAATTATGAAATAGCCGCGCAATGTCAAAATGGGTCAGACCCAGACGCATTAAGTAGGCTAGGCTAATCAAATGTTACTGTTGTGAATACAGTGGAATGCTGAAGCCGCGGGACCCGCCAAGTTTGAAACTGAGACGTTTGGCACGTATGGCATTTTGGGAGTACATATTTAATTAAATACAACATGCCATAACAATATATGTGAGTAAATGTGTAGAGTATATTAGTTTTCCTGTACGAATACCACAAATTATCGGTTCTTGTTGTTGAAAAAATAAGGATAACGCTATCCTAAAAGCAGCACAGATGATGATGTGTTTCCGTCCAACGAGAGTGATTACACGGAAGTGAAACGGGCTAATTTAAAAAATAATTTTTAAGCGAACAAACGTCCTTTTTCTGACAAGCTAGCGATTTATATATTGTTATTTGTTATATTGTAGCATTTGGGACAATATACATGAAAAATAAGCTGGCAAAATATGTTTTCTGAAAAATCACGAAAATGGGTTTGACCTCCCTAATATAGGCCTGATTGCAATGGAATGTAGCTTACACATTCGTGTAGAGGAGAGCCAAGTTTGGGTCGCATATCAGTTTGTGCACCGTTGCTTCAGAGCTCTGTGTAGCTTGTTTGAGATGTAATGCGTGCTTCTGACGTTTGGACTGTGGTTTCGCTATACAAACCACAGAACTATAGTTATGTGATACAAACCAATAGTTACAAACTGATCTATGCTTCAAACCAGGCAGCAACTTTTCCTGACAGTCCAGTGTATAAACAGAGACCCTCAAATCTCTGGTATAAACTTCCCCCGTGTCGTATGCATAGACTTAAAAAAAAATATGGACAAAGCCACTGTGACGTCACCCATTGTCTTTCCACAGCCTCGTAAAAACTGAATTGAAGCTCGGAAGTCTTTTTCGCCGCCCGTTTGTGTGTGAAGTTGTATGTGAATGTTGTGTGGTTACATGAGGCCAGAACTTACAGAAGTGAATGTTTTTAAGGGCAGAGAGTCTGTGGTTACTTCTGTAGGAAACTTCTGTGTGTCATTGTGGTTACTTCTGTAGGAAACCCTGAAAAGTGGCAAACTCTCGGTGCTGTATAGGTATTGGGCATGCCCCGCCAAACCGTAACTGGTGAATGGCATACCTGCCATCCCAATAATCCCTCTAAACATGCAAAGCACCTAATTAAGAAAAATTAACAACTTGTTCAAATTCTGGTATTGCAAATGTGGTTGGAACAAAAACCAGCATACACAGGGGGCCCCCAGGACCGAGGTTCAGAACCACTGTCCAACAAAACATGTAATACTCTACAAACAAGATTGGTGATCAGTCGCTTTGCTAACTAAACCAGGCTATGCCAGGGTATAGTGATTGATGGGGGGAAAATTCATATTAGGAATATCATACAAGTGAAAAATTAAGACAAATAATGCTGACCTCAAATGCCGCCCTTACTGCCCTTACTGCATCTTTATTAGGCTTCCAAATTTTATAGCGTGTGAATTCAGATGTTATTTATTTATTTATTTATTTATATTTGAAATAAAATACAATTCAGTTTGGACTGATAATTGGAATTACCAATTCATTGCCAAATGTTCTAAATATTCATATGCTAAAATTACCATTTTAACAATCGCTTGGAAAACGCTCTTATCTACAGCGACGTGCGGTAGTGGACATAGCCTACAAAAATGCGGTATCACCAACAAGGTGACCTATGCTACAGTGGCCCATTTATACTACTCACAAAGTTAAAGTAATATTAAACAACAGTTTGTATTGTAACAAAAGAAGGCTACAATGAGACAGACAAACATACAGCTAACACCATCCAAAAGGAAATCCAAGGAAAGAAAGAGGAAGAAAGAAAGGATCATATGTGATTGGTAAGTGATTTGTTATTTGCTTGGATAGCGTTTTACACTATTTGTTTACACTATCTCTCCAGTGTAAGTTGCATTTGAACCCCAGTCACCTAAGATATTAGTTTTTGCAACCTTCTATTGTTTTTCTACTGACTATAATTAGTCCATCTTTAATATTCACTCAGTGCCTTGACAGAAATAATCATATCAGTTATAGCTATTAGGCCTATTATGCACTAAATCAATAGAAGCAAGGAGCAAGATCATTGGTGCGGTGCTATGGGAGCGCGACCAGCTGAGAGAGGCTTGTGCCCCTTTCGACAGTGGCATTAGCCTACCTGATGTGCGAGAGTGCAGTGCCGACATATCCAGCACACCGCGAACAGGATGATTTCTCTTCACGATTATGGCACTCACACCATTTCCAAGATTGAAATCACCTGAATTAATCTTTCTAATTTTAGCATTCGGCGAATGGACTAAAAGTGAGTGCAACAATTTTCTTATTATATCGTTCCTTTAAAATTTTTAAAAAAAAGTAGCGTAGGCTATTGTATTATTTGAGACTGCGAACATAGTGTAATATGCTATAGCTACACTAATATTGTAAATCAAAGAGTAGCTTACGTTAAATTATTATTATTATTGTTTTTAAAATGATTATTATTATTATCTTTATTAGCAAAGGAAAAACATGTAGGCTATTGCAAGACCTCCTGTGGGAACACGTAGCCTATTCAAACATATTGTATTTGTGAACTATTATTATTATTATTATTAGTTATTCAAGACAAATAGGATGTAGGTTATGTTTAACTGTATATAGGTCAGTGATACAACCTTCGTACAATATGGAAACTAAACGGTTCCCTCAGCTTGTCGTTCATTGTGTGTCCGTGATCTGAGACTGCTTGATTTGAATACTAATAAGATGAATGGCCCAGACCCAGGGCTGCCATAAAAGAGTCTACACCCAACTAATACTGTGGGTCACCTTCTGTTATTACAAAGCAGTTCAGCAGTGCTGACAAAACTGAGAATAATCATCTTGTGCAAGTGAACTTCTCCTTTGACTGATGGAAACATATGTATGCCATATGTAGCCTATGTATACTTGTATGAGTGATGTGTTTGTGTATTTTTCAAAGTTCCCTAAATTTTCATTGAATTGAAACGTGACCTAATCACACTTTAGATGCACATGTCATGTTTTTAAGCATTAGTGAATCCAGACAGGCTGATGAAAATGTGGTCAACAAGAGAATTCATTTTGACATGCTGTGTCTGAGGAGGTGGCCACTAATTCTGTCACAATAAATTGTCTAGTACTAATGTGTTTCCTGTTATCGCTCCTGAAACAAGCACACTAGTATAAGCATTCATTAAATAGAACCATGGCACCTTCCATATGGTCAACTAAAAGGTTTTTTTATGATGACATCTCTGGACAAAGTGACTTATGTTTCATTTGCATCCAAAAGGAATCTCGCTACTGCAGGAAATTGGTAGATGTTTGAATACAGAGCTGCACTTTTGCATGTGACATCATAATTTACAATAATTTAGCAGATTCTCTGTGAAACATTCTTTGAGATTCTTAATGGCTCTTATTATCGTTTGGGTAGCTAAAATATTCGAATGCCAAAAAACAGTCACTGTTCTCCCTGCAAGGAACCGGTAATATTTTATTAAAAGGATTCATGCTGCCCTATTTCAATATTGAAATAAGCTGTTTCCATTGCATCATGTTGCATATGTATCTTAATATGATATGGCTCACAGACTCACAGCCAGCTATGTCTGAGGTCTAGCTATAGACTGCAGTCACAGTATAAGCCTATACAATAGCTGTACCATCATCATCTATTGCAAGACTGGCCCTGACACCTATACAGCATAGGCTAACGCCTTGGAGAGGAAATTTTATCTAGATCAAGATTGTGCTTAGACCCAGACTAGGCACACAAGCTGCCCTTTTGAAAATCTTAGGACTTCATGAGAAATGTATTGCTTCCAATGAAGGAAGCATTGTTAAAATGGTTCAAACTTATTGTAGTATAGCATGTCTCAAGTGGATTGACATTGTTAGCTTTATGGTCATGCAATGTAATACCTATGCAATGCAGACATTAAACTGCAAAATATGTTGAATAGATACAAAATGAATACACATCCTGATAAAATGAAGTTGTTCATTCATGTCACAAATGCAGATGTTGTATTAGTTCAAAACATCTCTGTATTTGTTTTTGCGTCTGGAAATTTGTGACAGTGCACCAAGCACCAATATTGGTATCCAAGATGACCACTAAAACAAATAGAGGCAATTGAAATAAATATGATATTGTGTTTCTGTTATTAGTTCATTATGTTTTATAGATGGGCATGTAATATATGAAAATTCTAATAGAAGCACACATGGCACTGTCAAGTTTTCGTAACGTTTATTAATGCTTTATATGCATTCTTGCCATTACATGGCTCATATTTGATGCTGTGGACTCATTTGCTCTGTTCCTCGTATTATAGCAGTGGGAGTTCTGATCCTGTGTAAGAGCAACTTGCCTTTGATGT
This sequence comes from Synaphobranchus kaupii, assembly GCA_029718625.1. NCBI lineage: Eukaryota > Metazoa > Chordata > Actinopteri > Anguilliformes > Synaphobranchidae > Synaphobranchus > Synaphobranchus kaupii. The sequence goes on along the minus strand of CM056377.1, from coordinate 97,101,262 downwards.
TGTTTCACATTCTGACTTGTAGAATGAGATTCAGGGCATGTTGCCATGTCAGATATGTGATATATGTGATGGGGCTTTCTGTTATGCATGACCTCATTCAGCACCTGTTCAGAGGACTTCTCATTAATGGTCAAAGCTCTACCTCTTGTTATTAGTTGATTGATGAAGTTTAAAAATAACATGTAAAAATTGTAGCATTAAGCAAAGAAAATCCAAGTGAATAATTTCTATTATTTAAATATATTTTTTTTCTATGGGGGAGTCTGCTTTTAGTGGACATTTCTAAAGGACTGCAGTATAGCATAATGGTTAAGGAACTGTTTGAACTGTGTTGAAACTCTCATATTGTAAGTTTGTTTCCTAGGTGCGGCACTGGGGTTGTACCCTTGAGCATCGTAACTAACCTGAATTTATTCAATAACTATCCAGCTGTATAAATGATTGTATGCAAATGAATGTAAGATGTGTAGGTTAGGTTGTTCTAGATAATGTGCTAAATTCCTACAATGTAATGTAGTGGTTTAAAACAATACCAGAACCTGAATCACATCTGGATGTTGTATATGACCTCACAGACACGGTTAAGGTCTAAATCGTTCCCCAGAGTAATAAAAGACCAGGTTTAGGATTACCAGTGGCATGCATATATGATTGAGATGTGTGGAGTGTGGCAAGGCTTACCAGATGGGATTAAAGCTCAAAGGGTTATGCACTGACTGATCTTTGGCTAACAAATTTCCCACATTAATTTGAATAAACTCATATACAGAACGAAAAATATTTTAAACATCATAAAGACATTTCAGGGATGTTTGTCTAGGGTCTGATTTGAAGTTGAGGTCAGATAGTTTTACTTCGTCTACCACGTTTGCTTTAGAACAAAGAAAGGAGGGGGAATTTGGTGCTGCACGGGTGTTTACACTGTGTACTGTATACTTTGAGAACTTGAATGTTTTTACATTTTTTGAAGAATCATTCATTGCTTTAATATTATAAAAGAAATATCCTAAATACAAATAACTGCGTTGGTTTTGACATATGAAAAATTGGCATTATGATGACATGTGTGTACCATTAGGTAGCCACTGCTTCTGCATTTACCCTCTCGATTAGGGAACATAGAACAGGCCAGTCTGAATAGAAGGATAAATACTTCAAATGACTGACTTCTATCCACAGACGGTCACCATGGCAATACTGAAAATTCAGGAATGGAACCATGCAATTGGTTGTCATGGCAGCATGATGTGATGCTTTGTGAGAAACTGAAGTTTGCAGATGTCCTTGTGCTCAAAACAGGAAGCGCGCAAGAGAGGTTTGTCTCGGGAAAGCGGGATTTGTATGCGGTTGCACTGCATTAAAGGTGTGTTGAGAAAACAGATTGATAAAGAAAATCTACTGAAAATATTTGGTTGTAATAAATATTTGTGATTATTATGTGAGAGCAGGCACCAGAGAGTTTTTGCTTGGCTAATTTAGAATTAAACATAGGGCGCGTTAAGTAACTGAGCGCTCACGGTGAGAATACTCAGTGTGAGCACTGAGCGGATTTTGAATCACTTAACGTTCTGCTCTACGTGAGCGCTGAGCAACTGTCAACAACCGTCTGAGTACTAACAGCTCCGTCAGCAGATCGCTCACATACACACAGGCCTACACGCACTGAAGCTGTATTTTTCAATGGAAATTATTCAAAGTAGCACCAAAATGATTGTGTGACAGTCAAATTACGTAGATTTTACCATTAAATCGTTATTTTATATTACAATGTGTATAATCGTCCGTGTACTTGGGTCCATGGCTAACGACGTACTTCCGTATTGCTCCTCTCTGATCCACATCCAAAAGTGCTCAGCTACGCTCTGAGCGGCTCACAGTGAGCGAAACTGAGCAACCCGTTAAGTGCGTTCTTCGCTCTGAGCGAAGTTGAGCCGCTCAGTTACTTAACGCGCCCATAGGCAACAAAGTGAGCTGTCTGTTTACAGCTACATACTATTAATAGGAAATTCAAATAAAAGTACATCAGCTCTTCAGAATCAGATCTTAGAATTCAGCATCTTTTTGCATCTCCTCAGACTCTTCCTTACTGGTTTTGCCAGTAAAATATAACATAACATTTATCTGCATATATATTTTATCTGCACCATAATGTTTCGAATGGCGTCACACGTGTTTCTGATTACTCAGGAGTGTTCAATTGCTTACTTAGGGCAGATATAAGACAGCTTTCAGTATCTAGTCTTGATTCTAGGCTTTTGATTGCCTTTGGAGTCAGTTATTGGCGGCTATCAACATGAAGACCAGGACTGTGCCAATGAAAGTCAAGGAAGCCATTATGAGGCTGAGAAATATATATATTTTTTAAAGTTGGAGACATAGTCCAAACTTTCGGCTTACCAAAATCAACTGTTTGGGACATCATTAAAGGCCCCACACAATGAAGATTTACCTCTTTTAAGTGATGAAATGGTTAGCTATAGTTGAATTACTTCAAGGACATGATGCAGACCAAAAATCTTTTTATTTTTATTTAAAGTTGATATTTGCACGGCTAAATATTTCCCTCACTTCTTCCTGTAAACGGCTGTGTGACGTTTTGGTGACGTGTACCTGCACTGGCAGGCAGTGGAAAAAAGTTTTTCCTCCAATTACATTGCTTGATTTTCAACTTGTCCTCAACGTCAATGTGAGTGACAGCTAGCTGTTATTATTTATTAACAAATAAGTCCCGCCCCAACGCCCGGTTTCAAGAAGCCTTCTGAAAAGCATTAGGAAAAATCTGACTTCCGTTTTGTGGGGCCTTTAAGGAGAAAGAGAGCACTGTTAGCACAGTGTCAATCCCAAAAACTCTTCAGGAGGCAGGTGTGGAATGACTACTGTCCAGAGAAGACTTCACGAATAGAACTACAGAGGCTACACTGCCAGAAGCAAACCAGTAGTTAGCTGCAAAAACAGGATGGTCAGGTTACAGTTTGCTAAGTAGTACCTAAAAGAGCCAGTAGATTTCTGGAAAAAGTTCTGATGAGACAGATGAGACCAATGCTGTGTCCAAATCAGAGCTCTGTCTACTGTGTCCTGTTTATTGTGTACTAGCAGCTGTTTTCTGTATACTGTTTAGTATGTGACGTGCAGTATGCAAAAAACATCCTCCATACTATTTTTCAACCGTACTGTGGAAGTGTCGTAAGACGTCCCGTGTAAGACAGCCATGTCACGTGTTGTTTTTGTAGTTGTCAGCAAAGTTGCGCATCATATTTATGCAACCAAAATATTTGCTTACTTCTTCAAAAAGTATGCTCCCGAATGTGCTCAGTGAAACGCAAGAAGTTAGTGTACCATCCGGGGGTTTTAAGTATACTACATTTAGAGAAAATTTTGCTTACTTAACTACTTTCTCGTCCAGTGTACTCAAGCAGTCAATAGTATGGAAGGGTGCTGATTCGGACACAGCCCAAGATTCACTTGTATCAGAGTGATGGCAAGAGCAGTCTGTGGAGTGTGGAGGCAAAAAGGAACTGCCTAAGATCCAGAGTACCTCCTCATCTGTGAAACATGGTGGTGTTATGGTTTAGGCATGTATGGCTGCCACAGGTTCTGGCTCACTTGTCTTCATGATGTAACTGCTCATAGCAGCAGCAGAATGAAATCTGAACAGTACAGAAAAATCTTATCTGCTCAAGCTCAAGGAAATGCCTCCAAACTCAATGCACAGAAAATTCTTAACTGGCCAAGTCAGTCACCCAATCTGAATCCAATTGAATATTTGGCCTGGCAGAGCATCACAAGAGAAGATACTCCGCACCTGGTGATGTCTATGGGTCACAGACTTCAATAACATTTTTTTACATAACATTAATATGTCCAAAACATTATGGTGCCCTGAAAAGGGGGGGGCTATATATAAAAGTGCTGTAATTTCTACATGGTGAAACCAAAGCATATAAAAAAACCCTTTAATAAAAGCTGACAATCTGAACTTTTTACTGGGGAAACATTGACAAACCTGCTGTATCCTGTGTTACGGAAAACCCGTTTGGTTGTTTGCTATAGTTGTTTAAAGGTTCAGTAATGCAGTGTAGCAATACATGGTGTGATTTACACAACACTTAGAACTGAACTCTGTGGTACTTTTTAGCATTACTGTATAAATTGATTGGGTTTCTAAAATAAGGTTGGAACATAACCGGTGATTTGAGAATGTTCTAATGAATATTTGTGATGTTTTCTGTATTCGTTTCCCAGGTATATCCACAGTGAAGACCTCATCTCCCTGCCTGTCCAAGCCCTGCCAACATGGTGCATTGTGTAAAGAGGTTCCTACAGACTACCTGTGTCAGTGTCAGTCCTCTTTAACTGCCCCCTCAGAAGAAAGGTGTGCTGAGTCCAATGAATTGTGCCACCCCATCTCCTGCCACGAGAATGCCATATGCCACCCGGTCACCACCAACTCCTCGGAGCTGCTGTGCCAGTGCCAACCTGGAGTATCAGGGGCGTCCTGCAATGAGTTGGTCCAACAGTGCGCTTCCAGCTTCTGTGGTGAGGGCGTGGCCTGTATGCTGAGCCTGTGCCGGAACAGGGCCTTGTGCAGGGGCAGGGTGGACGGGTATGCCTGCTTCTGTGTGCCAGGCTTTCAGGGCAGGCATTGCGAGATTGAGGTGAATGAATGCGCCTCTCAACCCTGTCAGAACAGAGCAACCTGTGTGAACAAGATCGGGAGGTATGTTTGCATCTGCAGACCAGGCTACACAGGTGAGTGGCATTGCGACCCAACCCTTACTGCCTGTTGTCCCGAATGACAGGATAAAAAAAACTCCCATTAATGGTTATGTGATACGACCTAGGCATTTCCATTTTAAATATTTCAAACAAACATATTGAAATGATAAGGAACCATTCCATTCAGAATTAAATAAAAAAGCTACACTTTTTGTGAAAATTATATAGGTTATATAGGTTATTAGAGAGGAACAGTATAGTCAAATTTCAAAACAGATGTGTATTTTCTTGCTTTTCACTACTAAACCCTAAATACCCCAAACAGCCATTGTAAAGCTGGCTGGCCATTAGAATATCCGTCATTGCACATAAAAAGTGTCCCACCACACTAAAATTGTTTAGCATACACAGAAACTGAAATAATATTTTAAAAACCGAGAAAGTGAACTATCCCTTTAATATAGGAAGATATTTTGACCTAACAATCTGCATGAAATGGAATGCATGCAGAACTGACTTTAGTGAGAAGCCACCCCATAGACAGCAGGACATACATCTGCACAGACGACTCTCTTTGACAGTTGGCCATAACAAACCAATTTCAGAAAGCTGGTATCAGCTTATCTTACAGTTAACAGCAAGTTGCTAGCTCCTATGTCATCTCCCAATGAGTGTAAGGATTCCATCTAGTGGCGACTCTGTGTTATTTTGACCATTTTTCTCCAACAAAAGAAAATGTACAGACATTGTTTGTGCAACAACACAGTGATGGGATCACTGGGGTGGGTGAAAATTTTGACCTCTTTCCACTCAAGCTACCCAAGAACCTGATCTGTTATCTGTTATCTGTCATGCGTGATTCCTATTTCGACATTGTGGCTGATGAGCTGGAACCTACAGTAAGAGGTATACACCTTACCTTTTAACCAGTCATTGCTCTCAACCCATTTGTATATACTTTCCTTGGTCAAAAATGTAATGATTTTCCGAATAATCAATACACGATTACCAATTATTGTTCTTTACATCACAAACGTGTGCCACATATTTCTTATATATACATAGTACACTGCCTGGCCAAAAAAAAAGTCGCAGTTGCACCAGTCATGCATAGTGCCCACTGTACAAGCCTCTGGAGGCAGTGTTATGATCTGGGGTTGCTTCAATTGGTCAGGTCTAGGCTCAGCAACGTTATGCAGCAATAAAATGAAGTCAGCTGAGTACCTGAATGTACTGAATGACCACGTTATCCCATCAATGGGCATATTCCAGGACGACAATGCCAAGATTCATCGGGCTCAAATTGTGAAAGAGTGGTTCAGGGAGCATGAGGAATCATTTTCACACATGAATTGGCCACCAGAGTCCTGACCTTAACCCCATTGAAAGTCTTTGGGATGTGCTGGAGAAGACTTCACGGAGTGGTTCGACTCTCCCGTCGTCAATACAAGATGTCGGCCAAAAATGAATGCAAGTCTGGACGGAAATAAATGTTGTGACGTTGCATAAGGTTGTCGAAACAATGCCATGACGAATGCGCGCCATAATCAAAGCTAAAGGCGGTCCAACAAAATATTACAGTGTGCGACTTTTTTTTTGGCCGGGCAGTGTATTTGAACTTGTGGGTGAAGAAACTCTTCCTTGTCTGTCTGAATTCCAGAAATATTGATCATGCAAGATTCGGTAATTTGATCGCTGCAGTTTAAATTCTCATGGATCATCTTCTGAAGTTTGTTTGCTGGTCTTTATTGCCTGTTACACTCTTACAAGCTGATTCAGTATAGAGTTAACTAGATGTTTTCCTCTTTGAATTGAAAGGTAATTAAATAGATTTTACTGAAAGGAATTCCTTCATAGATTACATTATGTGACATGATATGAAGAAAGAGAAAGGTACCACATGAGGCACAAGAGAAAGCATGAGGATTGCTTTCCTAATGAAACATTCAGATAATTGCCATGATTATCAATGTTGATTTTACAGGTAAGATTTCCGCCTCCTCTATTTGAATCTCACAAGATGCTATTGACGCTCACGATAATACTCTCTCCCAACAACAGGTCGATTTGGCTCGGTAATTATCATCACTCTTCTTTGATTGTAATACTGGTAGAATAAACACTCAAGCACACATACACACACACACACACACTCACTACACATTATACCTTTCTGTCCTTCCTGTATGTGTGCATCTACTTGTCTGAGCCTGTCAATCAATAAATAAATAAATAAAAGGGCCAGAGAAGATTACAGTGTAATTGCAGTGCCGTTAACTACCTCCTCACAATTAAATGCACGCAAGCTAAGGTTATTTTTATGGGCTCTCACTCCCTTAGTCCAATAGTAGATGGATAGTTCTATAGGTAAAACTTCCATGGGGTTCTGAGTTCAGATCTAAACTAATGCATGGAAAATAATTCACAAAAAATAAGGCAGTCGGATGCATATGTAGAAATGTATAAAAATATGTTATTGACAACCAGGCTCAATAACACCTGGTGTTATGCAATTAATTTATCCACTTCTACTGTATAAAATACGGTAGATATGAGAAAGCAAAAAAATTAAAAATAAATCAAAATCTGCTAACGTTTATCATACCACAACTTCTAAAAATTAATTAATTTCACAGTAATATTCATCTTACTATGTTGTTGCTCATCCAGATGGTTGGAGGGATGAAACATTTCTACAGTGGACTGATTGCAGAGCCTGCTCCATTGGTCCTTCTCAATATTCTAGGTACCAGCTGTGAGCTTGAAATGGATGAGTGTCAATCAAAACCCTGCTTCAATGGGGCCAGTTGTCATGACCACCCAAACGGCTTCTCATGCACATGCAAGGCTGGTTTCAGAGGCGATTTTTGTGAAATCGACACTGATGACTGCAGGAGTCTACCATGTCAGAATGGAGGAATTTGCCTAGATGGGGTGAATAGGTAAGAACAAAAGATTGCATTCATTCCATTTCATGAAGTTGTTTTCAGATAAAGTAATTAATTCCTGTGTACTCAGCAGTGCTACACCGGATAAAGGATTACATGGTGTTTCTTCTGAAATGATCAAAGCCATGGGAAGGGTCTACGGAAGTTATTTGAGGGGAAAATACTGTGTTTACTGTGTATGCCAACCTATGGAAATGTCACCGTGCATCTTAACTCAAATTTCCAACCTTGTAGTTACAGCTGCAACTGCTCCTTGTCAGGCTTCATGGGCCTTAACTGTGAAATTCCCATTCCAACATGCATGTCTCAGCCTTGTCTCAACAACGCCCTCTGTCAGGAGAATCATGGGAACTACACATGCAACTGCTGGCCAGGTACTATATAACCACAGTAAGCAGATCTCAGAATCTGTGCCTCTCCTGGTTTTGGACAAATTTGGACTTTTATAGAGCTTCACCATCAGAGCCTATAGATTCATTGATTCCTTGCTTGGGGGCATTTGATCATTCTGGGCTCTCATAGGAGTAAAATCTGTTGTTTCAGTGTCCAGACCAGCCATGGAGATTACGGCATGCTCCCAGCTGGCTTCCTGCCTCAACAGCTTTGGCTCAGTTCTGCTAATGCCTGTTGCTCAAGTTAAGCAGCATGTGTCAATGGGCCTAAAATAAGCACTAAGGCATTGTGTTTGTCGTAATACGTGAATATATATGGAAATACGTGCTGTCCTGTTTTGTTCCTGTGGAGTCATAACAGCAGGACTACATTGTATGATTACAAACGTACAGTTATTGGACTTTTTTACGTATGTTTGTCAAGCTTAGGAAAAACGGCACAATGACAGAGCAAAAGACAAATAGCCATGGCTATATCTGCTGTGGTTAACTTGAGTAAGGCAGTGGATGACATACGTATGTGTTAATTCAGATGTTACTGTATTGACATCTTAAACAGGGTTCGAGGGTAGGCGCTGTGAAGTGGATATCAGTGAGTGTGGAAGCAGCCCTTGTCTCTCTGAAGGAAGGTGCTTTGAGCTGTCCTGGAAAATGCTGTATGGGACCGAGCCCCTGCTCCCAGAACTCTTTAACCCCCAGCATGCTGCTGGCTTTGTGTGCAGATGTCAGCCAGGATTAAAAGGTAAGCAATGAGCACACAGAACTATGGACTGTTCCTGATATGCAGTATATATAGCCTGTTAGATGCAATATCTTCAGAGTATCAGTGGACTGGCTATCAAAGTATTTGAATCAGTAACAAACAGACTATTGAATAAATACATGTGGGTAGTACCACACTATTTCCTGTGTAAGAACATTTTATCTACAGTTGTGGTCAAAAGTTTACATACACTTAGGTTGCACATAACTCATTTTTAACCACTCTACAGATTTCATGTTAGCGAACTATAGTGTTGGCAAGTCAGTTAGGACATCTACTTTGTGCATGACACAAGTAATTTTTCCAACAATTGTTTACAGACAGATTATTTCACTTTTATTTAATTTAACTTTTATTTAACTATATCACAATTCCAGTGGGTTAGAAGTTTACATACACTAAGTTAACTGTGCCTTTAAATTTTTAATATTTGGTTGCATATCCTTTGGCTTTGCATGCCATGACTTCCTGATGTCTGTGACCCATCCCAACATGGAAAAATAAGTCAGGAGAAGAAACCCTTCCATCCATATCTACTGTATTTTTGGCAGCAGAGTGATGATTTAAGGCTTGTTTGATATGTCAGACCCTTGATGACTTAGAGCCATTTAGCCAACCATGTGTTCCATACTGTTCCAGTGTAATTTACAGCTAAATCTAGTCCCACCCCCCAATTCCCATAGAGATCCATTCAAATGCAGAGACGTTATAGTATTGCTTGTAAGAGTAGAAAATAAAATATCAAGAATGTTGGATGTTGTTGGGTCACAGACATCAGGAAGTCATGGCATGCAAAGCCAAAGGATATGCGACCAAATATAAAAAATTTAAATGCAGTCAACTTAGCGTATGTAAACTTCTGACCCACTGTAATTGTGATATAGTGAATTGAAAGTGAAATAATCTGTCTGTAAACAATTGTTGGAAAAATTTCTTGTGTCATGCACAAAGTAGATGTCCTAACTGACTTGCCAATACAATAGTTTGCTAACATGAAATCTGTGGAGTGGGTAAAAATGAGTTTTAATGACTTCAACCTAAGTGTATGTAACTTTTTACCACAACTGTATATACAAACCCCAATTCCAAAAAAGTTGGGACAGTATGTAAAATCTGCACATAAAAGCAGAAAGCAGTGTTTGTAAATTATTTTTAACATATATTTAATTGAAAACAGTACCAAAAAAAGATATTTAATGTTTTACCTTATCAACTTTATAGATTTTTGTAAATATACGCTAATTCCGAATTTGATGCCTGCAACACATTCCAAAAAAGTTGGGACGGGGCAAAAAAAAGACTGGGAAGTTCAAAAAAACACCTGTTTGAAACATTCCACAGGTAAAAAGGTGATGCTCAATGTATTCAAAATTTGTTTCTAAAAATCAACCCCGGCAGCCTGTAAGATGTTTAAATTGCATTAAGCTAATCCTTCGGATCAGGCTTGGGAAGAGCCAACGGTTATGTCAGTTAGTTTTACATGTGGAGAACCGAGAGAGCTGTCCATGGGGATGGCCTTTATACTAAAGCATATTCTCCAAATTCTACTGTTTCTAAAAGAATATATGGTTATTGACTGGGAACACTCACAGCAACAATGGTGAGATCTGCCGCCTGGGTTTGGAGCCTCCTTTTGCTCAGCATAGGTAATATTATTCCCTACATAGTTTTACCTTTTGTGTAAGATGTTGATCTGAATGGGTATGTGCACCTCAGAGAGTTTGTTGAGGAAGAAAGCCAGGAGTGAATAATGCATTTTTGTACTTATATCTGGTATCTTAGGGTTCCATGATAAGTTATATGATCTTGTACACTATAGAAAAAGTATGCTTTTGCATGTCAATCTTCATCATTTTTAAGGTACAATGTGCAGGCACATTCTAAATGAGGTCACCATGTAATGGGATATATCACTGAAGCTGCTTGTATTTCGGGGGTACTTCTTGTTCTGGTCTTTTTCTATACTTGGATTAATAATTTGGATGCAGGGTCAAATCTTATGTTATTGCCTCTTCAGTCTGACGTGTAAATAATTAATTAGTTATTTTGGCAAAACGTACAACATTGTTGGTGAGACAGAGGGAAACGGCTACAAAGTAGCCTAATCCCTTAACACCCTCTGTAGGACCCTTCTGCAGTCCCAGTTTGTCCTTAATCATCTGCCAATTATGCAACAAGCTTTACATCTCTGCAAACACAATGACGCACCGCCTCATGTGAGATATAAACACACAATCAACATTCATTGCTTATTCATCCAGTTGGGAATTCTGTTTATTGTTAGAAGTGTAGCAGCCACTGAATGTGCTGGGGAATCATATTGTAAATGTTAAATACTGATGTTGAAGAAGCATAATCCAAATATGTATTTTGATTATTTTAATGTGAATTTGAAAGGTCACGTGATGATATGAAAATGATCACATGAAAGTGTGGTACTCCTTAACTCTGTTGTGTTGGGTACATTGATATCAAGGAAAATGGTTATGATGAATCAACTGAACTGTAGCTGCCTATTGCATTAAAAACCTAATCAACCTTTCCCTATCTACAGATTCTCTGGGGCATGAAAACAGAAACTGTTGTGTAAATTCTGCCCCAAAACCTTGACACCTATTAGATGAGCAAATTGCCTTTATATTCGGTCCTTCTGCATGGACTAGTAGTCCAATTGGTACATTAAAAATCAAAATTTGTTAAATTTTGGCATGTAGTCATTTGTCATTCAGAATGGCATATAGTGCACAATCTAGGTTGTACCATTATGTGAATGCCAATTTAAGATTTAAAAAAAATAGCTGCTTAATTTGTATAACATGCCAGTGCCCCTAATTTGCATCATAATCAAAATCATAATTATCACATTATGTTTCCTTCTTAATATATGCAGACTTTATTTTTTCAAGAGCAGTAGCTGTTACATTCCCGAGTGCAGTGTGAGAGTCATGCCCTTATGTATTAATGTTATTTTAATGATTAGCTGACCTAGCTTGCTCTGGAGTATTGTCAGCGAGCTAACTATGGAAATAATGAAATGGCACTAAACTTTTTTATGATATGCTAGAAGTAGGTAGCCTGCAGAAGCATCCAATTATTAATCTCAGAGGTTATGTAATCTGCTTGCATTTATGTGTCAGTGCCATTTAATATTCTTTCTGGTTGGTTCCAATTGTTTGATCCCTTCAGAAGGGATCCTTAAACAAGTGTTCAATAAACCAATTATATGGTGGCTTTTTTGTATTTATTTGAATATTGTTAGTCTATTTTAAAAATTAGAAATGTATGGCAAATATTTGGGCTGGTGTCAGATATTTGTGTAAATTTCTGCTTGTACTTCCTGCATCGTCAGGTGTATTTGTAATAAATCAATCATTCAATCAATCATTTTTTTTTCCCTCTGTCAATCATTCACAGCAATTCATTTGTACTTCTGCCATTCACAATATAACTTTGTTACAGTGATCTTTGTCCATATTGCCATAACCTCTCTTTGTTTAGTTCCCAAAAAAAATGTGAAGTAGCCAAAATAATATCTGAGTCTCAATCTATCTCTTTAGGTACCTTATGTGAAGAGGACATCAATGAGTGTGATTTCAACCCATGCCAGAATGGAGGCATATGTGAAAACAGTCACGGGGGCTACACATGTCACTGTTTGAAACAAAGCCCAGACAGACTCTCGCATGGTGGGGAGAACTGCACGGAGGCCCTGGTGGGCTGTGAGGGCCATGGCTGCCAGAACGAAGGCCAGTGCTTCCCCTTTCTCAGGGACGGACGGCACGGTTACAGCTGCACTTGTCCCCGTGGCTTCACCGGTTCAAAGTGCCAGACGCTTACCACCTTCTCCTTTGAGACGAGCGGCTACCTCGACCTTCAAACTCCGCTCACAGACCGGGAAGCGCCCTTGAGCATCACCCTGAGCTTCAAGACTGCGCTGGAAAACGGCACGATCTTCCGGAGAGGAAGTGCGGAGCTGCTCCTCAGGCTGGAGCTGGCGAGCGGCCGGCTGCGCCTCGCCCTGCTGCGAGACGGCCACCTGAAGCAGGCTCTGGAGCTGCCTCACAACGTGACCGACGGCGAGTGGCACTCGGTCGGGGCCGTGCTCGGCGACGGGTCGCTAGAGCTCAGGCTTCTCGACGCGTCGTGTGCGGGGGACTGCCTGAAGGCCTTACGGGTGGAGAGAGGAGGCTTGCCAGGGCTGGAGTCCGCCTTCCAGAGAACCTTCATTGGAGGAGACACAGAGGAGGGGTACGGCGCCTGGCTCACTGACACGGCCCCCGGTTACTTCATCGGGTGCCTGCGAGACGTGCAGGTGGACTCCCAGCTGATGGTTCCTGAGACCTGGCTGGCAGACTCAGCCATGAACGTGACCCCCGGTTGCAGCCACAGAGACAGATGTGAGGGCATTACGTGCCAGAACAGGGGCCGATGTGTCAACCTGTGGCAGAGCTACCAGTGTGAGTGCCGCCGACCATATGAGGGGCTGAACTGTTCAGAGGGTAAGACTTGCATGTGGAACCCCATTGTCTTTAAGAAGTGTACCCACACTAACATACGCTACCTAATTCCGTCAGTGCACAAGATTTTACTTCATAAAAAATTCTACCATTTTTTTAGACTTCCAAGTAAGCATGTGCAACCAAAAATGCCTCAGGTTTTTAAAAAAAAAACTTGCGTCTTATTGTGTCAATTGAACTGTAAATGAGGATTGCAATCAGCCTTAGTTTTCAGTACTTCAAAACAGTACAGCCACTTTCTGCCTTGTTCTCACTGGCCACATCCAGAGGTGATCCTTGCCTGCTATGGGCTGTTCAGAATGAGGCAAAATTCCGCTGAATCCATTTCAGTACTCGGGTACTATTGTAGGTCAGAGGTGGAACATTTGCTAATTAGCATAGTTCTTCAGCCAGGAGGTAGAACTAATTAGTGAAATCAGCTGGCTGAGTTCATGGGTGGAAGAAACACATGGCAGGACTTTTACTTTCTGACCCTTCCCTGGACCTTCCACCTCTGTTGTAGGTTAACTGACCTTTATTTCCCAGCTTCTTAGAGAACAGAGAGTAGTGCTTGCAAATGTATGTTTTTAATGTGTGTACCTACATAACATTAAATCAAATAACACAACACAGAAACTGGAGGAATTTTAAATGGCTTAGACTAACATCCTTTAGAAAACACCTCTGATGGGTGTTTTTTCTTAATCAATTTCTGGCCAAAGTGTACTTTTAAACAGGATAGGGTAAATGTAAATAATTACCGCAGCCACATTGAGGACAATATGAATCAATCAAATCAAAATGTATTTATATAGTGCAATCCACAAACAATTGTCACAATATGCTTCACAGAAAACTCTGGCCTAAACCCCACAGGAGCAGGCCAAAGGCAACAGTGGCAAGGAAAAACTCTCCAAGCTGGATTTAAAGCGCTATCAGCTTTCTAAGAGTAAATCACCACAGTGGGCTAATAAAGCAGTCTCCCGGACTGTTGAATTTTCTGCAACAATGTTCTTCAGAAAGGAGAAATAAGAATATATGATAAATCATTAATGTGTTCAGAAAACAGAGTGACTAGTCTTGTCTGCATTCTGAATATTGACCAGACTGATAAGCGATCATTTCTGTCTGTACCTCAATAGAATACATCACTGGCAGATTTGGAAAGGAGGATTCGCAAAGCTACGCTATTTTCACAGTGGATGATGATCCTGGGCAGAGTATCGCAGTGTCCGTGTTCATTCGCACCAGGAAGCGCGCTGGATTGCTGCTGGTGCTCTGCAACAGCACCAGCCAGTACCTCAGGGTCTGGCTGGAGGACGGGAGGGTTCGGGTACAGGCCGGCGACTTTGAGAGCCTCGGAGGAGAGCAGTTTGTCAGCGACGGGAGCTTCCACCTCGTGAGCGTGAAGATAGAGCGGAACCAGATGAGCCTTCTCCTGTCCGCCCGCAGGCAGGGAACGGCCTCCATCCGGAGCCTGCGGGTGCAGTCGGGCGACCTCGTCTACGTCGGGGGTTTGGCTGACCGCCGTGCCTCCGTTTCCCACGGAGGATATTTTAAGGGATGCATGCAGGACTTGCGGCTTAACTCCAGGCGCTTGCAGTTCTTTCCGGTTAGCACCCCGGTGAGGTCGTATGCTATGGAACGCCTGGTCGGTGTTACGCGAGGCTGCGCTGGCGACAACTACTGCAATGTGAGTAACAGAGCTTTCCGCTTCCCTTACAAATATCTGCGCTTGATTTGGCAGGTGGACTCACTTTAAGTGGTCTACATGAACTATCCATTAATTTATAGATTATAAATTATTATCATCATCATCATCATACCAGAATGCAGAATGGCGATTTCCTTGTTCTCATTATCTGCAAGACGCATTCACAGAAAACATGCATATGATTAATCTATGCATTTCCATCACTCATAGATAAAATTCAGATAAAATGAAACAGAAGATGCTACTAAGTTTCATACTTCACACATAGTTCAGATTTAAATTGTCTCTATATCTGGTAAAAACACTTAACCATAATTGTGTATTTTTTCTCTCATCTTTATTGTAATAAGCCTATTTTGTTGATAAATAGCAGGTATTTTCATTTAATGAGTGAGCATGTCTTCCCCAGCAGTCTTTAAAAAAATGTTAAAATTTAAATCGATGCCTCAACACTGCATGTAACCGAAGGCTTCTCTGTATGATGGCAGTATACATGAGGCTACTGCCTTCAGCCCACACGTTTTCAAATCCCGGCAATGCACGTGGTTACAGGAACATGTCCCCACAATATTTCTTAATGCAAATTTGTATACAATTTCGCATTGGGCCAGTATACCTGTGCTCTGACCCTGTAATTGGTAATATTTTAATATTTAAAGCACTGTAAGGTGCAGAACTTTCCTTTCTTTACTTTGAAACTTTTTCCATTGTGAATGGACATTTCTAATCTGAAGCCTGTGGAATGGAGAGTAAAAGGATACCCTCTCAGGAAGATGACGGAAACTCTCCCTGTCTTGTTCAGAAAAACCCTTGCCATAATGGGGGAATGTGCTACTCCATTTGGGATGATTTCACCTGCACCTGCCCTCCTAACACGGCAGGCCGGCGCTGCGAGGAGGTGCAGTGGTGCGAGCTGACGCCGTGCCCGTCGGCTGCGGTCTGCCTGCCCCTCCCCCAAGGCTTTGAGTGTGAGTATCTCGCCTCTCCTGCACCTACGCGGGAGCTGAAATGAATGGGCCTGAAAGAAAATCACACATCAGTGTATCCCCATGAACGCATTCGATTTTATTGATCGATGGGATGGGATTGTCCTGAGCCAGCCTTATGTCTTTCTTTGGATTAACTGTGAGTTACCTGATGATTAGGTCTTATTCAGTGAAAAACAATATATTACTGTCTTCAACTGTTTAAAAAACTCATCGGTGACTTTTTTGTTAAGGTTACGAAGGCAGTCGGTCAGTGACCTAGCAGCCTAATTGTGTGTGTCTTCTGTCATGTACTTAGGTATTTCCAATGCAACATTTCACGATGACAGCAGTGTGTTGTCCTACAAAAGCAATGGGAAAATCTTCAGCAATCTCACCACCATCTCCTTCAGCGTCCGGACGAGAAAAGGAAACGCCGCTATAATCCACGCTGAAAAGGGGTCCGAGTTCCTCACAGTGTCCGTCCAAGACTCCCACCTGTTCCTGGAGCTGCTGAGTGGAGAGAAATCCCTCCCGCTGAGCCTGAAGAGCCGCAGGCCCGTCGGCGACGGACAGTGGCACTCCGCCGAGCTCTCCATGACGTCCCCGCAGTCTCCGACCTCCGAGTGGACTATGCGCGTGGACGATGAGGATGAGCCGTCCACCTCTGCCGTCCCCTCCGGAAACCTGGACTTCCTTAAGGAAGGCGCGGACATCCTGCTGGGAGGGCTGGGCCCGGACGCCGTGTGGAACCTGGCCGGATGCCTGAGCACAGTGGCGGTGGGCGGCGTCATGTTGCCGTACTACGGCCAGTCTGAACTAAACCTCCCCAGACCCCAGGGGGAGCAGTTTGTGAAGACGTCCGTCGCGGCGGTGGTGAGCGGCTGCTCTGCGGTCAGCGTCTGCTCGCCCAACCCCTGCCGAAACGGGGGCGTCTGCGCGGACCTCTTCGGCCACCTCAGCTGTAGTTGCCCCCCGGGCTGGGCGGGCCGGCTCTGCGAGATCGCCGACGCGTGCGCCTCCAGCCCCTGTGTCCACGGCAACTGCAGCGTCCGCGCCCTGGCGTACAGGTGCGCCTGTGAGCCGGGCTACTCCGGCACCACCTGCGAGGAGGAGAAGGACATGTGCGAGGGACACGAGTGCGCTAATGGCGGCACCTGCCTTCACGGCGCGGACAGATACTCCTGCCTCTGCCCGGAGAACTACACTGGACCTCACTGCACGTAAGGCTGCTTGGCTGCACCACCATTTCAGTCACTACCGTAATATTGCACTGTTCCCCACAGGGGACAAAGGGGTACACTCATAAAAAAGTTCACATATCAATGTAATTTGTTGTTTATAATGTGCATTTCACAAAACCTTTGTCGCAGTACACTTTATAGCAGACTCTGGCCTAAGACCACCATGAAAGCAAGCCCAGGGTGGCTGTGGAAAGGAAACTCCCTTGGTCTGACAAAGATGAAACCTTGAGGAGCCTATCCTTCCCATGGCCAGCTCAGGGTATGAGTTCATAGTGTGCAGTCAGTCAGTCAGACAGTTTTTTAATCTGTCAAAATCATTCTCTAATCAGTAAGTCCATTCTTAAATCTGTCAATCATTCTCTAATCAGTCGGTCAATTTTCAAATCATTCCATATCAGTCTCTAATGAGTCGGTTTGTCAAAATGAGGTGGTAGCTAGATAGCGGTGAGCGATGTTGGGCTGCAGAACTTGGATGGAGTGGTGAGCTGGAACGGGGGGAGCAGACAGCATGTTCAGGAGGTGCCTTGGGACTCAAGAGTTTTAGATTTGACTTCTTGATTGGAATGACAAACAGGCTAAACATCTGTTAATTTCTCTCCTTGGGCAGGTTTGGTAGCAATTCATTCCTCCTGATGAAAAAACCCTCAAAAAAGACGTTGGACAAGTGACAGTAGTCTCAAATCACAACATTGCACTTTTGACCTTTTTTCATATATTCAAGCAGTTGAATTCACTCATCCTACAGTCTAATCTTATGAGCGAAGGCGAAAAGCATGTCCTATAAAGCAGGGGTTCCCAAACCGGTCCTGGGGGCCCCCCTGTGTATGCTGGTTTTCGTTGCAACCACAGTTGCAATCCCAGAATTTTAACAAGCTGTTAATCTTTCTTAATTAGGTGCTTTTCATGTTTGGAGGAATTATTCACCCTCTTAAGCCACATTATATCAGAAATAGCTATGGATGCCATGTAGAATAAACTCTCCATGTTCACATTGTGCTTATTGTGCTATATTATTTTAAAAAGATAAGAAAATTATTTAACAGATCCATTTAAAGACTGATTTGAATCAATAGGCTCCTAATTGGTGAAAGTGTGGACACATGGCCACTAAAACTAACCATTTGGTAGATAATGAAGAATTCAAACACAAAGCAAATGATAACGAGCCAAACCTGCATTGTGTTAATAAGCTTAAAGAAAAAATTGAGTTAAACACATGTGTTCAACAACCTAATTAGGAGCCTATTGATTCACTTCACTCTTTAATTTGAGTGAAAATACATTATTTTGTAACCTCTTTTTATGTAATTGTTGCAATATAGCACAAGAAGCACAACGTGAACATGGGGAGTTTGTTCTACATGGCATGCATAGCTATTTCTGACATAATGTGTCTTAAGAGGGTGAATAATTCCTCCAAACATGAAAAGCACCTGATTAAGAAAAATTAACAGCTTTTAAAATTCTGGGATTGCAACTGTGGTTGCAACGAAAACCAGCATACACAGGGGTCCCCCAGGACCGGTTTGGGAACCCCTGCTATAAAGGACAATAACGGCTTCCGAAAAAGGGTACAAAATGGTCCAACAGCTGATGTAGTATGCACATATCTATGTACACGGAGGTCATGCAAATGTTCTATTTTTATTACAACTTATTTTATCGACGTCATTATTCAATTGTTTGAAAATGCAAAAATTTAGTTAATGATGTCTGTTGAAATGTGTATGCTGCTGCTAAATGGTTAATGCTTTGTAATGTGGGTTCACTGTTGTCTGTGAGCACTGAGACATCCTCTCCTGTGATGCCAGTGATTTTCTCTGGGCTTGGATCTGCAGCATGCCTGGAAGCTCTGTCTGGGGAACGGCTGCAACCATTTGTCTAGTAAACACATTTTTCTCTGTAGCTTCCTCACACATTGTGAATGGAGCCTTTGAACAAACCTCACTGTGCTGAAGGCAGAGATGCATGTCCTGTAGGTAGAACACTATGTACACAGCTTCATTTTTTTGTCTTATTTTGTTTTTGTGTCCCCTCCCCGCCTCCTTCCTTTAGTGTAGAGGTCGAGGAAGTTCCTTGGTACATCATCAAACATGTGTAAGTCTTGTGTTCCATTTTTGGCATTTTTTTTAGAAAAATATTTTTTTTGTGTCATATGTGTTCTCTAGGTGTTCATGCTGTATAACCTACTGCAGAGTATATATCTTCGAGTGAATTCCTTTGCACTGCCACCAATACACTCAAAGTTGTATGGTGTGGATTCAGCACACTTCACTTTTACTAACATACTTTTAAAACCTTAGCTAAATAAAACAGATGGAAAAATGAAAATCTCATGATCACAAATACATCACAGAATCTAAAAGCCGCTATGGCGATCAGCTCTGAGTAGGCACAGGTGGGAGTTTTTACCTTTACAGATTTTCCTTTCTCCCTCGCTTAAATTAAAATCCTAAAATAGAAAAAGTTCTGTACATACAGTGCACACATAAAGCATTTGCACATATGCTGTGCCTTTGCTTTGTGTAGCTGACATAAAATTGTGTGATCAACCACTTCGTCAGCAGTAATGCTTTCTGAATACTGATCTGATTAACCTGACGGGCGCTTGAGCCACTGGGGGTCGCACCGTCCCGCCCCTGGGAGGCCAGCGCCTGACCCCATTTCTGTGTGCTTTCCCAGGCGTCCCAAGCTCCCAGTGTCCATCTGTGGGAATGAGCAGAAGAACTACACCTGCTTTAACGGGGGGAACTGCAGTGAGACCAGCATGATGTGTGACTGTATGTCAGGTTTCACCGGACACCGGTGAGAACACACCTCGCCCGCCGCTTCATACTCTCCATCCTCAAGTGTTCGCCTTCCACACCCCACCCGCCGTTACATACTTTCCATCCTCAAGTGTTCGCCTTCCACACCCCACCCGCCGTTACATACTGTATGCTTCATCCTCAAGTGTTCACCTTCCACACCCCACCCGCCGTTACATACTGTATGCTTCATCCTCAAGTGTTCACCTTCCACACCCCACCCGCCCTTTCATACTCTCCATCCTCAAGTGTTCACCTTCCACACCCCACCCGCCGTTACATACTGTATACTGCATCCTCAAGTGTTCACCTTCCACTCCCCACCCACCGTTACATACTGTATACTGCATCCTCAAGTGTTCGCCTTCCACTCCCCACCCGCCGTTACATACTGTATACTGCATCCTCAAGTGTTCACCTTCCACTCCCCACCCACCGTTTCATACTCTTCATCCTCAAGTGTTCACCTTCCACACCCCACCCTGCGTTACATACTGTATGCTTCATCCTCAAGTGTTCGCCTTCCACACCCCACCCACCCTTTCATACTCTCCATCCTCAAGTGTTCGCCTTCCACTTCCCACCCGCCGTTACATACTGTATGCTTCATCCTCAAGTGTTCACCTTCCACACCCCACCCGCCGCTTCATACTCTCCATCCTCAAGCGTTCACCTTCCACTTCCCACCCGCCGTTACATACTGTATGCTTCATCCTCAAGTGTTCGCCTTCCACTTCCCACCCGCCGTTACATACTGTATGCTTCATCCTCAAGTGTTCGCCTTCCACACCCCACCCGCCGCTTCATACTCTCCATCCTCAAGCGTTCACCTTCCACACCCCACCCACCGTTTCATACTCTTCATCCTCAAGTGTTCACCTTCCACACCCCACCCTGCGTTACATACTGTATGCTTCATCCTCAAGTGTTCGCCTTCCACACCCCACCCACCCTTTCATACTCTCCATCCTCAAGTGTTCGCCTTCCACTTCCCACCCGCCGTTACATACTGTATGCTTCATCCTCAAGTGTTCGCCTTCCACTCCCCACCCGCCGTTACATACTGTATACTGCATCCTCAAGTGTTCGCCTTCCACTCCCCACCCGCCGTTACATACTGTATACTGCATCCTCAAGTGTTCACCTTCTGCACCACAACCGCCGTTTCATACACTGCATCCTGAAGCGTTCGCCCTCCGCACCACAACCGCCGTTTCATACACTCCATCCTCAAGTGTTCGCCTTCCACTCCCCACCCGCCGTTTCATACGCTGAATCATCAAGTGTTCGCCTTCCACACCACAATCGCCGTTTCATATGCTGCATTCTCAAGAACTCGCCATTCACCTTCTGGTCAATGGATAGCGAGTGTCTGACGATCGTAAATTACCACAAATAATCAGTTGGGATGGACTGAAAAGCGTAGAGGCAAAATGCAGAGCATGCTTTTTTGTCGGCCAAAATTGTTGCTCCTTTGTTCCTGTTTTATGTTCAAAATCAATGTGAGACTTCACGTCCGGCCCAAACCGGAAGCAGCGCACTACACGAAGCTGAAGAGCGCTGACCCTCGACTTCGGTGTGCTTGTTGCAGGTGCGAGCTGGAGCTGGACGAGTGCCAGTCCAACCCCTGCCAGAACGGAGGCTACTGCCGCAACATGGTGGACAGGTTTCAGTGTGTCTGCGACATGAGCTTCGCCGGAGAGGTCTGCCAGGTCGACGTAAGCGACATTTACTTTTACATGTCTATGCTGCTGTGGCAGAATCTCTTCCAGGTGCTGTCTTACGTGATCCTGCGACTGGACGATGACCCGGAGGTGGACTGGGGGGGAGGCGAGGACTGAGGGGTAAGGGTGCCTCCGGTACCTCACGTAAACAGAGGAGTCAGACTGCTTCCAATCCACCCGTCTTCCTCCAATACACGCCTGCTGATAATGGCCCCATTCACACTTTTTATGACACATGTCCAATTTCTCAAACCTTATATGAATCGCATCCGAATCCGCCCAGTATCAGGTGGGAATGTAAACACTGTCTTCATCTGCATCTTCTTCTGCCACCAACATCCTGCTGACATCCCATAATGAGTGTGTGGGAGTCGTGAGAAACGCTGGTGTAGAGATGGTCATCAGGTCGGATGGAACGCTAGGAGAAATGCACTCTGTCTACATGCACTGAATCAGGTGTGCAACCCCATGAAAAGTGAAGTGTAAAGAGATGACCACTTATGTCAGATCTGATTTGTCAACTGCATCAGCTATCTGTGTAAACGTCTGAGTCAATGATCATGATCGCACACTGGCGGCTGAATTCTGCCAAACAGTACAGTACATTGATATAAACCGCTGTCATCTGTCATTTAAATTGTAGATACTTTAAAATTCCGCTATAGAACATACAAATATGTCTTAATTCAGGGTGCAGAGAGATCAAGTTTTACACTCCATATTATGGCCATTTTGTACATTTTGTACTGTGTAAAGTAGCGTACATTGTGTACCATGTAAAGTAATAAAAAACATAGCCTTAAATAGGTGCAAACATATTATGAAATGCATAGGTATCCCATCAGTTAATTATAGGGTGCACTGCCTACTACTTTGAGCTGAGCACGGAGGGATGATTCCTGTGCCTTATGTTTGCACATTTAACATGATTGCTATTTTGTGTAATGCATTCAGGTGTCGATGAATCTACACGAGAACCTCAACTAAAATGCAATAAGAAAATTTTCAACATTTATAAATCAGTTGTCATCATTTTGTCATGTCACATGTGAAATCATTCAGGGTACTGCATGTGTGTTCAGATTAGTTACATGTCACAAATTCTTTTTTCTGAAAAAATTACTTCTCAATTTAAATTTGAGAGGGGTAATTATATCCTAATTGCAGATTTTAAGAAATAATAATTTGGAAAATCATATTATTTTATAAGACCATAAGCGTCACATGCATTTACATTGTCAGGATGTACCATATCCGTATGTATGAGCTTTCCTGAATTGGGACCCTCAAATGGACTCGTTTATGATAAAAACGAGTAAGTAACCACATGTCCCCATTTCAGTAAAGATCATGTAATGTGTCATTATTATTTGTATAAAGTCCAAATTCGTAGCTTAAATCGTTGTTTTCAAAAGACTGTTAAAATAATTATACAATTATTCTGTCATTATAATAAGAATATATTTTTTAATATTTAAAAAAATGTTTAAAAATAAATAAATAAATAAAGTAACCAAAATATTAATGTGGAGCACAAGGATTTCACAAAGAAGACAATTATTCCCATTTTTGTCTTTACGATAATAAGGTTCTATGATCCTTAAAAATATATATATTTTAATAATCATTTTAAAATGTCAGTTTTAGAGTGGATTTAGTATGTTCTTCTAAACAAACTGTTGCTTTTTACAAATTATTTTGAATGCATGAAAGAGGTAAAATTTGATTACATTCTTCCATTTGTCATACAGTGTCTCCATGTACATCTACTCTGTCTGTTATTATTTATGTTTATACTACTCATT
This sequence comes from Synaphobranchus kaupii, assembly GCA_029718625.1. Lineage (NCBI taxonomy): Eukaryota > Metazoa > Chordata > Actinopteri > Anguilliformes > Synaphobranchidae > Synaphobranchus > Synaphobranchus kaupii. The sequence continues at coordinate 97,077,688 of CM056377.1, read as the reverse complement.
ATTTATGTTTTACTGTTGATCTTGACTGGACAGTCTCTCGTGTCTTGTGTGTGGCGTCTTGTCTTTATACTATGTTGTGTTCATCATCAAATAAACTTTTCCTTTCTTTCTTTTTGTCCTTGATCTGTCATTTTTACTTTTCTGTTTTCTTTTTGAAATGTGCTTATTTATTTTAAGTATTTTGGGATTTCCTGCATTTTCAGTGTCAGATTTGATGACGTATATCAATCCAACAACTTTTTACTGCCTTTAGTAACAGTTTAGACTCTCAATTATTCTGCAGCTGCAGTTTTGAAGGACATCTCACATAACTAAGAAGCTCTCAGTAATGGCAAAATATTCCACTGGTAAAACCGGCCTTCACATTGTCAAATCAGCTGTTTGACTGAGCCCTACCTTAAAACAGCATGATATTCCACTAAAGCTTAAAACTGCTCCTATAAACAGAAATGAGTTCCCATAGTCTATCTCAAAATAATGTAATTTTCACTGCAGTAAAATGCACTTTGTATGGATCTGAGAGTAATTACCTGGAGGCTGCCATCTAGACCTGCTGGTTGTATTCCAGCTGGAACACTTCTTTTACAAACCTGACCATGGTAGTTTGCGTAAGCCTTGTAAATATTCAGGTGTATTCATTTGTTTCAGGTGCGCCTAAGGTAATGTGACTGCATGTGGCTGGAAAATTGTGACCTGGAAGCATGACCTACTTCCACTCAAAGTCTTTGCTGTCACTCTGGGACCCTGGGATAATGCAGAAATACCCTAAATCAAAACCAGTATAGCTACATATTATTTAAATGGCAGGAATACATTACAATAAATTCCCAGTAAACTTGCAGTGACGTAAAATCATCTCTGTAAACTTCACCTTTAAAACACATATTTAATGGCAGAATGTAATCAATTCTCAATGAATCTCTATATGTTTATGTCCAGCCTCAACAGGAACTTTTTACAGCTGAAGAAGCGTGTCATTTACAGTACCTGTAGTGCATTTGCTAAACAGTAAAAGTTACTGTTCGCTGAGCAGTGCTGTTGCTCCTATATATTATTTTGTGGTGTGGAGGGGGACAGGGCCATTGCAATTTGTGTTTAGAAGCCCAGAGAGGAGACGATAATTACATTAGGAGCAAATAATTCCCCTTTCGTCAGTGACATATCATTTAAAGCCAGGTTCTTTTATGACCAGCAGTAAACAGCACAAGCCCACTGCATACCGGTTGTGCCACGGTTACGTATGTCTTCTCTCCCTGAGAATACACACAGAAAACATGTAAAAGGCTTCATAGTGTTATGAATGCATGAGTGTACGTTCATAATTCAGTCTCATGTAGACATAGTGGTTATGCAAGAGAACAGACGTTCACACCAAATACACGAGAGAGCAGCCAGCTGGAGTGGTCATTACAGCGTAGATACATGACAGTATACAACTCAGAAAGTCACACTGTGCTGAAATGGGTCACCAAGCCAGCTGTTATTGAAAACTTGCCTTCAGTGAATGTTAAGTGGCTGAATATGTTTCACATAGAAATGAAGAATTCATTTTGGGGTTCAGGGATTGCCAGGTGCACATGGTTTGCAGGTGTTCTCTAACATAGAGGGTGCAATATTAAGGAATGTGCAACGTGCTTAGCCAGCGAAAACCAGGCGAACACTTTTCCCAAAATGCAACTCAGCAGAAGGGGTGGCATTTGAGAAAGCCGATGTCTTTCAGAGAAACGGGCGGCATGACAAATAGTACAGTTATTCATCTGGATGAAGTGACACGCAAGGGACAGATGTTAAGTTAGGTTTGACATGACTTAGAAAGCACAGGTGTGGTCCTTATCTGAAATTATTTTATTGTTGGAAACCAATGGCTCAAAGATGTGTCGGATAATTTACTTGGTTCTTATCCTGAAGATCAACTTTGCTTTCCTGAAAGGTAGTTACATTGTTATCTTGCTACTCAATATCCATCTTTTCTCCACTTTTCCAAACGATTGACAATTGGTAGCAGTGTTATTATTGTACATTTGTGAATACAAATATTATTGAGTATTGAGGACATTTGTAAATACATGCTTGACAAATACAAAAGTATATATACCTTTAAGTACATATACATATACTAAATGTATTCCAATGAAGTGTTCATATTGATATGCTTCATCTTATTTTTAATCAGCGTGCTATGTAAAAGGTGACATTTCCTTAAATTTAAATGTATACATTTTTAGTCAGATATGGTTCTGTTTATATTATTTACTTATAGAGTCCTAGTTATGAAGGATCTAATTACACAGTACAAATGCTAATTTCTCAACAGCTGAGGCTGGCAGTTCCACGACCCAAGCTAATACTACACATGTAAGTGCTTAATAAAAAGGAAAGCCTTTCCATAGTCAGAATGTATTTTACCTGAAAGCTTTGACGTTACGGTATATTTTGAGCTTATTGAAAGATAAACCAAAAGAGTCACTCATTTTACTTTTGTAATGTACAACACAAATAAGATGCATAATGTTACTGCAAATTCAGGTGCAAAGTTTCCTAAATGAGCTCAAATATGGACAGCAGTATTAATGCAGTGTGTATGCCAACAAGCTTCAAGTTCATTTTTATGCATTAGTTCATTAATATGCACCTTGTTGGCTGCTGTTTGACATCTCCTGTGTGTGTGTGTGTGTGTGTGTGTGTGTGTGTGTGTGTGTGTGTGTGTGTGTGTGTGTGTGTGTGTGTGTGTGTGTGTGTGTGTGTGTGTGTGTGTGTGTGTGTGTGTGTGTGTGTGTGTGTGATTTCCTGCAGACTGTGAACACTCCAAAGGGATCACGCATAGTAGCTGTCCTTGCTCCATGTATTGCTGGAGCTGCTGTAATCGTAGTGGTCGTGCTGGTGTTTATGTTTGTCAAAATCCGCGAGAAGCGCCAGATGGAGGGATCTTTCAATCCTCGCAGTCTTGAACAGCCGGACGCTGCTGCCCAGGCGGATTTGGGGAGGCACGCAGTGAGGCTGCCGCGTCTGGAGCGCCTGGTTTGACAGTGCCAGGCCACAGGGCAGGACGCACCAGCGAATACCTGCTTTCCAACGGGAAACGTAACAGGGGGAGTCTGGTTATAAAGAATACAAAGACGCAGCTTCGATAGGCTTCCAGAGCACATTGTTTCAGGCGTAGCATTGGCATTCATTCCTCTGTCTTGCCTATCAGAGCTAATCCCAAACAAGCTTAAGAAGGCAAAATTACGTGGAAACTGCTGTTGTAATGACCAGGTTGATTACCTTTAGTAAAGGTGTTCAAGGACAGGTACTGACTGTGCTTGGTATGATTTGTGAACCTTTCCAGCTGAGGGCGGAGGGCCTGAAAGCTGACCTGCTGTCGGTCTCCCTGGTGTCTGTGGCTCTCCTCCTTGCCCTTTTCCTGACCACCGCTGCCGTAGTCATCGCCATGAGGCGCAGGGCCACCCACGGCACCTACAGCCCCAGCCGGCAGGAGAAGGAGGGCTCCAGAGTGGAGATGTGGAACATGGTGCAGCCTCCGCCCATGGAGAGACTCATATAAGCCCAAAATTCTTTTTAATTTTTTTTAAAATGCATGGACTAATGCCGGTTTGCCCAGTATACCAAGGTAGGAGGCCATGTTTGATACAAGGAGGACGAGCAACAACAACCTCTCTGTTTTCTGTTACAAGCAGGGAACTGAATATGCTGTTGGTCAATTGATGGTAATATTCTCTAAATTTATAGCTAGTTATCTTTAGTAGGCATTCAATAAGGTGGCTCTATCTTAAATATTAATGTGATTCTTCATGGAAATAATCATACTGGAGAAACATCACTGTTATTCAGCCTTTGTTTCAGTGGTCAACTCTATAAAGGAAAAAAGTGGTTTCTGTCAACTGCTTCAGTATACAGTTAAGGAATATTTAATATCCAATGGACCTCAACCAAGAAGTATGTTCGATTTATTTAGTTTTAAGAAAATACATCAGTGTTGTGTGCACTTTAATTTATGATTATATGTGAATGTTAAATGTGTTAATTTATGTAAACAAGGTGGAATCGTTTGTGACAGCTTTGGCCTCTGAGTTAGTTAGCATTTTGCCTAATGTACATTGTTCTCAATGTTTTTATTCATTTTGTAAACTAATGCATTAGGAAACAAAGTATTCTTAGGACCATTCAGCCTACAAATACCCTCTCAAAGACTGTCAGGCCTCTGTGATGGGAACATGTACTATTTACACAGCAGATGTGGAGGCGGGTCGTAAAGTACTTTTAAGCACACTAACCAGCTGCTTTTAAAACAGGGGCTAGTGGAGCTGGTTAGTTGTTAACAGACGTCTTTACTAGTGTTTTTATTTGCTCTGGAAAGAGAACTGAAGAATCGGTCTGTCATAATACCTTTGCCTGATTACCTCAACAGCCTCTCTGAGGCATACACCTCATCCACTTCCCCCCCAAGTTAAACTTTACTTTCTGTTTAACGAAAGCTGTATAAAGAGACCTTGAGTCCGACCACACTTACCAACCAATTATCTCTCAATTGACAGCCATCTTTCCAGTGTTCAATAGATTGACACTACTGATGGGCTTGTGCGTGAATGATTCATAAGACTACTGCCCCTCCCCCTAGTTTATGTGATGATAGCGTCTCTGCAAATATACTACTGTTAAAATTAATTGCATTGTGATGATGACTTTTTGGATTCCATTTTGATTACATGGAATGCCCTCAATCTTATCCAGATGATCGTGATTCTACTAATCAACCACTAGTCTTTGCTAAGGACCTTGATTAGTAGAATCAGGTGTGACACTGCTTGGTTTGAACAAAAGCCAGCGCCCGCCGCCCACACCGGCGTTTACTGGATAAGATTGAGGACCCCTGGTCTACCCAACACAGAACCCAACAGACTTCGGCCTATAGGGTCTCATAGCCAGTTACATTCAGCAAAATAACTACAAACAAGTACACTAAGTAAAAACAGTGACCTACTGCCTGTGCAGCCATGTTTTTAGTTTTGCGTTATAAGTGGTGTTTTTAATGGGATGGGGAACCAAAGCTCCTCCAGAGGTTTTGTGTTTTTTACTTGTAATGTGATGATGCAGTTATTGGGTAGGCACTAGGGCTGGCACCTGACTACTGCTGTATGTATGTACCTGCCACTGTTGTGACTGTCACAGACTTAGTCCCATTCTCGGCTCGGTTAAAATGAGACATTCACGTCAACATCAGTTTTCAAACTGTGATGTTATTAACACTATGGAGCACAGAAACATTGATGAGCACAGATCTCACAAGTCATGTCTGATTCCAAGTACATACAACTTGATAGCCAGTATATTGTTACTGTTTCATTTTAATGCATTGTCTCAGTAAAATCCATGTCAAAAATGCCATCCCCTGCTACTCGGATATAGAAAAGGGTAAAGCATTCCTACTATTGCCCAAAGAAGTTCACACAAACAAAATTTCATAAACATCCATAATTTATTTTAAGTTCACAGTGTGAATATCCAAGATTCATATTGTTGTACCATTTACTCGACACATCAGAATGACTGAACGCTTTATTTATTTTTTTCACAATTTCTGCATTGAGAACATGCAAGTGTAAACACATGGTTATAGTAATTTAGACTAGCTGAATACCTTCAGTTAAAATTGTTACAGTATACAATTAAAACTGGTGTTATCTGTGAAAATGACTTTTTTTGAAATTCAAATTTAATGTACAGCCACAGTATTGCTCTAAAACGAATGGTAAAATAAAATGAATTGCATGATACTCCCTGACCATTGTTATATTACTTTCTCATATCAAAATAAAATGTACACACTATGCTTTGCATACATTGATCAGTAGGTCATCAAGACTCACAGTGTTACTTAATCCATTTTTATTTGTACCCCTGCATTGTACTCTAATGGCACATACTTGCTCAGTTGGCTTTGAGTCAGTGTTCCTATTTGCAATGAGGACAATTCTGAAGACACAACAGTAACTTCACCAAAAACAAAACAAAAAAATAAATAAAAACAACATATGACGTACCATCAAAACCCAAAATAAAAGTTAACAGTTGCAAAAAAATGACCCTTAAAAAAAGCAAAATGTTTTTCTTAAATCATTTCATTTGACACTCTTTGATGGCATTGTTAAAATAAAATTGAAGGTTGAGCTTCCTCATGATAATGATAATGTTTAAAAACAGTGGCTATTATTTGCCTTGTATATAAAATGCTCTCTCTCAGAACAAACCTGCCTCATTAATGTGCCTAAAAAGACAAGGGAATATACAGGGGAAGCAAGACTTCATTATACGAGTTACAACAATAGAGCCAGACACTTTTTAACACAGGATCTCAAGGGCTCCTGTGTTAATTCTTTTAACAACTGAAGTATAAATCATCAAAATACACTGAAGAAAAGAGCTTAAACAAGTACAAAAGCACACCGCTGCTTTAACCATTCTCATAACCACCAAATGAATGTGTGTTTATTAGACACTGTATAAGTACAGGTACATTAACAGGAACCTCAAAAAGCAATAATGCAAACAAATGCATGTATAGATTTTTTTTTTTAAACAAAAAGAAAAAAAAAGTAAAAGATCAGGTCATTTTAAACCACTAGTTATGCAAGGCAATTATGGAGATTCATTTCAGTCATTCAAATTCGATGAATTAATGGATGAAGCCAAAGAAATGTTGAAAAAAAACCTACCAGTGAAATAACAGGAAAGCCTATCTGAACTTTTAAAAAGAAAATAGAAAAAAAAGTTTAAAATACATTTATATTCATAAATGGCAAACTCATTTGGTGTGGATTGCCAAGTAAACGGTCACTACTCACCATATTTTTAAGGAAATTAAAACCAACAACATTTTGAACTAGCTCTAGCATATTTTGGGAATTATTAATTCTTGAGTAACAGCAAAGAACACCAAAAAACATTCAATCTCCCGATGTTGGAAAAAGACACTGTACCAATGGTAACTCGGCAATGACTCAAACGTATTTTAGAATACCAAAATATATGTAACGTTACTCCTAGCTGCTTGATCATAGTGTCGCTCTGCTTAGAAATAAAACGAGTATTTAAAAAAAGCAAAACATTCGCTCAGCATTGCGCCAGATATTTTAAAGTACTTTGAGCATCTCCCTCAAGTACCAGAATGATAAAAATAGACAGTACAAGGGTTCGATGATGGATTGTTGTACATTTAATGACCTGAATCATCAACTACTATTTTGTTAAGCGTAAAGGAATACATTTTGATTTGAATTTGCATTCTTATTGCATTAAAGGGATAGTTCACCCATTTAGAATTTTTTTTCCAGAAATAGTATGTAAGGCTGTAGTGATGCTGTCCTAGTAAAAGCGTTATAGCTAAAATTGGCTAAAACTGAATTGGAACAATGCTAACGATTAGCATCTTGCCATTGGTTTTAATAGCCCCCTGGCTAACTTTTTTTAAAATAACCCCCTAAATCCACTGAAACTGTTAAATAAACAAAGGTTTAGTTTGATGGTATGTAGTATAAATTTTACATGCTGAAATAGCGCATGGAAAAGTTGCCAGCTGTCCAAAACATTTTTCGTGAACGGTAGACCTACATTGTGCAGTAGCTAGTGGGAGGGGGGTGTTTACCATAGAAGCAGGCCACGACGTTCTCGTGCGGAGTGATACTAAAAGTTACCGGTTCTCTTACCGGATGTTCATAACTTAAATCTAAACAGAGCGAGACTGAAACAACATAATCATATGCACTAATTTGAGCAAAAATATCGCCATTGTGCACTCGGTAATCATATGTGCATTTTCGTTTCCAACAACAACACTTGTAAAGCTGTTGTTGAACCTTATTTGAGTGGATTTAGGCGGTTATTTAAACAAAAGTTAGCCAGGGGGCAATTAAATCCAATGGCAAGATGCTAATCGTTAGCATTGTTCCAATTCAGGTTTAGCCAATTTTAGCTACAACGCTGATACCAGGACAGCATCATTACAGCCTTAAATACTATTTTGGGGGTAAGTAAAACAACATACATTTTTTCAAAATGGGTGAACTATCCATTTAATGCATTTTATTTTAAAGCATTAAAAAAAACACCATTAATGCACTTTTTAACTGTATTCTGCAATTCCTGGCCATTGTTTGTGGATCATGGTAAGCATTTAGGCTAAATAAGGCAACCTTAAGCCTCAATTTAAAAATGACAGACAATAAGGAACTGTGCATAACATTTTACAGTACTTGCTTTACAGAAGACAGCTTTTGTGAAGAACTTTCTTCACACAAGCATTTACACACAACACTTGAACACAGCAATGCAATGGAGTCCGGTAACAGTTTAGACAAACTTATGATTACAATAGCAAATTATTAGTGTAGCTACATGATAAACATTACAAAATGCTAAGTATTACCCAAATAAATTAGAATTTAAAAATGGCTGAATCAAGCTTACTTCCACTGAATTCAATTCAATGTGGTTTGATGCCCTATTAAATAATTTGACTTCTGGAATGTCATAACAGGAAGCAAGTCATTTCCATAAATTATGCATATGGTTAATCAACCAATCACACTGCACCCTTTTTTAGATTAAAAAAGGATGACGTCTGTTCAATGTATATTGAAGTTGTTATTGTCCAGACGCCAATATGTATCATGAAATCAGGGGCGTTGTAGTGGGGGGAATAGTGGAATTGACTACCCAGGGCCCCAGGCAGGGTAGGGGCCCTCAGAAGGCCTGAAATTAAAAGCTTGCTTTGGGAAGGGGGTTCACAGAGATTGGATTTGCACAGAGGCCAGAATTCCATGCTATATCCCTCCATAACAATATTCCTAGCCTTGTTTGGCATGCAGGTGATTCAAGATGATCCATTATTACACCTTAGTGTAGCTACAATGATTTGTAAAACGATCTTGGGAGGGCCTGATTGGTTAGAACATGGACAAGGTGGAAGCCCAATTTGTCTTTCTACTTTAAAGTATAAATTGTACACTCAATGGGCCTCATTTATCAATATGGTCGTAAAAAAGAGCATACATTTGACGGATCCAGCTTGCGTACGAAATTCTCGTGTGATTAATCAAACTGATCTGAGCGTAAATGTCTGCTAAATCAGACTTGATCGTATATTAGGAAGCGTGTTCACATCATTATGAATGACCATTTTATTATCTATATTTGGCAATGCCACCTCCTTTAAAACGCACATGCCAACGCGGCTTTCTCCAGTATTAGCCTATAGGCAACAGAAAAGCAAATAATTTTTCTGTGAGAACTTTAAATGCTTATGAATGAACAAGAAAATAAACGTGCGCTTAATTGGGAGTGTTAGTAGTGGTGTGCAGCCTAGCTCAAAAGCCGCTATGTGGCAGGGGATAACCAGGGCTAAAATGCTTCCTCTGAATTGCGAACTACAGCTGAGATAAAAATTTATAAAGAAAATAACCATTCAGGGAAAAAGTTCTGCCGGACGGTACAGGAAATAGCATCCCGGACCACCCGTCTGCAGAAGAGAGGGTGGGGGATATCATTTGAAAAGTGGCCCTGTAAGGAGTGATAGAAGACGCGACTGTGACTTGATTCGTCAAGATATTCTATCACGCCGGTTGCGACATCTGTTAGGTCTTCTAGGCTAATAAAACTAGATTGGATTTATAGAAAAAATATGAAAACAGTTTTGAGTCTTGCATACAACATGACTGGTGATGCGTAATTATTTTCATATGGCTGTCTCCAATAAATACTTATACAGAGGCTATTTCCTGATGTAATCATTTTCACCGGCTTCTGCTTCATTCCATTTAGGCTGCACAATAGCGATTAAACTAATAGTGATTAAAAAATAAATAAATCTACTTAATGTTTAAAAATCTACTTATTCAGATACTATTTTTGCCGATCAGGCTCCACAACGCACGTCTACAGCCACAACACGTAGGCCAAGTGCATTTTAAAATATTGCCCAGATCCATTAACTGCTTTTAATATTTTCATTAATGGAATGACTTGGACATGTCATTTTTATGATCAGCTACTCATTTAAGGCAAACTCTGATTTTAAAGCTCACATAACCTATGTTTTTCAAAGAGCACCTTTTTGTTTATCACCTGTTGCCTCCGCAGTGCTCTGAACAAGTTACTTGTTTTCATTATATGCTGCACAATCATTCCCTCGCTGTTCATTGCATGCAATGTCGCTCGCCACTGGGAAAAGCATATGCAAGGTCGAGAACTGTCGTGAGATTTGATCGTACCGTAGCTACACCCACGTTCATTTTGATAAATCTGGAAATTTCCCTAAAAATGGCTGTACGCTCAATTTACGATCAGATTTCAACATACGCCTGAATTATAAATGAGGTCCAATGACTTGAAGTAGAGAGAAAACATTGGCATTTTTTCAAACAATTACATTTTCTAATGGTTCTGTAGCCTGTTTTTATAGCTGGTATAAATTCAAAGAGACCTTAAGTGACCATAGTGATGACAACTTTAGTTATTGTCTAAGTCATAATATCAATATTGAGAACCCAGATGAAAGTTAATGTAAGTCATGGTAATGATCATGATAATCTGATCAAATATGACACTGCTACCAGTGAATACTGCACAGGAGGGGGTAAAAGCCACCATTACAGTGGCTCTTAAAATGTGACGTAACAGAAATCAATAGAATCTGAGCATTTCAACCTAAATTAAACAGGCAAGGTGCAAACCCTTTTGTTTCAACATGGCACCAGAGTCAGTGAATATTATTGTAGGCTACATGCTCTCCATAGGAGATTCACCATTTCCAAAAACAACATCTCTGTCAACACAAGGCTTTTGTCCCTATATATTGTATTGCTCAATGTATTAAGTTCAAGCACTTGAATAATACACAGTGCTTTTTTTGTTGCCTCAGAAAAAGATGCAGCTTGCTTTTTGCTGTACACTCCAGCTCCTGGGAAAGGGTCTCTGGGGTACGCTTTCACGAGACAGACGCATTTAACAATAAACCCCTCAGTGGCTCGGCAACACAAAGAAGTTGCATAAAAGCGAGCTGCTCCTCACATCGGGAGCCACTCGCTAGCCTCCATTTTAAGAGCGTGAGAGACCCGTCATAAAGGAAATGAAGAGGTGCACCGGAGAGACGCGAGCAGCGATCCGTGTTGGGACGACCTCCACGTTTACACGTCTCCGCTCTTCCCGGTACGCACGCTAATCTAACACACTGCAGCGCCGCCAGAGAAGTGCAACCTGAGAAACGCCTCTGAAGATCACCTGTAAATATAAAGCCAGCGTTTCCTGTCTGTGCTACAAAAAATATCTCGACAACAAAAATCTACGGGGAAGCAAATGTCATTTTACACATCTCCATTTGAGGAAACGCGCTATAGGTTTTTCAGTGCCAATCAAAGCGTCTTGAGAACTGCATATTGACACTGCAGTGAAGAGAATCAGAAGCTCTGTTTAAGGCATTACATTACATGACTGTACAGTGAGGGCTTTCAAGATTTGGTATAAGATTCAACAACCAGGTTTTTATTTCTTTTATACTTTAGATTAATAAAATACATTGATCTGGAAAAAAACTTCTTGTTGATTGTTCGCTTTAACACAGTGATATATCTGTACCGCTTTAAAGTGATAAGTGTTCTCATTTTCCACAAGTGCAATTCAGTTACAGTTTAACATGAACTGGGATGGAAGATAAAAATGAATATGACAGTTTATGGTTAGACAATGAGCAAAGAAAATCAAAGAAATCCCTTCTGACCCATGTATAATTGTACACATTGATGGCTTCTGTGACTTAAAATAACATTTCCCTTTGACGGTGTGAGGAAGTGCAACCTTTTCTATCCCTCAAAATGTACCGGTGATTGTTTTTTTATAAGTTAAGGACACATTCAAAATGTTCCTATTTAAGGATAAGGAATAAGATGACCTTACATCTGCGGCAATGTTTACAATGAGCTATTCTGTTAAATCCTCGAAAACGAAGCAGTAATTCCGCTAGGGTTGGGGAACATGAAAACAAGATAATAAAAGGTATATGGAGATGTGCATAAAACAAGCTCATTTCCTGTTCCCGGTGAGCAGTTCCCCCCCTCTCTGTGGGATCAGGACTCATCTGTGGCGCCGCCGCTGACCTCAGACAGCTGGAGGCCGGCGTGAAGCACCGAGCTGAGGCGATACACGGACTCGATCTCCTCCAGGAGGCCCTGCTCACCTCCTTCGGCCTCCTCGCCCGCCCTGGATCTCTCTTTCTCCCAGGGGACCAGCACGGAGGGCTGCCGTGGCCGGTCCTGCTGGCCGGGCCGCTTGGACAGGACCCTCCTGCGGAGGGCGCCAGTGCTGGCGGGCTGGGCCTGGATGATGCGGGGCGGCTCCGCGCCGGGGGAGTCGCCGTGGCGGGGCGGGTCCGGCAGAGCGGCGACCGCGTGCGGGGGGTCCCGGGGGACCTTGATGCTCTGTCTGCGGGGGGAAGGGGGCAGATGCTTCCCATGGAGGGCGCTGTCGTCCTGCCCCATGTTCCAGCTCATCTGCTCGCCGGGCAGCTGGGACGGGTCTCTATCCCTGGGAGGGTTGCACTTGGTCTGAAACGCACACGTGACAAACCCATCAATCGGAGATCAGTTCGGCCACGTCAGATCGCGTTGCTGCGACGTCTAATCAGAGATCCAACGGACACCATGCACTGCACTGCAATCCAAACACATGCGCACTTCTCTGCAAGTCGCCCCTGCCCCAAAGAAAGAATGTTATGAACCTATATCACAGTGGTCCCCAACCCTGTTCCTGGAGACCTCCCTCCTGTAGGTTTTCACTCCAACCCTAACAAAGCACACCTCATGTAACAGCTAGAGACCTCGTTGAGCTGCTAATTAGTAGGATCAGTTGTGCCAAATTAGGGTTTAAATGAAGACCCACGGGACGGCATATCTCCAGGAAGAAGGTTAGGGACCACCGGTGCTATATTTGAATGAACCTACAGTATTCTTGTAGTCGAGTTCATCCAAGGACCTGAAGAAGTCCAGGCTCTTGGCAGCGGAGAGTTTTCCCTGCTCAGTGCTGGTGGTGCTCAGAGTGTCCAGGATTTCCTCCAGCAGGTTCATCTGCCCGGGGACCTTAGAGTCCGTGTCCAGCTCGTAAGACTCGTCGCTGTCCTCCGTCAAGGACGGGACTTCCCCGCTGTCCTCCGAGGAAATCCTGAAGGTGAAAGTACAGTCAACACAGGCCTCACTCCACCGTCTACATTTACTTGCCTGCACGGACAAAAAAGACTCAAACACTCCTGGGAAACCCGCCGTTTCCGTTCTGAATTTTGAATGGGTTCCGTCTTATTTACGGGAAGGGCACTGGAAATCCTGAGGACTCACTGTGTGATACACTGTGCTTGAGTCGTGGCCCTAGATTTAATTGCTTGCATATTTAACTGACCACAAGGGGGAAGCATTGCTGTACCCAAATGCAGCAAACATACCTGTTGTTTTAAAGCAGTGTAACAAAGATTCTACAATGGTCAAAACATATTTACTGGATTTGTTTTACAACTAAAAACACACAAAAGCAAAAGTAATGCACCCGATAGTTTTCACAGAATATCATTAGATAAATTGTGGAAACAATTGGTAAGAGGTGACAAGCCAATATTAAACACTGATTTTAATACATCAATAAATATTTTTTACAGTGTATTAACATCTATTTGATTTAACTATAGATATTACAATTCAAGGTGTTCAACACAAATAAAAACAGTATAAGAAAATGTGTTATGGGTTTTATTTAATTTTACACTACAGAAACCTTTAAAAACATACTTTCTTTAATGCTACTTGAATTGAGAGTTATGTTTAAATCCAGTTCATAGCAAATGCACATTGACCACAAGCCTATGCTTTCATGACCATAAGACAGGGGCACTGGCAAAGCTGAAAAGACTAGCCACTTACTTGCTTGCTGTGTCCAAATCATCGTCGTCTATGACAAAGTCAGGGCAGCCCATGTTCATTGGGGTTTTTGTGCAATAATACTGTAATCAAAAAGCAAAACAAAGGCAACTATTCTTACAGGCCGCTAGACAACAACAACGAGTAATAAAAACACAGTATGTGCCCAAAAAAATGCAAATCTTGAGCAGATGCTGGTCTACGCTCATCTTTATCACATTTTTACAGATATCAGAAAATGCTTATGCACGGCAAACGTGATTGGGCACAAAGCGCAGGCTCCTCCGCCGATCTCTCCAGTTTTACAACACACCGGTGCGCCTTTAACTGGCAAACGAAAGGCGGAAGGCCTCAGCAAGCCCGAAGCGGAGCGGCTGACTGTGATGAGCGTGCCTTTCCTTCACACAGCTCTGCGCTCTTATCTCTCACACGCTAATGCACAGGCAGCCCTAAAAGGCCCCGTAAACGTATATTTGCCGCTTTACCGAGGGCCGCTGCCCAACGAGGGTCGCGTAAAAATGGGACGGCCCGGGAAGTGCCCCCGCCGGTCAGACCACGCTCGAACCCGATTAAAAATGCGGGGGGCAGCCGGACAGCGGCGTTCGCGGGCCTGGGTCGATCCGCGGCCGCAGAGGCGCGGGGAACACGGCGTGCGACGGGTACCCGCTGCGGAAAGAGTTAACAGCCCTCTCCGCAATAAAAATAGCTGAGAAATGCGTGTACTGGCCACTTAAGGCTCTTGCCATTCTAATAAACAATAACACATGTTCCAAACTGATTGCCCCTCTCTCTGGTAGCTGGAAGCTATAATGAAAGTGATTACAGGGGGTTTAGGCTAAGAATCCCAAAAAGGTTTTAATGGATTCCTATGTCAGGACCATAAATCTTGGCTCCAAGCAGCATTGAGGAGAGTGACATGGTAAATGCACCTGTGAAATTCTGTCAGATTCACTTAGGCAAACCTTACATAACGCTAATGTCGTGCTGCTTGCACCGATTTACCCTCTCCGTTTTGGGATCGGAGGATATTGTAAAGTACCGACACAAACGCGAGGGCCCTCACGTCCGGGTGTTTATTAAAACAAGGCTGGCCAACTCTTCCTCTTCATTAATGTAACACTAAGCATACCTCTCCCAGCCTCTAACCACAACAAAGGGACTTAGTCATGTATTTACGGTCCTTTACGCAGAACGAATTGAGGCACACTTTGTTTTTCTCCATTTTTTAACTCCTCATGGAATCCCCATCAGGGCAACATTTACGTGGAAAAAACTATTGTGAAGGACACAGAGAAAATCACTAATAAAAATCACTAATACCATTAAATAACAGTAGATTAAATGGGGGGGGGGGGGCTGGTTTTATGTATGGTTGGCTCCAAGGCCTGCACATTTTCAAGGCCTCAATTGGCAATACGAGTAGCATAAACATAATGACGGTTTTCATAACTGCTGCTAGGTAACAGGATACACCCTGAGAACTGCAAGGTGAGGCGGAGGCGGCAGGGGTGTGGGGGGGGGGCCTGCTTTTCAAGTGATCACAGACCATCTTCCCATTTCATGCCAGGGCCAATTTAAGGCCGAGGTGTAAATGGAAAAATGATTCTCCTTTGTGATGGATGACTCGTTATTTCTCCCACACTGAGCTGGATGGTCTGCTTAAGCCCAGAAGTGTGTTTGGGGGTGGAGGGGGGGTGGGGGTGGTAAAGAAAACAGCAAGTGAAATAATATATTTTTTTAAATGTACAGGCCATTTGACTGTATCTGGCCAAAACCAGCAGCTTAAAGGAAAAAAGTATACTCCCTTAAGATGCACTAAATCACAAACTGGGGTATTCCACCAAGACACACTGTTCAATATCGGAACACTGTACATTGCCTTTTCTTGCCATGAAATACATACCACCTATAGGTTATGTAGGGGGCTCCACCGGGATAATTACTGACAGAGTGTATAGATGCTATTGTGAGTGCAGATTGCCATTTAACAACTTTCATATTTCTGACACTGAAAACCGACAGGGCTACCGAGATCTTACAGACTGAGAAAAAATTTCCCCAGCCAGTGCCAAATTCACAAATAAAGTTCAATTTAACCACCCCTTTCACAAACGAACAGGTGATTCAGCAGAACTTAAGCAGGTAAATCACAAAGATAAACAACGTATGAAACCTCCCTGTACGAACAAAGACATGTTCAGCTACCACCGAGAGGGAAAACGATCGCAACTGAGGACCTCGGTTGGGGATGTTTTCGAGAAATTAGCATTTTTGTTTTTCGTGGCAATTCGTACCAAATGACTACATGCGGCTTTATGTCTCAGCCAATATTTGCTCTCGCACGGCTCGGTAGCGGGGTTTTATTTCTGTCTGCATATGCTGCTATATCGGATTCCCGTATGCCATTGATCTCGGCGTTTGGCAACATACAGCAAGATATGCCTGGAAAATGCAAACAAACCACAGAAAGGCTGAGCCAAAATCTCAGCCAAGTCTTTGTCGTGCCTGAAGAATCCCAACTGATAAAGTCATCTGCTGTCATCAACTCACGCAAATCCCACTACCCTAACTGGCTTCCCCGTGAAGCTTGTTTTTAATAAAATCAAATAAATAAATGAACAATGCTGATCATTTGCACGTAACGCTCAAGATTCTGAATGACGGGGCCCCCAGGAAGCATGCAGTACTTCGAGGCTACCAGAAGATGGCACTTTTGTTACAGATGAGTTAACTCCACTTGTAACGGACATGAAACGAGTGCAGCTCCCCAATTCAAAGGGTGAACAATCACCTAAATGCTTAATGGACAAGCACAAATCTGCACACATCATCATTGCTATGCAGGTGGGTGAACCTTTCAGAATGCAACAGACAGGATGCCTGCAGCAAAGGTAACACAAACAGGACACAGCTACCAAGTTAATCCCATTTGAGTGTTTTATAACAAAGCGGATGCATCACAACACTGACAGTCCTCCAGTTACTTACAAACTCAGAGCCACAATACCGTCTGAATCCATACACACACTTCCCACAATGCCACAGTAGGATCTGTTCTCGCTCTAATCACACTCCATAAAGGATGCTCGAAGCCATCTGATGGCAGTGCATGAGCTCATTTTTGCTTGGGTACCTAGCCCAGGAAGGGACCAAGCTAATTTTTAGTCCATAATTTTGTTATGAATTACACCTTTGTCTTATCATATACATGGCTGCAGATTTATAACCAAAAATCCAAATAAAGCACAGATTTAATAACGATTTTCCCCCAGAAAGAAAGAAATATTTGTTTTTGTTTTTTAAAGAATACAGGTACAGTATGTAGACATAACACATGAACAGAATATTGGGGACATAGAGCTCAAGCAACGTCAAATGAAAAAAAGGACTTGTGGAGTATCACTGACAAATGTTTGCATTATTACTTGACTGCAGAATTATTGCACTGAAGGTTTTGGACTCTGGGAGCATGACACACAATTTGAATGAATTACATACTAAACTTGAATCAGCCCCCCCCCTCCCTATTTTTGGGGTTGGGGTGGGTGGGGGTGTTGGAGCTTTAATATGCAGAGCTGGTGAGCTGGTCTTGGCTGAGGGCGATCCATCTGTTGTTCTCATACGGTGCCATGTGAGGCTCTCTCTCGCATGCTGCCGTTCCCCAGGGCCAGAGCCAGGATCATTTCATTAACATGATTCACATTTACACGTGCTCCCCTTCAGGAAGACCCATTGCCGATTCAAACAGCATTTACACCCTTTTCTGAAGGGCTTCACCAGTACACCTACTGCAGTAGACCTACAGCATTCCCCATTTCATAATCAGGTGTGGAATAAATACGCTATATTTTGCAGAATAGGTTTCTTTCATTAACAGTCTAAAATGCACTACAGATTTTGCAGGATGAATCACAGGAGTATTCTGTATCATAATTGTTTTTCAATTACACTGTGTATATATATACACAAAAATACAGTGTGGAACCGCATTGGAACTGCTCAAAGGTGATTGGGCTTCACGTTACATTAAAGAAAATTAATAATTCTTTAATGACCCTGCTTTCTCAGCTGTGCAAACCTGTAAAAGGCACGGATTGGGGGTTCGTTTTCTGTAGGTAATGGACGATAAAGACGAGGATGATTGGGTGGTAGGCCTGGGCGGGGCCTGGTCACTGTGTTAGGGGGGGGGGTTGGGCGCGGCGTGCGATTCACAGGGAGGAGTGCCCTGGGACACGCAGGCCCGCCCCGGTCCCCGGGGCCCCGTTACCTACGCTGCTGAACGGGGATCTGTCGCACACGCGGGGCCCCGGCGGGGAGGGGCCTGGCCGCCGTCTGAAAGGCCTAATTGGAAGACCTTTGCCGCTACACCTTTTTAGCATTTATGTAAGCCTCATCAACAACACAGGAAATAACCGTGCTAATTAAGGGGGAAACTTCCAAGTCTGTGTTCGGCGGCAGGAATTAGAGGGTAGTGTCCTTTATGCAGGAAGGGCCAAGACAAAATGATGTCCTGCAGTAAATTAGCGGATGACTTACTGAGGGCTACAGACTGCTCTTTTGACTGGAGCACAACTTTGGGAAACATGCAGAGAAAAAATGCTCAGAAAAAAATAAAGTGGACTTTGAGGCTCAGTCATTAAGTAATTCAGTAAGTCTATAATGTGTAAACATCAGCCATAAGACTGGGATTACATTCTCCAATCCTCATGCTTGGTGCTTCGGTTCAAGGCCTAATTTGTTCATACTCTTTTTTTCTCAGCTATCCTGAATGTTTCCAAAAACCCATACATCAGTATGCCACAGTGGTTGTGGATTATTAAATAATCAAATGTTCAGAGTCTCTTGTCAAGTACATTTCCAATATTTTTCTTATCCAAAGAATGTGTTTTCATAAGCGTTTCAGTGTTTATTCCACAGTATTTCTGTAAGTGCATTCCTTATCTACATACAAGATCTTTAAAAATGCAGCAGCAAGTCAGCAAAAAATTTGCTGTGGCATGATTAAAACGGATATTTTTACAGCTTGGTATGGGCAACAACACACTTCTGAATTCCAGGCTACACACACCCATTGCTTCCGACTTACACGCATGCACACTCACACGTGTGCACACACACGCACACATATATATATAAGAGAGTCACATGCGTTTAACCAACCCTTTAGCGTTTCCTACAGGGTCTATCCAAGTTGACGTGGGATGTTATGGGAAAGGCATATTCCACGGAACCCCATAGGTCTTCACTGCTGATCTCACACTTATACTCACACACACTTACACTCACACACTCCCTCTCTCTCACACACACACACACACACACACACACACACACACACCTACTCTCACACACACTCTCACACACAGACACACACACACTCACACACACTCTCACTCTCACACACAGACACACTTTCAGTATGAGCAGAGGTCTCACTGAGAGTCCCACCACCCAGTGCTGAATCAGTGTCAGACTGTGCTGCTCCACCTCAAAGAAGAGAGGAAGTAAAATCAATGCTAACAGTGCTACATCCCAAGGCACCGGCCACAATCGATGTTAGCGGGGAGCAGAGATTTGGAATCATTTATGGAGATGAGAGAGAGCCCCGTTCCCGGTGAGCGGTCACAGCGGCCGGTGTGAGTGTGTGACAAGCGCCAGGCCGGCGGAGACGACGACTCGCTGCTCAGAGCACGGCTGAGAGATAGCCCCATTACTACTGGAGCATGGCTGACAGACAAATCCCTCCTTTCCAAAGCCCGCTCCCCGACTCTAAGACAGGCCCAGTTTACAGCTCCACTTCACACCAGCTTAATAAGGAAAACAACAGGCCCACTCCTTCCTTTACTGCTCATGTCACAAACCTGAGAACACAATCTAACTCCATACCAATGCTGTACGTACACACACACACACTTTCATTCACACACTTTCTCTCACACACACCATCTCTCTCACTCACTCACTCACTCACTCACTCACTCACTCACTCACTCACTCACTCACTCACTCACTCACTCACTCACTCACTCACTCACTCACTCACTCACTCACTCACTCACTCACTCACTCACTCACTCACTCACTCACTCACTCACTCACTCACTCACTCACTCACTCACTCACTCACTCACTCTCACACGCACCCTTGAACGCAATCGTGTGTACAGCAACATAAAACACAGAGGATACATTCCTAAAGTGGAATACAACACCTTTTCCTAATTTACCAAAAGACTCAAATACTTACTCAAATTACAGTTTTTATTTAATCATTATTTTAAGCCAGTACTTGTTTCATCAGTACTTGTACAATACTCGTTTTCCTGTCGGAACCCCTCTCAGAGTTGCAGTTTGCTTCTTACCATTTACAGGACGATTTTCATTAAAACTTATTTTTATACCTAAACATATTTTGCAAAACTCTTGCCAGATCAAAAAAGAGGGAAAAACCTAAATATAGCAAGTGCCTACTGAAATTGCTCTCACAACTTGACGTTCTGTTGGTGTTCGTTTACATGTGCAAAAAAGGGCCTTTAATTCCCAGAAGGCACATTACCAAGCCAACCCACTCGAAAGGAGACCCATATAGGAGATGTGGGTAATATGAGACAGCCAACAGCAACAGTGTGTAAAGAAGGGACTACCGGTTAATTTTACACAATACAGAAAAAAACACTGAAAAAATACTGCAAGGCAATTACACATACAATATATTTATATCATGAGGATATACCATTACTGAAAATGGGTAGCGACTTCTCCAAGGAGGTGTTGAGAAGGATTGTAATTTACATATATTATACATATATTATCCCCCATGTAAATCCTGAATTAATGATAGACACAAGGGCTCGATTGTAACATACTGTAGCTAATTTCCATCATTGCTGGATAATCAAAGAAAATATAACTAGCTAATTAAATCGTATGGATGTAAATTTCTTATTTTGAGAATGTCAAATTAACTTTTAACATTCGCTATGTATCATCGTGCTGTTAATGAATTTCAATATTTTGCATATCAATAGCTGAAAAGGTTTCAGTATGTCACCCTCTCAGTGAGCAAAAGGTAATTAACAATGGTGAGCTCCACAGACATAGACCCAATCATCTCGTGGTCCGGAAAGGTAAAAAGACTGGTGCACACTGAAAATTTCCTTATTTGTTGTTTAACAGGTAGACACTGAAAAATATTTTTTTCACAGAAGTTGTCTGAAATATGGCAATTTAAAAATCATAGCCAATTAAAAAATTGCTATTTTCTGGAGTACGGTTGTCTTATGAATAGGAGCTGTAAATAAATAATAATTTAATCATCAAACAGAAAGAAAATTCAAGGAAATACATTTACGATTTTCTTAAAAAAAAAAAAAAATATATATATATATATCCCCCATGCGAGTGACGTACCATAATTCCACCAAATATTCACGACGGCTCTTGAAAAATATGGATCCCGGTCATCTCCACTATATACCCTCCCTCCCAGCACTGACCGTGCATTACCAGGCCTGTTGAAAGCCATACAGCTCCTGAAAGCGTCAATCAAACCTGTTCGACGGCGCGGCCTCCCTCCGCTCTCCGGCAGACCTGACTTGCTATTTCCGAGACGTCTTTGATTATCCGGGCGTTTGTACGGGGCGTACGTGATCTCCCTTTATCTCGGTTAAACTCACCTTTCTTCTCTTCTGCAGTCTTTTGGGCGAGAGGCTTTTAGTGCTGGTGGGAGACCCGGCGCAGACGGGCCCGTCTTCGTCCTCCACCTCCTGCGGAGAGAGCCCGTCTCAAATGCTACGCTTCAGACAGCTTCAAACTGCTCTTTTGCACGTCAAAAAACCCCGCACCTCCGCTTTCAGAGAAAACAGCCTCCCACGCCGCTCAGAGGTAAGGTGGCCGAATGATTAAGGCACTTCCTCGGACACTACCGTTTGTTAAGAAGAGCGCGTTAGAATATGATGCGCGCGCACTGATCAAAACACGCTCGAGCATACTAGCCCTTAATTATATTAATGCGCGTAAATGTAACAGACACAAGTACTTAAATACGCCGTACACAAATATAAATTCATGTATTTATAGAGCATGTGGGGAATGAAAACAAAAACAGAACCACAAAGGACAGGCTACCTTCGTCACTCACAGACATCACACGTTAAGGTTTCCCCATTTATTCTTTTTACTGAATGAGAACAGACACCTACAGCTGATACAGCACCGGCAGGTGTCAAAGCCCTGCTCTTCTGTGCACCGTACCCAAGCCTTCAGCTTGGCAGTTCAAGTCGCAATTGCCTTATCAAAGCAAATCACTCTTATGAATACACACATATCTTTACAACGGCTTTGAAGAAATCAGTGGCTCATTGATAAAATATGCAAACAATAAAGGGGCCTTCCACTGTCTGACATGACAGACTATAGCCAGGGGCTCGCTTGTTAAAAATGCACACTCCTGAACAAGGCACTAAGCAGGGTTCAAAATGGATTAACACCCTTATCATTGTGGTTTGTGGAGCCACAGCCTCCGTACAGAAGTGTATGAAAGCCTCCGTACAGAAGTGTATGAAAGCTGTCACGATAAGCACTAAAGTTACAGATTAAGACTGCTCACCCTTTGTTTCAACCTGCTCTTCATTTCCTTGATTCCTTGCTTCGCATGGCTTTTGGCCTATGAAATTGGGAAAAGTATATGAATGCCCTCAAACACAAGATTTTACAAACATATAACAGGCGCCATATTTTACAGGTGAAATATTTCAGTTAAAAAAGCAAGGAAAACTAGTAAGTTAAAGAACAAAAAAGCGAACGTACAAATTTGTAGGCGGTTTTCACTGCTGGACTGGCCTTGTTAATGAATGCACCTCCTTTCTGTGGAGATGAGATAAAAATAAATTGCATTACCTTATGCTCATCAATGCCTTAGTACTAGCCCACATACCACTATCTCCATGTTTTGTGTGAATCAAAAATTGAAAATGTGCATGAGAAATTTGACCAGCATTTGGATTTGACAGCTGCATTTGCAATACCAGAAATGGAGGAAGGGCTTTGTTTTTTTTTTCTTCTGTTCCTGCCAGTTCAACATGTTACCTTGGAAGGTCTCCTGCCACATCAAATATCTCCTGCCTACACATCTCATCTACCCCATCCTTGCATTTTTTATATTCCTACAGCACATATGCTCATCTTCACACACAGCTATTATCTTGACAGATAGCAAACACTAAACAGTACTAAATGTCCTAAAGAGAAATGCAGACTTGAAATAGTTCTTTATGTAAATAAAATTCATGAGTCATTTTAAACAGACCATAAAAACAAGAACATTTTACTGTTAATCATGTCTAGGTTGCCTAGACTTGCCAATAGTTTGGGGTGAAATTTGTGTCAAAAGAAAATCATTTGTGCATTGAAATTCTAAAACTAAATATGTGTGCTAGGGATACATGATAATATCGAGGCTGCACCGGTATTGGCCAATAACAGTTTAAAACAAACTTATCGGTATCGGTCTAACGTTGATCAGATTATGGCTGATGGGCCAATATGAGGCGGGGGGCAGGGGACTGTAGACTTGTAGCTGTACCAGCGAAACTAATAGAGAGACTCAGTGGCTCTCTTGACTCATGCTCTCTGCTTCGTAATAACGTACCACACCACAAATGTTACGCCGTTTAATTGGCGTTCGTTGGCGTTCTCTTACGTGGGTACACATCAACCGTTTCCCTATTATCAGGGTGATGTATTTTCACTACCCAGCTATTATTCCAGACTGCCATTTCTATACGTTTCTGTTCATGACTATTAAAAGAGACCGGCTCTTGTTAGTAAGCAAGATGACATATTTTGTTATGCAAATACTTTGTATAATTTGTTAATTTTTCCTTCAGAGGTTGACATCTGTGCCCACCTATGTTTTCCATCAATGTGGACACTTGGTTGAAGTGCATTAGTGCAATAATGTGAAAAAGAGGTAGCAGAGTCAGAATCTGCCAAACGGTGTATTACATTAAAATTCAAGATAATTCTTGATTGTAACATAACATTATCAGATATATGGCATTTCATTAGGCATTTTGTGAGCTATTTCCCATATTTCTCATTTCTCTACTTAGATAGCCAAGATGAATCCCCTGAACTTATTTCTTGAACACGTGCAACAGATAGTATATAGTACGGCACATTGGATAAAATATTATATGGAGTTCATTAAAAGTTATTAGTTCTGTAAATGTACATACATTTGTGCAAAACAGGTAATTTCAATAATATGGTTTTAATTTTTCACTTCTGCTTACCTTTACTGTGTGCATCCATTGTTGATAAGTCCTTGAATTAGCTGCAATGTAATAAATATGAAATAGATATTTTTTGTCTGCAGCCAGGCAAAAGAATTTATAAATGGCTGTTCTTCCCCATTTTAATTTTTAATTTTATTTTTCCATTTCATGATTCTCCCATGTCAATAAATCGTGTCCTTTATGCAATATCACTGAATTTTTCGATTAAAATTTCAAAATAATGAGTCACCTGCATTTAGTTTTTTTTACACTGCTGTATTTCTGAAATTGGATCAGTTACAGATCAGATGTAGTCATTTTACTATGTAGTCTACATCCAACTGAAGAATCAGCTACCATTTTCCATAAAGTTAGATATGCAATAATCTTACTTGACAAAAGGGATTAGAACGGCAAACTATTATTATTATTTGCAGAGGTCATCAGAGAGAAAAAAACAGGCCTTAATAATATGCTGCAAGAAAAGCTTGTGAGCTTGTGTGTAGGAAAGAGAACAGGGATCTGGCCACTTACTTCCACAGAAACCCCCCTCTGTGATTTCCTCCTCAAAGACGTCTGTGAAGCCCCTTCCTGCATTTAATTTTGCCAGTCTGCCATCAATGAACTGCAACCATAAATCACATTGCAGGTTATTAAAGGAGGGAAAAACTACAACAAAAAAAAAGTTTAATCCTACCTGCTCCAGACATCTATGCAGATTAAAACGAGGAAGGGATGTTGAAATTCAAAACAGCTGCTGGATTAACATGGCAGACCAGCATGTTGCATGTCTTGCATTCGGAAATTTAATTTCCGGCTTTGTCACATAGAGGTCATAAAAAACCCAATAAATAACACCACTATTACCGGCTTTATTGTTCATTGTTCAACACAAATAAAAAAACAATAAGAAGAGTTTATTTAAAAAATAGGTTTTAGGCTTCCTCACTTCAGAGTAATACAAATATTTTACAGCAGGTGGCAATGAAAAGTTGGGTTCTTCTCACAGCTCTGAAAATATTATTTCTGATCTGCAGTTGGATTTCACCTACATACTGGATCAAAAATAATTTGTAATCTTGGCAAGGTTTTGGTTGGAGACAAAATGAATACATGATCTTAAATTAAACTAATCTCTGGAGTCATGTGCTTTAGTATGATGTTGATGAAGGTAATTCTATATTACACTAGTACAATGAGATATAGAACTTTGCTCACGTCGACTGATCCAGCATCGACACACTCCAAATAGTACAGACAACCCATCGAAAACCACTTCCTTAGATATGAATGCATTCATTCAAAACGTTAATAACAAAATGCAAACATCAGCATGTGCAGCAAGTCAATCTCGAGACGTGTAAATTCTGTTGTGTGATAAAGTGTAGTATACTTCATCAATTTTTTGAGACTGGTTTTCACACAGTAAACCATGTGGTGCAGTTTGTAGGAATAATGCCAGCCCAAGTCTTTGGGAAGGCTGGGAGTGTCCTCGATTTATGCGTCAACATGCACGCAAATGACAGAACATGTTCCGGAAATGGTTCGGATAAACACTGTGTCTAACCCGCATGCCACACTGCAATGTTGTCTCCCGGACATCTGCCTGAAATATCTCCCTTATACCGCTGAAATTAATTTTTCCAGGCTGGGCTGTCTGGGAATAGCCTTCAGCAGAAAATATTTGCTGTGCCCTCAGCAAACGTGGAGTTCCACAGTGTAATGACCCATATTACTGCATAAGCCCAGACCGCACAGCCTTACTTATGTTAATCATGGTGAGATGTACCTGGCCCAAACTATGCCAGCCCAGTGGAGCCAAAATCATAATTCTGATTTGTTTTTAATTTAATTTACCCCAGAACTGTTTTAAGAATAATATGTCTTGCGGACATATTAGTGAAAAGGGAGTAGGTCAGCCAAGTAACTTACAGGGTATACACATTTAGGATTTTGGGGAGAAACATTAGTGATGGTTCACTTTCTAGGGCTTATTAGAGATTATTTGTTTTAGTGCATGTTTTTGATTGGCCCAGACCATTTTTGTGGGAAATGAAGACTGTTTTAGATATTTACAGACGTTTCTGGCGACCAGTCAGTTTTACAATAGATAGCCTTGGGGCATTCAGTGTTTGTGATCTAAAGAAATGAAATACACTTCAAGAAACTCCAAAGCAGCCTGTGTAGTGATCTTATGGCCCCCGAGGTTGTACGTGTGTATATTACCCGATTATTCTTCAAAACTAATGCTTAAATCTTTTTTTCGTTCGGAACCATTTCCTATGGCGCATGCAACCTGAGTGATATGCTGGTCATATAATATAAAAACTGATATTTATGTTTATACTTGCTATAAATAAATGCTATAAAATTAATCTGTTCATATGTACAGTTGAAGTTGGAAGTTTACATACACTTATGTTGAAGTCATTAAAACTCATTTTTAACCACTCCACAGATTTCATGTTCGCAAACTAGTGTTGGCAAGTGAGTTAGGACATCTACTTTGTGCATGACAAGTAATTATTCCAACAATTGTTTACAGACAGATTATTTCACTTTTAATTCACTATATCACAATTCCAGTGGGTCAGAAGTTTACATACACTAAGTTGACTGTGCCTTTAAATTTTTAATATTTGGTTGCATATACTTTGCATGCCATGACTTCCTGATGTCTGTGACCCAATAACATCAAAAGACTATTGATATCTTATTTTCTGGTATTTTTACAAGCGAAACTATAACGTCTCTGCATTTGAATGGATCTCTATGGGAATTGGGGGGTGGGACTAGATTTAGCTGTAAATTACACTGGAACAGTATGGAAACACATGGTTGGCTAAATGGCTCCAAGTCTTTAAGGGTCTGACGTATCAAACAAGCCTTAAATCATCATTCTGCTGCCAGAAACACAGTAGATATGGATGGATAACTTGAAAGGTTTCTTCTCCTGACTAATTTTTCCATAGAGTTCAATAAGAAAATTTGTCAGGAGAAACAACCCCTCAAGTGATCCATCCATATCTACTGCATATCTGGCAGACGACCGATTCCAACCTTTTCATTTTTGTAATGGGATGCCCTAGCAGCACAACAACTCAGGGCTACTCCCATAGTAAGAGGTATACAAGTATCCCTTGACCTGCTTTTGAGCCATGCTTAGGTGGACCTGAAGTACAGGGATATGGACACATTTACCGAAAGGTGAGGGTGGACCACTTTTAGCATGGCTTATTCAGAGATATGTGTATTCAGAGATATGCTGAAATGAATTAAACCTTATTGGACTGGGAGTAAGAGGCAGCAACACCAAAGTGTACTGGAATGACAGAAAGCAGGTCGTCACTGACATGCTTTCTCTTGGCTCGCTCCCTGCTCGCCCTAAGCAGGCCCGTCTCCAAATGGACATGGTTCATGGTCAGTGCAATGCAACATCGCTGGCCTTTTTCACTGTGCTGAAGAAGAGATAAAAGCACCCCAAGCTACTGCTTAAATGTCTTTGAACTGCCGGTCACTATCTTGTCTGGGAAAGTTATAAATGCACCGTGTGGCAGAAACAAAAGCTTGATTAATTGGCAATTTCTGTGTTTAGGGGGATAAAAAAAAAAAAAAGGACTTATCTGGGTAAGCTAAGAGACTAAATTGCAGCTGTCAATAAAAAAGAAAGACGTTTCTTAAGTGCCGCTTGCCAAAGTACTAGCAAAACAGTTTACATTTCTTAATCAAGGGTATTTACATTTATGTAGAAATAGGCTTATGAATAGACTTGATATGGATTCCATTCATTAAATGGTATAGATGGTTCCTTTATTTTTTATGTTATTAAGTACTAATGTGCTTGATGCCTGAAACATAACTCAAAAACGTGTGTGTTCTGCTAACCATGCAACTGTCAGTTTCTGAAATATATTTCTTCTTCCCGGCCTCTCATTTGAATTTATAATGAGAATGGAGAAGCACTCGCAATGGCTCCACAGAGGAACTAGGGAAAAACAGACTTATCTTGATAACAATGGCTTGAGAAATCTGCACAAAAAAGTGAAGCATAGATGTGCATTACACTTCATTATTTTAGAACATTCTGCAATTTGAACTACTATCATACAGTATGATGGATTAGATTACCTTAATAAAAAATACAAGTGTCAATATAAAATGCACTATCAGCCTCAACCTACAGTTACCACTCAGTGATTACTGCTGTAATGCCAGCTTATGCATTCTAACATAATGCAGCATAATACAAGTCTTGTAAGGTATAATGATCAAATGAACAATTCCAACATTACACGTTCTTTTTACCTGTTTGAAGAGCTGGAGGTTCACAGCCATTTCAAGAAAGCATCTCATAGTGCTAGACCGGTGGGCTACAAAGCTTTCCTCGCAAAAAGTGATTGGCTCTCCCTGCGGAGAAAAATATGAGGAAATTCAGAACCGTATATTGTTTACAGCACAAATATTCTCAATGCCAATGATTAAAGGCATGCACATTCTCCCATTTATCAAACATGTATTTTAATTTTCCATCCACAGGGTGCTGATTAAGCCTACTTTGCACTCCACGATAGGCAATATGTTAAATTGTTTCCGAACAGAGCATCGAACTGCATTCAATTTTTCAATTCCAATTTGAAGTTACTCTGGTCTTACATGTGGATAACATTGTAGCATTTTAAATCCACTTTGTTATCATAGGCGGTACTGCTGATATATATTTTTCCTTTCTGCAGCAGTGCCATGCCTACTTTGATGGTAACACCAGGAAATCATTTTCATGCATGTCTCAATTTTAGAGTGCAGGAAAAAAAGATATTTTAAATGTTATTGAAGTTGAGTTTCATGGATAATTCTGATGATGGTTTAGGCTCAGAAGAGAAAAGGTGATGCTAAAAACAAACAAGAACACTTTCCAAAACATTATCTCATGTAATTTATTTGTTTGTTCATGGGTGGATCCACGCACAAATAAGGAAGTATAAGGAGTGGCAGTTAGTTACTGGACCAAGCTCCTGATAGTATTTTTTAGGTATCATTGGACTCGTGTTTGGATGTTCATAGGTCAGAACTAAATAGAATATGTGACACAATCCAGCCAAACGTACCGACATAGAATTTGGCAAGAGGAAGAATTAACATATCAAAGATATTTCCTTGTTGACTGATGAAAAAACAAATTTAAAACCTTAAACAAACTCACTTAAATAACCCAATCAAAGAAAACTGGATACTTATTCACTGGCGAAAATTGTGGATCAAACAACTGACTTGAGGAACCCTCAATGGATGACCAGTGAAAATACAGCCAAGAAATGGGAGTAGGGAAAAATGCATTTTCTTTAAAGAGCCAACGTCGAATATTCCTACCCAGAACAAATACAAATTAACTTGCTGCACATTCAAATGAAGGAAAACTGTGACCGTTTATAAATACACTTATAGTGGTAAGTAAAAAAAAAATTTTAAAAAAAAGATTACTTTCACACTTTTCACACCGAAATACAAACTTTCAGAGCCGTCAATAATGAGCATTGCACCTAGAGATCACATTCAGGGCTGTAATTAAGGAACTACAGAAAACAGTAATTATCAGCGATTTCATTTGAGCTCATTATCATTATTCTCGATTACTTAATTTGCAACTCAGTGTGGGTCCCCAACAATCCCAATAAGTCATTAAAAAAAAACCTTTTGTTAACCTACTCTTATGGAATTATAGACTGGAAGGTGAGAAGCTTACGAAATACGTGTCGTTTTATTCAGGCTTCATTCACCAATCATTTCAGTCTGCAAATTATGAGGAATATGAAAATGAGGTTCCTATACCTCATGACACGTTGTTTCACATACAATTACCTCAAAGCATGAATAAACGACACTCATTTCTCTAAATCTTACAAAACGTGTGCCACTTAACCAGTGTCTCTTAAAACTATTTACACATCTAAGATTATGAAAACTGGCCAACAATATTTAATTGCAGATGTAAACTGTATATCACTACAAAGAGCCAAGGTACTGGATCCCAGTAGTAGACCCAGTGCATTTTTAGAAATACATGTTTTTAAATAAAAATATATATGAATTACATTTATTAAATTAAAGAATGCACGTGAATGGATGTGAAAATACAAAATAAGAAATCTGGGTTGCGAATGGCTCGAGGGAAACCAATTCTCAACCAATTTTGGCATCACCCCATGGCATGCATAGACATCCACACACTTGCAACAAATTACCAAATATTAGAAAATTAGTTCAATAAAAACTTTGCAACTGAATGTGATTTGTAAACACACTGAGATACAGGAACATATTAAATATTGTCCAAATTCAAAAATGCAACATATAGAATGCAAAGCATTTACTCAAACAGTTTGTGTATTTAAAGACAATGCAGAAACATCAATTATGTATCTTGACTTGGCATGTCTATGCAGACCAATTATTTTCTGCACTTGAAACAAAGACTCTCCCATATTTGACAATAGAGAATACACTTTGTATCATTCTGCACTGAGAGTTATAGTGTAAGGCAGTTCACCAGACACATTTTAGGAGATTACAGGGTAAAAGAAATATAGCAAGAGGTGCCTAACAAGGATCTTCAAAAGAGATGAACTGGCTTTTCAACACCTCAGACACCAAGCCGAGCATTATTCACTGGCTTCCAACACATCTCGTTTTTTGAAGACTATTTGATACACGCCCAGTTCATCCAGTTTAATTACTGGCTGTCTGCAGCAGAACTGAAAACACCAGCACGTGCTCATTAGCAAAATGGTCCAAATTAAAATGAGAACACAGCATTTCAAATTCATATTGGTTCATCACTAAAGTGGACAAATATTTATTGAGTAAGATGCAACATATTTCCAACCAGTGAAATACTTAACGTCCTGGAAGCACATAAATAAAGCATTATGTAGATACAGACAAAGTATTGGCATAGAGGACAGGCACTTGACCCCTCAGACTCGGTGTCTACATTGGTTCTAACTTTTTGACTGCGGAATGCACGATTAATTCACTAATTCGTAGGGTGCTATTATGAGGAGTCTGCAAGGTGACATCTTACAGGTCTGTATCTCAAGGCATCTCGGTAGGATCCAAACAGGGCAGCTTGAGCGCGAAGAAAGGCCCCGGCGACCCCACTGCCTGTCGCTGTGGACTGTTTCTTTAGCTTGCCTTTCAGAGTGGAGACCTGAGCGAAAAAGAATGAGGGAGAGACAGACATAGATGGGAGAGGAAAAGTTAAATTAACACCTCTGAAATTGGTGGAGAGAGACACAAACCCAATCGGGGTGTGAAGTGTCACATTTGCAGGTCAGCCAAAAAAGCCTTCCTCCTCCCTGATAGCTTATCTGTTGTGCCGGAGAGAGCACCTGCTGGTCTGTTAATTGAGGCAAAGGCGGGGGGTGAGAGGGAAGCTCTAATGTAGAGTCCTTACTGCTCTCTCTCTCTATCTCTCCCTCTCTCATTTCCTACCTCTCTCAAAGTCTCTTGACATAAATACACTTTAATTACTTTTTACTGGACCCACAATTTGTTGACTCATGACAGGTTTGCTGCACAAGCAGTGCATGTTACAACTTGTTTTAGGTTGATAACAGATGCATCCCCATCAATCCACAAGGATGCCTTTTTCTTTGCAGTCACTCAAGTACTTTTTGTCACCTTCATACAATGCTGACTCCTTTGTGAAAGTGCCATTAGGCACCATTTTGCTTATACTGTTTATGATGCAGAATATTCCTGTCTCAATGTATCAACGCCTACAAATTTGCCCCAATGCTCTCATTGGCTAACGCTTATTGCCATTCTCATTACTTGTCTCACACGACAAGATTATGTGTCGATAATTTCAAACACGCTTAAAAATTATCTCAAAAATTTGTCTGGGACCAGAAAATCAGGACTCAAGTTGTGTAGTCTGCACTCGGCATTAGTCACATTCTTAATGCGAGACTGAAAGCTGAAATCAGTATCTAGAGTAACACCGAGGTTCTGTATTTCAGTTTTTATATTTACGAACAGTGGTTCTATATTTTTACATGTTTTTCTCTCTGGGCCTTTGCTTCAATGACTCTGACTTCTGTTTTTTGTGTTTAGTTAGAGAGCACTTTTGTGCCATCTATAGTTTTATCTCAGTCACACATCTATCTAGAGCATTTATTGAGCTTACATCCTCAGCTGATAGAGAGGTATAAAATTGTGTATCATCAGCATAACTGTGGAAATCATTACCATGCCTTCTGATGATTCTGCCAAGAGGGAGCATGTATAAATAGAACAGCAAAGGGCCCAGAACTGAGCCTTGTGGTACTCCACATGTAATGTCTGCTTTCTCTGAGGCATAGTCCCCTGAGGCATAGTCCCCTAAGGCAACAAAAAATGGTCTACCTGTCAAATAGATAAGTATGTCGACTCCAGAATTATTGGCACACTTCATGAACATGAGCAAAAATGATTGCATAAAATAAACAATACACATAAAGATTCAAATGTTCTGCTCAAACACTTGGGGAAACTACTTACTGTCACTCTAGTAAAAAATATTCTTATAAAAACTCGTTTGAGTAATAGTATTTGTTTAAAAAATATAGGATTAAAATCACTGCCACCCCGAAAGAATATTTAAAATAAAACCAAACAAAGTGGCACCTGTGATGAAATAAAACAATTTTTTATTGAACTCCCGAAAGTTCAATAAAAGTCTCCCGAAACTGTATTGCTGCCTTTCACCATACGTAAAAAAATAAATAAATACACAAACAGTTGAGAATACCACTAAGCACATTTAGGGCAATAATCAGATATCTGGAAAAGTAGCAAATTTGCCAGAAAGAGGACACATGTTCATATTGCCCATATGTACAGTGAGGAAGATGGTGAGGGTGGCAAAGAAGAACCCAAGGTTCCAAGGTTTCAGAACCAAAAAAAACTGTAGACGCCCCCCTCCATGTCAACAAGCTCTTTGAAAGGGTTGCACAAAAAAAGCCCTTACTAAGAGCAATCCATAAATTGAAGCACCTGGATTTTGTCAAGCATCATTGGAACTACAATTGAAATCCTATGTTGTGTTCACGAGACAAAAATTTTACCTTTTGACCATGCACACCATGTATGGCGACAAAAGACTGCATACAATGAAAGAGCACCTGATGCCCACAGTAAAATATGATGCTTTGGGGCCGTTTTTCTGCTAGTGGCCCAGGGGCTCTTGTTAAGATCGATGGCATAATGAATTCCACTATGTACTAGGATATTTTATCACAAAATCTGGTTGCCTCTGGGAGGATGTTGAGCCTTAGCCATAGATAGACCTTTCAACAAGAAAATGGCCCCACACACACATCAAAATCAACACAGAAATGGCGGAAACGCGAGAAGATAATATCATTGGTTTGCAATGGCCATCTCAGTCTCCGGACTTGAACCCTATTGAAAACCTGTGGTTTGAATCGAAGAGGGCAGTCCACAAGAGCAAACCTAAGAATATCAAGCATCTTGACATTTTCTGCATGGAGGAGTGGGTCCAAGATCCCTCCAAAAGTGTTCTCCAACCTTGCTAGACATTGCAGGAAGAGGCTCAGTGCGGTTATCCTTTCTAGGGTAACCGCACTGAGCCTCTTCCTGCAATGTCTAGCAAGAAGGAAGAGGCTCAGTGCGGTTATCCTTTCTAGGGGAGGCTTCACC
Source organism: Synaphobranchus kaupii (assembly GCA_029718625.1). Lineage (NCBI taxonomy): Eukaryota > Metazoa > Chordata > Actinopteri > Anguilliformes > Synaphobranchidae > Synaphobranchus > Synaphobranchus kaupii. Next base: position 97,043,763 of record CM056377.1, on the reverse strand, counting down.
AAATATTAATTGTAGGGGTGGCAATTTTGAAATCTATATTTTACTACTCAATAAAACTTTTTGTGTTTGAAAAATTAGTGTCAAAATTAAATTATATGGCTCCTCCATATGTTTTAGCCAAAAATATCACTCATTGTATGTGTTGTTCATTTTTTACAACCATCTTTGCTCATTTTCATTTTCAAGTGCCAGTTATTCAGGATCTGACTGTATACACAGTATATACACACTAACCAGCCACTTTATTAGGTACACCTGCTCATTAACGCAAAATAGCCTGCTCCTCCAAACAGCAAATCATGTAGCTGCAACTCAACATATAAAGCATGCCGACATGTAGAAGAGGTTTCGTTTTTGTTTGACCAAACATTAGAATGGGTGATCTAGGCGTGATCTAAGCAACTTTGACCATGCTATGATTGTTGGTACCAGACATGGTGGTTTCAGCATCTCAGAAATAGCTGCCCTGGGATTTTCATGCACTACATTCTCTAGAGTTCACAGAGAATGGCTCGATAAACCAAAAGCATCCAGAGAGCGGCAGTTCTATGGACAAAAACACCTTGTTAATGAGAGAGGTGAATAGGCAGACTTGTTCAAGCTAATGGAAAGGCCACAAATGCTGTAACAGCGGTTAACAACAGTGGTGTGCAGAAGGGCATCTCTGAATGCACAATGTGTCAAACTTTGAAGTGAATGGGCTACAGCAGCAGCAGACCACACCAGGTCCCACTCCTGTCAGCTATGAACAGGAAGATAAAGCATGTGATAACCAAAACCAGATTATTGAAGATTGGACAACCGTTGCCTGGTCTGGTGAATCTCTATTTCTGCTGCGGCATGCAGGTGGTGGGGTCAGAATTTGGCATAAACAACATGAATCCATGGATCCATCCCACCTTGTGTCAACGGTGCAGGCTAATGGTGGGGGTGTAATGGTCTGGGGAATTAATACCAACTGAGCATCATTTGAATGCCACAGCATACCTAAGCATTGCTGCTGACAATGTGCATGCCTTTAAGGCCACAGTCTACCCTTTTTCAAATGGATACTTCCAGCAGGATAAGCGCCATGTCACAAAGCATGCATTATCTCAAGCTGGTTCCACAAATTGTTCATTTTCCAAAGGACCGCACAGTCCCAATTTCTCAATCTTGACCTTTGGGATGAGGTTGAATGGGAGGTTCCAACATGAATGTGCGGCTAAAAAAATCTGCAGCAACTGTGTGATGCGATCGAGTCAGCATGGACCAAAATCCCCAAGGAATGTTTCCAGCACCTTGTTAAATCCACGCCGCAAAGAATTCAGGCTGGAGGCAAAAGGGGGTCCTAGCCAGTACTAGAGAGGTGTACCTAATAAAGTGGCCGGTGAGTGTATACTGCCAACTACTGTCTTTGCAACTGCATATACACCGCCAAATGAAGGAGGATTCCTGTCAATAATGAAAAAACTGTGGTATTTTCATGAAACTGTTATTGACACTTAGCTAGCACTACAGTGTGCAAAGAAATGAAACAAGTAAGAGCAATCTAAGAGCAATATCCTGGCGGAGATCAATCTGAGGACAGAGGATGTGGCACTCAGAAATCTGAAATATTCATTGCGTTTGTCCCATTTATTTCCTCTAGTCTTTTTTTTTTTTCTTCCAGTGAACGTCCCCAAGATGACATTGTAATAGATTCCAAGCATCAAACAGAAGTTTAACTAAATTAGCAAGTGTCATGTGCATATTCAGTGTTAAAAGCTTTTATGTTTATGTAAACTATCATCACAATATTAATATTTAATGGTGATATGCATTTACCGATTTTTCAGCAAATCATTAAGCTGTCATTTTATTTTACTTTAAAACAATGGCATTCTAACACAAGGCGCCATACCCAAAAGACTACAATTTAAAAAAATGCAATGACTGCAATGTTCTGCGCAGATGAACATTTAAAAAGGAGCTGTGTACATATCTCTTTAATAAGATACAGAGACACAAACAGGCTATACCTATAAAGAAATAAAAGGTAACAAACACAAAGTAATATGGACAAGCTTACATCGTCAAAATGCAGATCATATACAGTACCTAACAATGACAAAATCTATGCATTCTGCACTTTGCATTAGATAGAAAAAAATGTTCAAAAATGTTCTGTATTGCCAAAAATAGAATGGCATAATAATAAAATTCCAACATATCAAAATGCATTAAACAGCACTCAAATTCATAAATTAGTTTGAAAGAAGCACATGCATCGTATCAGGCATGCAATAACAGCAATTCCAGTGTCAAACTAATTAACTATTATACTCTGAATAATGCTAACGAGGCCCGAACGAGGCATCAGAGAGAAGCTTAGCTCTACAGGTGATAAACCTATTTGGCAGTGACATTTTTTAGTGTAAAGTCACAGTAGCTGTGATCTGATCAAAGGAAGAGTCCCCCCATTGGGTCCAATTATAACTATAGTATTGTAGAAAAAAAAAATCATTGAGTTATGATATTCATAATCTATGCAGAAAGGCATTTCCAGTATAGGTCTTTTCCCCATAGCTGTGATCTTTTCAATTTACATCAAGGGAAGATGGCTCCAGATAAAAGTCTGCTGGCCGATTCGCTTAGCCCACAGAGGGCATACACCATGCCTCATTAAACTCTGTTCCATTAACTCCCAAACAGGGTTTGAAGTGCACCATGTAAAGAGCATGGGTCAAAGGTCATGCAGAAAGCAGATCTCCATTTAACTCACCAGCTGGAGATGATAATTAGCAGGTGCATCACTGTCTCTTTTTAAAGGATGATATAAGCGGTGCTCACTGGGGTGTTTTTTTAATCATCATATGACAGTGTGTATGGTGCGATACTATTCTGGAACCAGTTTCAAGAATTATACATGTACTGCACTCTGTATTTGTGAGACATCATTTGATACAATGGCACACCCACACAAACTCCTTCCTCTTTAAATATGGGTAATAATAATATCATGATATAATGCGATTTATAGGTCCATGCCAAGACGTTTGAGAATGAGATTTTGCTAATATCATTTAACATTGTTTAATGTTTAGTTAAGTGTACCAGTAGTTTAGTGTACCTTGAATTTTCGGTGAATGGATGTGGGTTTGTTTGTCAACTTAAAATGTTCATGATTGAGATATATTCATATATCCTTTCTTATACATTATACAAAACATTATACATTTATTAAATGAAATCATATTCATGGAAAGTATAATAGAAAGTACTATGATTGTTATGGAACTGGACATTCCTAGTCATTTTGTTTTAACTATGTTAGAACTCCTTGCTTACAATACATTCCTCATAAAAATGTCAACAGCTGGTCTTTGAAACAGATTAGTTAAAATCAATTTTATATATCAATAAAATCAATAAATATAACCTTTTCATAACGGAATTTTGCTACTTTTTATCAAACACAGGTGTCTGCTTGCCTTCTCAGAAGCATAATTAATGAGATCATTTAAAAGGTTTGCCATTTAAAAATATCTTTACATTTTTATATATATGTGCAGGTCAGTTAATGAGACACAGGCTATAGCAGATACAGCAGCAACGAAGAACAAGCAGTTGACTGGAATTTCCTCAGTTGGTACTTTAATAATAAACACAAAATGGCATATGGGGGCATAATGGGAGTATGGCAAAATCTTACATATGACTTAAGCCCTATTCGGACGGGCTAAGTTTTACAGGGGGAGGTGAGGTAATGTAATAATTACCGGAGGACCTCCGCTATTTTAGTCCCGTCCGAATCTACCATGTCAGTAACTTTTATGGACTGCGCGCTCCCGCCCCAGTAAAGATTCCGGAGTCTTTTACCTACTGTTAAATGTCCTGTAAATATTACCCCAGGTTAAAGCAATCCCGTGCGAATTGACATGCAAAATTCTGTTATTTCCTGTGAGAAATTAGTTTTCCCCAGTCTTTTCTCCTGGTTTTTCACGTAAGCACTCGAGGACACCTTTGGTTGTGCTCTCTTCGGTCCAAGTGCAAGCCACAACTATTGGCCGACCTCTAAATGAATGTAACGTTACATTAAATAAAGGAGAGCAAAAAATAAATAAATTATTGTAGCCTAGCTATAGCCTTACATACATGTTATGGCCTAGCACTGTTTTTCTCAAGCTAACGTTAATAAAGAGGTATAATGCAGGATTCCTCACGCTTTTTGTGGACATGTTTGCCATGCCAACATTGTCTCCACAGTTATTTTTTTTGATGCCTGCATCTTTTCAATTGCTCCCTGTCAGCGATTTTCTACCAGAAGCAATCAGTTTGCAGTGATGATAGGATGTGTAACACTGTATGACTCGTGGGGAACATTTTCGGTGTGACGACAACATGGAGTAGACACTCCCATCTCTGTAATTCTAGACGCTGATTACGGAGATACTTTATCCCGTCCGAATCGGCCATTAACATTACAGACGTCCTGTGATAACAATTACTTTACAGACATTGTCCTGAAAACTTAACCCATCCGAATAGGGCTTTAGAGATTTCCCAGGGGAGGGAAGCTATGAGAAAACCTGAGCCCTGAAACTGATGAAGATTTTACATACAACATGCTGAGCAGTATGCAAACCCTTTTTCAGAGCTCAGGTCTTCTCTTAACTTACCTCACCTCACCTGGGAAACATTGCCAATTGGCTGGATCTACAAAGCACAAAAAATGAACAAAACTACAACGTAATGCTTCAGGCAGAATTCCTCTGGGAAGGCTTTTTTATTAGCCCTTTATTTTGTACTGAAAACTAGCCACCATTGCTAGCTAGGCGCTCTATATAGATAATTAAACCCTTAACTAGGAACTGATTTAGTTTATATGCATTCATAGCTTTTTTTTTTTTTTAAGGTGAAATTCTTTAAAAATCGGGTCATACAAGACACAGTTTGCAAGTGTTAAAACTCATGATTCTAGATCTATAAACTATTTCACGATCCCAATGTTATAGTGACAACGGTTCCTTCTTTTGTAACATGACACAAAACGGGCTCAATCAAAACGACGCTTTGTACATTCTATGTGTTCCACGGAAATCCACAGACGACACGAATAACGATAAAGTCGGTATTAGTGTTTAATATTTTCCCGAAAATTAGCCATTTTTAAACCCGGGATTATAACACCTCGCTCCCGGGTTTCCCGGGAAATTCCATCCAAAAACCAGGGGTGTTCAGTAGGCTATTATCAAATGTGCGACCCTACTTATTAGTTTACAGGCTACCGGCATCTATATGCCATATAAAACTATCTTTCAACACCATGGCATTGTCCACTAACCTACTATTGGCTGAGATTCTTGAATATCAATAACAAACTGTTTTTCAAAGACGTTTTATTAATAAAAGCAACATATTTTCTGTACAAAATTATGGCTGCTTTGGAACTTCGGACATCTAGACAAAGGTTATAGGGCTATTAGGCCTACCTGAACCGTGAAAAGTATTAACACTGGCTATAACTGTTCAACTGTTCACGACAAAAAGGCTTTAGGTCTACAGGCAAACGACCAGTGTTTAAGGAAAAGGACTATACCCCCCCCCCCCCCCGTCCCAATAATACCTACACATTCTTACCCACTTCTTTGAAATGAAGAGGGTTTCGGTGGTGAATGTAACCTAAAGGTAAAAATAAAGTAACGTGTGTTATGCAGAAATTTCTCACGTTTATAACAAGCCAATAAAAAAATTTAACCTAAATAAAAAATATAGGTTTTTGCTGCAAGAACTGAGAATGTGAGTAATAGGCCTACATTATATAGCCTAAGTAAATGTTATGGCATAGATACAATAACTTAATATGATGGCATAAATACAATATCTCCTTCAAGACACATCAGCAAATATACGCTAGCCTACCATTGTGAAATGAGGGACGTTTAGCCGTAGGCTACGAGTTGGTAAGAAAAGCGAAGGTATCTAATATACTTGCAACTTGCTATAAGAATTCCAGCTTGTTTTGTAATTATAGCTGGGCTATTTCTGCAGAATGCGATGTCCTGGAATAACGAAACTATGGGTTTGCGTTCATTATTAGGCTACGCCTTGTCCCTATCCACGGTTGCCCCCTAGTGGTAGCCTAGTCATTGACGTTGCAATTATAGTAGCCTATTCTTTTCTCTGAAATTAATTTACAACTTTACAAAAACCAGACATTTTGCAAGTTTCTCAAAATTCTTCCACACGTTGCTTGACATGATTTTGCTCTCCACATTTGCAGCAGGTGTATTGAACTTCTATTTCCTGTGCGTGCGCTAGCGACGTTCATGTGCTCTAAAGTTACGGCTGAACGATTAATCGAATTCAAACAGACATCGCAATGTAATCGCAAAGGCTGCGATTAAAAGAAATAAGTGTTTTTTTAATGTTACACAATCTAACCAATCAGAGGGTCGAATTTATTTAATATTTATATTAATGTTCACACAGTGTTTCTTTTTCTTTTTAGATTTTATTAAAAAGTGCAATCCACATGTTTACATATTACATGTTTATTACAACGACTTTGAGTGGTAGAGCCAGAGATTTGTTCTTATTTATATTTCTGCACTTTAGTTTGTGTGATTTGTTACTGACTGGAGATCAGTAAGATTCGTATTTATTTTTCATATTAATGTTCATACCAGGCCTGTTGTTCTGCAGTGCTTTGTTGTTCCTTTTTCAAATTTTATTAAAAAGTTAAGTCATGATAATTATATTACATGTTTACAAGGCTTGAAGTTAAATCAATCAGTCAATATTCTACTGTGATTGAAGGTTTTTCTTTTTACAATTCAACAGTTAAATAAAGATATGTTATTCATATCAATTCATGTATCACTCATTTCATCATAACACGTAGGCCTGGCCTACAGGAAAGAGCAGTTTATATGTTGACTGTATCCAATGTTGTGTTGGTCATACTATAGAATGATTTATTGTTGTGTTTAGTGAATAATACAGAAGATAAGGAACTATGCATACTAAATCGCAATCGCAATATTGATCTAAAAAATCGCAATTAGATTATTTTCCCAAATCGTTCAGCCCTATCTAAAATGCTATCAGTTACCCAGTTTTCGCTTGTCAATAAGCAGTCATGAGTAGGCATCAGTTTTTACAAACGGTGGATACTGCATTTTGGAAATAAACTTCATATATTGATTATTTTACTGTACTTAATTAGGCCAAATATAATGCAAGAGTTATTTATCTGCATTGCCCATGTTAAATTTCCCAGTTTCCCGACGTCACTCCCGGTTGGGAATGGGAAGGAATTGTGATGGGAAATACTGGGATCCTGGGAACCGGGATTAATCACTAGTCAGTATCCTTATCCTGGCGAAAATAAAAAATAAAAACTTCCACTGTTCCAGCTGTTTCTTCTTCTGTTACTTTGTTTCAGTAATACTTGTAGTAATTCTGACTATTGGAAAACAAACTCCTAAGGGTTACCTTACAGAGGAGACCAGGATTATGCCTGTACTCAAAGGGGTTCAAGAACAGAAACCATTTTATCTTCAGGCTTGTGCTCAAAAAAGGTGGTGCTACAGAAGGGGTTAAATTAAATCATAGTTATAAACTGCTGTGTGGTTTAGATAAAACTACAAATTAACCCCAGGCAGAATTATTGGCACAATAAACAGCTACCGACATAAGCAGTATGCCCTGTTTGATTTCACTCTCTAAAGACAGCTATGTTACCTGTAAAAAAGCAAACCCTGTGTATTATTTGCCATTTACTGCTCTACAAACAGAGCTTACAGCTTACCAGAAATATTACCAAGTTAAAAATTGTACCATATCTTAGGTAACATTAGCTGGCTGCAGCTCCTCATTCCAAGGTTACCTCAGAGTAAATTCACACATGCCTAAATCAGAGCCAGCATTCATTTAGCTGCAGGCTTAAATACTTTTCTTACATTTGTTTGAGGATATAAAAACAACAAGATTCCTTGCAAGATTTCTACTTCACCTCTGCCACAACACGGGAAAAAAGCTTCTACATTCAGTCTAAACTAAAATATTGTTATACAGGGAAAAAAGCATTTATGTCACATCAGTACAATAAAGCCATACACATAATTTTATATTTTTAGAATTTGTTGAGTGATAGCACAGTCAATATTCAATTACGAGTTAGAAGATGTCCTTGGAAGGACTTATAATATCTGAAAATTCGAGTGTCTTTCACTATCAGTACTTCCACTCTTCAATATCACTACTCATAATTAATAGTTCAGAAAATCATGTATGCTGTTGTCTTTAAATGAACCATGTGATGGATACAAGCAAACCTCAGAAATGACCAGAAAATCAAAAGGTCGTCCTGATTGGTTATAAACATAAAAAAGCCTTTGAGCATGCAAGAAGTACATCACAAGACTACCTATAGCTTAAATAAAAATAATTAAATGGTCTTGAAATGGCAGATTGTCAAAGAAGAATGTGAAAATGTGATTTTAGCCAAATAAAAGGAAGCAGTGACAATCAAATATCAACAGCAACCACATAGTGACCCCTTAAAACTGTGCATGGAACAAAAACTTGCTTTGGAAAAGTGGTTTGTTAAAGATTCTGTCCGGGAGATGAAATCCGTAGGGAACCAATTAAAGAACTACAAAGAAATACTGGTATGAAAAAAGTATTCTTTTGATGTGCTGTAGTCTGATTTGTACCCGTATATGCACACACAAGGACCTTTAACAATATTTCAACTTTGTGTGAAAGAGAAATGCAAAATTAATATTTGCTGACCCTAAGAGTTCTGTATTTGTGCTACTTGCATGATTAAGAAAAAATACAAGTTTTTATTATCAATGCCAAATGAATTAATGTGTTCATTAATGTGCTTTGCTTCATTTGCTTTGCATTGTATGGTAATATAATCAAATGAACGATTTTCTCTCCTTTCAATTGTGAAGGCAAACTGGAAGGACTAGTATGTTTTTTTTAACTTGAGTTAAAAACAGACCTTCCAAGCTGCCAGTCTGCACATTTATTGATAACATAATATATCTGCAAGTGCACTGATTTTGAAGTGTACTGTTTAACAAGGAATAGCTATGACCCTATTCAAGGTATCATTAGTGCACCAAATAATTCTCTAAAGAGGAAGAAAAAGAGAGAGGGGGGAGAGATAAAGGGGGGGGGGGGGGGGAGATGGAAAAAGAAAGAACGAGATAAAGTGTGCGTGTGTGTGCATGTGTGTGTGTGTGTGTGTGTGTGTGTGTGTACATACACACAAACCTACAGTATATCTATAGTATTTAAATTATTGACAGTTATATAGAAAAACATGCATAGATACAAGTATATACAGTAGATCACTACATCACAGAAATGTATGTAAATAATTAAGCGGAAAATGTTGAGACGTATCTCCACATTACCTCACTCTCTGAAAGAACTTTCTTCAACACTGAACGGCTAATAACCCAAAAAAAAAAAAGCTTGAGAGAGAAACCAAATCTATTACAGTTGCTTTCCATGAACAAGTCAATCAAGGGGCTATATTTATTTTTTGAACCATACCAGAATTTTCTTCAAGGGAAAGATGCCATTCAGATCAAATAAACCTGGTCTATTCTGAAATCTCCTCCATGGTGAACTTTTTGGTTTCTCGGTATAATGTTGAGTAAATAAAATTTACTTTGCATGGTGTTATAAAGAACATGATAGTTAATTCCTATGAATACATCTACAATTTCAGTATGTGCTGGTTCAGTTGTTTTTTTTTGTGTATATTAGTATATATGTAAAAACGACGACTTACAAACCCGCCATATGATGGCATAATGATAATTTTGCTCTGATAAATCTATAACAATCTCCAAATGCAATTTCAAAATACAATATGTGTTGAAAATGTTCACAGTTGATCAAGACGACAAATCATGAAGAACAGAGATGGGCAAAAACAAAAAACTACTATAAATAATTATACAATATAATCTGTTTGAAAAGGCAGTCGACATATCATATAGTGTATGAAATTGAATTCAACCCAGAGTTATTTATTAATTTATTGATTTCCTATATTTAGGTAGCTTTAATGACTACTCAAGGAAGCTGCTCTCATCCTGTTGACAATGCATCAAAATCAAGTCACAACTGTTATGGAAGAAACAATGTGGGGGAGTCGTACTATATTTTCAGAAGCACTGCCTTTGATATTTTACCAACGAGGCATACAGCACTTTTGCAAACACCGTATTGTTCTTTATCCTTTAGCAAGCCTGCCTTCCTTATGGAAATATATTTCTACAATATATATTTCAAATCAAATTCTGCTTTATAGGCATACGTGTGACAGATTCATACCGGATTTTAACCATGGCATGCAATAAAGAAATTTATCACGACAACTTGTTTTGCTTTTTACACTGATCTTATCTTGAAAATTAAAGATGTCTCTCCGTTTAATTATGAATGTGTGCATGAATTCTAAATACTTTGAGCCGACACATATATAAGGAATGTGTCTGTGGAAGAAAAAACAGGTTAGGCCATCTTTTTTCAGTTATTTACATTCCAAACACCACTTGTGTTTGATGTTAGAAATCAGTAAAACAAAAATGCAAAATGATTAGATATGTTTCCGCTTCCACCTGTTCTGGCTGTAATCTGGTGAAAAATATGCAAGTTAATAAAATTAAAAATGTATACAAATTTGCTTTTCAAATGTTACTTATTTATTTATTTATTTATTTTTAAAAAGAGTTTCATGTAGTTTTCTCATATGTCAAAAAGCCCCAAAAACTACAACCAAAACTGCGCCTGAATTCCTTTTGGGGTTCAGTTATGTATTCCAAAAAAAGAAATAACGTGAAATTACTGTGATACTTACACCTGTAAACACTTTACCGCAACTACATTCAAGCCGACTGTGCTACAAACCTTTTTTTAGCAATGTTTACTTTGCAAAGCATGCATAGAGATATACAGATATAACTGTTAATGAGAATAATCAATGTGGAATTATTACTGTCACCTGAATGCCAATGTACTTTGCATTTAATGTCTGTATTGAACACGTACTGTGTTATGTTTAATAAAAGACACCTGTTCGACTTCTCTCTCAAAATGTTTAGATATGCCAGCCCATACATGTTTGTGAACCTGTGCTTATTTGAAATTTAAAGAAGGGTTTCCATCCTTCATTTGAACAATTTATTTACTACCACTGTCAGAGTTGTACATTCTCTCTCAGTTACACAAATGACTAAACAAACACAATTAATGGACTTAATGGTGGTCTTGTGTTTTCAATAAAATACAAGTCCAAAATAATTTTCAAAAGGTTGCCACATACCTTTTGAGCTCATACAAATTACCTTCCTTATTTGTACATCTTAAGGATTTTTGCAAAACGGAACCGCTACTGGCGTGGTAGCATTTCCAATAGTCAATAAATGTAAAATATTATGTGTGAATTTTGGAAAAATGGCCATTAAGAGGAGGACAGCACAAAACACAGCATAGGGTCCCGCTTGAAAAAAGGGTATGTAATTCAGGACAACTGTGACCCCTAACCCTTCCAAAAGCTGGGCCAGTGGTCAAACCAACTCAATAATAAAGTCCACATGGAACCAAAGCCGCCTACCCCATAATTAGCCCAATCTCAAAAGGCTTACTTAAATCAATATGCACACAAGTTATTTTCTGAAAACATTAAAACATGCTACAGGCCCTATTTTTTCACTTAGATTGAATAGATTTATATAGACTTAGGCTCTGAGTAAAAATATACCTGCATTTTCAATCTTTAGTAGCTACCTTTTTATTTTTTTCAGCTGGTCTGAATAAACCCCCAGCTGTAATAGTTGAATAGTCTATATTATGCATAAGTAAAATTTTTAAAGTTTAAAATGTATAGAACTTGCATGCAACACTCAATGTCACTCAATATCCAGTCCAATCAATATCAAATATCAAATATGATTTGATGTAAAAAATATATTCATTCATTCTTAAAAATGCACAATAATGCTTAAACACATACAGTATGCATGCTTGGCTCTCTTGCACACACATATGCATGACTTATAAATCCATTATATCAGCGAATTAGAATTTAACTTTTCACACTAACACACACATTCTCAATCCCCACCCCAGGTACGTTAGCCAGAAAAAAGGAATTTGCAGCAATAAATGCATTATTGTAGGTGACATTTACATTTTAGGCAAGGTAATTTAACATGATATACAGAGTATGTTCTATCATTAGTCAGTGAAAAATGGTGATGCGAGATCAAAGGGAACAGTGAGCTGCCACTTAATTTATCAGACTTGGAAGACAAAGGATTTTTCCCCTGTCAGTTTCAAAAGACCCAACTCCCTTTTATGACAAACTCAGTTTGCAATTTAATTTACAAATGGAGCTGGGAGTTCGCGGAGCGACTCGGCGAACGGAATGGGCAAACAGTGGGGTTTTCGCTTTGGACACACTAGTCCCAGCGGGGCACTGCCAACTCAGACAGAACCAATAAAAAATACCTCCTGCAAAACAAAAAAAAACAAAAAAAAAGAAAAGGGGGGAGGGGGGGGGGGGGGGGAAACAAACAAATTTCCCTTTTAAAAAAGAAAAGAACTGATGACAGATAGATATTCCTGACCCTAACGGCAGCGGCGTTTCCCATTCTTACTGACCGGTGTCATCAGATCATTAATTAAAGGGAAAAGCGCTGGCAGGTGGCTGGAAAGATAGAACTGATAATTGGCCCCCTTCCTCCTCCTGCCTTCAGACATCCAGCTCTTTTCTTCCGTGAGACATGCCACGAGGCAGACAGAAATGCCTACTTTGTAATATAATGATTAAAATAAAGATGAAGAAATGGGTGTTTCGTTGGCTCTGAAGGCTAATGAATAGCGCTGGCCTTTTAATGGCATGTTGCGCGCTTGCTAAACAGTGATTTGGGATGTCCCGCTCAACTTATTAAGCAGTGTTGCAGTAACAGGAAAAGGATGGTCTTTGGAGGTATCACTGTGGATAGCAGGGGCAGCAGTGGACAGGGGCGGAAACTCACCACGTCACCGGGCAGGTTCTGCAGGTCGTCCGAAGGGCTTTCCAGAGTGTTTGTGTCAACATTTAAGATGACTACGTCTTCCAGTGATCTGCTCTTTACCCTCTGTGTAAGGCAAAGGAGATTACAAACATTAGCGCTTTTCCGTACGTGAATGCAATAAACCTTTGTGTTCTGTCTAATGGCTTGTTTACTGGCTCATCAATGCTCTTATTCAGCTTACCAATGCTGCATTAAAATGCAGCGCAAAATGCAAAAACTGTGACACGTCTTCATCTTGAAAATTCTTCATGGCAGTTCTTCTCCTCAATAAAAATAACAACCACTGCGACAGGCTTTAATACATCAAAATATTTCACAAATCTTTGCTTTTTTTAAAAATAATAAAAATAGCCAACATATATTTTAGAATTAATTTTCATTTTAGAAAATATACACCGTTGACAGTCCTGTAGAAGATAAACTATACAGTGGCAAGTTTAAAATATTACAGTACAAATACAATGCACCAGAGGAATATGCAGAATAAAATGTTCAGACATTCAAAGTGAAAAATATTTGAATGTGCTGCATCATGAATCAACCAAATGATGTGTATTTATCCTGATACCTACAAATTCAACAATTATTTTTATAGTACAGGTGGGGAAATAGCAGTGTGTGTAAATTTCTAGTTTGTCACTTTGTGACAGGGCCTGCTATGGAAACTCGATCGCATGCTGATTTAGTCTAATTACGCGCAGCCAGATAGGGAGACTGTCACTAATGCCATGTGTGATAAATACTGCCAGCGATAGCACTGTCAAGTATATCAAATTCACATATGCAGCTATAGGTCTACCTCCAACCAATGCGCCAGCCTTCAATAATGAAACACAAAAGCTCTTTGTTTTGTCTCATATTTCTGGTAAGCAGCCACAAAAGAGGAAACCATAACTGTCAATTCTGTGTATTTCTTGTCCACAAGCTTGTCAAAATAAACATTGCATCATTATCACTTCAAACAAGTTAACAGATTTAACAGTGTTACTCAATAAAATGGCAGCAAAGGGATGATCTTTTATCCATATACGCGGGTGTTAAACTTAACAGTGGTAGCATTCCCCCAAAGAATAACGAATATCTGCAACAAATGTGCTCCGTTTCTAAGGTAAACTCATGCACAGTGAGATTGGAAATTAGACTTAAGTCTTCCAATAGACTGAAGTCTTCGAATAACGGTTTGTGAATTCCCTCATATACATTAACTGGCTATTAACAAGATAATCAGATCAGAATACATTACAATACAATATATGCTGGCACGGCGTCACATACCTCTAATAAACTGAGATGTACTCCGATGAGATATGGCATGGGGGCACTGTGGGAAATACAATTCCAAACCACAACCATTAGCTACACAACTAATAACTGCTTGAGAATCATTTAGAAAACGTTTGTGAATAATTTGACCTCAGGCTTGTGGTGCATTACCAGTTTGCTTCATTTTCCTTCTTTAAAGACATATTAACTTTAATACATCAACTAGCATAGTGCTTCAAGGAATTCTACTGTGTATTCTGATGATGGGCATCATTGACAAATGATTTGCTTGAGTGTGGCATCACCATCGTAACACTAAAGCTGGAACCGAAACGGATATCCCAGTCAAATCATTCAGAAATCACATCATCCTTCATGGACAGCTGTGATAAAAAAAACATTTCACAAAGTTTTAAATGAGCGAAACCATGAAAACCATTCAAACGGGAGACATAATCCCCCCCTTTTTTAATATATATATATATATTGTTTTTTTTAAAGAAGCCAAAGTATTTTATAAAATCAAAAATGGTCATAACAAAGCATGCCTGCAGAGAGAACTTCAACGTCAACGTGCTGCAATATTTCTGGAAACCCTTATTTCGCGTTGCAAATCCGATTAGAGTAATTGGCGAGCGGTATTTGTGGAGCGTGCGGATGGAGGCCGGTGGGACACTAATTAGATATATCTTGTGTGTTTTGGCTCCTACGGTAGCTGTTATTACGGCAGCTCAATCAGGTTACACTGTTAATAAGACACGGACATGCCCCTGTTGCAGCATCTGCTGTGCGGCAGTGTCCACTGCGACTGCGCGCTCTTTGACAGCTCCTTTTTTAATGTCTAGCTGCGCATGCTGCAGGATTTACTCTGCTGGACTGAAATAATTGCTCAAGACAAGAATAATTCTGTTAAAATGGGCTATGCGAGTTAATGAAAGGTTTCTTGTCCTCTTTTCCCTCCTTTTTAATCAAACATTAAAAAGGAGGCCACCCACTTAGCCCGAATCAGAAAATGACTCCAAACAGCATTATTCTAATTCTAGTTTGAATTTAAAAAGACACTTTTTTTTCTCATTTTCAATAGCCATTTTAATTACAGAGGTCTTGATGGTGAGATGATATAAATTTAATGTGTTTTCTATTGATTCGGAGCGTCTCTGCAAAGACAAAGCTAATATCATCGCGCATACAGTGCGGGTGTCATTGGAAACTCAAAGTCCACCAAACAAGTAGTGTGAAAAATTGAAAAATGAAAACCGTGTTAAAAAAGTGATTGCAAAAGGTGTTTTTTGTGAGAGACTTGAATCCGTCAAAAGCGTAAAGCGTCACACAAGTGAATGAAATTAAAAATATATCTGTGATATCAATATGAAAAGATGACACCCAGACTGTGCCAGTGCCAACAGCATCTGGCAGCCCCACAGGGCGGCACACAGATGGCTCCAGCATCGCCCTGGGATGGGAGGGTTTCAGTCGGGATGACAGTGTCTCACCCCGCGCCAACGACCCCTGGTGGTCGACGGGGTGCCCTCAAGTCTGCTAGTGATGGGCAGTTTGGCTCTTTTTTCTGTCGGCTCTTTCGGTACCATTCGGTTTGAAGAGTCTGAGTCGCCAGTTTTTGGTAATTCCGGTAAATACAGTACCGTTCGTTTGTTTGATTCTTTCGAGCTACCCGAGCCGCATCTTTCTCCCAGCTGCGCGAGCTGGAATTTGAAGCTGTTTCAGACAGCAGAGTCTAGCTGGTAGCAAATTAAGTTAGTAAACTAGCTTTGATATTTTATTCAGACTGACCTGATTGATACTCATTTTCTAATAGTCTATGCTCAATGTTTTCTGTTCACACCCCCTTACTTTTCAAGCTAGTTTGCAATCGCATCCAGTTTACATTTATTTACAACTTTACGACATCTCCGTTATTCTAGCAGAAGTGTAAAATATTGCTGTCGGTCATTGATTGTAACGTTAGATATTACATGTAAGAATAGACATTGAATGGTTATATAAGCATAGGCTATAGCTATTTTATTAGTCTATGCAAATATAAATCTTTTTTTTTTTTTTAAATCAGATCCTAGAATCCAGTAGCCTACTGAAAATGTGGTGGATGGAGATACAATGGCACAATGGCTGTGTAGGAGATATAGCCAGCCAAATCCGACAAACAAGCCAGATCTTGATGCATGTGTGTGTGTACAGGAGCCTGTTTCGTTTATTAGTTTTAAATAATAGATTTGGTAAAGATTTATTTGGACACCATAAAATATGTTTATTTGAACCATTACGCTATTTATTTATTCTATGATACAAAATTGTATTTATCTGTTCACTGTTGTTGGTCAAGAGTAGCCTATTCGCTGACATTTGCTGAACACAATCGCATATTAATTCTATTTTATACTGCAATTCGGTTGCAAACAGCCACATGTAATAATTTTGTAATAAAAAGTAGGCGTCTCGGAGACGCCTTTCATGCAGTCGACCGTTTCCAAGATATTCTAAGCGCTACAGTGTGCTTTTGTGTTACAGGTGTAGTTCTAGTTTTAAGCATTTAAACCATTTTAAGTCGAACGATTCGTTAGAAAAAAAAAAGTTAGAACGAAACAATGAATCATTGAATGGTGCTATCAACAGGAAAGGAAGACTTTCCCCGATTAAAAAGATGAGAAGTTTAATAGGAAGAACTATAAAGTGAGGCTAAGCGCAGCATGGTGAGATCACTCTGAGAAGCCACCCTTCTGTCTCTCTATGGGGCCCACTTCAATGGCTTTGTGCAACAATGGGCCCGTTATTCTTCAGGTACCTGTACACTTTGGATACATACTGCTCCTGTCTCATTCAATTTATCATCAAGGCAAAAGGATTGGGAGAAATGTTTTATATAGCTGTAAGCTAGTGGCCAGGAGTAACATCAAAAACCCCCGACCAGCATCCCGCCTACCGTAATGCACTTCACACGTCTGTTTGAAAAGAAGATGTAACACGTTTCTCAAGTTATGCTGCACCTCCAGGTATTACTGAAGAAATGGCCTGATGTCACTCATGTTGAACAGAGCAGTGGGCGTGAGTGGTTCAGTGCTTGGGAGAAGCGTGCGCTGCAGCTTTAATTGCAGCCCACCACATTTAACTGCAAACCAACCCTCTTCACACATTGTGAGCATTTCCCCAAACCTGCAATGGTTAAGATCAGTGAAAACCATGAACATGGCAAATAATGCTAACACTACGTGCTGAACATGACGCACAACCATCTAGTTTAGTCAAATCCCATTTGATCTGTGTTCTCTTCATTTGTAAATTTTAAAGGAACCAAGAGTTACTATCTCCAATTTGGAGACAACTTAAGGAAGAATAAAATATTGACAAAATCCAGACCCTCACATAGGAAATACAAGCATAAAATAAACATGTGATAATTAAAGATCACAGAACTTGAACCATGATAAAACATAGGTTTTGATTTTTAAAAACCTGATAGATTCCATGTAACATCATTAAATCACATTGCTGTAAAGGATATTACTTGCACCTATTTAAATCAAATGGAGATTTCAACTTTCTTTTGTGGCTGAAAACCCACCAGCGACACCAACGGTGTGGAATGAGTGTCGACATGGTGCTATTTATATGGCCGAGCCCAGCATGTGAAAGCTGTTGAGAAGGCGTTGGTGACCTTACCAGCAGTAGTCCAGGAGGTGAGGAGGAAGCACAGGGATGAAAATGTGTTGCCAGTACATTGGATACAGCATGGCGGCAGACCCGTGAACACATGCAGTTAACTGAAGAATCAAAGCAAAGGATTATGGACCTCAGCAGTCACACCAAACAATGTTTCAATACACAAGCTATATGCTACAAACTTCTCAGCACACTACGCTTTCACAGAAATGCATACATCTGAAAAGAAACACACAAAAAAGACACAGCATGTAATAAACAGGATTTAGCTTGTTTGTCTTGGCCAGAAAGTTAAAAAAAATAAAAATAAATAAAACACTTTTAAAAGGGGAAATTGACAGTGAGGTTTTCCTCTGGTTCCTCTTAACACTTTTTAATACCACTGCTTGCAGTTATGAGGCTTTGAGTTTAGCAGCTAATATTACAGTAATGTATGGTACATTTACAAGCAAAAGAAAATGGCCGTATATAATGACAGAAGCAAAAAATTGATCTACAACAGTAAAAAAACATTACCAATAACATAAATGCACAAAAACAAAAACAAAAAACATGAAAACAATATAAGTGTGAAGGCTACTGTCTTTGTCTCATCCTCAAAAAAACAAGCATTTGCGGGGTGCTTTCCCCCCAGCATGGCCAATTCTAATGACCTGCACACTGCCGTTTGCTCATCTCCCAGATTAAAATAACATGATTAAATATGGAAAAAGAACAGAGGTCTGAAGGCTCCTCGGGGATATCATTAGGGCAAATTGCCAAAGAATGAAACATGAGCTAGCCAAGAGAGACTGCGAGCTGGAGAAATACCAGGGGACCAGTATGTTCGACAGTTGGAGCTTCGGTAATGTGTGAACTACAGCTCCAACTATCAAGAGACCCTGCTCACTGACACACACAATGTCACAATTGACCAGCAAACCGGCCAAGCTTAACGGCTGCGCTGCGGCAAGCTAAATAAATCTCCCCTCGACACCCAATGCGTACATCTGTATACCTTCCCATCATGGTTGTGTCCTGCGTTTTGTGGTTTCTTTGGAGGAGGTGAGTTCTTTTAAGAGCCTTTCTTTGCTGCCATTTTCCAGTGGAGTAATGCCTCTGCTCTCACAATAGTTAAGCATTAATTAACATTAATTGGCGCCTTGCTTCGCGCGCGCACTCTCCAGACGCCTAGGACAATTGCTTTGGGGAAATTATAATGGACAAGAGGGTGTAAAGCAGTCATTCGCTTACTGTATATATAAATAAATATGTCTACGGCACCCAGATTGAATTCCCATTTAAGTCACTTTGCAGCGCCAATTAAATGAATGCATGTGATGTTTGAAACATATCACCACATCGAATTCAAATAATATTAAGAGTTGCTTGACCCACTCTGCAACCTCAAAATCAATTCCGAGAGGTGGTCCTGTAGCATTGGAGAATAAAGAAGAAATTAAGGGGGTGCGCGTCCCACTAACTACGCCGACGCACCAGCGTCACCCCCACAGCAAGGAGGGCACCCTTGAAACAGCTGCTACTGGGAAGCAAAGGCTCAGAAAACTCATTCCAATTATTTGAACAAGGCCTTGGAATAAGCGAAACCGCTTTGATTTATACGCCAGTTTAAAGGGATTCCAAGTCTCGGATAAAGGAGGGACCAAGATAAACATTTAAAAACCGATTAAGTTTTTGTTATTTTTTTTATTTTTTATTTTTTCGCTCCTTCCCAAAGCTAGGAAAAGATAAGTCGCCGTCTGAAACGGGAGCGCAAACACTTTCCGCTCAAAATGAAACAGCCAGCACTCAAACGGGGAAAGAAAAGCCAATCTGGAGGCCGCCTCCCCTTCTCCCTGGCTCCGCACATTCAGTCGCAAGTGTAGCCCAACAACATTTTTCTTGCCAGGCTAATAAATAATTAATGAAGGAAGCCAAATGGCTTACAAGGTCCACAAAGAGCGTTATGCTTAATATTCCATTCAACAGAGAATTACATATACAGTCCTCTAGAACAAATGCTGGGATTATGGCTTGTTTAGGGGCTGGTTTTACCCTGCCTAGACTCGTCTCACATTAATGAGATCTGTCTTTGAACAAATAGATGCCCCCTCTTCTAAAATGGGTCACAGATTATACTGAAACCACCAACTTCAAAGGGCTACAGACTCTGTCAAACCTTGAGGGGTATCCTAAAACTCCCTTGCTTATCACAAAATAAAAAAAAACAAATCATTAATACTCGATTCCATAGTCCCCTTTAAAGGTGTGAAATGTAACATGAAGTGGAGCTCAGAAGAGTATTCTCCACCGGTTACCCTCTCAGTCGTGGGATTGCGCCGGGATTTTTTTTGTTTCCGGGTAGACAAATAGACAAATATTCAGTTCGGTATTGTTCGGCATTGAGTCAGCATTGTTGGTATTGCCTCCAAAATCTTGATCCATTTGGTGAAAGTAACAGCGCATATAATTTCAACATTTGATGTGAAAAACCCCTCTTCTCCAAATAGTTCCCCTGTTATAACAGGCTTAATCCTCTGCCACTTAGACAAGGTTATGTTGGTAACGAGAACACAGAAGCCACTGGGAGGTATAGTTCCTTCATATGTTCAATCCAACACCATAATATATACCGTTTTTTTGGAGAGAATAGCTTTCAATATTCTCTCCATCATTAACTATCATAAAATGCTTGGCATTGAAACTAAATGAAAAAATTCGGTTGCACATTTTTTCTTTGTGAACACAGAGAACTCAATTTCACATCGCTAAAACACTCAGAACATGAAGCACGTTTCACAAATCCACATGCTTCTTTGTCCTGAGTATATGAGTAGCTATCTTTCCCTATTCATTTTGTTAAGGTAAAAAAATAGTGCTGTGCACTGGAGTGTGCAATATCAATTACCCATTCCTCCCTATGAAACACAACATTTTTTTTGTGTTGTATAAAAGAGTAAATGGAAACAAGAAAACCTGTTCTCTAAAAACAAGGGTGCAAAGGCGGATCACTTTGATTCCTGCAAATGGTGAACAGGAGCGATTCCTCCTGACATCTGTGACAATACCACAGTCATTTTTGACTTACAGAAGCACAAGGCTCTTCCTCCTAGCCTTTTTCTAAGACTCCAATTACTGCTCCTCTTTCCCTTTCTGTTGACAAACGCCTGCCGCCACGCTGGGAAACCTGCGCAGGTGTGGCATTAAAAGAAAGGGGAGACAGCGTACACCCCCTTCCACCAGGCCACACAAAAGAAGCCCTCTAAGCAGCATGGGAGGAGAAATATCTATTAAACCAACACTGGAATTTTTAAAGGGGGGGTTGGAGACACACACACACACACACACACAGACACACACACACATACACACAGAGACACACACACACACAATGTACACACACACACAGACACAAGAGACACACACGCGGAGACACACACACGCGCGCACACACACACACACACACACACACAAACACTCACACATGCACACACAAATGCACGCATGCACACGTGCACACACACACTCGCGCGCGCACACACACACACACACACACTCAAAAGCAGCACAGACGATGCCCCCGCACATAAAAAAAAAAAAAAAGTGTAAAAAGTGTAAAGCGCAGCAGCCTCTGTGGCTACCACTACGGGCCATGGAGGATCAGCTCTTGTTAGCATAACACTGACAGCATGATGAGAAGGCTGCTGTCAGACTCAGGCCAGTCGGGGTCCTGCAGACGAAATGCGCGGCCCCAGTTGACTAGTTAGAGAAAGTCTGATGCAGTACAATTATACTGGCATATGACAAGCCTACGCGCTCGGCTGACTCCGGAGCCGACGACATGGCTTTAAACAGGGGTACTCCTTACCTCCGGTCACAAAACAGCAATAAGTCAACTGATGCATTGTTGTAAAATCATGATTTATTCCTTTGCTTTGAATACATGCGAGTGCGCAGCGATGTTCTGGTGGACTGGCACAGCGGGCTCACTGGGGGCCTGAGCACTGAGGGTCTGCCTGCAGCATGCATAATATATGCACTCTGTGTGTTTTTATCCGGGCGGCTCAGTGGAACGACAGCGGCGGGTCCAGCCGGACTGCGCCGCACGCAGCGCTGAACCCTCGAACAACGCCGGCTACTTGGAAACGATGCAGACGGATGGTAACATAGATATTCACACTTTGTCCTTCTATTTCCCCTCCTCGGTCGTATCTTACCAAAGTACGACACGCGGGACATCAATTGGTTTATGGTTTTTTTTTTTTTTTTTTTCCTGTTGTTTTTTATGATCAAAGGTTTACTGCAACAACGGGGGGAAAAAAGGGAGGGTGTCGGGTTGTTTTCATATTCTGTCACCACACGCCGTTAATCAACTTGCCTCCATTTGTCCTGTCAGTTTTGGGAAAAGTATACTGCAATAAAATCATTAATTCGATAAAATTGAGAAAACCTTCGCCCTTTGCGCTAGTAATTTACGCTTTATACGCCCGTGTCATGCATGCGCTGGTATGGACATGGCGATGTGAGACGAATGAAATTCTAAGAGATAGAGTAATCTTCCAAACTCCTACAGAGTCTTGAGGGAGTCCTTGAATGCGCTCCTGCCTGTTGCACATTCTGCCCTTAGATAGTGAACTGGAACACCACAGATAGAGTGCGGATGACATCACTTGTCCATTTTCCATGAACTGTCATAAATATTTGGCCTGCAATCAGAGAAGCAGATAAGCGATGACTCCCTTCCCCCGGACAGACGGGCCTGACAGAAAGTATGTGGAGGGTTAGGAACGCAATAACTGATAATTTAGAGGTTGCCGGACATAAAGTTGTCCAGCTGAAGACAAATGGCCAAAAATAACTTCTTATATTAGAGCGCCACCTCACAACGTTCAACGACTTTAAGTCTAGAAACGTGAACCTCACTAAAGTATGCGCAGCACCTCAGGTCTGCCTAAATGCTGGTTTGGGATGTCAATATAATTAAACTGGTAAAGGCTCAATTGAATTTGTGCCCACATAGAGGCCATTCAGAAAAGCATATGCCCCTAAGATTTCCATGGGCAGAAGCTAAATGGGGACTAAAGATACCATTGTGAAGGGAAAACATGTTGTTACGTTAAAGCAAGATGTAATGAATGAAAGAATGAATGTGAAGTCGAGAGACATTTTCCCAGTGGAACCGGCAGATCCATGTAAAATCACAAGTCTGTTAATATTCCGGTGGCGTTGTCGCTATATCACATAAACGACTGCACCTGTAATCAGCTGGGGGCTGTTGTCTGGGCCCCGTCATAACTTTTTACTCTTCAATCGTTGAAGAATGATTTAACAAAAAGGATGAGAAAAGGCATTTTAGGGCTCTATCTCAGTTCTAACCCAACACTGACACTAGGCACAGTGATGACACAATAAATCCCATCTCAGAGCTTGAAAATACCACCCGTCCAGCTGCCAAATGCAGGCAAAAGTCACATGTGGCTCACAATTTAACCAGGGTATTCCACATTTTAGACGGACCCTGTTTGAACCTTTTGTTGCACTCAAAACTCGACAAGGCGTTCATAACAAAAGTTAAAAAAACTAAAAAAACAACAAAAGAAAACAAGATATCCCACGTATCTTATGGCAGAAGTGCTGCCCTTGACAACGGCACCCCATAAATGCATACACCATGGCTCTATGATGTGAAATTACTTTACCTATTCAAAGTTTCAACTTTTTTTAAATTCAGCCAATACCAATAGATGTGCAAACAAAACTGAAGACTAACAATGTTACAAAAAAAAGAACGACAAGTAAAGCTGGTGATGGAAAGTTGAAGATGCCTGCAGGCAACAGAATGGTCGTCTTTGACATCAGGCTGGAAATAATGAAACATTAATATTCTGAAAGCTGTCTGCATGCCCATAAGAAACAAATGAATAAATAATAGTAGAAACTCAAAGACCATGTAGAAAAACAAAAAACAAAAGCCAGGTTCAGGTATGCCAATTCCAGTGGACATTACTTCACAGAACTAGCTTGCTATGCAGCTACTGTAGCTACAGTAGCTACAAAACTATGCAACAGTTCACTGTTCTGGCTCCAACCTGGTGGTGCTCATATGAAAACATGAATCAATGACAGTGAGATACGGTCAATACCTCTGAATACACGCGATACTATTGCCATGGAAAGCACTTCTTTGCAACAGTACAATCAATCCTACCCCAACATTATTTTCATAAACTGCCTCATTTGAGTTCTTGGCATAAAAATTCCCTTCCCCCTGGCCAGTTCATTAAGATTTCAGCACTAAATGGAAATGTGGGGCCCACTCAGCATGAAACTAGCGCTAGAGTAAATTGTGTTTTTAAAGAAAAATAGAATGGCTACTGAAATGACTACTAGTAGCTACTGAACTTATCCATCCCCTTGTCACTGTGGATTTCTAATTTCAATCCAGGTCACCTTAATGGCACAACCTCCAATAATACAGTTCAGAATACATGCCTCAGATTGGGCCTTTAGAATGCAATAGAATCTGACTGGGCAAGAACTTGGACTTAATTCTGGTAAAGCGAAACCACCTGTGGAGACACAGACCATAAAAGGTATTGTACTTACAGTGCTAAGCTTGCTTGAGGTAATAATGATGCGTCGTTCATGCAGCATGCTGGCGTAGAGATGCAACATGTTGTTCACATCCACAGCAACAAAGTATTCAGTCAGATTTCTCTGTGGTGAAAACGGAATGGTCATTTTGGAGGATCGTCAGCACACTAAGTGACACAGACAACATAAAACAGTACAGTGCGCTTTTTAAAATTTTACTCATCTAACCAAGCGCATCCCTGTGCCATGAAAAATTGAACACGAGAACATATTAGCATCAGAAGCATGCCTTCAGCTTGCGCGTTACAGACTGACCAGTTTGTACTGTAGGAGAAATCTTGGCAGCGGTCTAATTACATGTTGGTTTAAAGAGGGAATATTTACGGCAGTCTTAATAAAGTTTGACAACTTTTACCCAATTAAAGTAATTTGGCACAGATAGAACTGCACAGCATCCTTCAACAGCATTTAAAATGGAGTGCTTCATTTGCCGCAAAATGCTCACGTTCAATTTATTGGTTTCTTTCAGATAATGAAACTCAACTTACACTTTCAGGAATGGTGGGGAGTCCATTAATATCAGGAGCTATGAAGTACGAGTGCTGGAACCCAACGAGGCCAAAGGAGAAAGCAGAGGGGGAGAAACAGCCATCATCAAACAGGCCCGTTCAGGCAGAAAAAAAACCCTCACTGTACTCCCTGATTTACCATTCATCTTCCTCACTGTCCATATGAATTCCTTATTGTTTGAATTGCAGTGATACACACACTGCAACCCGATATAAACACAAATCCCAATTGACTGCATAACAAAGGAGGCAGTCTCGCTGTATAAAATGAGGTCTTTATTAAGGATTACAGCAGGCCAGAGCAAGAGGATCAGAGGCCTCTGTTACTATTGAAAGCAGTGTGGTTCAATGTTCGGATCAAAGAGGCAGAAAGCAGGACAGTGAAGGTCGGGAGTCCCAGCCTGCCCAATAACTTGCCATTTGTCCCCGGGCTAGTCCGCACTTTGCTGTGCTTCAATTACGCCCATCTGTTGCTGTGTGTTCAAGTTCACAGAATTAAGCAGCCTTTGCCTTTACATTGCTTTCCAGGATTTTCTGCTTGCTAAGTAGCAGTTAGCATGAGGGAAAGGCTTTTATTTCTTTCTGCAGTGAAAGCGTCAGTCGTAAACAAGCCGCTTTTATCACCTTTCCCAGTGGAACAGAGGGCTCAGGAGCTAAGAGTGCACGCCAGTGTCTAAGCAACGTTCCGCCGTCGAATTTGGCCGAATTTGGATCCGAAATCGCGCAAAGGCCTCGAACCTCAATTTTTTCAGCCAAAGCTCTCAAAACTGGGAACAGAAATCATTTAGGCATATGATTAGTGTTCTTCCTGGCCTCCCGCTTCGGCATTGCAGACGGCGCTGTTACAGCTGGCTGTCTCCGCAACGCGCCGTAATGTTTATAAAAACCCACATTACCGTCGGACGTTTTTATCGCCGCGCTTACAAATGGCATCGCCTGCTGTTCGGCGGTGTGAACAGAACCCCAGAACCCACACACTTCCCTGTGCACAATCAGCACTGTGCCGCACGTCACTGCCCACACAGCACCAGAGGGCTATGTGCCCTCCCAACGCATATCAAGCTTCCCATGCGTTCCACCACTTAACCCCAGCCTTTGTAAGCCACACAGAAGGACAGAGAAGAGCCCGCCACCTGGCTCCGGCGAAGGTGAAGCTTAAAGTGCGCATGCGTCAAAATTACACAGAACAAAAGGCCGACTGCGATGGACATTAATCACTGATAAGTATAATGCAAGGCAGAAGGACTAATGCTTACACTTCAACTGGTCGATTGGAAACGGTATGCCTCTGTCCGGAAATACAGTGGAAGTCAGAGGTTTTACATACAGGTTGAAGTCGTTAAAACTCATTAACCACTCCACAGATTTCATGTGAGCAAACTATAGTGTTGGCAAGTCAGTTAGGACATCTACTTTGTGCATGACACAAGTAATCTTTCCAACAATTGTTTACAGACAGATTATTTCACTTTTAATTCACTATATCACAATTCCAGTGGGTGAGACGTTTACATACACTAAGTTGACTGTGCCTTCATCACTCTGCTGCCAAAAAATACAGTAGATATGGACGGATAACTTGAAGGGTTTCAAGTTATCTATATGGATGGATAACTTGAAGGGTTTCTTCTCCTGACTTATTTTTCCATAGTTATTTTTCAATAGAAAGATTTGTCAGGAGAAACAACCCTTAAAGTGATCCATCCATATCTACTGCATATCTGGCAGCAGTGATGGTTTGATACCTCAGACCCTTGATGACTTAGAGGCCTTTTAGCCAACCATGTGTTTCCATCCTGTTCCAGTGTAATTTACAGCTAAATCTAGTCCCAGCCCCCAATTCCAATAAAGATCCATTCAAATGCAGAGACGTTATAGTATCGCTTGTAAGAGTACCAGAAAATAAGATATCAAGAGTCTTTTGATGTTGTTGGGTCAGAGACATCAGGAAGTCATGGCATGCAAAGGATATGCGACCAAATAGTAAAAATTTAAAGACACAGTCAACTTAGTGTATGTAAACTTTTGACCCACTGGAATTGTGATATAGTGAATTAAAAGTGAAATAATCTGTCTGTAAACAATTGTTGGAAAAAATACTTGTGTCATGCACAAAGTAGATGTCCTAACTGACTTGCCAACACTATAGTTTGGTAACATGAAATCTGTGGAGTGGTTAAAAATGAGTTTTAATGACTTCATCCTAAGTGTATGTCAACTTCCGACTTCAACTGTATATAAAAGTGATTATTGTGCTACATTTCATATTTTTTTCAGAGTCTTGTCGTTCATTTGGGAACATGAATAAAGTCAGGCTCTGACATATTTTCCAAGAACACCACAGTGGTTGAATTCTTCAACATGATAACAAGATACATTATAATCATTCTAAATTGCGATAGGCTGTACATTTTAATGACCGTATCGCATGCTTTTGTTCATGATCTTCGAAACCATTTATATAAAAAAGATGAAATGTGGGTTAATGGGAATAGCATCAAGGAGATTTTTTTAGTACAACTGTGTTAGCTTTAACCACAAACTAAAGAAACTTCTGATATTCAAAAAGAGAATACAGTAGTGCCGAACACCATGAATCATTCACAAAGTTTGATTGTTTTCCAAAAAAGAAGAAACAGACACCAAGGCCCAGGATAGTTTGTTTTTGTTGTATTTAAAAGATAGAGGCTTATTTGGTGAAATTGGAAAGCCTGTGCTCCCATGCGATTACAGAAGTGATCTCTCTACTCACACTCACACACACACACACACACACACACACACACACACTCTCTCTCTCTCTCTCTCTCTCTCTCCACTCACCCTCTCTCTCTCTCTCTCCACTCACCGGCTTCTGGGTTTGCGGATCTTTCGCAACTTGCCCAGTGGCAATATGAAACCGCTCATTCTTGTACATTGAGGAAGAGAGTAAAACAAAGTTCACACTTGAAAGAGAAAAGCTGATCCTAGCTGCCATAATGAAATAAAAATAACTTTTACAATATTCTAGTTCATCAATAAAATATCAAACTCCACTTCTTCACAACACTATTAAATTCCATCTGGTTTTTGCAATGGCTTTGTGATTAAATAAATATATATTTTCACAGTGCAAAACTGATTGGCTTTGCCGTGAAAACGACCGATTCATCACAAGACTATATTGTCTCATTTAAAAGAAAGAGTGCGAAAATAATATTTTCTCCAGAGAGAAAACACTACATTTAAGCTTCTGAAAAGACTGAACTGACCCAGATAAAACCAGGCCCAGTCCTTCAGGACCATTTCAATGGAATGATGTCTTCAAAAGTCCAAACCAAACAAGCAAAAGAGGTGCACAGGTCTCAGAGCATTAAAATCCACTCAGGAAAGAAAAAGACCGCATCTGCCCTTACCATAATACTCTTATATTTCTCATTGTCTAGGGCCGCCAAGTCTAAAGTTCACAGCTAGTGAAACTGTCCAAATGCAAGGCACCTGGTGTTGCACTGAGCAGACCTCACAAAAAATAAAATGAGGGAAACATACTATAGTGCTAACATTATTGCTAACATTATGCCGCATTTCCGTCTTTATCATTTACTACAAAAATATAAAATTAATAAACAATAATACAATAAAACATGTTTGCAAATAGCAAATATGATGTTACATAACCTGACACAGTTAATATTATATTCCATGGGCTATATTGTATGACCTGATTTCTGAGTGCAGTATGGAATTATGTGTCCTAACGGGGAAACTGTAAAATCCTTAAATGTAATGAATAGGTTTCTGTACCATTGTGGAAGTGGCTCTTGAAAAAAAAGCTTTACATATGGCCTCACAAAGAAAGAGCAGTTAACCTACGATTGAACAGACAGCCATTTTCATGATCGGTTCCTCTGTTAACCTGCAACTTTTCGTTTCCTTCCAAAGCAGGTAATGTTGATCAAACATTGCAAGACACATAGTGGAAAATGCTGAACCTCACAATTATAGGCATTCCCACTGACAGAAGGACAGCTCGAAAGACATTCTGCCTAACAGTTAAATTGAGACACGATGAGTTGTGTAAGTGGCCATTAGGTTAACAATATCCAGCCACCGCTTATCAGAGAGCAGTGCTATTAAACCCACTTCTGTTTCAAAACAAAACGTCAGCTTTGGCCCGCTCCCCCAATACCTACCACGCTCAGACTGACAGGAGTGTTTGGCTTTGGCACCGGGTGGCTGTGCAATGATTTTAACATATCATTCAAGTCATTTTCCTGCAGGAAGGACAAAAAAAAAAACTATGTGTCAATGCATGAGTGCTTTCAACTGCAAATACTTCATCCACAAAGAATCCTACAGCAAACCTCAAGAAAAAAAATGACTGTACTGACATACATTTAAGAAGCAATTCTGAGGTTAAAAACGGCAAGCAACATTACTGCAGACGCTTATTAGACCCGTGATGATTTATGGGGCACAATGCTTGTTCGTAATTAACCAAAGGTCCCTGTTTAAACAGTCATCTTTACATGCCATTGGAAATCGGCTTCACCACCAAACAGCCCTGAGATTTGAGATCGAATTTTACAAGCTCCACAGTAGATCATAATTCATTTTCTCAGTCGCTCCGTGTCTTTTTACGTCGCAGTACAGGGGTGTTATTGCTAGAAACATGGGTCAAAACCATAAGAACAAACAGGAGGGGTTTATGGGGCGCTCAGCTTTGTGTCTCTGGCCGTTTCCACGGTGGGCTGTCTGCGGGGGCAAGCGCTGAATGCCGATTGTGTGCGAACGGGACGGGGCTTCTGTCACGAGAGCCCTCCTGCTCACACGCTTGGGCAATAACGTAGCCTGAGGGAAGACTTCATTAACCCTGGGCTTAAAGTGCCGCGGCTCGTCCTCCCGCGTCTGTCAGCTTCGCTCTCTTGTCTGAGAGAGCGGGATCAATCACACCCAAACCTCACACAGCAGCATGGGACGTTTATTATTTTTTTTCCTTTAGCATGACTGCAAACCTGAATTTGTTTGTGAGAATATTAAATCAAATCACTTTAGTCGCCAATTTTTTGCTCTCGTTGCCGTTACTGTCGCTTTAACAGAGCACATAAACCTCACAATAAACAGTTCTCTCCAGTCTACTTAGCCTCTAGATCAAAATCTAAAGGTCCCAGGCTGCGGGATTCTGTGATATCTGGGTAAGTGCCAACTTGACTGTTGTCACTTGATCTTAGTTTAGGCAGAGGAACTAGTGAGCTAAAGAAATACATACTTCTTTCACAACAAAGTTCTCCAAATAAATAAATAAATAAATAAATTGAAAGGACACACTTGATAAACCACCCTGCAGAGAACAAACAGACACGCTACTGTGGGTGGTTAAACTGCCGCACGACACTGCGCATTTCCTCTGCCCTTCGACTCTAAACAAACTTAGCCTGCGTTTTGTTTGCACAAGAAGGCTTAGAGCCCCGTACTGCTCTCTGTGCAGCTTTTAACATAGCTCCGTGACAGCCCACTGATAGCCTAGTCGAGCTCTGACTTTCATTTTCCCTTAAACGCTGGCTCATTAGGTCCACACTTCTCCTTTCATTCAAGCTGCCTATTCTCAGTATTATATTTTTGAGGTTTTTTTTCCCCTGACTTAATATTTAGAGAAACACATTTGGTGACATGCAATTTGTTCCAACTATGTGTTTTCCTGTAAACGATCACAGGTTGACTCCCCATATAGCCTGTGTAATATCAACAAAACTGCTAATACGGATAAGTACAGATTGCCTATGTTGCTCATACAAATACAAGTCCTTTGCTGTTTGCTTTTTCTTCCATTGGTTTCCTCTAAAGGAGTCCTTTAAATGAGCATTTACTCCAAAGCTCTATTGATAGTCATAAAATAGTCTGAACATAATGACACAGCAAGTCACAAAATCAACGCTGAAAACAAACTGTGCTGGTAATTATAGGCGACATGAGCAGTATGCTCAGTGAAGGCCAAAATGCAGCACTGTGCCATACTGAGTGATATCGACCCAGAAGAAAACAATGTACGCACACTTACATTTGGTTGTCGACACTAAGTAATGAAACAGCAAGCATTCTGGGGCCCGAACTTTGAGATGTCAAAGTAAAATATAGCTATATTCTGTCATTGTGAAAGGACAGCACGCGTATGTCAACATTTGTCTGTTTGTATACGTGTGCGTATGTGCATATGTATATAAATATCTCAAATGAACTATTGTCCAGGGCATGCAGCCCTAAACAGCTACTGCCTTGAGAATGTCTACACAAACGAAGCCTACTGCATTATAATATCTTTAAGAGGGCTTGTAATTTCTTTCACATATGATATAGAAGTACCCACACAAGCTCACCTGGTGTTTCGCCAAGTAGTCTGCCAGAGTGTTTAGCAGCTTATAGTAAATCTCGAACCATGGGAGATAACTGCAAAAGAGAATGCATCGGAAAAAAATTCCATTAATCAAACAAAACATTCAACATTTCCTGCCTTTACCAACCTACAGCCCACACAATACTACGCTCTGGCCAAACAACTGCAACCTGAAAGCTCCGCTTCACCATTTAATCATTTGAACCTGTATTGATTTGCAGTACAATCAACTGAGGCAAAATACATTAAGAATCAAATTTGACATGTGAATTCCAACCTTTCAAAAAACACAAAAAAAAAACAATGGTTATAAATGTATAGATTATAACTGAACAAAGAAAAATATATTAATTCATTCTATTTTGTAACTATAATATGTCCAAGCACAAACACGCAATTCAAAAAAGTTAATTTCACTTATGTCTTGGTTCTTTCCCCTCTGTAGCATTAACATGTGGCCTGGTACTCATACTCATTGCACTTATTTAGGGTACTGGCGTCTTAGGAATTGCTGCCATGCTTGCACTTTGAACAGAAGTTTTTTGTTTTTTTTCCTGCACCCAAACATCACTGCTTCACTGTACTCTGTAATAAATGAGCAGATATGTGACTGTTTACAAGCATGCTGCTCCCAGATGTGCCACCACAAAGTCCTGTGCACAAGACATTTCAGGAAATTCCTTCGTTTGTTAGTCTTTTTTACCCATAACAGGCATCCCCATCTTCATTTATTTAAACAAAAACAAAAAGTTTTTCTGTTTGTTTATTCAGTTTAATCACAGTACATCCATTGATAATTTCTATTTTTTCCCTCCCTTTGGAAATGTTGGCACCGGCACAGTCGATATGATTTAGATTTGGAAGTTAACCATTTCTTATTTCATAAAAATAGGTAGCACGGTATGGTATGGGAGGCCCAGTACATTAACTACATAGAAAAACCAATTTATCATGAAGAAAAACTACAACCAATTGTTGGTGGGATTGAATGAAGGAAAACTGAATAAATGATTTGAAATTTTGCCTGTAAAAATGGGAAACTTTTTTTGAAATACAGAACAACAATTTACAACACTGACTAAAATAGTTAATTTTCCACAGAGAACACAGTATTGACAGTACATGTTGGGAGTTCTCATTATGTTATGGGTCAATGGGCACTCTGCAGACTGGAATTAACATACAACAAAAAAACAATAAAGTGGACGTAATGAAAATTTTCATATCGCTAAATCTGCACAGGCCAATGACAAGCCATTCCAGGGGAAATGCAGCCATGCATGAAAATCACAAGTCTGAGTGACCATTAACCTGAAACAATCAGTTCTTAACACGGCAATATTTTGACGTCTGCATGAAGACCGTAATAACCAGGTCACACTCTAAAAATGAAAATGTATGCGGGGTAGCTATATTCCCCTATAAAAATGGTCATATAAATACCCTGTGCTCATATCGTATTTCCAGTCGATGTGCTAACATGAAGGTTACATCCAAATTCTCAACAAGCTTCTCAATACGAAGCCGAGTCATTATCTCTCTTTTTCCCCCTCTGTTTAAAATGTAAGGCTCTTGAATTTTAATCCTTCATTTTTCATTTCTGAAGGGTTTTTAAACACAAGCTCGACAGGGCTCAAAGTCTTCAGACTCATTATACTCCTAAATGAAGGGGTCGTAAATCTTTTGTTTTAAAGCCAAGTAAATTATTGGTGAATGAGCAGCGAACCCAAACTTATCAAGATATCCAGGGAGGGATGCCCAGTGAATCATGGCATATTGTTTTATTTAAAAGTAATAAAAAGCATTTGAGTGTTTTTTTAATAAACTTTAGATAACTCCCTGACACTCCTACTCTTTGCAATTTGCAACGCGGATCTGTTTGTGCTCCACAAATCCTCAGATACTGAACATTCATCAAACTGAAGTATGCAGGGTCCCTCAATCTCCCGCTCTTCTAAATATACATCTTCTCTAAGTGCTGTGTATTCACAGAGTAAACCAGCTAATAACTCCTCCTATACCATTGCGTTGTGTGTAAGGAGACAGTTACAACAAGCCACTCAAATGAAAGCTCCATTTTTAATACAAGCACTTAAGCATCTTCTGCGTGATGCTTTGTTTTAAAGCCTTTAAAAAAAAAAAGGTATCCGTTTAAAGATAGAAATACAAAACTATCAGGCATTTTACATCTTATTAAATGCCTTATTTAAGTGTTAAATGTAATTTTGTGTTTAATGATCCTCTTACTGTCGTCAACGTTGGTCGTTAAGCAAGACGTTTTCTGTTGTTTTCATTTACGCAATGGGTCTTAAATCACTGCTGATGTTGAGAAAGCAGAAGTCAGCTTGCACCTTGTTGCCAATTCAGCGAGATTTGATTACACCTCTACTTTTCTGGGTTAAAGGTTAAATAAAGGAAAGGAAATGTTTTCAGTCAAACTGCTAAGCGCCCACTAATAGCAGCGAGGCTAACAAGAATCCCAGTCGATGCGATCAAATAAAACGGAGAAAACCACGTTTCATCCTCAAACTTCAAATGTCCGCAAGCTACTTCTCTAAATGGGGAAAAAAAAACAACAAAACTGGTAAAACGGAAACATTCGCCTTTTAAAGCGGCGTGGCCTGGAGGGACCCTGGCCTTTCGGCCTGCACTCCAGTCACACGGCTACAAAGAGCTGTCCGTATAAAACTGTCCCTCTCATTAGGGGATTTCCCCATCTAAGCAGAGGTGACAATTTTACAGCACCAACACTTCAATGAAATGGAAGCAAACTGTTTTAATGACTCATATCTAAGAGAACAAAAGATTCAGTGCGGATATCTATTTAGATGTGAATTTTGTGAGCACATTGTTTTTAAATATTATCTGGTGTGATATTATAAAGAATGCTTTCCAAAAATGTATTTTAAAAAGATCCCCCCCTTTTTGCATCTAAACGATGAACGCCAATGAAAAATACATATATATTTTTATATTTTTCATAAGCTTTTTCTTATTTAGGATAAAATATGAATTATGACTTATCTGTCAAATCCCATTCAATCATTTCACATCTTTCCAATCTTAACCCTACTCAAGTAATTCAGGCTTATACTTAATAATTAAAACATGTGCTTTTCATGTTATTAACATTATCAGCAAGTGCTCCATTGTTTTGAAGTGGTTCTCAAAAGCAACGAATCAATAACCAAAGATTAACACACAAAAAAAAAAAAAAAAAGGCCCGGAAGATTTTTCTTTTATTTTTTAAACCAGCAACTTTCTGTAAATGTCATATTGTGAATGAAGCAAGCCATGCAAACTACTCAGAATGCATAATGCATTTTAAACATCATATGTCACATGAATTACCATGTCAAAATCAGCGAGAGGGACAGGAAAGCCTTCTGCTAATTGGCAGCAGGACTCATGCATAATTATGGTGAAACTGTCTCTGCCGTACTTCTGTGCCAGTAGCACACAAAAAAAACAAAAAAACAGGGAAAACAAAGGCCACCTCGGCTGGGCTTGGAGGAGGGCTCTCAGCAGCGGCTCATCAAGTCCCATCGATATCCACTATTTGTTTTTGTAACAGTCGCAGAACCTCCACTCAACACTGCTGTAACGTTAGACAAATAAGCTGACGTGCAAATAAGTGGATTTAAAAAAAATAATAAAATAAAAAAAATCTTTTTTATTTTTTTTTCTTAATTCAAGTTCTTAATTTATTTTACCATTTGGAGCATTGCTTTGTGCATCCCTGATTGTTCGTTTTCTGAAATAACATATTCACCAATTCCCTCCTCCGTTAAATTAATTTATTTCAATATTGTGTGAACTTTAACTGTCTACACGGCAATGCTATCAAACAGCCGTCCTAGGAATAGGACTATTTTGTCAAATATGTAATACTGCTATAGCACCATCCGTGTAGGGATATCATTCACCCTGAATAATTGACAAGAGACAAGTACAATCCGTTTTGAAAGGATACCGACGTTTACGTACCTGAGAAGACAAATGCACAGCCTGCACCCTGAGGTGAGCCGACAGAACCCGAACCTCTGCTTGCTCTCGATGTCCGTGAGCACAAACGTGAAGTTTTGGCCCACCTGATTCTGTGACACTCTGAAAACGAAGACCAAGCAAAACTGCTCATTAAAGCTGACAAATGGCTAATGTTGCATTAAGAACCATAACCGCAAACATAGAGATTCTATAATACAGTAACCAAAAAAAGAAAAAAGAAAAAAGAAACACACACACACACACACACACACACACACACACACACACACACACCAGAAACTGTAGAGCTACTTCACTGGAAGCCTTCGTGACCATTTGAGCAGAAAAGCGTACCACCCATTCTGAGAATAAATCCCGCAATGCTCTTTGTGACTTGGCGGTTCTTGTTTTCCACTGCTCTTTTAAACTGATAAACTCGTCCCCTCCCGCTAAGCTAGCGAGTGACACTTATTATCACTATTTCAGCGGCAGAAAGTTAATAGAACAACTTTCTCAATTAATGTGGGATGTTCCGATCTCTCCATTTGAAAAAAAAACGCTTAGATTTTTCCAAAGGCGGTTTCGCCACTAGATGGCAGCAGTAAAGCTTCAGCCAGGGATTCAGGATTTCCCAGCCCCCACTGACAAACTGTACAATGGGACTTTTTAAATGTTATTTTCCACAAGAAAAAAATGTGCACAGGAAACTGGAAGGGCCAGCGCCATAGATACCCTGTTTATAGAGACATGGCCAATGTTGCTCTTCATCTGTGCTGTAACACAGCCAACCGTCAAATGGCCATTTTAGATTTGCTTAATCACAATTATATCTAACAAAATCAAGCTCACACAAATTATCAATGTTGTACATTACTCTAATCAAGTTTAAGTTTTGTTCAACACACAGCCTATTTTAAATGCATGAACACGACAAATTGCGCAAAACAGAAGAGATTTGGCAGAACACCCAAAACGGTTAACAGTAAGTGTGCCATGTTTCCTGGTGGGTGGTTCTCATGCACATATTTTCGGGGGTGTGATAGAGCAAGTAGTGTGGAGGCTGGGCAGGACAGCTGCAGGGCCCTACCTTTCAACGTCAAAGGGGAAGCAGAACTTGGGCACAGTCTGCAGCACCTCCTGCGGAAACACATTCACGTCAGAGTGTCATAGAGACTCCGTTATTCACCAATCAAAATTAAGCAAATAATAAAAAAGAAATCAATAAAAAAAAAACTTTAAAAAAAACAAGGAAGTGAGGCTCAGTGTGGCTTGGTTTTGGCACCGTGGCGTTCTTGGTTGACAGAATGAGGAGGGGTGCTGCCGCTGTGAGGGTGATCCGCAGCTTAAATAATTAGCTGCGATTAAGTTCATCGATTGTCGGGGGCAGAATGAGACAGAGGCGTCGGCAGATTGCTGTGACAATAGCTAAGTAGCGCCAGGAGTAAGAGGCATGGCCTAGAGGGTATTACCTCCCCACACCTCCCCAGCGAGACTTCCCTCACCAGCAGCATATGGATTTTTACAGGGAGCGTCGCACCATATGGGTTAGCCGCGTCTGCTGGTGCCGCACCGCAGCCTAGCCATGGGGAACCGTGACTGATCCCCGCTCAAAAAAAAAAAACAGAACAACAACAGTGAGCGAGGGGGGGGAAGGTGGAATCAGACGCCGGAGTGAAATTGAGAGGTCTGTGGAGAGGGTTTAAGCAGGGAAGAGAGGAGCCTCGGCGGCACGGCCGCGCACCCCGCGCCGCGTCCCCACAGCTGAAACGCTGCGCGGCTGTAAAGCTGTCGCGCACATCTGAGCCCCCGACGCGTCCGGCGCGCCCGCCGCCGTTATTAACTATTATGTACGCGCACCAATATGTTCTGGAGTGCTTTACCGCTCGCCGTGCATATGGCGCGCACTCCCGCCCCCCTCGCAAATGAAAATGTTTTATCGCCAGATCCAAATTGCCGCAGCCCCACCTACATTAGCAAAAGCTGTCTGTTCAATAATGGTCCCAGCGCCGTGGCGGGTTTGATCACTGCCATAAAATAAGATTGTGCTGCGCACGCATGTGTCTGCCGGGCTAATCAGGTAGCTTATTTATATCGCTGGGAAACGAGGGCGCTTTCACACGCGCGTCAAACCTACACGCGGCAGATATTTTCGGTGCGGACCTGAATAAAAGAAAACAATTAGGCCGTGTTCTTTCTGTAAAGTGCGTGGGACGCGGGCGCCTGCATGCTTGCGCACGGTGCGTGCTGACGCCCTGGTCGGTGCGCGGTAGGAACTACTTGTGATGCAAGCCGTATAGAGACACAGCTGAGGATCACACAAGGCCCGCCTTCTGAGTTCTATTCCACAGCTCCTTAATCACTCATTGGTTGGATGAGAAAACCGTAACTCAAACATAGCACATATCACACATCGTTCAACAATATGTAATGATGTTCACATGCACAGTTGTCCGTGAAGGTCAGCAAAAAGACCGCTATCATGCTGAGAGCAGCCATTTCTGTAACGCAAACCCCACCGCACCGCAACCATTACCCACGGAGCATTACCAGAGACGAGCTGTGTTCTCCCTCTCCGTTCATTCGCTCAGGTGATTCGGGCCTACACCAAAAGGAACAGGAAGAGCGGTCGATTGGGAAACTTTTTGTTGTTGTTTTTCTCTCTCGCTCTCTCTCTCCCTCTCTTTTTTTAAAACCATTTTCCCAAGACAAAAGAATATAAAGCAGCTAATACATTTACAACTCACTGGAGGCCGGGGGTGAACTCTGAGATTGCATTATTTATTTACTGTTGAGACAGGGATATCACTCAGTGAGACAGCAGTCTCGTTCTGCTGGGGTCCCACGGCGGAGGCCTGCTATCACAGCCCCACCTGCTTTTCTTTATTTATTTATCTGCGCCGCCGCTGGAGGAGCGGCCGTCTCCCGCTGGAGACGCCGCCGCCGCCGCTCGCTTCCAGGCGCTGGCGGGAGGACGGCCCGCCGCACCGTCATTTATTATCCCGGGAGCGGGCTTCGCGAGCGGTGCGGGCGTCGGCGATGACGGGAGGCCGTTTACATCCGCCGTTAAACATAACGGATTACGGCCGCCCTTCGGAGAGCGTAAACATTCCCCTCCCCCTCCCCCCAAAAAAAACAAAAAAAGTAACGGTGACCCAGAAGAATCCGCACTTCAGAACACGGCTGACCATGTCCCAGTTTAATTTAGCCCCCAAAACAACCCTTGGGTTCTTGTTTAGGGTGTAAAACTCGTGTAAGCGGTAGTCTGTTCGTCATTCTGTCAAAACGAAGAGGGGGGGGGGGGGGGGGGGGTGGCCTCCGTTCTCACCTCTCTCCCTACTGGCAGCAACCCTCCCCAGGGGCATCCGTCTTTAAACCTCCACTCTTTAAAATTCAGCCAGCCAGCAGGTCCATAGACTGCTGTATAATAGTATGGGCCTGTGTCAGTGGCAGAAGCTCCCCTGACAGGGCTGGCTGGCTCCACGCAGATCAATGCTGGAACTTGTGCCCTCCGCCCCCTACCCCAATTAGATCCTCTCTGCGCATCCCACAAAAGCCCAGGATACCCAAAGTATTCATGCAGGCCCCTAGCATACATGACAATGAGGGCCCGTGCATGAAAAAAGGCACATGTTAAAATACATAATGGAGGAAGTCGCTTTACAGGCGAGTGGAACGGGGGGGGGGCGCTAATGATAAAAGATGTTTAATACCCTGGAAACGTGGCCGTTTTTAAGGATCGGGTGACAAATTAAAAAAATGGCGGGTTATTCGGAATGCTAAGGACAGCGAGCGCCATCCCAGTGGCCCTGTCACAGACTTGTCACTGTGTTCAGAGGGCAGAAGATCAATAAATCACCTGCTACGTTTCTTCAAACAATCCTTGTAACCTGGCGATGTTGTTAACAAAAATAACCTCCACGGCAGCAGATGGAATATCAGCAACTTTCCACCTAAGGGTCAATGCGAGAGAGCGCTGAAAGAAATATCATACCCAGCCTATCGGCTTCCTCTCCAGTCTTTAAAGTGAAAATGCATCAATTTTGAAACTGCAACACAGATCACACTTCCCCTACAGCGTATCGCTTCAGACTGTGTATAAAGCCTGAACTTATCAGAAGCTCACAGCAAAGGTCACAGAATGAGATTGCAACTAAATTTTAAAATATAATGAAAAGGGGACTCTACAGATCAGGATAACATGCACAGGGTCCTTCCCCTCATATTCACAGTGTTACCTTCATTCCCTGTGGAAATATATCAGGTATTTACAAAGAAACATGAGATTCTGTGTAAAACAATTCAATCTTATAGTGTTACTCATTGAGGAAAGTGGTCATGATGAAGTAGGGGATCGTTCGCCATGTGACGAAAACGAAGGAAGAAATAACTATGTTACCCCTTTAAAAAGAGCAGTTTTGTTTAATTTACAGTGCCTTTGTGTGGGAAAGTGTGTGTGTGTTTGTGTATGTATGTGGGCGTGCTCATGCATACGTGTGTGTCT
This sequence comes from Synaphobranchus kaupii, assembly GCA_029718625.1. Lineage (NCBI taxonomy): Eukaryota > Metazoa > Chordata > Actinopteri > Anguilliformes > Synaphobranchidae > Synaphobranchus > Synaphobranchus kaupii. The sequence continues at coordinate 97,003,752 of CM056377.1, read as the reverse complement.
TCGTATTATTTTTTAGCACATTTGCTATGGCCAGCTATCAGCTAACAAAACATAAAATGTTCATTTTTGAAAAAGTATCACACTTATACCATATTATCATCAATATTACGATACATTTAGAAAATTCTCATTTATGTTACCTAAACTTCAATTACTGAAATGCTTTTGCTGAAATCTGACAATATCAAATCCGTTATACTGGATATTACAGTATTCACGTCTTCAAACATCCTTGACACTGCAGTGAGTGCATTCTGAAAGTTTAATCCATTTCAGATGAAAATTCACAGACATGGTAATTAAACTGCAATCTCTAAACTTATAAAAAATGGACAAGTTCTAAAATCAAGCTGCTAAATTTACCAGGTGCTGGCCACTGCACATTCATTTTAAAATAATACAAATTTGTAACCGTGTGCCACAGTGCCAGGACAGAGCAGAGTTGCATTCCAAAGAAGCGAAATACAGAAAAATAAGCTCCAAAATTATCAACTGAATACATTAGCTAGCGACGAAGCACAGTTTTGTTCTAAAGGAGACGCACTGATATTCCTCTGGGCCAAGTGGAGATTTAGCTGCATATGCCTGAAATGCTAAGCCAGAAACATCATTAACTGAGTGCCAAGTGGCCTCGGGGGTTTTACCCATTTAAGCTTTCATCTGCCATTGGACTCCGCTCCACAGCGGGCTGTTGTGTGGATCTGCTACGAGTGCATGGGCTAGCAGAGAGGCAGAGAACAACAACAAGCCCCTCGTTGTTTCCACGACGGTGGTTCGCGCCGCATTAAGTCTGCCGCTCCTTGTTGTCTGCTTTCAGTTGTTTTTAAGCGGCACATCACGCCGGGATTTCCCCGCATTCGGGTTACCTTGCCGCGGAGCCGCGGGTAACGACGCTGTGCAGTTTCTCTCATCGTGGGGCCCGCTGTGGAACACCGCCACGCCGTTTGCAATGAAAGACATCTGGAGGTGCACTGTAAGCTCGTCTCAAAGGGCACAGAGAGAATGGAGGAACGGCCTCTTATTAGCACTGGATTGACATCATAAAGGCACAGCACTGTCCCTGCTGGACAGCAAACCGGGAGAATGCACCCCCTAATTATAATGGAGGATTGTCCTCAAGAACAAAAATTATTAAACAATGCACTTCAAGCTAGAGCTCGATACCACTTTGTAAAATCACCTCTTTTCAGAGTTTTTTTTTTTTTCTGGGCATTTCTTGGTGACTTTACTAAATTGTGGTGAATTAGTGCTGCTTTAAGCTATGTTTACCCAACGAATACATTTTTTTTTTTTTTAAACATTTCAAATTAGAATCATAGTGGGGAAGGAGAAAAAACATTGATCTAGAAGGCTCTCAGGCGGATGGCGGCGTATCCACCGAAAGTACGGGTTCTCCCCTGACCCAAATACAGCTGGGAGCCCTGCGAGGCCATACAAGATTGGCTATAGTGAGGGAGAGGCTCAGCAGGACAGCCCAGGGTGTGAAAAGACCCGCCACCAGCCAAATGCTGGTAAAATTTTAATTATGGCCGGTAAGATTTTCTACTCTAGCAGCCATTTTTGGCAGTTAAACCAACCAGGTTATGTTATATTGTAAAAGGTAATGTGGGCTGGTAAAATGTTGAAAACGGCTGGTGATTTTTTGAGTCCACAAGCTACTCTGGCCAGTGAGTGAAAAAGTTAATTCCATGCCCTGGGACAGTCCTCTTCCTCATTGTTCCAAAGAAGCTCCTCTGGTCTGCCAGTTGCCACTCCCTCTGGTTCGCTGACCGTGCAGCTCAGTAATGGACTGTAGAAGCAGGAAGATCCCAGCTGGCTAGATATGCGTTAGATGATGTGCATAAATGTCTGCACATTCCTGAACCAACAGAAACTTAAGTCTTGACTTGCCAGCGAGCAATATCAATACCTTAATTGATCGATATGCAAGCTGATCACCTAGAAAAACACTGACAGGAAACAACCACCTGATTTAATAGGTAGCAAATAAGGTTGTTTTTTTGCATTAACCATCAAAGGAAAAGCTCCATTAACAAAGGACTGTTTTTGTTCTTTTTTGGCTTTATCAACTCAACAACTGTTGTCCTGTGCACATTTCACAGTTGGAGAAGTTATCCAACATAACCCCTGACCACTTAACTGGCCTTTTACCTACTGTTTTTCAGTGTACCTTTGGTGCAATCCCCCATGTTTTTCTGCAGGTTTTCTGCAGTTGTGTAACCTTTGGGTCCATTTTAACGCTGTCAGGTTACTGAGGGAAAGACTTCAACACAGGGCACAGGAAAAAGCAGAAACTCTAAACATAAAAATAACAAAACAAAAAGAAACAGCGCAAAAAGTAGTAACTATAAATAATGCACTGAGTAGAGTGCAGACCTCCACCAAGGCACAACAATCTCATGAATTGTGCACAGCAAAATTTGTATTTGTATAACTAAAAGGTCAGAAGATGAGATCATTTGAAAATCTGACCTGATGGTGGCGCTACAGGAAAGGTTATGGGGTCACCAAAATCAATTGCTTTCTTCCTCCCGGGAGCATGAATGAGCACAGCAAATTTCATGGGCAATCCGGCCATTACTTTTCCAGATAAGTCGATCAGAAATTCTAAATTTGGCCTGATGGTGGCGCTAGAGGAAAGGTCATAGGGTCACCAAAATCAATAGGTTACTTCCTTTTTGGGAACCTGAATGTGCACAGCAAATTTCATGGCAATGCGGCCATTAATTTTCCAGATATTTCACGGGACGGACGGCCAATGGACATCATTACATAAGCGCCTTGGGGGTAATAATCCCTTTCTGGTTAAACATAACACATTGTACATTTTTTCAGTTAAACAGAATATTATGAGTCAATGAAGATTCTTAAGTAGCACATATTAAAGTAGCACATCAATGCATTGATGTGGCCCATGGTGCCAAAGGAGGCAGTGCCTACTGTGGTCACAAGTCACATGGAACGACACACGATCTGTATAGTCGGAAAGGGAGGATTTTATTCAGCAGGATGGTCCCTGCTTCATCTCGCAACAGCGCCTCCTCTGGTCTAAAAAGCCCCTGCAGTTTATATGCGGTCCACCAACTTCTGCTGCATCAGCTATAATGTGCAGCGCTCTGGAGAAACGAGCTGTGCAGCTCAGCTGCTGGACTGCAGAATGAAAGGAACGGGCAGCTGCCTGCATCTTACAAATGAAACGCATGCCAGTCTGCTTAACAGACCGAGAAGGCTGCAAGGAACCAAAAAAACTCCAAAACAGAAAATAAAGAAAAAATGTGGAAACTAAGTTGAATATCTAAATGACATTAGGTACAGTACAAGTAATGAGACTACAAAAACAACTACACTTCCCCCTATGCTCAGTTAACCCATCATCTTCCTATGTGAGAACAGACTAGAGCACACCTCATTCAAAAGCTAGAGATCTTGTTGAGCTGCTAATTAGTAGAATCAGGTGTACCAAATTAGGGTTTGGGATGAAAACCTATAGGATGCTAGATCTCCAAGAACAGAGTTGGGGACCACTCGACTTGAGTCTGCAGTAATGTTGAACTTTCAATTAAGTTTGAAAAATCCAACCGATCATCCAGCTTAGCCAGAATAAATTCCATCTTTGTTACCAAAAGTAATGAATGATACAAAATACATTCCAATCCAATTCAAAGAGCCTGAAGTCAAACACTGAAAACATATTTTTGGTCATAATACTTGCTATTATAGTTCCAAAAAACATTTAGAGGCCTTCTCTAGCTGCACACATCTCAATCTGCTCTCCAGCACTGTAGAGGCTGGTGCTAAGCCCTTCCATGCAAAGCACTAAAACCTTCAAACTTTAAATCTCTAAGGTTATTTACACAAAGGTCAAAATTATACTGAGGCATATTCAAATAATGTATTTTTTGTGATAAGACATAACATTTTCCAATAATGCCTGACGTACGCCATTAAACACACAATTGTTCAAAGGGAACTGAAACGCCCATTTATCACCGTACTGAAACTATTAATGTGGAGGAACTGTAAAATCATTGTGACCAAACTCCCAATGTTCCACATTCTCTGTTCCCAAAGAGAGTTGCAGATGTGCAACTGGCAGCCCTGACCCTCTCAGTGTGCTCTACCACGAGACTTTAGGGCCCCTGTGTTAAGGAAGCGTAAGGGACAGGACATTTCCCCCCCCTTTCTCCCAGGGGAAGCTAACCTGGGGGTCAACACAATCAAGACCCATGAACAACAATGGCCTTCAGAGGGGACTCCACATGCTTTGGCTACAAAGGCCAGCACACCAGGGTGGGTCCGCACATTACCCAGACACTTAACACCCCCAAAGAAGCCTCCGCCGAAGACGGAAAATCGCAAACCCGCGTCCGCGACTGCTGTCAGTGTGCAGCGAAGGAGAACGATGAGCCCTCCCCCTGCTATTTTCACATCTCTCGCTGTTTTTCGAGGGGCGCCCCCATGTTAAAGCCTTAAAAAGATGGCCATCACGGCACTGACAATCCATATTGTCCAGATCATTTTCCCCAACCTCCCCTGGGTAGTGCACTATATCCTGCGATGCGGAGAGGCAACCAATCATGAAGTGTCAGCTCAGACCTTTTGATTGAACATGGTGTCAGACCGGACAAATATTTGCTTTTAAAGCCCCTGGGACGAAGCAGCGCTTCCTAATAAGTTGGAGCGGGCCTCCCAGAACCAATCATTTCACTCGGATAATGAAGAAATGACAATCTTTTAAAGAATTCAACTAGCACCTTCCAACCCCATACCCACACCTCTTCTCCATGTTGAATTGAGTGACCTTTGGTTTGCAAAGGCGAAAACAATCCCTTAAGTACACGCAACAGGGTTTCCGCAAACTTGTGTCTGCAAAAATGTCTAAACTGATTTTACTCAGAGTAGTAGGCCTATATAATAAATACAGCTTTGACAATTCACTGAACAGGCAAATCAGCTTACTTCTGAAAAGAAAAATTATCCGTCAGCCTAGCCTGCAAAGAAACCTTGCACCACACAAAAATGGTTTGAAAAATTTCTTACTTAAAAGAGAAAAGGATGCATTTAAATGATTCATGAGCTTTTTGATTTGATGCAGCACCACTGATAAGAGATGGGACTTCCTGTTCGGAAGCAAGAGGGAAAGTGAGCTGGGCCTTAAGAACCCTGCCTGCATCTCACTCTTCTACACTGCAGCAGCCGTATCTGTATTCATCTGCTGCAACACCCAGCGGCTCACAGCGTGATGCATGGCCCTGGTAAGGGTGGAACTACCACAGCTTCACAGCTTCTGGACAACACAGAGAGAAAAGGGGGAGGGAAGAGAGAGAGTGAGAGATAGACAGAGAGAAAGACAGACAGAGACAGAGACAGAGAGAGAGAGAGAGAGAGAGAGAGAGAGAGAGAGAGAGAGAGAGAGAGAGAGAGAGAGAGAGAGAGAGAGAGAGAGAGCGAGAGAGAAAAGTACAAAGCACTGGACCAGTACTACAAGAGAATGCGCGTGTCCTCAGCTCCACACCGAGTGACACAGAGAGCCGTGTCATTCAGACTAAATTTCACAGATATGGTAACTATCTTTAGAGTCAAGATGACACAAATCTGACATCATATGTGGCTGTTCAGTTCTTCCTTATGGTTTTTCATTTTATAAAACATATATACAGACGTGCTCAAATTTGTTGGTACCCCTGGTAAAGATGGGTAAAAAGGGTTATAAAAAATTCACCGTTTGGTAAATTAGCTTAATCTCACACTGCAAAAATGGGAAAGATCCAACCTTTAATTGACATTAATTTATTATGAGAAAAAAAAAAAATCCCTCATCAAGAAATAATTATTTTTAACAAAACCACGTTGGCCACAATTATTGGTACCCCCTGCATTTATATATTGAATAAAGTAATAATTTTTTATATTTGGTCACATATCTTTGCATGCCATGACTTCCTGATGTCTGTGACCCAACAACATCAAAAGACTCTTGATATCTTATTTTCTGGTACTCTTACAAGCGTGTCTCTGCATTTGAATGGACTAGATTTAGCTGTAAATTACACTGGAACAGTATGGAACACATGGTTGGCTAAATGGATCTAAGTCATCAAGGGTCTGACGTATCAAACAAGCCTTAAACCATCACTCTACTGCCAGAAATACAGTAGATATGGATGGATAACTTGAATGGTTTCTTCTCCTGACTTATTTTTCAATAGAGTTCAATAGGAAAATGTGTCAGGAGAAACAACCCTTGAAGTGATCCATCCATATCTACTGCATATTTGGCAGCAGAGTGATGGTTTGAGGCTTGTTTGATACCGCAGACCCTTGATGACTTAGCCATTTTACCAACCATGTATTCCATACTGTTCCAGCATAATTTACAGCTAAATCTAGTCCCACCCCCGAATTCCCATAGAGATCCATTCAAACGCAGAGACGTTATAGAATCGCTTGTAAGAGTACCAGAAAATAAGATATCAAGAGTCTTTTGATGTTGTTGGGTCACAGATATCAGGAAGTCATGGCATGCAAAGATATGCGACCAAATATTAAAAATTATGACTTTATTATATATATAATTGCAGGGGGTACCAATAATTGTGGCCAACGTGGTTTTGTTAAAAATAATTATTTCTTGATGAGGGATTTTTTTTTCTCATAATAAATGAACGTCAATTAAAGGTTAGATTTTTCTCATTTTTTCAGTGTGAGATTAAGCTAATTCACCAAACGGTGCATTTTTTATAACCCTTTTTACTCATCTTTACCAGGGGGTACCAACAAATTTGACCACGTCTGTATGTGTATATATATATTTATATATATACAGTTGTGTTAAAAAAAAATAGCAGTACAACATCAGTAACCTGATGAACCACTGTTATTAGTAGTAGTGATATTTCTGCATGGCAAATAATTTACTTGTAGATGTAGTAGTGTAATAGAAAAACAACAGACCCAACTGTCATGACATGCACGCTGCTTGTTCTGAGTAATTGACTCATTCATTGAAAGGGGCGTGTTCAAAATAATAGCAGTGTGGAGTTTAATTTGAAAATTCATTCATTCTGTGAAACAGGTGTCATTAATTGTCCTTTATTAAGGAAGAAGGGAAGCAAATGTTTCACACATTGTTATAAAATATATTTACTTCTGAATTGCTAAGTAAAATGGGGCCGTTCCAAACATTGTTTGGAGGAACAACGTAAATTGATTAAAAAGTTGATTGGAGAGGGGAAAAACGTATAAAGAAGTGCAGCAAATTATAGGATGCTCAGCTAAAATGATCTCAAATGCTTTAAAATGGCAACAAAAACCAGAAACACGCGGAAGAAAACGAGCAACTACTGTTAAAACGGATCGAAGAATAGTCAGAATGGGAAAGATTCAGCCAATCATCACCTCCAGAAAGAATAAAGATGATCTAAAATTACCTGTAAGTGCTGTTACAGTCAGAAGACATTTGATCGAAGCTAAGCTATCAGCAAGAAGCCCCCGTAAAGCACCATTGTTGAAAAAACGGCATGTGCAGAAACGGTTAAAATTTGCCAAGGAACACATCGATTGGCCCAAAGAGAAATCACGTAACATTCTGTGGACTGATGAGTAAAATTGTTCTTTTCAGGTCTAGTGGTCGTTGACAGTACGTCAGACGACCCCCGGGGTACTGAATTCAAGCCACAGTACACTGTGAAGACAGTGAAGCATGGTGGCGCAAAAATCATGGTATGGGGATGTTTTTCATACTACGGTGTTGGGCCTATTTATCGTATACCAGGGATCATGGATCAGTTTGAATACATCAAAATACTTGGAGATTATGTTGCCGTATGCCGAAGAGGAAATGCCCCTGAAATAGGTGTTTCAACAAGACAACGACCCCAAACACACGAGTAAGCGAGCAACATCTTGGTTCCAGACAAAAAGGATTGAGTTAATGGAGTGGCCAGCTCAATCCCCCAACCTCAACCCCATTGAGAACTTGTGGGGGTGACATTAAAAATACAGTTTCTGAAGCAAAACCCAAAAATTCACAGGAACTGTGGAATGTAGTTCGTTCATCCTGGGCTGAAATACCTGTTTCTAGGTGCCAGAAGTTGGTTGACTCGATGCAACGCAGATGCGCAGCAGTTATCAAAAACAATGGTTATGCAACTAAATATTAGTTCAGTAATTTAAAGTGAAGTTAAATCTTGAAAAATTTCTTCAGTTTATACAGTAAGTGTTTGAGTTTGAAGAGAAACATGTCGACATTGCTATTTTTTTAATAACAGATTAATAATAATTCCTTTTCTTTGCTTCCTGTAAAAGAATAACGCAGACTTGATAAAATTTGTAATTGAATGTGTAATGTTTCCACTAAATTTGAAATATGGAACTAAAAGCTATTAAAAAATATTTGCACTTTATTCACTTTTTTTAACGCACTGCTATTTATTTGAACACAACTGTATATATATATATATAATTTTTTTTTGGGGGGGGGGGGGAATATCTTTCTTTTTCAAAAGGAAGTACATATGAACATCGACTGCTAGAGTGCAATTCCTCCGCTAATACTGAGAAAATACTAAGTTCTGTTCAGTAATATTATTACCATCATTAAGGAAACCTATGGCTCACGTGAATTAGAAATGGTATGTTATTAATGACGGGGGAACCTTCATGCCAAAAAACTAGCGAAGCTACTTTTCTCACAGGCTCAACTTTCCTTTCCTCTGCTGGACGTGACTGGCAGTGGCCAAGGGGAAATTCATTCGCACATATTTCAGAAGTTTGGGAAGACATCTGAGGGGAAATGGACAAATTTCCATCTGTCCGCTTCATTTGCAAATCATCTCGCGATTCGAATGCACGCTTTTTGCCTCTCTCTCCTCGGCAGCTGGGAGTGACCGGGACATCAGAGTCTCAGATCTGATCACTTTCTCTTCATATTTCAGCGCCCCAGCGTGCCAGCTTCCAGTCTGTTCCCTTCGGAGTCCTATTCTACCAGAGCAGCCAGCGCTGCTTAGCAGGGGGAAAAAAAAAATCAATTCATATTTCCATAATCCACACTTCTGTCTGCCTCACCATTCCACTCCCCAGGGTAGGCTAACCCCTCCACCCCGATCTACGGCCTACAACTGTCATTACGTTCAGCAACAATAACAAGATAAACAAAAGAGCCCTGTAGAGGTTGGGTCTGTTGCTGCCATATGCTGGCTAAGTTGGGGGAAAAAAAGACGTCTCCAGCTACAGAGGAGCAGCTCAACAAAAAGGGACGGAGGCATAATCCCAGTAATGAGCCAAGTGAATGAGCCCTTTATGTGTGTGTGGAAAAGGCCAATCCATCTGTACACGCCATGCAAATAGCCATCTCACCCCTGAGCAGTCTTGTCAAAAAAAAAAATGACGCTGGTTACACTTTTTTTGTAATTTTTTTAAAATTCAGGCGATTCTTTGATGAAGGCTGAGGTTTTTCACATGCCGAGTGGAAGTTTTTCTTTTCATGGGATATTGTTTATGTGGGGTGTGAGGAGGAGGCCCTGAAGATCTTAGGTAAAACCTTTTACTTTTCAAACAGCATTGCAAAGGCGATTAAACTTGGTGAGACACAGAAAAGCCTGTGAACATCTCTCTCTTCTGAACAGTGGCCTACCATCTCCGGTACTTTAGGACCACTCTACTTCCAACAGCTTGACCTTTCAAGAAAGTCAACGCACACTAAAGGTGTAAGATTAGAAGGCTGCTTAACAGGAACTTGCAATATAAATAGAGCCTAATATTACACTCAGGCCAGAAATACAATCATCTCCAATGTCTTCATGTTCACTTCAGAAAATACTGCTTATGGCCACACTGAACCCAGAATTACCTGCGAGCATTAATTTTCCCTTCATATATTACTGCCAAGATGCCAATAACGTGAAGGTATGTTTAATTTAAATGCTAATGCTGGCTTTTCCTGATATGGGTAAATGGCCAGCTACCCCACAGAAGTTCTCTACAATAAACTTATTTCTAACAAAGTAAAGAATAACATCGGAAAAGTATGCAGAAATATAACTTCCTTTCCGCATGGACAGTTACTTATATGGGAAAAGGTCATGATTGTCATACATTAGCAATTCATTATTTCGTGATCTTTATTTAGCTTGTGGAGAAGTACAGAGAGCAAAAAAATGGTATATTTAAGACTTAATTGCCCTACTAAAACAATGCAGGCTCCATCCCCTGTCAGATGAGAGGAGGAACGACTCACCCGTGCAGCCCCGCTTTAAACAAACGCGCCCCGTCAGGAGCCAGCGCCGTTACTGGGAGTCAGCGTGCATTCCTGTCACGGCTGCATGATAATTACCCGTACGTCAGTTATTGAGGACCCGCTCACTGCTTTTCATTACCGGCCGCTTCGGCACGGCTCGCTGCGAGGGGGGGGGGGTTATTTTAACATAAAAAAAAGTTCATTTTATGTTTCCAACCTGGTCTCCGAAGTCCTGGGGGAACTTCCACAACACCGCTGGATCTGTAAATAATTGACAGACAGCATTAATCAGCGGCTGCAGAACACAACACAACATTCAGGAGACATAAATATTAATGCAGGGGGTGGGGGGAAGGGGTGGTTTTGTCATACGAGCTGGCAAACGGCGGCTCGAACCGCTGAAAGACACAGCCGATACGATATTACTTATTTATTTACTCACATATATGTACGTCTCTGTATAGACACGCATACACTACGCCCCTGAAGCCAGTCACCCACTCACAAACACATTTAATTATTTATTAAAAAGGGTATTTTGTTCACCTTTTTGGGCGAATTGACAGAACAGACTATTTCTTAAGTCATATTGCACTCTCTCAGGTGCATTTATATCTCACAAGTGTAAAACAGAGGCAGTATTTCTTTTTGTTTCACTGCACTTCTGTATTTGAGCTGCCACAGGTCTCTCGTTAAACGGTCGCAGTTTGTCATGAGCGCTTATCCACTTTTTGTGGAAGCATTGTGGGGCTGCTCTGTCCTTTCCCGGCTTCCAGTGACTCGTGCAGGCCGGGCTGGACTATCTAAACAAGCTGCCCACGTTTTACGCGTACATCGACGCCGGAGCGAACGCTTTCGTCGTGGAGCAGGGGGCAGGAGCGCAGGGATGCGCGGGACTTGACGGGAGTCGGCGCGAAAGACGCGCAGAGACAGGCTGTTATTAAAAGTTGCTGCCTGCTGCGAGGTCTCGGATCGAATCCGAATGTGGCCGGTAGTTCCCTGGGGTGAGGCACTAGAGCATCCGTGGGCTGCATGCTAAAGCCGCATATCAAAGGTCTTCCTCCGACTCCGCACTGTACGAACTTAAGCTTTGTACCAGCTACGGAGGTAGATTACACCGGGAAGCAATAGGTACCATGCTTAGGCACAATATGCATTTTAAAAAATCAGTCAGTCAGTCATGTCAATGCTACAGCACATAACCTCAGTCAGACTGCAGAGTTGCGTTGAAAATGTAATAACATATGAATGTTCAAATACAGAATTTCTTTGCATGGCTTTATTGTAGATCAACCTTTGTAAACAATTACAAGACTGACAGGCAAAGACCCGAGTGACTGGTAGTCAAGTAAAGGAAGAGGAAGTCAAGTAAAGATAGTCTACCCTTCATTTCCCTTTTGTTTTTCCTGCGACAGGAAGCTTCAGTGACCTCATATTTCAGAAAATCCCCAAATGGCTATCCAAATAAAAAACCACACCGAAAACTAAAATTCAGAAGCTCAGACATCCTGTGTGACTCAGTGTGGGCAGCAGCAGGCATCCAGCTGAACATCTGCATGCTCCACCAAATGTGCCACTGCAGGGGAGGCGTGAGTGGCCTGAAAATGCACATCTCACTCAACTTTACAAGCCAAATAAATAAATATCCATTTCAGAATGTGAACATCTTGCAGTTTCTTCATGAATGGACCTCCCCTTCATTGAAAAAAAGCCTTAGGCTAAATGCTGAGATCAGCATTACTAGGGGGGTCAATTCCATTTCAATCAGTCAAGTCGGGTACTTAAGCTAATTGAAATTTAATTCCTGAATTGACTAATTCTGATTATGGATGCGTTTTTCAATGGATTAATCAAATTTCAATTCATTTATTAATTTCCTTTTAATTAATTTCCTGAATCGACAGAAACGCAATCCAAGACATGATTGCTGTGTGTTTTGCGAGGAGGGATTGTGACAGGTCAGTGGAGCTAAGAACTCACCACTCCATACCAGAGGTGATCCTCATTCTTCAAAGATAAGAGATGGTATTTGTAACATATTCAATAGTCAATGACTGAAGCTACAACAAATAAATAAATAAACAAGACAAAAAATCACTGGCCTTTCAGAAATGGAGAAGTATCAGCTGTATAGTCATTTCACCTTAAAAGTACTAGCTGGGTACAATGAGAACAACACAGTCATAATTGCAGTAAGCATGCAGTCCTGTGTGGTAGGTCTGATGGTTTTGCCTTTGTACAGATAAGCACGTCCTTAAAGTGATCTTAGTTGAAATACTTGAGGTATGTCAAGTTACACAGACAACCTCAGTTATTGCGGTGTGAAGTAGGTGTGACATTTTTCACTACTGGCTCAAATGCACTCAGAGACATGCAACCTTGCAAGATATGCGTTTCACCTCTCCGTGTCACACTGTTAATCCAGTACCTGGTCACAATCGTCAATATCTGTATGGCTTAAAAGCTTTGCGGAGTTGTAGAACATTATATTTCAGCTCCTATTAGGAAAAACAGGACGCGCATTTCATCACAATTGAGGGACTACACAGGATCAACCCCCATTGTAAAAGCAGACAAGCCAACATGGTATCTAATTCTACATTGCAGTATTGCTGACATCTCCATGGTCGGGTGGCCATTCTTTAAGCCAGCTGTGCCACAGATCCAGTAACAGCGCAAGGACTACAAAACACAATCATATTTGCAGCTCATCCGTTGTTCTCGGGTAACAAGCAAACATGATACTTTCCGGAACGTCTTCAGTCCAATCTCGGACCTGCAAGAGGTAAACCATAATAAATTGAACCGCTTACTTCGTGAAAAGATAATAGGAGGACCTTACAGCAGGTACTCTACTTTGAAATAGGATGAACGTGATAAGTGACAATTTTGTTTCAAGACTACTATGTCGACTGTCTCCACCTGGGATTACCACTGAAATTTGATGGGCCTTTCAAGTATCGTTAGCAAAAATTAAATAAATATAGCCTATATGATTTTTTTCTTTTCTTTATTTCCTTAAATAAAAACAGAAAAAATAGAAAAGCTTCGTCGTGCCAATTTATGGATCTGCAGTTGTGAGTTTTAGTCTATATTCTTGCCTGATACCTGCTAAATTACCATTTTTTTAATGCATAACTACTTCGTACAGCTAAACGTACGTAATGCTTTACTCCAGCTGCTTATCATTTCTCAAACTCAATCTGAAAGATTGCTTTTACTGAAGCACATAAACAAAAGAACCCAGTTCTTTGTATAGCATTCTTCATTAGCTCGTCCACCGTGTTCTTGGGAAAGCTAAGGTTCGGACACAGTGCTTAATGGCCGAGCAGTTGGCGCAATTCCAACAGGGTCTTGTGTAAAACCAAATTCTGCATTGGGTCAAGAGCCCCAAGTGTCCTTTACGAACCTAAACAAATATGCATCAAGCAAGCAACAGCAACAGCAGAGTCCACCCCAGAAATGTCACTGAAGAATTATATTCGGCGCTAGCGCTCGGATCGCGGTAACCCTCATCCCTCGTGGGGCGAGAGCGGGAGAGGTGAATGAGCGGAGCGCCAGATGAACTGGCGAGGTTTGCCTCTCAGGGACAGATCCTGTATCCCGAGCTTCTGATCCCGTTCCCGCCAATCGCGAGCGCAAATCAAATGCCATGTTTACCGCTAGTGGAGGGGCGGGGGGGGGGGGGGGGGGGGGGGGGGGGGGGGAGGGAACAAACTAACTAAAGGACAAAGTAGACAGAATCAAAGGAGCGTTACATAATCCGATTCCGTGATTTCACGCACTTCATCTTAAAAGATTTACAAAGGCTGAATTTTCTTTTCCCCGGGGATTATTTCCCAGATAGCCCATCTGATCTGTCAGAGTTAGGTCAATTTTATGCTGATTTTATGGGTGAGAGGATGAGAATCGCTGCCAGAGAGGGACGCACGCGGCTGCAGACCAAGCACCTAAAGCGCTCCGTTTCCTCGTGCTTGTAAAGAGATGCGTATTGGAAGCTAAACTACTCAAACATACTTAAGGACGCTTGCTTAATCACATGACTGAGGAGAAACAGGGGTTGTGAATAAAAACCCCTGGGGGATATTCCATTTCTTTGCAGATTTAATCGGAAAGGCACAAATTTAGATGAAAACTTCATTGCGTCCCGCTCTATTCCGTTTCAATGGGATACGCTTTGAGTGTCTGGAGCAGGAGTTGTATGTTCAGCGAGATTCACGTGTGGAATATTCTCCTGGTGCAAAAGCAAGGAGGGTGGGGGGCTGTGAGCAGTCACATGCATTGCTCTCATTGTCTTACAGTCAACGCTGCCTGTAAGGCAAGGCTGTTCAGTCTGTACATTCATAAAGGGAAGGGTAGGATTGCACATCTCCTGCTCTCGAAGACACAAAGCCATGCAGTGAATACCTCCCTATTAATGCATGTTCACACTCACTGTTCCTAATAACCTAGAAAATACCGGAAGCAAATTGGCTTGGTAATATCATTCCGTCTCAATCAACAGCACCTCTTGGAGTTGCACGCTTGGCAAATTCCTGGGTTTGTAATGTATTGGTGCAGGACAGCTACAGTCTCCCCTGTTGCAGATACAGTCCCTAATTAGTAGCGATGAGACTGAATATTTGAATATTCAAAATCTACAGCCATAAAACCACAAATTGATAACTTGGATTAATATCCATATAAATCTTCATCAACCAAAAAATAAGGGGAACCCACTCTTATTATTGCTCATAAATACTATTTATGAGGAAGAGTTTATGATTTATGCCTTGCAGAGAATTCAGTGGTATTATTAATTTTCCTCTCTAGAAGCCAATTAAAATGTATAAGTTAAGACTACACTTTTGATAGTACACTATTAAATGTACGGTTTGACCATCTGTCCATTCACTCTTAAGATTCACAAATTATTCTAACATGAAATTCAATCTAATTGGATGAGACAAATTCTCCAAATGGAAACCTGACTTAAATAATCTTGAAATTAAAAATAAATAAATAAATAAGCATGAAATTAAGTTTTTCATAGCATGAAAGACATTGAGTGTCAGAGATCAAAACTATAAGAAACCTGAAGATGACAGATGCTTTACTCGTTGATTGCGTTTTCCCTACACAGCTTCTGTTTGTAAACTCCTTAAGACTTAAAGCATAATTTCTTCTAGACTCCTGCTGCCATATTGTGCTTGTGTAAGGGCAAGGGACGCGCCCCACAGACACAAAGGGGATTAATGGGTTAAGGCTGAAAGTTGAAGGTTATGGGGGTAAACCCAACCCCTGCTGTTGAGCCAGAGGAGAGAAATGTCACCATGACAGACCTGGGGCTGGTTAATCCCTTTGGCCCTGCTCGCTCGTGGGCAGGCCTCTCCTGAGATCTGCCCACTGAGTCTGGTTCTGTTCCCAGCAAGTCTGTGAACCGCCCCAAGCCACGTGTACACACGCACACATGCACACACACAGATACAGACACACACACACACACACACACACAGGCACACGCATGCATGCACGCTCACGCACTCTCATTACTTAATTTGCATCATTTAAATAAAGAAGTCAAATGTGTTACACCTGCGGCAGATTAGGACTGTGTATCTTAACAACATACCATCATTAAAATGATTAATAGCATTAAGATATACCAAGGGATGCTGGTTCCCATACCTTAGCTTGCATCATGGTCAAATTTTAGACCTATACATTACTTTAATTACATCATTGCGATAGTCCAATAAAATCATAATCACTTGTTCTGATATTTACTTGTGTCAAAATCCATACAGAACCTAAAAAAATGTGTTCCTAAGCATCTAACTATCCTGGCTGTATGCGGCTATATCGTAGCAAGCTTGCTAAAGGACAGGTAACCACAAATAAATAGCATTCGTCAAGTGGCTATTTAGCTCCACACCATACCTCTATTATAGTTATAACAAGACATACCTAACATATCTAAGCGCTATTGCTAACAAGCTAGCTAGTTAACCAACGGGCAAATTTTAGAACCCATTAGTTAAGTAAATGAATACGGCACTAGCTTTTCACCTGGGGAGTATAGCTACTACGAAGCAGGATTACAGATTTGGATAACTGCACTGACCAAACCCTGGAACCCTCCAAAAAAAAAAAAATCCTGCTTGGTAGTATACCACCCTAATCTGCATGCTTGTTCATCTTGTGGATCAACATTACTGCAGTTGTTTTTTACCACAGCCTATTTTTTATGTAGCTTATGTTTTGTATCTTCAATAGGTTAATGTAAGTCACATCAATCCATCAGTTTCCCATCTGAATATGGAATTGCATTGCAGTGCGCTGGTCTTGCAAATAAATACAGGCACCTCTCAACTCCAAACTGAATAGAGTACTCAAGTGAGTACGTCAATCGTGGGCGGAGTCTGGTTTCGGAAGTAAATTCCCTATGGAAGATAGAATGAGCTTCGGAGACTATCGACGATTTCTTGAAATCTGATTTATAGAATGAGCCGAAACGTTCCTGCATTAGCCTGTGTGGTACAAGGATATATTACATATATAGCAAATTTATTATTATTTTTTTAAAGTAATGCATTAATGAATGTAGTTCGACTTGTAGTCCACTTTAACGGACTACATATCCAGTATTGCAACGCACGGGTGGTTCTCGACCAATAAGATATCATCATCTCATCTGTCTGACTGTGGCAGATGGGAGTAGGCAACTGCCGTGGAACATTAGCTTGCTAAGTAGAGAAGCCCGTCCGACAAGGTCAGAAACTGCACTACGGTTAACCACATAAAGCAATTCTAGCTTTTAGTCCTTCAAGCTAGCTAGCTAACGTTAGAAAAAAGTGTTTAAAAACGGAGCTGTGTGCTACTGCTGGCTAACGTTATATGACAACGTCTGGAGACAAGGTTGCACGTTCGGAGAGAATTATGGGACATGGAGTTTTTAAACAGTGCCAGTGCTGATATGTTCACAAAAAAAATACTAAAATGTAAAATATACTCGAAGCTGGTCCAGAAAAACTACATAGTTTGCGAACGGGCGTTATATTGAACAATCTGGGAAATTGACCGTAAGACATAATCAGTAGAAATGGTTTAAAAGTAAGCTTTAGTTAATGTCTACGCTCTAAATGAATGGGGAATTTACTTCCGAAACCAGCGTGACGTAGTCACTTGAGTATTCCATTGAATACACCCAATTCACGCGAGACACCATCTTGGAATCATACGAAACGAAAATGAGGCGGGAAAATACAGGAAGCGTTTGAGCGTAGCAGTATTTCAGGCTATTGTAGCCTACTGTACACTGACTAGTTGCCCAGTATTTTGTTGTTACTGAGACACTTGCCGTGTACTTTAAACAGCCAAACAAGAGCGAGACTGTAAACGTAATGCAGACAAATATATTTCTTTGGGCATATAAATGTTCCTTTTCAAAATGGTTCCGGTAATGGGGGCGTATAACACTACTTAGTTTTTAATGCTAGCTCATGGTGATTCATTAACTTGTAGCCTGCATACCCAGCTGGTAAACAGCGCGAACATAATGAAAATACAGACACGATTGTTTACAATGTAATGATAACTTTATTTTGGGGTTGATAGTTCACTGTAAGTTATCCAATGCTTCAATGAATATGTTCATGTCGTTGCCTTCCACTGACCCTTCTTCTGGCATACGAACGCTAGCATAAAGGAGAATTCATATGAACTGGTTATACCAGCTAAATGTTGCTGATATGTGGTTATATTTGAATATTTCAGTAACAGCTACGTTCATTAACCAGCTACCTGAATCTTGTAAGGGGTCTAATTTTTTTGCATTGAACAAAATTATCTCACAACACATTCCTCACTCCTGGCTGCAAAACCATTGCATTGGATGATCTAGCATTAGCACACAAAGTAACAAGCAATACGAACACAACACAATCACAAGCCAGGTAGAGACAGAACGAGCCGTTTGTCCCGTCTTGCACTTCGCTTTAACACGTCTGCCAGGAAACAGCTAGCGTTACCGACCTAGCTAACAAGCTATAAGACCAATACGCGTAGCGGACACCTTCGCAGCCCCCGCGGTGCGGGGGTTCCCCCAGGCAAGAAGGGCCATAGTCTGATTTATTCATTTTAGATTTTAATATTTGACTGTAAGCTATGTGTTGATAGACAAGCAGGGGCTACAAGGCAAAAAACAACTAACGTTAGCCTCACACAAAATGCGCAGCTGAATAAAGCTAACGAAAATATCACTGATCACTGCTGAAGCAAGTTGGTGAGTGAGTAGGGTGGATTCAGGTTGAGTGGGACACTAAAAAGCTTGTGGCTACTTTAGTGTCAATTTTGCAAGCCAATCACAACAGTGTTATTGCTCAACATCTACTTCACATTAAATAAAGGTTTTTATTGGTGTGGGCGTGTTGTTAATTTTCAAACTGCCTGGCACAAGAAAGTTCATTTTAAGCATGCTGACAAATAAAAATTTGTTTTAGAATGATAAGGCTGACATCTGTCAATTATTATGTAAAAATCTAGCTTATAGTCTTAAAATGAATCAATTTTGGCAAGGTATTAGAATATAATTAGAATTAGTATATATCCCTATCAGATTTCATGAAAATCAAATTTACAGTTCTGTCCCACTTAACCTGACAGTTTTAGATAAAGTGGGACAGTGGGTTTCAGGTAAAGTGTAAATAATACTTGTAGCAAAGCAATACTTGTAAATAATAAAACAGCAAAGAGAAAACATTTAATGAATAAAGATGCTAACAAAAAAAGAATACGCTATTATTAATTTGTTATTAAGGTGAATAAATACCTAAATATGTACATAAATACAGGCCAAATTGTAGCAGCAGCTCTCATCTTAAATCAATTACAAAAAATATTGCACCCACACAGCAAGTTAAGGGAAAGAGAAGAGGGAAGTGATGGGAATAAACAAAATAAAGAAAGGTGAGCAGCACACAGGTAACAAGGGAGGAATACTTAATCTGTGGAGGGAGGAAGAGATGAGAGGAGCAATGGAAGAGTATCAAGAGCAAGTGGAGACAGGCCTGAGTCCTAAACTTAGATTTTTGCTAAGGGCTTCGAACATCCCAAAATCCACACTCCTTGATTGGGGGAAAGGGTGAGAGATATACATTTCAGAAAGTGTTGCCATCTTTCACTTACATTTAGCCTAGTAAAGTCACCCCCATCCCCTTTCTTATACATAACAACATTATGATTAATACTCTTCCATAGGAGAGTGACAGGGATGTTTCTCATGAATAGAGATGCAATTTCCCATGGCATTTTCACTCCAAGCCTGACCATAGAGAGAGAAGGGTTTATATGAATAAACACTGTTTTTTATCACTTGCACAATAATGCCTTTTAATGATAAAATAGGCTAGTATCCCACTTTGTCTACAAAAGTGTCCCACTCAACCTGAACGTTACACTTCAGTAAAGATGGGTGTCAGATGGTATTTAGAGAACAAATTATAACATTATTTCACCACAATAATGTTGATAAGGCCTTATTTAATTATTTTAAAAAAATCATTTGAGTAGGTATTGACTCACTTTGATAGTTTAAAGAACGATTTGCCATAAAGTGTCCCACTTTACCACAAACCACCCTAGCCTATGTGGTTTCTTTCAAGATTAAGTGAGGTCTCGTAATGGTGCCCAAAAACACTGCAAAAAACAGTGAGTAGCCTACGTGGTTTATTTCTCAAGATGAAAAAAAACTTGTAGTAACGTTAGGCTAGTGGTGCCCAAAAATTCTGCAAAGACATTATCAAAACAAGCTAAAATACCAAATAATAACGTAATTATTCTGACCAGTAAGATCCTGCGAAGCTTCCACATCGACTGACGATTCGAAACACAATGACAGTGTGGCTAGTCTAGCTAACGTTACCTCCGCTGCGGTAGCTTGCAGCCTCCCTACAGATTCAGTTTCCTACACAGTGAATCTATTTTTGTAACACACTGAGGCTGTAATTTAAGGAGAATAAAATGCTCAGATCTGGCTGAACTGCTTCAAAGCACCTGTCCCTTCTTCCACCTGTCATGACATTTAAGCTCCTTTTAACAATTCCTGTGACTGTGGCTGCAGAGACCATTTTCAAAACTGAAACTTATCAAGAACTAGCCTACCTGAGAAGCAGGGCGACGCAGCCACAAGGCTACTACTATCTTAGTTTAATTAGGAGTACTAGTATTTATATAATATAATATAACTAGTATTATATAATATGTATTTAAAATATTCCTGTATTTAGCTTTTCACATAATAATGACTGTATGAATTCAGTTAAAACAGTTAAACAGTCACAGAGACACCCCACATGATTTACCCCACACACAACCCAGTGCAGGAGATACACATCACAATTTCCTGAATTGGAGTCGTGTTGCATGAGCTTGTGGCACTTTTTTTTTTTGCAGTTTTCCTATCTTATTAGCCTACATAACTAGCTATATTTTAACAAAATAAAATCTATTTTGAGGACACCTTGTCGGCTCAAGTTTCAATCGTTGGCCTACTGACAGCGAATTTCGGCAAGAGCTCCAGGTTGGTAGTCCAAGCCATTGTTGTTGACATTCACTTCCGGAATTTTCCCACCTCAGCCTCACTTTCGATTTCAACATGGCCTCCCCATGAACAAGGTCCATACCAGAGACCAAGCCCTTGTCCGAATCAGCACTCTTCCACACTGTTGAGTAGCCTTGTTGAGTAGATAGGGCGAGAAAGTCGTAGAGTACGCGAAAATGTTTCAAATTGCAGTATTATTGAAACACCCGGATGACACACTTACTTCCGGGGTTTCGCTGAGTAGCCTACATTCGGGAGCACACTTTTCAAGAAGTACACAAACATTTTGGTCACATAAATATGACGTGAAGCTTCGTTTAAAAAAAATGACGTGCAGTTTCGCTGACGTTTCCTTCAAATACAACAAAAACAACACGTGACATGGCAGCGCTAGAGTGGGGCACAGGGTTGCCAGATCTTGTAAGACTTCCCAGCCAAATGGCGACTCAAAACTAGCCCAAATTATAGGCTATTTTTAACCGAAACTGACGTATTTTAAATAGAAATCATCATGTTTTAACTTTTTTTAAATAAGTGCATGCTTTGCGACTTTTCATTTTTACCCGTGACTGCACTTTGAAAGTATCCCAATTTAGCTGTAAAACCACGGACATGGCAACACTGGTGAGACGTCTTCTGACCTGCTTACGACACTTCCATAGTGCGGTTGGAAAGTAGTATGTCGGAATTTGCTATTTTTGCTAAACAGTGCACATTAAACAGCACACTTCTGCCAGTGCACTGTTCGCAGGAGACAAGGGTGCAGTAGATAGGGCTCTGATTCGGACACAGCCCAAAAGAGCGAGACGGCAAGCTCAAGCGGTACTTCCGTCATCAATTCTGGAAAAATATGCAGACCTCGGACCTCAGAAATGAATGGGAATGGAGCTTCAAGTTGCCTTTACAAGTAAATGTACAAGAGGCTTATTTGATTGGGCAACATATTTGGAATGCATTTGGTCTAAGCAATGTTTTTACGTATTTAACTCAATATGTTATTCTGCAAATCTTTTAAAAAAATTTTAACAACATCTGGGTGTGCATTGATGACGTTTTTGTGACTTGAAGGGGTTCCGTTTTCGCTACGAACACAAGGCTATTTATAGTTTATGCATCAAAATGAGAAAATATATTGATTTTTTGCAATGTCAGTTAATATTCCTGATATTTAAGCAGCTGATTCCTATTCTACAGACGATCGTAGGTGAATCAGATGTTCTGAATTCATACTTGTTGTATCAGGTCATAGCTAATGTTGCTATCAGCGAATTTAGCAGCTTAGCAAGCAGTTGTTGTATATTGTGCTGTGTGTATTAACGTTAACAAACTTTTAGCGCAAAACTGATCCATATGACTTTGAATGTATGGTTTGAATGTTTGAAAGCAAAGATTGCAGTGAACAAGGTTGGAAAACTAAGTTGTACTGCATTTGGATGCAGTAACCGACAGCAAACCTTTCTGTGTTTGCGTTTCCAATTAACAATGCACAAAGTAGCCTATGTATGAAATTGCCTATAGCATTGCCTATAGCAACACAATTTCAATTGCTTTTCACTAAACTAGCTTTCCAGCTTGTCTCAGGAGACAGCCATGAAGACTAAAACGCTAGCAAGGAACTGTGAGTGGGGTGGCTACTGGCATTATACCTGCGTTTATTTTGCTATTTATTTCATTTCTATTCTTTATTTGACCACAGATGTTAATCGTGTTAATATTATAATAATTTAATAATGTAAAATGTTTTGTAATAGTTATTTGTTTAAGAAAGCAGTCTTCCGAGTAAGCCTTTGCATATTGGTGCTAAATCTGTGCACAATGCACGTAGAAAAGGTCTATTTTCAGTCAAGCTCAAAAGTTCACTATATTGGCTGCCATATCGGTAATCAGTGAAGCCCCCTCCCCCTCTAAAATCGGTATCGGTCTCAAAAATACCATATTGGTTGGGCTCTACTTGCTATGTCGTTCCATTTTGCTAGCTGTGTCGTTTACCCTGCTATTGTTGACTTCCGTGTTCCAAACCCGGAAATGTGGTCCATTACAGAGAAATTGAGGTCTTAAGCTACACCCCCCTTAAAGAAATATACATTTTATTTTTTACGGTCTCCCCGCTCAAACTAGCCATGTAACGTAGCAGAAGCTAGTCAGACTATGAGTTTTTTGTATAAGTCTAGCCAGCTAGCAACAGTGACAGCAATATCATAGCAGTTTTGCAAAATGGTTAACTATTGTGTTTGTGCAGGCTGAACTGTTGGTTGGAGTGCACATTTTTCAGAGCAAAAACTCTTTTTGCGTTTGGGTATGATTTAGCAGGCGAGGAAACTAAAGACTGTTGTGTGTGGTGCAGAAATTGCACATACAGAATCAGCATCACAGTTATCAATGATTAGCCAATTAGCTAGGAAGCTACGAAGTATCTTCACACTGATGTTGCTAAACTAGCATTCATTCTGACATTTTTGCGACATGTATCCAGACATTTAGCTAGCTAGCTAGTTGTCAGTACTAATTAGACAGGCACAATGACCATGATCAATACTCAATCAATGTAAGCTAGCTAGCTCTGAACGCTAGATGCAGTAATATAAACATAACAGATATAATGTGAAATAAAAATTTTATAAAGTAGCTTCACCTGTTGCTAAAGTTAACATGCTTTAATGTCACAAGCTATGATCAACGCAAGATATCTGTCCAAATCGCAATCAATCTTGTGTCGATCCCCATTCATTCTATTCCCCTGTGCCTGTTTCCAGTCCCTTGGATGCCTAGTAGGCTCAAAATAGTATGGCTGTTGACCTTTGTGTTCATAATTAATGGATGTTCAACTGGTTACGTCTCCACTGTGGCATTCAACTTTCTAGTTCTATGCGGTTATGTAGCCATCTCACTCTAGGAACTCCCTTATGCTACGTCACGTCTGGGTTTTTTCCACCACAAGAGTTGATAACCGTGAAGGACATTAGAAAATTGAGTCCAGCTGTAATTGTATGTAAATCTTTAAAAAAATGTATGAAATTCCATTGCTGCATTATTTTCCCATACATTATTGCACTGGGGATGCTAAACTAAACTTAGTCTTTAAAAAATTTCTCTCCAACAGAGGGAGAGGGTGTCTTCAAGAGGATCATGGCTCTGTTCACAGAAGTCACCTAATGGCTTGAGGAGCATCACACTAACATCCAGATGTCATAGCCCTCAGTTCCTAGATCTGATACTCATCAAGCATTTCTGGGATTTCTCGGAATAACAACTGAGGCAGTGTCTTCTACCTCAATAATCCAAGCAAGAGTTTGGCATTCTTGTGAAAATCAATCTACTTTGACTCTATGCCACTGCATGCACAGGTCATACTACCACACGTGGTGACCTAACACCATAATATGTGCCCTTACATTGGTGTTCCCAATTCTTGTTCACTAACTGTACTTAGTAACCAGGTATTTGCTTTAAATAAAGGGATAGCTGTAATTACGAGCAATTCAATTCATTGTCACTGGTTCAATCTTTAGAAACCTAAGAGGATATGCAACTCTAACCACTCCGATACTGTTGCTCACTACTCACTGATCAAGGAAAAATCTGCAGTGAAAAAGTAATGGAAAGGCAGCTTCTCTGTGGGGGGAAAAAACAGCGCATATTCTGTCAGAAACAGCAATTTGAAAGTAAAGCAAACAAGGCTAATGGGTGAGAATTGAATTGAAATCACCTTGCCCGAGTAAGTAATTTCTTTTCTTCGCACCCATATGAAGCTGCAGGTGATCGCGGCCCCAGGGCCCCGGGTGCTGAGGGCCTATTATCCCCCTGGGCCCCGAGCGCGGCTAACCTTCGACAGGAGTGCCGCGGCGCTGCGAGATGCTGCCGCCACGCGCCGCTCGGCCGCAAATCAATGTTTTGACGTCCCACGGATGCCTGTCTTTAAAAGTCAACACCCGGGCTTTGATACGAGGGGAGCGTTACAGGAGGGTTAATAGGTGAGCGGCGGCCGGGTTCATGTTTCTCCCACAGCTGCCGCCACTCCTCACCACCTCCGTCTCGGGGCATAATGAGATCGTGAGGGGGGGTAATAAACAGGCCCACTGTCCAGAGTGACTGACTGTCCTTATAATATCCGACCAGTGTGTGTTGCAGGACAGTGCCAGAGCCCCATTAAGCTAACTTCATCTAGGCCATGATCCCTTAACATTTTCACAAACTCTGATGCAAATTTGGACTTTTATTGTCAGCTGTTTGCGCCGAATTCACCCCTCATGTTGATCATCACAGTATGGTGTTTAACATTAATGCTGAGTAGGACATGATTGGTGAAATGCCTCTTTATAAATGTCGTTTTCACTCTGACAGACCGCTGCCACTTCCTCAAAGGAGAGGGGAGGGTGCACTTTTGTCACGCAAGCATGGAATAAAATATTTAACTGGTCATCTCAGGCAATTTCATCCACCGTCACTGAGGGTCTCGATTAATTTACTGAAATACAGGGAAATTAAAATGCAGCACAGTGGGGATTCAGGCTTGGGTTTCCTTGTGATCAATAACAACTGACAAAAAATACAAAAAATGTTCTAGTGGTTTGATTTTAAATGCTACGAGTGTAAACGGCAGCTCAGAAGACTCAAAAAACATCACATACGTTTAATATACAATAGGTATAAATTAATCTTCAGCACAGCACCCTTTCTATTCCCACACCTGAAAACGACTGGCCAAAAAAGCAAAACCTTCCTCATACTCCAGATTCTTTGATGCCTTTACATTCAAATACTCTGCATGGTTAAAAACAGCAAGATAATGCGGTACTAAGTAAAGCAGGTACGTAAAGGGTGAAACAGCAGTGGGATCTCACTGCTGTATGCTCAGTGAGGCTTGTTGTTTGGAGTTAGTCTTCCTCTGCCACCTCAGTCAGCTGCATGCAGGAGACGGACTTGGCGCTCTCATGGGCCGCTTGAGCCCCGCAAGCATTCACGCCACTCATTCCATTAAGATCCCCAGGATGACGGACCTTGTAAGACTCGCCTCTCCTTGTTCTTTTCTCTTCTCTTCTTTCCCTTTGCCTTTTCTCGCTTTTTTTCTTGGTCAGAGGTTAAACTGCTGAACTCTAACCTCGATGGCAATGATTTCTCTTTTCTTGTCTATAAAAGATTTTTTTCTTCCCCAGTATGTAGTGGTCTGGATTAGCTCCTCTTTGCCCAGAACAAAGCCATTGTCTTTGTGCCGGTGGTTCGTGTAAGGAGGCAGCCACTAAGAGGAAGCAGCAGCTACTTCACATTCACAATAATGGCATTGTGCACTTGTGGTAGAAGGCCTGTTTTCTGGTGTCTAGACTTTGAGCCAGCTAGTCGAGAAACAGGAGAAAATCCCATCAAGCAGTCAAGTGAAAGTTAACTAAGGTAACCCGCTGTGAACCTGATGAAGATGTCAACCCAACATATGGCAGAAATTTCTATTGTCGAACAAGGAGCTTTTTTCCCCCCTACGAAATGAGGAGAGGGAGGGGATTTCTGAGCCAAAAGCATGGAATAACTGTGGTCATCACTTTACTTCTGGATCAGCGCGTTTATTCTAGCTGCAAGGAGCTCCGCCCCCGGTACTCACAATTAAAGGGGTAAGCAGATTAACGGGCATCTTTCAAGCTTGGACAGAAAGAAAACACTCTGAATCGTTTAAAAATGCTTCCCCCCCACCACCCCCACCACCAATAGCATGCTGCAAATGGCATTACATTTCATGCTAATTTAGTATAAAAAGTCCCCAAGAAAGAGAATACTTCTCTACACTGATATGCCATTTAAACTGTATCATCCTGATCATTGCCTATCCGTGAGAAGCTCAAGAGTACAGGCGCAATAAACGTGCACTCCCGTTTGTGTGTGTTTGTGGGTTTGCCTTTTCTCTCTTATTCTAATGTCAGCATTACATAGTTTGTGGAAACATTGGATATGGCCTTTGTTTTCTTCAAAATAGTGAGAACAAAATCTAACAAGGCAGAGAAATTATTAAACTATATTATTAAAAACTAGAATAACTTTACTAATGAAGCCAAAGCGAGATTGTGCCTAAATCGAATTACAAAGGGCTTTTTTAATTTAATTTTTTTTTTATTATCTATGAATGTAACGATTCAGGCATGCGGAACTACCAGAAAACATCCAAAAGGATATCTCGCTGTTTATCTATAACAAAATTAATTGTAGCTAACCTACTATGACCCCAAATAAAAAATAATAAATTCCCATAACCGTGTACTGCATATATTTAAAACTAGGTTTGCTACCAAGGACTGAATTGAGGCAAAGCATTATTTAGAGTTTAGATGGTGAATCTTGAGTTCACACTTCTGCATAAACAGTGTGCATTTAGCCATCAATTGGGTTAACATCCAAGTGGCTCGACCTGTTATGTCCACCTATACAATGTCAATATCACACCATGAGTAATACACATAGCAAGGGTGCCAGAGTGTTGAAGAGGTACACGTCAGCCAAGAAACTGGAGTAATTGTGTTTCACTAATTTGGCAGCAATTTAAGGAATGCTTTTTCACCATCTATAATTTGCCTGCCAAATAAGGAGAAGTGGCATGAGTCAAATGTAAAGAGTTTCTAATATGAATGCTGAGATCAGAGTAGCAGAAATTGCTACAAATACAGCTTATTTTTCAGATGCCTATTCAGCTGGCTCTAGATATCTTGAGGTAAGGAGCAGATACTACTTTGACAATTACTGTACAACAGATAGGCCCATATTGCCTTACGTATAAAACTGGTTTATTAAAGAAAGCACTGACTGCAAGTGTAGGTGCAATTCAAATCGTGTAGGTCACTGGTATGCCATGTCAGCAAACATAATTCATTCATTTAAAATTTTTTTCAAGGACAAAATATGCTCCCATAAACAAGTTTTGATATAATGGAATCTCACAGCAGCCTCAGTAGACAGGACAAAATACGCATCTATTCATCTGCACAAACAAAGCACACATACTGCACTGTCAGGGCCAATAAATATAATAGCTGTCTTCTATTAGTCACAGGCCTTTTTAATGTGTGCTTACTCCATCTAAATCATCTTCACTTGCTTCACTAGCTAACAAACAAAATGGTTGTTCCCAAAGGAATAGCTACCTAACTTCTGGTGTTATCTCACATCCTGGGCATTCCAGACTTGTCGAAATGTAGAACCTTGACAAAACAATGTAGTTCCAAGTTCAAGTAATTTTACATTTGTTATTCTAGTCACTGTTCATTCTATGAAGTAAAAAAACATTACTGGAAGCAATATATAGCCCATTTCATAGCATGAACTGTGAAATTCATGAAGAATGAAATTCTCCAGTTTATGCATTTTAGCCACTGTGTTCATAGACATGACGACTACGCATCGCAGCTCCAACTGCAGGCAATCAATGTAGTGAAAGCAGCGCTGAGCAGTTGTTAAAGATTTTAACCTTGGAGGTTGGTGATGGCTCCAGTTTAGATATGAAGGGAAAGATGGAAAGTAGCTGCTTCAAGTACTCACAAGTTTCCAACCATATGTTCACACCATCTGCCTCGCAAAAAGAATTCTTAACAATAAAAAAATAAACTCAATTATCTGTACAAAGAGATGACAATTGCCCCCAAAATGCTGTTTTGAAGTGGTGGTGCTCATGCAATTCCTCCTTGATAGAATAGATTGTCACTTTCTTTAACACATTGGGGGCCCAAAGGCAGTGATCTGCTAATAATGGCGTAAAGACCCGTCTTTAGTGTGTACAGCTGGGATTTAATTCAGACTTTATGTTGACTGGCAACACCTCACTGAACATCTACACCTCTGAAAGTTTATAGCAGCATGGGTAACATTTTGTGATTTGCGCGTTCGCAGGTTAACATGAGGAAGAGGCTCAGACTGGCATGGCATATTTCACACTCACTGCCTTTCCCTGGACAAAAGAAATATGCAAAACCAATTATTTGTGTAACTGAAGGATTATTACCGCTTGTGCCAGTATGGGTAGCGCAGTTCTACAGCGGAAAAGTCGTAGGCTAAGTCTTATGGGCGCCTGAGGATCCAAACTTGTTACAGGATAACTGTACCATTTTCACCTGTGAAACTCTCAAAACGAGAGGATTAGTTGCTTGGGGGAGTAAGACTGTGAGGGAAGAGGGTAACATGCCCGTGGACTCAAACAATGACAATACCGTATATGCTAATTCTGTCTGACACTCACTGAATCCGTGTTATACCCTGGTCCAATCAGATGCAAGAATGCTGTGCCATGTGTGACAACAAAGACCTCATATAGGAGTCACATGATATACAATGACAAATAACACAGTTAAGCCCTCACAAAGACAACCATTGGGACTGACCTACATTCTGTTGTGAAAAATGGGCCACATCCCAAAAAAGGACCAATACAATGATATAAAAGCCACAATATTCACAGTAAGTGGGAGGATTCCCGGCTCACAGCAGCATCATTGATTAATAGTCTCTGAGCACATTGCTTCTTTAGATGTTAAAAGAAGAAAAGCATACTATATCCACCATTTATTTAATTATGGATGGCTCGTTTTCTCTTTTTTTAAATAAGGGAAGAGTGAAATGGTGCATAATAAATAATAGCAATACAAACGGTTGTAAAAACCCCAGAAGCAAACAGCCCAGGCAACAATTTTTCAGGAAATGCAGGGAATAAAATCTGGTTTCAGGAATCCAGATTAAACCAGCTAGAAACATTACGATTATTAATATTATTCTTAAATAAATATCACTGAATACAATGTGAAATTATTCAGATGCACAGCACACGTCCTGCGCATTATAAAAAACTGTTTCAAAGTTTGCTCCGATAGTGGAAAGGGCAGACACTGACGAAGAGTGCATTAACAGATTTGATTGCATTGAAGTTGCACTGCCGGGATGCGCTTGCGTCTAACTCATCAGAGAAGTTGAGATGTGTGAACATAGTGGAACATGACAAACAAAACGTCGTCAGAGCTGCTGCACAATGCCTGCTTCAACACAAACAGCAGAGAGCAACTGACAAAGAAGGGCACTGGGCATAGGCCTAGAACAGACAGTGCTCAGTGCTGCTTTTCAAACTGCTCTACCTAAACCATTTGTGCACAACTAGCGTTTCGAATATTAGCTTGGTTTCTCCTGTCGTTCCATCAGCTCTCACTGGCTGTATATCAATGTAGGAAACAGATGAATGCCTTGAAGACACCTTCATATGTCTGTGGATTTGTGGAACCACTAAACAAACGTGGCCCTTGTGATGTGTCAACAGAAGATTACATGAATGAAGGAATAACCGGTTTAAAACATTGCAGCTTCAGCGTTTTTAAAGGCGAACATAATTTAGCTTTTTAGCCAGTGGACAGGAGAACGTTTTGAGAAACAATATTTCTACTGACAAAAGCAAAACAATTGAAAACCTCAGTATGAATATGCATCCTTCATATAACCATTAGGCCTATATTTCAGTGGATATTTCCAGTTTTTTTTCTGAGAATCCTGGTCTGTCATGGGGGAGCAAAGAATTTATTTGTGACTTTTTTTTTTTTTTTTTTTTTTTTTTTTTTTTAAGTGATGAACCAGGAAAATCCGCTTATAACCACGTTATTTATGGTTATTAAGGTATGTATGGAGCACCAATAAAGCTAGAGGAATCAATTCCATTGCAATCTCGTTCAATTTCAGTCCCTTTATCTATTTATTCCAGTATGCAGTATGCTGAAAAAAAAGGGTGGAGTCGAAAATGGGTCCAAGTTGACGTGGACTTGAGACCTCAACCAATACATACTTTGATCTCATTACATAACTCCTCCCATAGTTTGAGGTGAACAAAACTGTCCTGTCCCACTAAGAAATCCTCTTTTGAGACTGAGCCAAACACTCGTTTCGTTTGCCCTAGGATAGTTGTCCGCGTTATCAGCATTTGGAATTTGAGATTTGGAATAGTTAGTTAGCGAAGGTGTTTCTTTTTCCCCCGCACTCCTTATCACCCTCCTTTATCCCTTTCCCAATCTCTTTCCCCACCTTTGTATCCATCCCTCCATGGTGCAAGCTAGTAACATTAGCTTGCTCCTTGCACAGCTCATGATGAAAGGAACTCATCACTCAAGCGTCATTTTTACTTGATGCTCATTTGTCAGATAATATATAGAAAAGAATAGTTAGCTAAGATTTTACCAAATAAACCATGCATTGGAAATGGTTTTGTTGTATTGTTCTGAGGCTGGTTACAGTAAAATCCAAGTACTTAGTTGCCATGCACGTAATTTCCGTTCGATTAGCAACCGAAATTAATGACTGGGCCTTTAAATAAAAAATATAACAAGACTAGCAAGCCCAGCTCGGCCTGGACGCCTGTATGCAGCCAGTGAGGAACTTGTGACAAGGTACGGCGGATATTGTTCTGGAGCATGCAGGTTGGCCTGCATATCAGGTGCATCTGCATCTGATGCTCAAAGGTGTGTGCGGCAGAGTATGTGAGCAGGAGCGAGCGAGGAGGGGAAGCGGACGTCATTTAATTAGAGTGATGAGCGCTATTAGAACGTTACCACTCCGCAAGCTCCAGTTCGCTCCAGTACCGCTCAGCCTAGAATGTCTTGCCTCTGCCAATAGTTCTAATTTCAACAGTGATAGAGTTTTGGAAATATTTTACAAAAGCCCCAGACAAAGGTTACAAGTGTAACATAAGCTAAGAAACCTTCCTACTACAACCCTGCTCATTCTGCTTCCAAGAGACTTTGCTATAACATTGCTGCAACGTTGCTACAATGTTGCACAGCAACACTGCTGCAATGTTGGCCTGTAACCTTCCTGCAATGTTCCTGGTATTTAGCTGTTTTTTGTGTGTTTGTTTTTATTCCCATTTTAGTAGCATTTTACTTTATGCGTTTCTATTGAAATTTAAATAACTGTGAAGAGGGACTGCCAACTCAAATCGATAATTCAGCTTTTCAATGGTTAATTGTTGTTGTCCTGGGGTGGAATAAACATAACCCAAATATCAGTACTAAGTGATATACCTAAATTGAGATATGCCTTCCTTTTTTTCACCATTGCCTGTAATTGATCCGACAAGGTTTTGATCAGGTGGGATTAAAACGCGACCAGTACACGTCATCAAGTCCTCTCAGCCAATAGAGAACCGCGGACACGGTCATACGTCACTGAAGCATATCTGTGAATGCCACGCCCCACTTTGGGAGAATAATTCAGACTCACTCCCATAGAAAACAAGGAAACTTGAGCTCATTGCTCCGATCGGTCAGAGCGCTTAATATGCCCTCATTAGGCTACATGTAGCTGGAGATATAGCTAGCTAACTAAGACACATCCAGAGGCCAACAGTAAATTTTACATGTTACTGATGATAATGGGCATGCAACACAATACCAGCTATTCCTCTCAGGAATCAAACACAGAAATACAGTTTTGCTGTTAAAGGTAAGCTACCAATTAGCTTAATGCTAACAACTATGGAAAACTCCATAAACGAAAACCACTTTAAGTGAGATGTGGTATGTCCAATGAGATCTAACCCTGAGACCTAGTAGAATAATTTGAGGTTTTAATTGAAAGAAGCTTGGTTAAATAGAGAGGGAGTTTTGAAAGTAAAGTTTTATAAACAAATAAAATACCATGCCGTTTCCTCCGCAGGTCTAGTGAGAACCAACCCATTGAGCAGTAGGTACAGGTCAGAATGATGAGTTCTAAACCCATCACCCGTGATAAACCATAGCGCGCTATGATATACAGTGCCACCCACTATTATTGGCACCCCTGGTAAAGATGAGTAAAAAGGGTTACAAAAAATTCACCGTTTGGTAAATTAGCTTAATGTCACACTGAAAAAATGAGAAAAATCCAACCTTTAATTGAAGTATTATGAGAAAAAAAATATCCCTCATCAAGAAATAATTATTTTTAACAAAACCATGTGCACCACAATTATTGGCACCCCTGCATTTATATATAGAATAAAGTAATAATTTTTAATATTTGGTCACATATCCTTTGCATGCCATGACGTCTGTGACCCAACAACAAGACTCTTGATATTTTATTTTCTGTTACTCTTACAAGCGATACTATAACGTCTCTGCATTTGAATGGATCTCTATGGGAATTGGGGGGTGGGACTAGATTTAGCTGTAAATTATGCTGGAACAGTACGGAATACATGGTTGGTAAAATGGCTGTAAGTCATCAAGGGTCTGAGGTATCAAACGAGCCTCAAACCATCACTCTGCTGCCAGTTATGCAGTAGATATGGATGGATCACTTTCAGGGTTGTTTCCCCTGACAAATTTTCCGATTGAACTCTATGGAAAAATAAATCGGGGGAAGAAAAATACATAGATAATTGATGCGCTCAACCTCAAAATTATTCAATGTAAATATATGGCTTTCTGTAGTTTTCAAGTGTCTTTGTCATTATCTAGGTAGCTAAACCTACGTCATTTATATCTCAACTGTCAACAAACCATGTTGTTGATTTCTTCAAATAAATTAGAAGTAGTGATCTGCAGAGTTCATTAAAGGCTATCGAACGTTAATTCAGACATATATCAGCATTAAAGGGAAACAAAACACGCTGGTTTCGCTAGATCCCTCTTTTAAATTCGAAAAATGCCCATTTCTACTCTGGACAACACTCACAGCGGCTGCTTTGTATATATATATATATATCTTTTTAAAACAAACTAGCTAGCTACTTGCTAAGCTAGACTGAAAAGACTATCAAAAAACAAGGGATTATCAAGCTAACTATAAAAAAATAATACCAAAAATAGGTTACTATAACTTACTAGAATATTCAAAAAAGCTAAACTGTAAGCTCGTTATATATATTGCTTGCTCGCTCTCTCTCCTATCTCCTCTCCGTCCACACAGATCAACCACCAAACTATATAGAAAACGGTGAGATCAACTGCTGAGATTCGCTTTTATAGCTGGGGCGTAGCCCACCCTCGCTCCAAAACTTCAGGGCGTCGCTGTACAGGTTTCAATTTCGTCACCGGGAGGAATACGTGAGCTGGCCAATGACAGACTGAACGTGCAGCACCTAACGTTTTACCACTAGAGACACTTTAGAGCCAGATCCTTTGGGTTTATGCAGTTTTGCGCTGACTGCAGTAAAATGTCAAGATTTGGACCAGGATCAATCAGTAACACTTAGAAAAAACCAAATGTATCAGTTCTCATCTAAAATAAGTGGTTTTGGTGCTTTGTTACCCTTTCACGTTATCTTGGACTTTGTGCAGAATTTAGGCATGTCGTTGTTTGTACCTTTGTGGAGAAAACTTGTTGATGTACCATTTGATGAACAAAAGGCTAAATGCTTTGAATTGCTGTTTATTCGTTACTCGACAGATCATGTATTTGCCAGGACCACAGTCAAAAAATAATCTGCTTTGAACTCGGCTTACTTTTGGTTAGTTGTTGCTCCTCTGACATTGATCGAGTTTAAAACATGGGCGAATGTCTTCCTCTGGAGAGTGTAGCTATCTGCCCTAACTTCCCTAAACTAAAAACTTGTGGGTAAAATTTCAATACAAATCAAGTCCCCCGCCCGCTGGTGAAAAAATATTGACTGGGCGATAACGACTACGGGAAAGATTATACACTTCTGCCAATCGACCTGCATCTTTAAACATATCCACAGTTGTTCATTCACGATATTTGGGTGCTACAACTTGTACTAGTAAAAGGGGACGGGGAGTTAGACAGCTAACTTTTTTCCATAATTACTTTAAATTTACGCATGAGCTTTTCAACATCGGGGGGGATCAGGCAGACAGTCAGCCAACCAACCAGCCAGTCAGTCAGTTACCCACATTCAAACGTTTAGGCCCGCATGCTCTGCGTCCGGGCAAAAAGTTAATAAAACTGGAATGATTTGTGTGGAACGTGCATTTGGTGGGACATTAGCCTTGCAATTTAGCTTGCTTTAAATAGACTAACGTTAGATCAAACGGTTGCAATACTCTGCTTAGCGTTTAAGTTAACTTACTTTTATTGTGAGCTTCCATGTGAAATTTATCTCCTGAATGCAGCCGCACTGTATTTTACTTTGAATTGACTGCATTAAGAGCTGAAACATACCATACGCAAATGTGCGAACGTGGACGCTACGAGCTGCGAAAAACAGTTTTTCTTTTGCCATGACATTTGTCACGTATTTTATTTCTTGCAATAATCCATACAGGCTAGCTTGCTATCTATCTAAAGTTTGTACTAGCCTCTATTGCTGATATCTTCATCTGCAAATTAAATCAACTGAAATTTCAAAATTTACCTTCAACAGAAAAGTTTGGATTGGTCTTTTGTTTTTTTTATTTGTATTTTTAATAGATAACATCACAATTCAGCCATTGCTTACGAAATGCTGCCTATTGTTGTTAATGGTTCAAAATGTTCTTTTTCACCTGCAAACAGGTGGTTAACAAGGTTAAGAGTGGAGCAATTTGTTCAAATAATGCACGACCTGCACTATGAGAATTCACATTTTCTGCAACTGCTACAAAACTGTGCCAGGACATAGTATGTAAGCCAATACCAACAGGTTAAAAATAAAGTAGACCAAAAATGCAAAAATGGCATCTATGACTACAAATATAACATCTGAAAAGGTACTGGCCAAACACTCACACAAAGAGACGGGAGGAGAGGGATGAAGTAAGCCTAATGAGAAAGATTTCTACTTCAGATCTCAGGGTTTAATTATTGATCACCCTCCTGCTTTTCTTAGCATTTTCATTAATGCTAAGA
The DNA here is from genome assembly GCA_029718625.1 of Synaphobranchus kaupii. Taxonomy (NCBI): domain Eukaryota; kingdom Metazoa; phylum Chordata; class Actinopteri; order Anguilliformes; family Synaphobranchidae; genus Synaphobranchus; species Synaphobranchus kaupii. The sequence continues at coordinate 96,968,170 of CM056377.1, read as the reverse complement.
AGGTCTAAAAATAACTGTGAAGGCTAGTGTAGTTAGAACACTTTCCATGTTCCACCAGAAGGCCAGTGCATGCAAATCAGTCCTCACATTCTCAATGCAGAGTTGCTGTGATGCATTAGTATAAGGTGGCAAATGGGGGCGATGAGCCCTGCGGTATGCTGCCTCTCAGATCACTGTGCTCAGCAGATCTACTCGTTACAGTCACAGGGTGTCCCCGTGGCCATCAAGATCCCGCTCTTTCAGCAGTGTGGTCCAGTCCTGGGGGGTCAAACCACCTGAAAGTAGCCTCTCCCTACCTCCCTCCCCTGTAAGGGTGGTCTGTCCCCGTCACAGTAAGTAAGCGTTAAGAAGGACCGGAGAGCTGCCCTCCATGATGGTCAGGACTCATGTCATTCACAAAGTTATCACTACAGGCCTGAAGGAAGAGCCTGGTCACTTCTCTGTCTCACTCTCCCCCCCTTACACTCCCTCCATCTCTCCTGCTTATGCCAGCATATCAGGCATGGACAGTGAGTGCAGTAACTCTGCCTACAGAGAGCTCTTTCATAAACTTTCATGATTGGGGGGGGGGGGGGGGGGGGGGGCAGAACACTGCTGGGGAACTGAATGCCTGACTGACAGGCACAAGCAAGTAATTAATGTAGTTATAAACTGAAACAAAGAACAGCAAGATATACACACTGACTCTGGCTGTTCTAAAATAACTTGGTGTTATCAGATTTATCCAGACATTTAGCAACTAGAGAGTTGACTAAATGAGATTTTAAATTCTTAAAGGGTAATTCCACCCAAAAACAACATTAACCTAATTTAACAGATCACGACTAAGTCTCTCTTTGTGGCTGGCCAAAAAAAAATTCTGTACTGAGATATTTCAATATAAAGTTGAAGATTTATGGAAAGTGTACGTCATTTTGACATATGCCTCTACCACTTCCTCGTTTTTGAAAGACTACAGTTTGTCAAGTGGGCGTGTAAATTACATCAGCACGTAGGCGGAGCCAGCGAGGGAAGAAATTCTCCATGACTGCCTGTCACTGTTCTGAGTACCTTGGTAGGGACACATCGTAGATCAAGCTAGCTATCATTGCTATTTTAATATAATGTCAGAAAATTGCATTGATAGGCTACGTTATTTCCTAAAGATGCTTTGGGAAAGTAAACCAAACAGGACTTGAGTGCTGTCGGTTACAGAGTGGACAAATGATAGCCTACAACTCAGTGGCCTCCAGTCTCATTCCCTGACATCTTCTGCCTTACTGAATCACCCGGTAAGGAACCATGCCAACTACATTATGATCAATGACCATGAAAAGTAGACTAACATTAGCGAGCTGACCATAATCGAACGGTTTCACTTTGAACATATGATTAGGTGCAAATCCGCGTTTTTGAACCTGTTTGCCATGCAGTAGCTAGACACACATCAGCTTTTTGGCATTTCGAAAATTGCAATGTTTTAAATATAGCCCATTACTAGATTTTGTCGTAGGTGGAAGGCTACCGTTTTGAGCCCAAATACACGGCCGGATCCTGCGCTGAACGCGCTGCCAAATAGGACTGCTTCGACATGAAACTTCCCGGTAGCAAACATTTCCATTCCAGTTGGAATTGCGGTAGTTACTACGTGTAGGCTAGTTACACCACTCGTTTACCTTGTTTAAACGTTAGAGGCTAACTTTAGAGAACAGGGATAAGAATTGAATAAGTGTTTGAATTTGTTGCATTTGAACTAGTAGGTCGTAACGTTATTCAGTGTGACTGGTGTTGTCTGACACAGCCCATAAACTATAAGTGCTCTTGCCAAGAGTCTTGGCTATTGTAGTTCAGTAAACTAAGTACCTGGTACATGCGCTGTAGTTTGGGGCTATATCTCTGCTCTCACTACAGGTAGAAAGTTGGCTGAGAGCATACTTTTCTACAAATCAAACATCACATTGGTGATGATTGAAATTAGACTTCCAATGGCAGCTTTGGAAATGGGGAAGTTTAATTTATTCAATTCAGTTTGACAGAAAAAGGAAGCTGGAAGCTATCTGTATACAGATACTATTTTACACATTATATATTATTTTTTGGACTCCACTGACCTATCAATACTAATACTTATGCAAGGCTCACCACAAGGCACATCACCCATTTAAACCCAGTGTTTTAACAGGATGAACCACCCAGAAGGCCACAAATGTAGCCTTTCAAGAGCTGCATCTAACTGAAGTCCAACTAAATCCAAACACAGCTTTGAATGGCAAACAGAATCTAATAGTAATGGAACACTGTTGAAGCAGTTACTTAGAATGATGTGCCATAGCCACTTGGGGGTCTGTTCGAAGGGGTTAAACTTAAAGACAATCAAAACTAATTAAACTAAATTAAACATATTTTTCTTATTGTTTAATCAACACTTTAAATGTTAAAAAAGTGATTGCATTATGGTTTTAATTGGCACATCCAAAGTGAAGTTTTGCACATTGAGTACTATTTACTATTCTAACTTGAATTGACTTTATAATAAGTGCAGAAAATGTAGTAATTGCTTGTGGTATGTTACAGAGGAGTAGGACGCTGTATGATTCTGTGGTCTGAGGATAATTACAAACAGCAGATAATTAGAGCATGTTTCCACTGTAGTTTCTAAATGTGCATTAACCACACAAAAGCAAAGTATTGGCTCTAAGAAAGAATGAAAGTTTTTTTGAGCTCGGTGAGCTGTGTCATAGGCCTACTCGTGATGCACCATTTACATGCCCATGTGACAAACACTGCCAACTCACTGCCAAAAGTGGAAAAAAACATTGAAATATTCTATGACTTAATTGATAAGCACCTGGAAACAAGGTGTACACTCTTTAGCGAATCAATGGCTTAAGCGCTTCAGTACAGGAACACATCAAAAACCAGCAGACACAGTTGCCCTCCAGGATTTGATTTTGAGTATACACAGTTTAAACAAAAACCAAAAATCAAAAGATGAGCAAAACCGAAAATTATACTTTTAACTATTTTTCTAAATGAATAAATTACTGTCCAAAAATAACTTACAAAAGTTATCGATTTTTAGCGCAACTTAGAACATCCCATAATGATTATAACGATACCAATGTGTTGTCGGTACATTGTAAAAAATTGGGAGGCCAATTATAATCCCCCCATGTGGCCAGGGGTTCAATTCCCCTCCATGGCACTTTCCACACAATGATCCCACCTTTGAATATAACCCTCTCTGCTTTCCCCGCCTGAACAAAATGGAAAAATAGGCTACATAAGGAGGGCAGACCGCCTTCTCCTTCAAAAACAAAATGTAATCAAAATTCCACAAAATGGGCAATTACATTACAAGTTTCTCAAAAAGTACCAAAATATATAACTCAAATCTGCATCAAATATACATACGTAAAAGAAAGATCCTTTTTTCAGGAAAAATCTGACCTGCAGGTAATTTTATGTCCCTTGAATCTGTAAGACCAATCTTGTCACTGTAATGATTAGATAATTATCAGCCATAGTGATAAATCTGAGTGACAACAAAAAATCCAGATATACAGTTGAAGTCGGAAGTTTACATACACTTAGGTTGAAGTCATTAAAACTCATTTTTAACCACTCCACAGATTTCATGTTAGCAAACTAAAGTGCTGGCAAGTCAGTTAGGACATCTACTTTGTGCATGACACAAGTATTTTTTCCGACAATTGTTTACAGACAGATTATTTCACTTTTAATTCACTATATCACAATTCCAGTGGGTCAGAAGTTTACATACACTAAGTTGACTGTGCCTTTAAACACCTTGGAAAATTCCAGAAAATTATGAAATGGCTTTAGAAACTTCCGATAGGCTTATTGACATTATTTGAGTCAATTGGAGGTGTACCCGAGGATGTATTTTAAAGTGATACTGCAGTCAAAAACCGACTTTTCCCGTTGAAAACTGATGTTTTGGGTTAGATTATAATCATACACAACTGTCTATGTCCGAAAATCTCATGTTTAGTCAAAATAGTTTTATATGAGTTTTTGTGTAGGTTTACCAATACGCTGGTTTCCGGGGATTCGTGACGTCACGAGATCCTTAACATAAAAATGGGAGGAGTTGAGGTGGTCCTAGGGGTAGTCTCGGCTGGGCACGTGGTATAAAAGCAGAGACCAATGGGTTTTTTTTCCTCTTTGAGACTGAGACCCTTGTACTGCTAACTAGTTAGTTCAAGTTCAAATGCGAATTGCTTTGTATTACTGCTAACGTTAATATTACGACTTATATCGAGCTACTAAGGCTACGTTCACACTGCAGGCATTAGTGCTCAATTCCGATTTATTGCTCAGATCCGATTTTTTGTTTTGTTTGGCTGTTCACATTAATTTTTTAATGTGGCCCATATCTGATTCCAGTGTGAACCGATTGCTCTCCTCAAATGACCTGTGCAAATTAACAAAAACAAAAGACATAGCGCCTGTTACACAGCCTGCAGAAATAAACAACAACAAAAAGGAAGTAATCAAAGTCACAGCTTCTGCGTTAATTTTAAAGTTGATGTGCAGTGGAGCCAATGATAAGGGTGAGGGGATGGGAAAAAAGCCAAGGTTTTTACTAGCTTTTTGTGCTGCCATGGCTGCTACTTCTGTGCAGAGTGACTCCTGAATGCGAGATCGGAGCCAGGAATGGGGGGACCGTGACATGTGCGGTTTCAGTGAAACTCAAGCAAGGCATGAAATTAACCTCGCTCACTCGCCTGGGCGAGTGATTATGAGGACGGGCGAGTTAAGAAAATGGAGCACTCGGCCGTTTGGCTAGTGAGACCAGTCGATATAACATTTATAAAACGGATAGTTCCGGGATGAAGATTGGTCAATATACGTTCCAGCCTTGTTAAAATACACAATATAAAAAAGCTATCACATGACATATCTGTTCAACTTCATGTGTAACGTATAGCCTAACATCATTGCGCACCCTTAGATTAAACTATTGACACACTATTGGACCGACAACCATAACGTTCGGTAAGCAGCTACATGAGAAAACCGTGAATAATGAATAGGCTACCGTGCAACAAACCAAGACAATAATATGGACAGTTCTAACATTATTTTAAATCACAAAACGGTAACGCAGCTGTCCGCGAATGATATAAAAACGTTGCCTACTTCCGACTTATTATCATGGTGTATCGTTTGTGCCCAAAAAAAATCCACTGCTTTGCACATTTACCACTTTTCTAAAATGACAACACATGATAATATAATGTGAATCTGTTGATAACCTACCCTGTACAATAGTGAGTTAACTAGCCCGTGCGTACACGTTCTAATGCCCTGCTAGCTGCATCAAAAATGACGTAAAAAGTTGCATTAATTCAGATCTGACAGACTGCGGTCGCTTTGACACAATCGGTTATGTATCGGTAATCCCACATTCAAAAGTGCCCAAATGAGAATTTGAAATGTCAGATTCAATGTGATTTTCGCTGTTCACACTTCCATTTAAAAAAATCAGATCTGTGTCACATTTGAGGAAAAAATCGGATCTGTGCCACTTTTTACCTGCAGTGTGAACGTAGCCATAGAGGGTTATTCATCTACAACGTCTTACTTTGGTATCTTTAGCTAACTTGCCTGCATTATGCCAAGGAGTCAGAGATATATCGTTCCTCGGTGTAACGCCACTGGCTCTGTTAGCTTTCATAATCTGTCGAGAGACGGAATGTATGGATAAATTAGGTAATGCAAAGCAGTCTATTGTGTGTGAGTTTAGCCCCGTTTGGTCCAGAGAACTGGTAACTTAGCTAGATAGCTAGTTATCGCTATCATTTATGAATAATGTTAGCTAATAAATGTTCAATATACTAACGTTACTATGTGACTGGGTTTTGCTGTGTATTTGAATGTATTTAATAGTAACGTTACTTTAGGCAGACAAACAAGCTAACTTAGCTAGGTAACGTTAGCTCTACCATTCGGTTACATCCCCGATCCTCTCCTCGATCGCGAAGACGTAGTTGTGAGGAGAGATCAGGAAGGGGGCTGAGTTCAGTGGGGGCCTGAGTCAGTTCACCAAGACACACCCTTTCACTCCTTGACCGTATGAATATTCATAATATGACTACGTGGCACCGTCGTCATATGACCACACCCACTCACGAGTTCCAGTTCAAATTGAAGCGGTAAAAAATGCCTTAGAAAAGCCTCTGCAGTATCTCTTTAAGGCCTACCTTCAGACTCAGTGCCTCTTTGCTTGACATCATGGGAAAATCAAAAGAAATCAGCCAAGACCTCAGAAAGAAAATTGTGGACCTCCACAAGTCTGGTTCATCCTTGGGAGCAATTTCCAAACGCCTGAAGGTACCATGTTCGTCTGTACAAACAATAGTACGCAAGTATAAACACCATGAGACCACGCAGCCGTCATACTGGTCAGGAAGGAGACGCATTCTGTCTCCTAGAGATGAACGTGCTTTGGTGCAAAAAGTGTGAATCACTCCCAGAACAACAGCAAAGGACCTTGTGAAGATGCTGGAGGGAACAGGTACAAAAGTATCCACAGTAAAACGAGTCCTATATCGACATAACCTGAAAGGCTGCTCAGCAAGGAAGAAGCCACTACTCCAAAACCACCATAAAAAAGCCAGACTACAGTTTGCAACTGCACATGGGGACAAAGATCTTACTTGTCATCTGGTCTGATGAAACAAAAATTGACCATAAAGACCATCGTTATGTTTGGAGGAAAAAGGGTGAGGCTTGAAAGCCGAAGAACACCATCCCAACCGTGAAGCACGGGGGTGGCAGCATCATGTTGTGGGGGTGATTTGCTGCAGGAGGGACTGGTGCACTTCATAAAATAGATGGCATCATGAGGAAGGAAAACTATGTGGATATATTGAAGCAACATCTCAAGACATCAGCCAGGAAGTTAAAGCTTAGTCGCAAATGGCTCTTCCAAATGGACAATGACCCAAAGCATACTTTGTGGCAAACGTTGTGGCAAAAAGGCTTAAGAACAACAAAGTCAAGGTATTGGAGTGGCCATCACAAAGTCCTGACCTCAATCCAATCGGAAATTTGTGGGCAGAACTGAGAAAGTGTGTGCGAGCAAGGAGGCCTACAAACCTGACTCAGTTACACACCAGTTCTGTCAGGAGGAATGGGCCAAAATTCCAGCAACTTATTGTGAGAAGCTTGTGGAAGGCTACCTGAAACATTTGACCCAAGTTAAACAATTTAAAGGCAATGCTACCAAATACTAACAGAGTTTATGTAAACTTCTAACCCACTGGGAATGTGATGAAAGAAATAAAAGCTGAAATAAATCATTCTCTCTACTATTATTCTGACATTTCACATTCTTAAAATGAAGTTGTGATCCTAAGTTCCTAACTGACCTAAGACAGGGAATATTTACTAGGATTAAATGTCAGGAATTGTGAAAAACTGAGTTTAAATGGATTTGGAACGTGCATGTAAACTTTCGACTTCAACTATATGCTCTATTCATTATGAAGGAAAGCTATAATATGAACCTAATACTAAGGCTGGTTTGTGACTTGTGTGACTCAGTATCCTAACAATGTGAAGACAGTAACACAGTCAGTGCATTTCTCAAAACCGTCGCCAAGTCTTATTTATGTAGCTGTGTTCAATCCCACAGTGGGAGGAGACCAACAGTTATTAGTTTACTTGCAAAGCAATGGTTCGAAGGCCGGTGCAGCTAATTCATGACCATATTTGCTTAGAGCAACGTAGTACCAGTGAGTCACAATTTTGTTTTAAATCATGAGTAGGCCTACTAAACAAATGCATACTGCATAACTTGCAATTAGAATAACAACTAAAGCTTAAATTCTGAACAACAGCCACATTTACCATCTCAGCAATGGACTAAAATAAACAGGAAGATGCTTGAAATATGAAGTATCTTTATCTGTAACCCTGTGCGTCAAACTTCTGTAAAAAAAATAATAATAAGCAAATAATGTTTTAAATGCCTAATGATAACAATGGACAATCCAAATCCCTTTCAGGTGGGGGTGCTGCACACTTTGAGGGCCTGCTACACAAAGCCAAGTGCAGTCCTGCATGTGAGCAGGCAGCCTTTCACTGGGATGAAATGAGGAACAAATACAGCCTTCCCCATACACCTTGCAGTAAAGGGAAAACAATACATTTGCAGGGAACAGACACTCGTGAGCGCTTACTCATTACATTACTCTAACTATTTATGTTCCCCTTTTGTTAAGCTTTGTAGGCTTAATGAAACCTAGCAGCAGCACAGACACTGACAATGTGGCTTGAGAGTATGCAACAGTGCGAAAGGTCAGGCAGAAAACACTCCAGTGCTTCCAGGTCAAACTCTGCAGTCTGGCTTCATACATACATTTCTTTGTAAAAGGAAATATTGCACTTTTTGCTTAGGACACTTACTTAAACTATTGGGAGAATACTTTGTAATCCATTATTGGATGACAAAATAACTTGCGTAAAGCACCAGTCATCCTACAGCATCGTCTTGTACTTTCCAGGTACCTTCCAGAGCAACTGGAAGGCACAGAAAGTTATATTATAATTACAATCAATAAGTGTAAATAGGGAATATTGGGGATATTTCATCTTCACAATTAGCCCTAAATGTATTGTTGGTATTACCAATTAGACCACTTAATTTTATATATTATCTTATAATCTGTGGAATATTCCGTACCTCAAAGATAAAACCAAATTATAACAAAAAGAATATAAACACAGTGTCTCCCTTTTTGGGGAAACAATGCAAGAATTTCACGCACGCACGCACGCACGCACACACATACAGTATATACACTGCCTGGCCAAAAAGAAAGTCGCCATTGCACCTGTCATGCATAGTGCCCACTGTACAAGCCTCTGGAGGCAGTGTTATGATCTGGGGTTGCTTCAATTTGTCAGATCTATGCTCAGCAACGTTATGCAACAATGAAATGAAGTCAGGTGAGTACCTGAATGTACTGAATGACCAGGTTATCCCATCAATGGGCATATTCCAGGACGACAATGCCAAGATTCATCGGGCTCAAATTGTGAAAGAGTGGTTCAGGGAGCATGAGGAATCATTTTCACACATGAATTGGCCACCAGATTCCTGACCTTAACCCCATTGAAAGTCTTTGGGATGTGCTGGAGAAGACTTTACGGAGTGGTTAGACTCTCCCGTCGTCAGTACATGATCTCGGCCAAAAATGTATGCAACTCTGGTCGGAAATAAATGTTGTGACGTTGCATAAGGTTGTCGAAACAATGCCATGACTAATGCGCGCCATAATCAAAGCTAAAGGCGGTCCAACAAAATATTAGAGTGCGCGACCTTTTTTTTTGGCCGGTTAGTGTATATACAGTGCATCCGGAAAGTATTCACAGCGCTTCACTTTTTCCACATTTTGTTGTTACAGCCTTATTCCAAAATTGATTAAATTCATTTTTTCCCTCAAAATTCTACACACAACACCCCATAATGACAATGTGAAAAAAGTTTTTTTTAGATTTTTGCAAATGTATTAAAAATAAAAAAATAAAATTTCTCATTTACATAAGTATTCATACCCTTTGCTTTAACGTATTTTTAAAGTATCATATTTCATATTTGGTCGCATATCCTTTACATGCTGTTACTTCCTGAAGTCTGTGACCATCAACATCAAAAAACTGTCGATATCTTATTTTCAGGTACTGTTACAAGCGATACTATAACCTCTCTGCATTTGAATGGATCTCTATGGAAATTGGGGGGTGAGACTAGATTCAGCTGTAAATTACACTGGTACAGTATGGAACACATGGCTGGCTAAATGGCTGTAAGTTATCAAGGGTCTGAGCTATCAAACGAGCCCCAAACCATCACTCTGTTGCCAGATATGGAGTAGATGTGGATGGATCACTGCAAGGGTTATTTCTCCGGACTCATTTTCCTATAGAACTCTATGGGGAAAAAAGTCAGGAGAAACAACCCTTAAAGTGATCCACCCACATCTACTCCATATCTGGCAACAGAGTGATGGTTTGGGGCTCGTTTGATAGCTCAGACCCTTGATAACTTACAGCCATTTAGCCAGCCATGTGTTCCATACTGTACCAGTGTAATTTACAGCTGAATCTAGTCTCACCCCCCAATTTCCATAGAGATCCATTCAAATGCAGAGAGGTTATAGTATCGCTTGTAACAGTACCTGAAAATAAGATATCGACAGTTTTTTGATGTTGATGGTCACAGACTTCAGCATGTAAAGGATATGCGACCAAATATGAAATATGATACTTTAAAAATACGTTAAAGCAAAGGGTATGAATACTTATGTAAATGAGAAATTTTATTTTTTTATTTTTAATAAATTTGCAAAAATCAAAAAAAAACTTTTTTCACATTGTCATTATGGGGTGGTGTGTGTAGAATTTTGAGGGAAAAAATTTATTTAATCAATTTTGGAATAAGGCTGTAACAGAACAAAATGTGGAAAAAGTGAAGCGCTGTGAATACTTTCCGGATGCACTATATATATATATACAGTCAAGCCGGAAAGTCTCCCCACCCCTTTCACCTTCTCCACGTTTTATTACGTTACAGACATATTCCAAAATTGATTAAATTCCTTTTTTCCCTCAAAATTCTACACACAACACCCCATAATGACAATGTGAAAAAAGTTTTTTTGAGATTTTTGCAAATTTATTAAAAATAAAAAAATAAAATTTCTCATTTACATAAGTATTCATACCCTTTGCTTTAACGTATTTTTAAAGTATCATATTTCATATTTGGTCCCATATCCTTTACATGCTGTTACTTCCTGAAGTCTGTGACCATCAACATTAAAAAAACTGTCGATATCTTATTTTCAGGTACTGTTACAAGCGATACTATAACCTCTCTGCATTTGAATGGATCTCTATGGAAATTGGGGGTGAGACTAGATTCAGCTGTAAATTACACTGGTACAGTATGGAACACATGGCTGGCTAAATGGATGTAAGTTATCAAGGGTCTGAGCTATCAAACGAGCCCCAAACCATCACTCTGTTGCCAGATATGGAGTAGATGTGGATGGATCACTGCAAGGGTTATTTCTCCGGACTCATTTTCCTATAGAACTCTATGGGGAAAAAAGTCAGGAGAAACAACCCTTAAAGTGATCCATCCACATCTACTCCATATCTGGCAACAGAGTGATAGTTTGGGGCTCGTTTGATAGCTCAGACCCTTGATAACTTACAGCCATTTAGCCAGCCATGTGTTTCATACTGTACCAGTGTAATTTACAGCTGAATCTAGTCTCACCCCCCAATTTCCATAGAGATCCATTCAAATGCAGAGAGGTTTATAGTATCGCTTGTAACAGTACCTGAAAATAAGATATCGACAGTTTTTTTTATGTTGATGGTCACAGACTTCAGGAAGTAACAGCATGTAAAGGATATGTGACCAAATATGAAATATGATACTTTAAAAATACGTTAAAGCAAAGGGTATGAATACTTATGTAAATGAGAAATTTTAGTTTTTTATTTTTAATAAATTTGCTAAAATCTCAAAAAAACTTTTTTCACATTGTCATTATGGGGTGTTGTGTGTAGATGTTTGAGGCAAAAAATGAACTCAATCTATTGTAGTATAAGTCTGTAACGTAATAAAACATGGAGAAGGTGAAAGGGTGGGGAGACTTTCCGGCTTGACTGTATATATACACACAACACACAGTACAGTGAGCACCATAATTCATTGGACAGTGACACATTTTTTGTTATTTTGGTTCTGTAGTTTAAAAGGATACAATGACAATGAGGTTGAAGTGCAGACTGTCAGCTTTAATTTGAGGGTATTGTCATCCATATCGGATGAACCATTTAGAAATTATAGAACATTTTGTACATAGTCCCCCCCATTTTCGGGCATCAAAATATATTGGACAGTTTAAAATAATGTAGAATAAAGTAATCATTTTTAATATTTGAAGGCATATCCTTTGCATGCCATGACTTCCTGATGTCTGTGACCCAAAAATATCAAAATACTTATCTATTTTTTCTGGTACTCTTAGAAGCGATACTATAACTTCTCTGCATTTGAATGGACCTCTATGGCAAATTGGGGGGGTGGGACAAGATTTAGCTTTAAATTATGCTGGAACAGTATGGAATACATGGTTGCTGAAATGGCTGTAAGTTAAGTCATCATAGGGTCTGAGGTATCAAACAAGCCTCAAACCATCACTCTGCTGCCAGATATGCAGTAGATATGGATGGATCACTTTAAGGGTTGTTTCTCCTGACAAATTTTCCTATTGACTCTATGGAAAAATAAGTCAGGAGAAGAAACCCTTCAAGTTATCCATCCATATCTACTACATATCTGGCAGCAGAGTGATGATTTAAGGCTTGTTTGATACGTCAGACCCTTATTCCTGTGTAATTTACAGCTAAATCTATTCCCACCCCCCAATTCCCATAGAGATCCATTCAATGCAGAGAGGTTATAGTATCGCTTGTAGTAGTACCAGAAAATAAGATATGTCTTTTGATATTGTTGGGTCACAGACATAGGAAGTCATGGCATGCAAAGGATATGCGACCAAATATTAAAAATGATTACTTTATTCTACATTATGTTTAAACTTTCCAATATTTTTTGATGCCGGAAAATGGGGGGGGGACTATGTACAAAAGGTTTTATAATTTGTAAACGGATCAAACGGATTAAAGCTGACAGTCTGCACTTCAACCTCATTGTATCCTTTCAAACTCAAAGTTCTAGAGCACAGAACCAAAATAACAAAAAATGTGTCACTGTCGAATGAATTATGATGCTCACTGTATGTATTATATATATATATATATATATATGCACATATACACACACACACACACACACGTATATATAAATGTGAAAACTTCAGAAAGTGCACTATGTCCATGTGATTCAACATCTGAATTAAGGTAGCAAAAAAGATGCCAGCTGTTCCTTTAGACCACGGGTGTCAGTCCTAAGGGCTGCAGTGTCTGTCGGTTTATGGTGCGTTTCAGCACAAGTTAATTTAAGCCATTGTCTGGCAAAAGAATCCCCACACCCTGTTCTCAAGCCCTTAATTGGCAGCTGAGCGAAAGGAAACCACAAATATCTGCAGACACTGTGGCCCTCCGTGACATCAGTTGGCTCTCCTGCACTAGAACAAGCAAGATATCGACTGCCTGCACAAATACAACAAAATTACCAACACTAATAAAAAATCCTTTTATGGAATAATGTGTGGTGGTTGAAAGAAACTTCTTTAAAAAAAGGAGTGCATCATTATAGCAGTAGAAGAGGGAACAAATAAAGAGAAACTGAGTCACATCTAGACCAGAACCCTTTCATTCTCACACTAGTGTGGTGACTGAACTGAAGGCGTTGCACGTTTCCTGCATGGCCAGAAAAAAGGAGACAAGCACGTACATTTATACTTTCACAACAGCAATGGACACACAATGCTATATATGATTCATGTCAGATAGGCCAATCATCCAAAAAAAATTTAAGTTAATGCATTGTATAGTGACAGCATAATCCTAAGAAATGAATGCTTGAAAGTTGGAATTTTGTCTGTGTATTTTAGGAAGGCGGGAAAATATCAAGAGTAAATCCTTCAGTCTGTTCATTGCCACAGAATGGTGCAGGGGGGAAAAACACCATTTTGGGTCTCTCCCTGCCTCTCTATCAGAAACCAATTCCTAAAATAACTTTTCCAATTCATTACATTCTATTTAAAATGGATTTCACCTTGGCCATCCTGTGGGAAAAACAACATGGAAGTGATCCCCTGCAAAAATTACATCCTGCCCAGAGTAATATTTCGGTTGCATTAAATAAGTGGGCAGCACAAGCATTCTGCTGGAACAGGTCCTTACATTTAAAATGCAGCATTACTCCCAAGAGTAGAGGTCAGGAACGAGGCAAACTGAGGCAGGTTTTGAGGAAAGAGGGTAATGACAATATAGCCTATTTCTCAAGTTCTAAAGTCCACTCAAACTTTAATATCAGCCTTTTCGCCAAGGAAAACCTTTTCCTTTGGTTAACTCCGCAGCTGCACACTGACCTATTTGCTATACACCTCACTAATGGCAATACTGGAGACAAATGAGGAACCAGGGTTGTGATCTGTAAAAGCACTCGTTCAATGGCCTTGTGGATAGAGTGTCGGCACTGACCTCAAGGGTTGTAGGGTTCAATCTCCAGCTGAGTTTTACCAAGGACATTAAAAACTGTATCATTTTGCTTTCGGCTTGGCACTCAGCATTAAAAAAGATGGCTTGGGGGGTAATTGCCCTGTGACAGACTGGCGTCTTGTCCAGTGGTGTACTTGTACAATAATCGCTTTACGCCACAGGAATTTGGATAACCTCCAACCCAGTGCATCCTTTAACTCTACTCTGGCTCCTTACTTAATCTGTAAAACATGCTAACTATATCATATTTGACTTAGAACACATTAATTTAGTTGTATGACTTTTTACTTTGTTAAACCTGAAAACGTTATTCTCCAGCTGACAGTATATTCATCCATTCTGGGACAATTCAGACCACCTCATATTTATGTCCTTCCACACTCGGAATGCTGGCAGCTTCCAAATTAAAAGTTAAATTGACGATAACTGATGTCTGCACTTCACTTTTCCCACAGCTGCACGTGTTACACGCATGCTTTCTTGCTTTGTTTGCGGAGGCCATCTTGATGGTGTACGCCTCTTAAAGTGAGAACTTGTTTTATTAGTAAATATTTTTTTTTATGTATACATCTAACTCAACTACACTATAATAAAAAAGCAGCAATTCCACTTCAAATGGGCTACTCTACTGAACTGCTTCTCTTACACAGGGGAGAATAGTTTGATAATATGCAGCCAGGCAAGAACCAGCCATGGATGATTATACTTCAGACACCAGAATTACTGCCTCTGTTATTTTGCATGGACATGTTGGCCCACGTTTTGTCTGGAGGCAGGCCTTAAAAAGCATTATGGTTGCATCATTGCCCGCTGGGCCGCTGACGTAGTTTATTTGGTATATCCACCCCGAACATTTCCCATCAGTCCCCTTTATAATGATGGGAAACATTTCCCATCAGCACCCTATGAGAGTGTTTCCAGTCAGAATGTGTGTTTTCTATCCAAATGGAAACCCATTTGTTTTGTAAACAAAGCACACCAAATCATTCTGTCAAACTGAGGGCTTCCATCTTAATATTTTCATAGTAATAATGTTCAAGACAAGTAAACATAGAGCACATGAAAGGAATAAAGTTCAACAAAAGTAACACATAGCCTAGTTGCATTCATTCTCGTTTCAAAAACTGACACACATACTTGACATCAATGAAGTCTCCATGTCTGAATTTAAACAGCATACTATTTTCTTTAAATTCTCAATGTACCACACTTGGGCTAGCTGCAAGGACCGGTCACCCCAAATTTATCATTTTAAAAATGCGACATAGAATTTAGAAAAAACTACTACTTTTTCCGATCCGTGCAGTGCAAGGCACTCAAGATACATAAAATGAACACAGCAAGCATTTATATATGCCAGTCTATTATATTTCTGTTGGATTACAAAAATATTCTTGTTTTTCCAAAAGTAACACCAAGCAAACTTGGTACAGATTACAGCACACTTATTGCTCCATTCATATATAATCAGTTTCTTCCTAAAAACTATTAAACTAATGTCAGCTAATAGGCTGCAAAGTGAAGCTGGGTTCAAAACCGCTTGACCCGACACACTAACTGCTGCACTACACTAATCTAGTAAGTAGTTGAATCAGGACTGGAAAAACCTGGGGATGCCTAGTGCAATGTAGCCTACTCCAAGTAGCCTACGTTATCTATCGCTTGTTCCTTCCTGAGGAAATATCAAATACGAAGAAAACAACCTTTTCTGATTTGAAAGTATTAAACTGCTATGTTGCTAGAACATTCATCATTATAAATGCATGTCTTCTAGTATCAGAATACACAATGTAGAGCTTCGGTTTTTAAACATTACTTGAACCTGCAATAGGGAACGTGATACGATGGCAAGCTAACGTGAGATATACATTGAACTCTAACTTGCTGTTCATGTGAACGAAATTAAACTAGCTAGCAAGCAAGCTTTATAATTTGATTTAGCCCCAAATTGCCCACATAATTTTCTAAATAGCCTACCTTCATGTTCAGACGTAGGACATTCCACCTGTAGTACCAGATCAAATGTTTTCTCTGGATTCTCGCTGTATGGAGAACATATACTTGTCACACTTCAAGTAATTGCATTAAATTTAAAACACAAAAAAGAGCAACGATATGCATCAATATAGGCTGGCAAAGCGTTCGTCTAGTGAATCAGCTGTATAAACAGAGGACGAGTTTAGCTCGCTAACGTTAAATAACATGCTAGCTATAGCTAGCTAACGATAGGGAGCTTGCTAACGTTAGCACTAGCAAACGAAACTGCATCCTAGTTGGCAAGCTAATGCTGCGCTCTCTTTAGTATGATTCGCTCATAATGCATCTCTTGTTGTTTTCTGAGACTTCATAAGTATTAGCAATAGTAACTTGGGCCTAACGTTACATAGCTCGCCAGCTGGCCGGGTAAGACTAACGTGCTAATATTTGATGTCGTGCTCATAATGTTTTACATATTTCGTGAATTAGTGATCGACTCACAGGTTAAATTTGCAACACCCAACTCATGACTTACTTTATTCTGCTGTCCATGGTTACAGCATCTCGACAGCTCTTTCGCCGGCTTGATTGCTGTCCGAGTCTGGATGGAAAATAGCCACACACACTGAAAATGGTTTCGTTACCGTTTGCGTCTATTCGCTGGCTAGCTAGACATCGATCTTCGATATGTCCAATTATGTTTGGTTGGGCGGAAACATAGTTAACGTGTCCCTTGCTGTGTTTTGTTTTCAGTGCATCTGTTCATACTGGAGGACTGTCTCACTTCCACTCACTCCTCCGCTGCATACAAATCCAGGAAGTACATCGAAAGAGGTAGTTCTGACGTCACTCATTTGTCCCTCCACCTGGGGCCACTCGGAGTGCGTCCCAATACTCGAAAAATGCACCCTCTTTTCCTCCACTACCACCGCCTCTCCTCCATGCCCCGGACACGGATCTTTGTTTTTCAATCTAATGTTGCTGATTACATCCTAATTACGTACTAACGGTTACATATTAATTCATGTCTCGACGCAAACCACAATGACAGGTACATTGTCTACTGTAAATGCAAATACTTGTACTCTAAACGTTCAGGCAGTTTTGCATACTTCCGGGTAGAACAGGGGTTTTAGTGGGGGAGTGGAGGAAGGGAGGTGGTGAGTGAAGAATATTGGGACGCAGCCCATGGGTCGAGACATTAATTAATATGTAACCATTAATACGTAATTAAGATGTAATCTGCAACATTAGATTAAAACACGTTTCCAGGGCACGGAGTAGGAGGAGGTGGTAGTGGAGGAAGGGAGGGTGCATTTTTCGATTATTTGGACACACCCCCAATATTCTTCACTCTCCACCTCCCTTCCTCCACTCCCCCACTACCACTCCTCTCCTACCCGGAAGTATGCAAAACTGCCTGAATGTACTTGACATTGCAGTTTGCGTCGAGACATTAATTCATATTTAACCATTAATATGTAATTAAGATGTAATCAGCAACATTAGATTAAAACACAAAGATCCGTTTCCGGGGCAAGGAGGAGAGGAGGTGGTAGTGGAGCAAAGGAGGGTGCATTTTTCGAGTATTGGGACGCACCCATGTATAAACAGTGCTGAGCAGAAAAATGCCCTCAGAAAGCTGCACAAGCGAGTTTCCACACAGAAATTCAGATGTATAACATAAGAGAGAATTTGGGACAGGGGAATGTTTACCTTTGTGTTACCTGTCCTTTTACCAACACTCAGTAATCATTTGGGAACTACAACACTAATTGTTGTAGTTTTGAAAGCAGAATTGTTTCCCATTCTTGCTTAATATGAGACTTCAGCTGCTCACCAGTCCGGGGTCTCCATTGTCATATTTTGGGCTTCATAATGCGCCACCACGTTTTCGATGGGAGACAGGTCTGGACTGCAGGCAGGCCAGTCTAGCACCCGCACTCTCTGACGACGAAGCCATGCTGTTGTAATACGTGCAGAATGTGGCTTGGCATTGTCTTACTGAAATAAGCAGGGATGTCCCTGAAAAAGTGATTGTCTAGATCGCAGCAAATGTTGCTCCAAAATGCATATGTACCCTTCAGCGTTAATGGTGCTTTCAAAAAACAATTTGAAAGGTGGACTCGTCAAACGACAGCACACGTTTCCACTTTGCATCAGTCCATCTCAGATGAGCCCAGAGAAGTCGGCGGCGTTTCTGGATGTTGTTGATATCTGGCTTACGCTTTGGGTAGTCTTAACTCTTAACTGCATGGAGGAGATGCAGCGACAAATTGTGTTTACTGACAATGGTTTTCTGAAGTATTCCCGGGCCCATGTGGTTATATTCATTACAGAAGCATGCCGTTTTTAATGTAGTGCTGTCTGAAGGATCGAAGGTCACGGGCATTCAATATTGGTTTACGGCCTTGCCCTCTGAATCTTTTACTAATATTATGGACTGTAGATGGTGAAATCCCTAAATTCCTTGCAATCGTGTGTTGAGAAACGTTGTTCTGAAATTGTTGGACTATTCGCTCATGCAGTTTTTCACAAAGTGGCAAACCCATCCTTGCTCGTAAATGCCAGAGCCTTCGTGGATGCTCCTTTTATACCCAGTCATGATAGCATGACCTGTCACCTATTCACCTATTTACCTGTGGAATGTTCCAAACAGGTGTTTTTTGAACATTCCACAACCTTCCCAGTCTTTTTTATACCCGTCCCAACTTATTTGGAACGTGTTGCAGGCATCAAATTCGGAATTAGCATATATTTACAAAAAATCAATGAAGTTGCTAAGGTAAAACATTAAATATATTTTAAATATCGTTTTCATTTAAATATATAGACAAGAGAATTTACAGATCACTGCTTTCTGCTTTTATTTGCATTTTATGTACTGTCCCAACTTTGGAATTCAGGTTTCAGTAAGAGATGTCACAACCGCTACAATGTGGTCACAACCGAAACACCTGCTGTTTTGTTAAAATTTTGAATAATATGAATAATCAATCAAATATCAAAGATATTGTGCTGGTGATGGTATATATAATCTCATAAATAAGAATCTATCAAATTCATGTGATCAAATCTGTCCATTTTATAGAGAACATTTGTACGGAGTTTTCACTAAATTTAATTAATCCAATGTTTTATTTGATTTAAAAATTCAGGGTAATTGATTCAAATTCAACAGCAGTCAAGATTCTTTTTTAAAAATGTCATTTTCAAAGGGGTGAATTAAACTTATCAATTGGGTATGTAATTTTATTTCAAAAGCAGGTTTTACACCATGTTTCGGTTGTGACATATTTAGGAGCAGTCAGTAAATTCATCCTTATTCTTAAAAAATTACATGTGATTGCACTGTACATCTAGTATATTTATGTATCTCAGATAAAGTGTAACACATATATTATAAAATAATTTTGCAAAAAGAATACAAATTTACACTTTTCTCCAACCCTCAATTTGCACGACTTCTGTAGAATGGCCCATATCCTGAAAAAAACTTGCCATTGTGAGCTCTCTGTGCTTTTTCCCCAGACTGACAATGTAAGGACTGCAGTTAACATGTCTCAATAATAATTTTGAAATTGGACTCAAATACTACCACAGGTGTGTGATTGTCCAGCATTGAATAGTTTTGTTTTCAATCTTTATTTTTTTAAATGTGATTAAATGTCTTTAATGTGACTTTTTGTAATGAACTGCCTGTGTTTATGACTAAAGATGTGACTGCTGTGATGTTCACAAAAACAGTATACGCATAGTGCTTTGAAAACCCTTTTTATTTTACAGTTCCATTTGACAGTTACATTTACATTAACTCCACTTTGCGATGATTACATTCATAGTCATCCCAAAGTAATACAGCCCAGGTTTTACTGAAATATCTGATGAGCTAGCAGCAGTGAACTGCTAACAGTTAACAGCAGTGAACAATTCTGATGGCTTTAAAATTATGCTTATGTTTAAGGTATGTATGGGTATTGTAGTAGAGATGGCTTTCATTTTTAGAATTACTATGATCCTACAGTATGTGAAAAATTCAAATAATAGGGAAACCTGTTAAATGCAAGTTGTGAAATTTTGAGTTTGTGATTTAAATGTACAAAATTAATACATGTACTGCGTTATCTCAGGGTACTATTTTTAGTAACACACTGCTTGAAATTAGATATATTTGTCCCTCATATGGTAAAAGCCAGTAGCTTAGAATGTCTTCTGGAAAGCTGTGGTTTTTCTCCTCTCATGAGATTCTAGACTGGATAGAGGCCAATTTCCTGTAGGCAGACTGAAAGGTAATTAAGTGGCTGCAAACTAGGACATGCTGTTGCAAGTGTTCACATGAAATGAGGATGCTCACTGTCTTGCCAACAATGCTTTAAAAAGTTAGCCATTATGAACTTATCTCTAGCAAAAAAAACACATCGACCCTAAGCTGAATGTATTTTTCGCGTGTGCATACGTGTACACACACAATCAAATAAACAGATTAATGCAATGTTTTAGAAGATTCATATTGACATACCATGAATATACAATCAATGAAGTGACACAATTGCCATACTTAGTGCACAAAACAAAAAATAAAGCACATATTTTGTTTTGATGCTTTGTCTTTCATTGTGCCGACAGAAAAAAACAAGGTAGCTTAAATTGTATGGCAGTAAATACAACATGCCTGTGTGTTTGACTGCATCTTTTGCAGTCTGGAAACATAACTTTCCAATGGGAAGTGGATTCTTTTAGTTTGTGCTTTTATTATTTTCAGTGGATCAGAAAAGCTTTCTGAACCACGGTAAAGCACAATTACGCATTATAGTGTATGCACAATAGCAAATGAACAAAGGCAATATCTTGTTGCAACAATTAGACCACCATAGTCTACTCCTCACCTATGTGGCAGTCCTTTTCCACTAAATTACTCCAAGCGCCCTCTATAGGTACTGAAGTATGAGAAGAAACAAATACAGTATGGTAATCCAGATATGTTTATGAGAAACAGTTCCCATTTTGCCTTAGTGACAAATGTGTATTGTGCAGTTTTGATGATTAACATCCCCTTATTTACAAAATTCCATTAATACATTCATGAAGGGCCTGCCAGAGGTGGGTGGGTTGGGGGTGATGAGTGGGGCGTGGGGTTATAAAGCTAAGAGATGATGAGACATACCTTCTTGATACATATGATACAATTGTGAAAAGCCAATAGCTGTTATTTCAGAAATATGTTTGTGAACTGATTAACAGTTGTAATGTTTGATCTCTAATTCATAATCCAAAATAGCTGGTTGTTTGGAAATCTGCTGCTGTGTAAATGACTGTCCACTGTCTCATCCCCAAATCCAGTGCTTAAACTGTCTCCATGTCCCCTAGTGTACGATATGCAATTATGCCTCTTCTGGAAAAATCTGGAATGAATATAGCCCTATGCGATATCCAGTGGCAACATTCATGGTTGCCTGTCTGGTTTCATAACTAGCAATTAATGTTAAATAATTAAAGTTAGAAGCGCTTGTAAATGTCTTTTTTCACCTGGATGTTACTGTAAGTTGTCTGATACCATTTGCCACAGAAATTATACACTGGCAAATACAGACAACACAATATTAATTAACTCTTGATCATTAATCATGAAATGATAATTTCTCCCCTTTGGCATTCTGTAGGTTTTGGAAGCCATTTTGAATAGTGTGTGCACATGTGGTGTGCACAATATTTTGATTATGGCAAGTAGGCACATGCTAAGAGGTTTGGGAGAGAATTAACTCCCTTCTAACATTGCATTATATAAATGGAGGAATTCCATAAGTGGTGTTAACTGCTTTTAGTTATAGTTGTTCATTAATTATACTTAGACTTATGTAGTGTTTATTGGTGTTCAAATAGTAATGCAGTAGTCAAGGAGCAACTAGGGTGTGGGCATACATATAGCCTACCTGAGCCTTGCATTATAAAGATTTATTATGGAGAAAGCAGTGTTTACCCTATGAGTCTCCTGTGGTTTATCCAGCAGGATTCACCCTCATTAAAATGTGTACTTTCATACTTGACCCCCAACTACTTTTTTATTTATTTTATTTTACAGGTTTCATGTCACCGCAGACCATAGCCTACTAGGCTAATGTTTGCACATCATTGCTACATTTTACATTCAATATGCCAATACAAATAAAATTGCTACAACCCTCAGAACGTGTAGCATATAGGCGATTTAAAATTCAGCCTCACTGCAATACCTCTCTTGAACAATAGGAACGCACAACGCATTGAATTCGGGGCAAAAGTAGGCACGTCGTTCAGTTTGAATGGACTTCAAGACAGACATATTTTTGTGAAATATGTTGCCTATTTGATGCTGCTGTTTTATTGTTACGGCACCAGGTACAGATATTGGAGAAAATAATTTAGCTAGGCTACATCTTGTTAAAATGTGTCCTTCACGCTGCTGGTTCTACCGTTCGCATAATACTGTAGCATAGCCTATTTAGCTTAGACGCAGCTATCGTGCAATAACAACCAAGCAGTCTCATTCTTAAAAAAATGATATCGTCAACCAGCCTTTGCGCAACAAGCAAGTATCGTAAAAGTTGTGCATTTGTATCCGAATATTTTGCAAGACCGATTATCACGTTCTCTTATAACGCTTCCCGGAAGGGTAGTGTTGGTCGGGTGCCCACAAGCAATAATATGCTCTCATCACACAACCCTAAATTCGAGAAAGATTCTCAAGAAAATACAATTGACGATACGAAAGTCGGTCATAATGGTGATGCAGGCCCCAAAGAAAGACAGTTGACTGAAAACGAGAAAGAAATAGCGAAGCTACATGAAGAAGCATGTGAGGTAAGGTGGTCATTTCTTCCTACTGGTGTTACAATTTTATGGGAACGTACAGCCACTCAATCCTGTTGCGTTACCGATTGAAATCCCAGCCAACATACGCTAAACACTAAAATACTGACATGGCATGATCTGAAAAAGTAGCCTATATCTTTACGTGGAAACGTTACTGGGTGTTTTTCTTTTTTTGCGGATTATTTTTGTTGCATAACGTTTTAATTGAACGCTGGTTTACTTGGTTGACAATGCAGATCAGTAAGGTGTGGTGATAGGACTGCGATTTGTTTCAATTAATAAATGTTTATTAGACATGCACAATTAATGTTGATTCATATCCTCCTAGAATAACAATGCACATTTCTTACCCTGGCAATAAAGAAGTTTATAAATATGCCGTAAGTAGGCTACACTTTTTGTTTGTAAATATGCCTTGTGCACTTTTTAAACTAAATCCTAGGTAGTGCACTTAAAGTGTACTTTCACTTT
Organism: Synaphobranchus kaupii; assembly: GCA_029718625.1. Taxonomy (NCBI): domain Eukaryota; kingdom Metazoa; phylum Chordata; class Actinopteri; order Anguilliformes; family Synaphobranchidae; genus Synaphobranchus; species Synaphobranchus kaupii. The sequence goes on along the minus strand of CM056377.1, from coordinate 96,944,653 downwards.
ACTTTCCAGAAGTAAACTTGGATCACGATTTAAAATAGGCTAGGGCTTCTTAAAGTCTACCAATTTAGGATACAAAGTTTAGAAGTAGGCCTAGTAGCTATAGTTCCAGGACATACTATACTTAAGTATATTTAAAATTGGCCAATTTATAAAATACTTGAAATGTACTTTAAAAATAAATTTGATGTACTTAAGTAGCCCTATACTTTTACACAGGCTTACTACCTATATAGTAAGGGTATGTAAGGGAAAAGAGTGCAAATATCTACTACTTAATGAGAGCACTGTAATGCATAATTTCAAAGTGCCTTTAGGCTCTCCAAAGTAATGATTTATCTTGGGCCTACTGTAGTGCATTTATGGTTTAAACAAGTGCTGAAAGATTGCAGAAATGCAGTGTAGCGCAGTGGAAATGCACAATATACAGACTGCGCCGGCTTCACTATAGAAAACCGAGATGCCCTGTGAAATGACAAGGTATGCCACAAAAGTGCCCCAGGCCTTTTTTTGCATTGAAGCTCTTCAAAGCTGAAACTAGTGGGCTCTCCATCCAAACAGTCATTCAAATGACGTTCACTAAACTACACAAGGTCTAAGATTCTTGTTGTAATCATGTTAGATACACATGTAGCCTATGTCACATGGCCAAGGACAAGAATATGCTGTTTGGATGGACAAACTCTATAAAAAAAACAATACAGGGTCATGATGATGTGATTCCTCAATCCATTATTTTTTTTTACAGTCCTGTAAATGCATCAGATGGAAATATTGTCTGATTCCATTGATCACATGTCAGCATTTTGTATATTTTAATACCTACACAATAAATCTGGATTAGGAATTAGTTTATTTTTGTAGATAATTTTCATATTAGAATAAAAGGCATAGGTTTAAAAAATTAAGTATGAATGAAGATATTGTCTGATTCATCCAAAAATTTGAATATTAATTGATTAATTGAAATATTTATGGAAAACTATTTGTGCTAGTTTTACTGAAAGGAATCAGATACAGGCTAAAAATAAGAAATTCCACAATAAATTGCACTCCCTCTTGCTCAGAGGACTAATAATAGTCAAGGAACTCACCAGTTTGTTTAATAAAGATGAGTTGTAGAGCATTAAAGTTAATACTTTATTTGTACTTGAATTCTGTTTAATCAGATTTTTGCCACTGTGTGGGACATAACATCATACTATGAGGCTTGCAAACCTCTATCTGTGTGAGCTTCATTCGATTAGAGTGTTATCAAAGTGGCACTGGGTATATGACAGTAACCATCATTGTCATCTCTGTAAATTTAACTGGTCACACCACTGGGCTGACCAATATAGCAACAAACTGCCACAAGAAAAGTAAATTTAACATGAAAGGCGTTATGACTACCACTGCTGATAATCTTAAGGTCTTGCCTCAAAACAAACTAAAATAATCCTCCACTACTATCTTGGATACATAAACAATGGCATTACAATGATTGCTGTGTTATAACCCATTCCAATATTTAGGCTTCATATCGCATATTGCAACATAACTATCATATCTGATACATGTCTCTTTCATGTTTGCTTGTTTGTGTGCCTCTAGGCTAAGCAGCGAATGTACAGAGATCCAACCACTGGTAATAAGGTGTTCACAAAGTTTGCCCATCTCCAGAGAGGAAAGTGTTGTGGGAGTGCTTGCAGACATGTAAGTGTGAATGTGTGTATGCGTGGATATGTGTGCTTGATTTTGATGTTGCTTTTTTCTTTTGTGTGTGTGTGTCCATGTACTGGACTGTTTTAACTACAGTACCAAGCCACACTGTGGATCTAAGAACAAATGTCATGTAGCTGAGGTCGTTGGCAAGAACATCATTGTGCATTTTAAAGATAGAAAATGCTAGTTAGCAAATAATGTTGCACAGATCTTGATAAAATTAACTGAAATAATTTTTAACATTTGTTTTGATATATTGTGAGTACCCCCATAATATCATAACTAAAATGTTTTTTTTCTTGTTCTTTCAACAGTGTCCATATGGCCAAATTAACGTGGGGGATCCAGCTATGAAGAAACTATTTAATTCATTGTTTTATGTGTAGTTATCTTGAGACTTGTGATACACTGGTCTTTTGTTTAATTGTTTATTTAATCAAGTGTTTTAACAGGGCGGACATGTGGACAATTGGGATCATACACTGCCTGGCCAAAAAAAAAGTCGCCGTTGCACCCGTCATGCATAGTGCCCACTGTACAAGCTTCTGGAGGCAGTGTTATGATCTGGGCTTGCTTCAATTGGTCAGGTCTAGGCTCAGCAACATTATGCAGCAATAAAATGAAGTCAGCTGAGTACCTGAATGTACTGAATGACCAGGTTATCCCATCAATGGGCATATTCCAAGACAACAATACCAAGATTCATCGGGCTCAAATTGTGAAAGAGTGGTTCAGGGAGCATGAGGAATCATTTTCACATTGGCCACCAGAGTCCTGACCTTAACCCCATTGAAAGTCTTTAGGATGTGCTGGAGAAGACTTTACGGAGTGGTTCGACTCTCCCGTCATCCATACAAGCTCTTGGCCAAAAATGAATGCAACTCTGGACGGAAATAAATGTTGTGACGTTGCATAAGGTTGTCGAAACAATGACGAATGTGCGCCGTTATCAAAGCTAAAGGCAGTCCAACGAAATATTAGAGTGTGCGACTTTCTTTTGGCCAGGCAAAGTATCTGACCCCATGTTCCACCTGTTCTCAGACATGGTTTCTAAATTGCCATTCCATAATGACAAATTTGGCCGAGAAAGTATGGGAGAGTAATGGGACATCTTTTCCAAGCCATGTAGTTTGCAACCAAGCGAGATAGTTTGGAGGGTACTAAATATTAGATTACAAGCTAATATTATTTCACGTGATACAAAATTCTACATTTACATACATCACAATGCATTTTAAGAGGATTAACGTTAGCTGGCCAAGTGTAAGGCTGAAGACCTGAGAGAACATGAATAGAGCATTTAATGGTTTTATTTAAGTTTCAATATATTGTAATCCCTGGTGTAATGATGTTCAGTGTTTGAGCAATAAAATTGTTATTTTAAAATGCGTGAATATATAACCCTTTTTATAAAAAGGCATTTGAGGTCAAGATGTATCATGGATATTGGCAAGGCTAGGGACATGCACGTATTCAGCTTTGCCTCAAACCTTACAAAACCCTGTAGCCTTGCAAATATTTATGATGATCCATTTCCTCTCATGCTTTATCACCTTAATGTATACCCTATGGAATCTCCCAAGTGTAAGGCTTGGATCTTGGATGGTTCTTATAAGCACAGTCTTTTGTATTGATAAAGACTTTGCCAAAATGGTTTTCATTGTCATAAGAACATCGTTTATTTATCAGCTGTTCTGTTGGCATGAATTGAGGGGATATTGAAAACCGTATTGTACATGAAATCACAATGAATATGTGGTGCAGTACATTTGCCATTCTCAGAATAAAGAAGTTCAAGATGGATATTCCCATCTAACCTTTGGTCCAACCTCTGGCTGTAAAAACAATAAAGATACAGTTGATAGCCCAGATAAAAAGTACCTCTTATAACCTTCTAAAATCTCCCCTTTCTTTCTCCCCTGCTTTATTCTCATAGACCATTATCATTTCTGAAGCTATCCTGATGTTTATTGAAATACCCCCAATATTTTTTTGCATCCTTGGTTAAGATTTGACACATTGTTAATGACTGAATCTCTTCTATATGGAACCACCACATGGGTTCCAGGGGCATAGAAAACGAACAGCAGTTCATTATATCAGTCTGCCTACAAACACACCATGATATCAACAGGCTAATTTATTGTGTCTGTGATCTCTTGGCAAAGCTTTGCTTCTCCCCAAAGCATGGTTGCTGGGCCCCAGCCAGTTTAACCCCTTTTCCCAATGTACAATGAAGCCTCCTGCACCTTTGCAATGGCAACTATTCTCTAAACCCCATAGAAGTTGATAAATTAGTAACATGGCTGTGACTGCAAGTAGTGCAAAGGAACAACAACATTATTTATGAATGCCTGTGGATGTAAGAGATGTTTAAAGCTAGGTGTCTTGTATACGAGTCGGACCGTAGCCCTGGGAAGTTGTTCCGAACCTGCCACATGTACTCTAATACGTGTGGTTGAGCAAGCAACCGCAGCTGAATGGGGGAATGTGTCTGCTGCAGAATTCAGTGGCGGCTGCCTATTGGCTGGGTCACAATTCAGCGGCAGGTAGGTCCCAAGGCAACTGCTTACTGATCAGGAGCAAACCCCTGTGAGCGTCTACAAGGAGATTCATGATCACAACAGTGCTGAAGAGGACAGACTTGTATGATGCATAGTCAGTAGAGATGAAAGGCAAATTTATTTGGGCGAATTCTGAACCGAAGCAGCGGAGCGTACGGCAACAACATTCTACCGGAATGGTGAAGGTGTCATACTCATCAAGTACCTGGTCCGCTTGCTATGGGTCTGCTAGTTTTGCCTAGGGACTTATCTGTCACATTAAGTAGATGCATTGCCATTCAGAGCCTCCCATCCTGCGGCTGACCATGAAATAGGCCAACTTTCATGTCTACCGCATTCCTCTGCGCCTATGACTTCAGCAATGGCATTGTCTGACTTTTTCCCCTTCAGTTTGTGACTGAATCATAAACACTATCCTGCACTCGGTACTTCCTGAGTCCTCTGACTTCAGGAGACGTTGTTGAAACAAAATGAAGATGTCCTGATACTAACTAGTGCTGTCAGCAGTGTTAGGACCTAATGTTGAATTCACAAACCACTAGTAAATATGTGTTTAAGGCTTCTAGTTATTCCAGGGACATTGAAATTACTTCAAAAAACCAAAAGAAACCAAAAAATAGGGCGAAGAATTTGGGAAAAGATTAGATTACACAAATAAGAACATGCTCATAAAAAAAATTTATTTGGAAACTTTTCTTCTTGTAATACTTTGTCTTTTTCATATTGTTTATCATCATCATCAACATTCATCATCATCTTCTTCTTCTTCTTCTTCTTCTTATTATTATTATTATTATTATGATTTATTTATTTATTATATTTTGGAAGGAATGACCAATTCCCAAGGGATATTTACAATCTATTATATAATTGCAACAGACATGATCTTAACAAAATATTGAGTTTTGGAAACAACCGAAAGCAATGATGTTAAAAATGAGATGGACTTAAATGGATTTAAACTGAAAAGGGGGAGCATGACATGTATGAAATCAGAAGCCAATCACACACTGTAAGAGCACATTTTTAAACCACATGTTCAACCTCCAGGTGTGTGTTGTCAATCAAGTCAGCCTTTCAATCCACAGTTGTCTGGATTGGATCTGTTTGCCTTTAATTGAATTATTTAATTACTTTTTACATTTTGATTGAATTGTACTTGTCACCACTTTCACTGACGGCAATAGGACACTCACCTAAATAAGCGTGAATGATATTTTTACTTATATTGTCACACCAGCAACAATAACAGACCATTATGAGTTTTCTCTAACTTATTTATAAATCTTGGTTTTCACCGTGATCTGCATGATTTTCCCACCTGCACTGACCTATTGTCCTATACATCTCAAGGTTATTTCAAGATATTCAGACATTTCATGGTTTCATGTGCTACCCACAAGTTTCTCACGTCAGGTGTATTCTATCTAGAAGAACCATAATCAGCTCAGTAGTAATTCAATTTCTGACAAACAATAAAGGAAGGGTGAAGAGCAGTCTCTGAAATAAATCTTTTTTATGTTCACAAGGTCTTGCACTTGACCCATTCATATGACAATTAAACTTACAGAAACACCAGGTGCTCGTGTAGGTAACAAGGCAATGTGCTTTAGTAACTGCTTTAGGTGATAAGAAAATAATTATAAAAAACTGAAATTATCCTGATGGAAACTAATGGATTGTTTGCTCTGGCATTCCATCTGTTAAAATATAAATTGTATAGTATTTCAATCAAAAATACTTTTTTTTTCTCCACTGAGTTTGGAATAGAATGGTTAGGATAGATTTATTTGCACTATAATAATTTTCAATAGTCAGTGTTTGTGAAGGTGCTACAATTCAGGTTGAGATAAAAGGCTGAGAAAAACTCAAGACTCAACTTCTAATCCAACTTTTACTGTTAGAGACATTGATGGAACTCTATAAATTTCACATGGCAGACTTTTTTGTTAAGATAAATGTTCCACTATTTAACAATTGATGATGCAAAACCACCATTTCATTATATCTCCTAAACATCTGATAATTTATCCCAAAGATCTTACATTTATTTTTCATTTCACGGCAGAAGTATTCAAAATTCATATATTTAAATCACAATTTTGGTGGAATTTTATTTATTTACTGTGCATTTTAGATGATGAGCTACAATGGGCTAAACAATTCTCTTGTGCTTAATGGTGAGTTCCTTAAAGAAAATTGTAGCAAATCTCAAGTAAAGACAAAGAAAAAGTGACGCAGTTTTAGCATCTATCTATCCTGCCTTGAGCAGCATGACTCTGCAGTCCTACTGGCTTCACATTCAGCTGGGCTGCTATGGGGAAATGTAGCCACGCTCCAAGCTTTGGTGTCTGTGAGTTGACCTTCAGCTAAAACATATGCTGTGGAGGAACACAATAGCGCAGCTCCAGGAGCAGCAGGCGAGCCATCGTCCAGGCAGGCTGCCCTCTACAGCTGCCATTGGAAGGCGGTGACAGGCTAGACCCGGAGCCCTGCGGCAGATCCACATGCACTGGAGAGGAGAAGGTGACACCGAGTCGGCATGCACAGTCCGAGTGGCAGCTGAATGACGGCGCAGAGAAACATCAGCACCATCATCTGGGGTGGGAGGGGACAGGGGGTTTTGGGAATGGGGTGGGGTGAGGACGGTGGAGGGCGGTAGGTGGTCATATGAAGCCAGAGATTCGATTCAAGCAGCAGCTGAGCAACTGCCACATTACTGTGTGGTCCTGCAACAGAGACAATGTCAGCCAGCCTCAGGCACAGCTTCCGAAGTGGGCCAGCGGTGGTCAGATGGGCTACCAGCTCCTGTGGCAGAATTGGGCACACGCACACAATAAAAAAATTCTCAACAAGAGGCCGAGTGACTGTCAGACAGCCAGATGCCTTTGGATAAGGCTGGGAATAGATGCAAAGGACAAAGGGCACCTCCACGATCTCTTGTGATGGGGTCAAGCTTTGGAAGTTGCGCCAGATGTGCCAACGTTCAAAGTGTTATCCCTGAGAGCTGCAACGCTGGTTTACACTTCTCGGGTGGTCCGCTGGCTGGGGGGTAGACAGGAGAAGAGCCATCAGTGGGGTTCCAGTGGAGGTATCAGCACATACATGCCAGCACAAGGAGCATGATAATGGACTGCTTCTTAGATTCCTGCAACAGCTGTGCAATTCACACAAGTCTGCCAATAGCAGTTACGCATGGTCCCCAGTGACTGATGCCAGGGGAGGATTGATTGTGTAAACTGTAGATCCAGGAATCAGGCAGCAGCATTGGGCCTAAGCCTCAGCCCAAGCAATCGGGCAGCAGTGAGGGTTTCACCGGCAAAGAAGCAGGAGCAAGCTGTAGGCTGAGCTCGAGCAGGGCAGGGTTGGGACACAGGAAATAGGTCCCATATCCGAAGTAGGTCTCCAACGAGAGTTCCAAAACTCAAAGGCATGTATCTCCACAATATAAAAGATAAATGTATCATGATTTTACGGGTGGGGGTGAGGGAATGGTATATGAGTCATACTTATAGTAGCTGCTTTGTAGAATTTTGAGTGCTCCAAGTGTGTCATTACTTTTAAGTGGCTGTGTCCATTTAATGTGCATATATATTGTTGACATGGCTTACCAGCAGGCCAGATTCAGGGACTGAACTATTTCAGCTTGCCATCAGACTCAACTTTATTCTCCTTACTTACTGCTTCTCTCGAGCATCATTGCATCAGGCATTGCTGATGAAATAACCATGGAATTTCCTTTCTTGCATAAAAGATTTTTTCTGAAAATTTAAGTCAGTTTGTGGTTAACTAAAAGTGCTAACATCTTGAAAATATTTTGGTAATATTTTAAATTATTGTAAAGGTGCATTAATGATTTACTGTACAATGCTGTCGACAGCTTAACTGTAGCAAATCATTTTAAATAATAGCAGCAGTAGTAAAACTGAAATATTGCCTTTCATATTTACTTTTAAATTAAATAAGCATTTTCTTCTCAGCTTACCAGTGTTGTTCGAAAGCCATTATTGTTGTACAAGCACATACAGCCTTCTTTGCTATTGGTTACACGAATAAGTGAAAGCCAAGAAGGATAAATGTTTATAATATAGACATTATGCACGTTGGTTGCGTCATACCTTGTACTATAACAATATTAAACAAGCAAATGCCCATCAATGGTTTAATTTTGATTGTACATCAAACTGATGTTTTTACAAACTGTTTTCAACATGTCGAAACTTACAGTAAGTTTAAGAAGCGGTGGAAATACAGCATTTGACTAGCCTATTTGTAATCCCCGACCTAGCCTACAGTGGATATTGTAAACCATGTAAACGAACGATTATATCAATAGTCATCTATGTGTTTTACATAAGGTCAAATAAACTCAGGATCGAATTCAACCTTTCTGAAAATATCAAATCAGGACAGATATATTTAATATGTTACCATATAGAGACGAGCACTAATGATGAATTATTGATACGATTGCAACCAATGAAAAATTTAGGTTCATTGTCTAAAGAGATAGTTCATTTTTGTAGGTTACAAAATTTTGTGAAAATGTCACGGAAATTGTCTAATATGTCTTTATTTAGTTTATTTGGGAAAAAATAAAAAGGTGGACTGTCTACTTCGATTAATCCCAAACTAACCAAAAACATTCATAATTTGGATGTGAATACAAAGTTTTATCTCCCTGTCACGAGTTTGTATTTCCATAGCAGTAGGCTACACACCTGTATTTTCAAGTGTGGGCCGAAATGATCATTTGGGCTACTGCGCAAATACGTCTATCGGCTTTTAAACTAGGCTATAGCCTGTTGGTATTCATAAAATGATTTGTCTGTCTGTTTAATTAATGCATTCCATATTGCTTTTCCCGACAAACGGTTACTTTTATGTTTTAAATGGAAATGAAAAGGAATAGTTAGGCTAATATTTTCGCTGAATAGAATATCTAATGTTTCAATGTGTATTAGCTGTAGGCCTACTCTTTAAGAAATAACATTAGGTAGGCCTACTCGGTTAAAGGGTTTATGAAATTGCGACAGGCATGTAACAATTTGCCTTGGGGCTGAACGACTTAGGCTACGTGATATTTTGTAACTGGGTCCTCAAGGTGACATGTAGGCATTAAACTGATATAAATCCAATCCATATTTTGTTTTATGAAGATATCTTCTTAATTTACATATTTTATAATACCTTTAAATGCCACGAGTATATGCTACTGAATCGCTTCATTCTCGGCTAAAGCTTCCCGTATAATGCATGGTTCACAGAATAGCCTATTTCACCAAACACCCTCTTATATTAACCTGTAGTTTGTAGCCTAATAGACGGATTCAATGTGTTCCTTTTCCTTAAAGAGACACCGTGTTTCAAATAGCTTAACTATATAAGCAAGAAGTGGAGCGCCAATATAATCACTGTAGGCTATGATCTCTGTCAAAAATATTTTGTTACAGTCGGTTTTTTTTCCCTTATTCCAAATATGCAGTTTTGGTTTCCGCTCGTCCATTAATAAGCTTCATAAAACTGTAGGCTACACTATGCTATGTTTTGTAATCAGGTACCTTTTAAATCAGAATAATCACATAATTTTCCATCTTTTAAAAACAATTATTCAAAGCGGTGGATGCAACTTATGTTCACACTTACCAGTTTTTAAATGTGTCGTTTGTCTTGATTTCAAATATTAATTGCTCTGTTTTCTGAAATTCGGATTCGCCCTTTTCGGGAAACATGAATGCCTTTTGAGTTGTAAGAACATTTTTGGTTCCATTTACTGTAAATGCGCACAAGATATCGGATGCTTGACCACTTCGGCATTGGCTCAGACGATTTTGTGTATGTACATGTCAGAGGAATAGATATGCCTGTTCACCAAGCAACGAGTTTATTTTAATTAACACTGGGACTACAAGAAACAAGGAACAACCCCCATCTACTGGCAGAGCCTCTGCCTTCCTCTCCATCGCGAATCCTCCCCTCTTACTACTGCACAGTTTAACGCAGGAAAGCGTCTTAAGGCACAAGGTAAGCGAAATCTCTGCGCTTTATAGCTATTTTATTTTTGTATTAATGTGAAAATAAATATCTACCATGCATGTTGTTGTTTTGTCGAGCGTGCAGTATAGGCATGGTTAGGCTAAGCAGATGAGGCAGACTACAAGGCAAGGAGATATGACTGTAGGAATACATTCCAGGTGTACGTTTCTGATGGCAGAATAGGCTAATACACGTGTATGTAATTAAAGCAATATGATATATCAGGTTATTTGAAATTATGTATTTTACCCTGAATAGGCTTATCCCATGTGACCTTATTTCGAAGACAGTGTATGTACATTGTTAACATTTTGTTTTGTAAGATTCAAGGCTACAACTGGAAAGACCATACGGTAAATACAGCGGGGAATAAGTACCTTTCACAGCAATGCATGCGGCATCATCTGCAGATACGTTTTTAATTGATCCCACCGTACAGAGGGTGTGCAATTTACTTAGAATAATTTAGTTTTCAAATGAATAAAATTACATTTGCCAAAATGTAAAATTGTAGTTTAAATACACGAACCACTCACATTGGATAGCTAATATAATTATTAATTTTGTATATAGGCCTAGCCTATATATAATAGCCTAATATAATATATATTTTTTAAACCCTATATTAATCAGGCATATTTGTGTCAAATTAAATGCACAACTACGCCTAAATGCACAACTACGCCTAAATGTAATTCCAATAAGGACATTGAAACATAAAAGAATGTTGTACAATAATTTGACTTTGGAAGCGGACTAATTCATTTAAATGTCTACGTACAAGTTCCTATATAATTTATTATGATACTGGAGACAAACTGGCGGTCATCGTGCACGTTCTCGATAGTTAAATATTATATAATACACGCTTTAATAACCTTGATGTTACTTGTCCATATCAGTGAAATAACACAGTCCTCACCAGCTGGAGGGAAAACAGTTAATTTAAACACAAAATATGATTAAAATAGCTAATACGTTATTTGTGTCCACTATGGAATGCTATATTAGATAATAAGTTATATTAATAAACAGATTTTCTTTGTCATCGAAGGTAGCCTATGCTGTGCTGTATTTCGACATCAACGTGAATATTGATTCAAATTGGTGTTATTGGGCAAAGCGGGGTCGAATTTATGTAGCCCATATTCGGTTTCGTATTCTTTGTATTTTCTCTGGATGTGATGAGGAATATTTGCATCCCATATGATGATCTCTGCTATGCTAAACTAAAAATGAAAGTCTGTGGTGGTGAAAGTTTATAAAGGACAAATAATGTGTGTTTACATGTGTGGCACCTGCGCATGCAGATTTATGTCTGCATTGAAGTAATTTGATTAATATGTTTTACCATGTGCAGCAACGCTATATCTTTGAATCCCTTTTCAATTGAATGTAAGGTTTTAAATTTCGCCTCTCGCGCGCCTTTTTTCAAGTGAAATTAATCGCCAGTGTCTTTTTCATCACTCGGTGCTTGATTAAAGGAAACTGACAGACCGAAAAAATGAACTCCGGAAGTGACTGAAGATGTACTCTAAACACAGTTTAGCCATTTATGGCTATCTGAAAGTAGTTTTATTACAGAAAAACAATTATATTTGATTCGTATGATCGTAGAGCTAAAATGAACATCTCAAAATGACTAAAGCCAATATTCCGCATTTATTTAGAGTAAAAGGTGTCATATCTTTTTCTTGTCTATATACAAAACTTTAATCCATCTATTTCTGGCTTCGTCACAATGCGCATGATAAATATATTTATGGCAGATGACTGTCACTCAAAAACGCATATATTAAACCCGTCTTACGTTTAGCTATGCCCTATGTTTGTGCATTGTGTTATGAATTGCCCCATTTTGAATATTGTAACCAGTGATTAAGGCCTTTCAGCTATTAGCTTCTTCCAGTTTAAAAATAAAAATAATTTGGGTGTGATAACGATTTAATTTAAAGTAGCCTACCCTGATTATTCTTTCGATTCATTCTTTATTTACGGTTAATAGCAAACCCATTGTCACATTACAACATATCAGCGAAATGACAATCACAGTTTTTTTTTCAATTGGTTAGGATCATTTGGATGCTTTGCACCGCAGTTTAGTCTTATGGAATAAATCGGCTATATATAGGCTATAAACATGTACCATTTTAGGAAGTAAATGAACACACACGCACACACAGGAAATCACTGGAAATGTTCATAACGTTTTTTAATTTACTAGACAGAGAGTAAGTTGATATTAACTTGGAGAGAAATAAAAACATGGCCTATTCAAATATTTAAACAAATGCACTGAAAGTAGACTACTGATCGCACATTCACAAAGCTCAATGACTGTGAATCAAGTAGATGATAGTTCGAATGACACTCCTTTAAATTTATGTAGGCCTATGTTGCCTAATAAACAAGGTACCGTTATGTTATTCCTTTTTTCCAATAAAATTTCTCACTCAAATGATGAAAGCAAATAAATTGAATGGAAACGAATTGCATCAAGTTCTTATAAAACAAAATCCCATACGAAAATTAACTGTTTAGGGATTGAATTTGCCATACCTACTGTATCAAAAAGTTATTTCCTGTTCAAGTGGTAAACAGTAGACGGCTATTTTACACATTAAGAACGGTATTACTTTCTTCCCAAATGCCTCTGCACGAAAACGAATCAAAAAGCCAATTATATAAAAAAGAATGAAACTTGTCAATACCAAATGTTTGTCTCTGCTCCTGCTGCCCATCGCCAGGGGTTTGAGCAGAGAATGACAGGTCTTTGTTGGTGAATAGAAATCAGTGGCAATTCAGAGAAGAAGAACTCCTCCTACCAAATTATCCAAACTGGGCAGGCTTTTGCTCTCTTCACAAATAGGACACAGCTCTCAAATTCAGACAGTCCCAACCTGACCTTCAAGCACTCGGAACCCTAAAGAAAATCGGGGACTGTCGAAAACACATATTTCAATTTTTCCTATTTTCACCAACTACTAGCTCTCACTTTGGTTGCCTTATCATCTGGAGTATACTTTTTTTTGCCAAGACATTAGCAGTGCGGAGAGACGTTGCGATTTTTCCCACCTCACTCTACCGTATACAATTATTTTCAGTTGCTTGTACTACTTGCAAGGAAGTGAAGCTTTTCGTCTGAATCTCTCGCTCTAGATCTATTCGGATGATCTGAGACTACGGGGGGACTGTATATGGAAGTTGTGGGGTGCAAGGCAGAAGACAGCAGTTGCACATTGCGTCCAGCAGCCATGCTTTTTCACGGGATCTCCGGGGATCATATTCAAGGAATCATGGAGGAGATGGAAAGGAGATCTAAAACGGACTCTCGTCTGGCCAAAAGCGTTCAGATGAACGGAAGGGACGCGGTAAGGTTTCACTGAACGTTTTATTCGCTTTCAAATGCATATAGCCATTTCATTTAGAGAGACCATATAAGGGGCCTAAAGAATAGTTCTTAATTGCGTTTCTGGGTCAGAATTTTTATGTCGGCCACAACGCCTATGTGTTTCTTATTTGAGTCTATACTTCAAATATATTCTGAGTAAATTCAAAAATAATACGTAGGCTACGGGCAACGAACCACTTCTAATAATTACAGTCATCTAATGTGTTGTGGCTTATTCAGTCATTGGTAGCCTATTATAAATGTACAATCTGACACGCTTAGGTTAATAGTAGCTTCTATTCGTTGTCTCACTGCACTGTCAGCAAACTAAAAGAAAACACGTATTTTCCATTTTTAAAGGAGAAAACTAGACTGGTGAAAATTAGCCTAATGAGTTGAGCAAACACGATGTCACAACAACAGAAATAATAATAATAATAATAATAATAATAATAATAATAATAATAATTATAATAATTATAATAATTATAATAATAATTATTATTATTTAGGCCTATATAACAAGAATCGGTACGTTGTAATTCATTCATTTTATCTGAAGCTAATTGTTACGACTTCAAATAAACTATTATGCCATGTTTCGTTAAGATATAAAATCCATGACCTGAACCTTTAGCAATTGACTTAATCCAGTAGCCCTATAACACCGAGCCTACACAGGCCTGCTAAAACATAAAAAATTCGAGAACAGAGAGTGCATATAATGAGATAAACGTAACGACCTATGCTTTTTCGGTAGGCTACATTTCAACTTTTGTTGTTCCATATGAACTTTTCATACCGTAGGCCTATAAACAAATTACGGTTTTATATTATGATCGGCTATCGACTGAATCGATGCGCTTATGGATTTGTTCGATTTATTTTTTATTTATTGCTTAGCACCTACAAGGTAGGGCGATGATTAACTTGTAAACCGTATAGCTATAGCTAGTGGGTCGTTCATTTTCCAATCTTATTTCCCTTGTCACTCCTATTACAGTGTATGCCCTCAATGAGCCCGGAGAAGCCAGCCCTGTGCGCTGGTTGTGGCGGTAAAATCTCCGACAGATACTACTTGCTGGCCGTGGATAAGCAGTGGCACCTGAGGTGTCTGAAATGTTGTGAGTGTAAACTGGCCCTGGAGTCTGAACTCACGTGTTTCGCGAAGGATGGCAGCATTTACTGCAAAGAGGATTATTACAGGTAAAGGCACGCGTCTTTAACGTTTGGTAGGGGTTGGTTTAACTTTCAGTTTCCAAATGGAAACAGAACATGTAACCCTCAGTCACGCAAATAGCCTATACGCAATTTTTTATGAGTACGGCGTACACACACACACACACACACACACACACACACACACACACACACACACACACACACACACACCACACACACACACACACACACACACACACACACACACACACACGAGTTTGCAAATACAATGATATAGTAGACAATGGATACATCGGCCTAATAGGCCTGTAACAAGTCTGCATATTGACACGAAAACAAAATTCAGAGTTAACAGCAGTGTTAACAACAGCGCCTGCAAATGTGTTTAAGGTATGCTACTGTATGAACATTCTTGTCTAATTCTAAATTCATAATAAAAACATAGCCTACAATTTTTTTAAATGGCCATGCATAATTGCCAGTTATTAAAATGTGGGGGAAAAAAACTGTTTCTCAGATGTATGGCCTAAGCTAGGCCTATGAGGAGCCATCTTTTGAGACCTTCATGACATGCAAAAAGTAAAGAATAAAATAAGTGTTATATTATGTTTCATTGTTTAATTTCAACATATACCCTACTAAATTTGTAAATTTGACAGTAAATTTGATCTATTTAGCTGACTTGTGTATGCATTAGCCTAGATGTCTGCTTGTATATCATTTAAAAAATGTTTACTGTTCCAGAAGGTTCTCCGTGCAGAGATGTGCCCGCTGCCACCTTGGGATCTCGGCCTCGGAAATGGTCATGCGCGCCAGGGATTCGGTGTACCACTTGAGCTGCTTTACGTGTACCACGTGTAACAAGACCTTGACCACCGGTGACCACTTCGGCATGAAAGATAACCTGGTGTACTGCAGGGTCCACTTCGAAACCCTCATCCAAGGAGAATACCACCCCCAATTAAACTACACTGAATTAGCTGCCAAAGGCGGGGGGCTGGCATTGCCTTACTTTAACGGCACTGGCACGGTCCAGAAAGGAAGACCACGGAAGAGGAAGAGCCCAGCCATAGGGGTAGATATTGCGAGTTACAACTCAGGTTAGTAGTGCGTGGTGCGCACACACACACACACACACACACACACACACACACACACACACACACACACACACACACACACACACACACACACACACACACACACACACACACACACACACCATTAGCTCGGTTTTTATTATTATTATTATTATTATTATTATTATTATTATTATTTTACCTAGCAAAAATTAAAGCACACTCCGTGCAGCCATTAAGTGAATTTAAAATGAAGTAAATGTAACAGCAATGTATTGGCCTGTGTTTTGAATTATCATGAAATTATAGCCTATGAAAATTAATAAATGAATCGCAAAAATTGCAACAAATTACATATCCAAGACGTAGGAACACTATCACCCATATAAATCCAGGAGTGACATTATTTCCATGACTCCACTTAGATTGTTATTAGGGATTGTTACGAAAATTATATCACATCCTAACTTGAATTATTTTTATGTTGTTTGAGAAACTTTTGGCTCTTAAATGTTTTATTTTTTAACTTGTTTGTGTTCGTAGCAGCTTGTCTTTCAATTTAAATTTAAATTTAAGTAGGCTATAAAAGCACATTTGAGAAAGTATTCGTTGTAATTAAATACGCCAACGTGAATATTTAAACTTGTACACTCAACGTGCATCTCTTTGTAGAAGGTATAGGCTAATGATAATGTTCATTCAAACATTCATTACACTGCTTTCATTCTGTAAAAGTGACGTAAAGCTGGTTAGGGGTTAGTCATGTGTTTAATATGCAACCAATATAGGCCTATATGCAATATAATAAAATATAGCCTACTGACTAGCCCACATTTTGTCTTTATTTTGCATTTCAATATTGTGTGGTAATCCAGGCCACAAACGTTTCTTTTCTACCGCTTTGACAATTATCGTCTGGCTGAACAAGTTTGGCTTTGTGTGCCAAGTTTGTGCTGTTCTTCATGAATGGAGAGAAATAAGGGTAATCTGCGTGTTAATTGTTCTGTGTTAATTGAAGGTGACGTCGGAATCCCTGGCTTCCAACCAGTTCTGACTAACCCTCAAAAGGTCATTACTGTTCTCAGGATGCCAGCTATAGGCTATAGAACGAGTTAATAAAAAGTAAAATAACACTCGAATTGTATAAATAATCATGTTAATACATCGAAATATTTGTCAAAATGTAACTCATGGAATCCTATTGTAGCGTATTCCAGTTTGTATGAATATAATAAACTTTGGATCCAGAATCTACAGATCAACAATGGAAAAATGCATAACAAGCCTATATTAATGACCTGTAATCATATTATAACTTACTTCCAACGCATTGTAGTACATATAATTAGCCCACAATCTATATTAAAAAAATTGGGCCGGAAACTTGGGTAAAGTCTGAACGTTCAAGCGTGCCACGTTTAAGCCTACGGGCCTGTAATCCCGTTACGAGCTGAAACTAAATATGTTGCCTCAAAATGCATTGAAAATATTCAAGATTTACATTCAAATATTAAAAAAATATTTTTATCACAAAAGATAAAGAGAAAGAAAATAGAAAAATTTAATAGGCCTACAAATATGCAATTATGCATTCTTGTACTTTTCTTACAAATGACACCAAAACAGAGTAAATTTATAGGCCTATGTATATTATCTTTTAAACGAATTCCATTTTTTTCTTTTTGCATAGTCTGTTGCAGTCATTCCTATTTTAATCTCCTCAAGACCATTGTCGAGAATGGCGGCATGTTTATTGATGATATAGGGACCCCTGGTGGACATTACCAGGATGAAACATATGAAAACAAAGCCAATTGAAGCTATTGAAGTAATGGTGAACCTAGGGTAACATTTTGTAACGAGAAACATTTTCACTTTTATTCAAGTTAGGATAACAAATATTGGATTGCTAGGTCATGAAGCAAATTTTCGAAATTCTTGGTAGGATAATCTTGCATTTCGAAACATGGGGATATTATGTTCATTGACAGGGGCTGAAACATAGGCTAATAATGAAAAAAAAATGTTTCTCAGTTGTATCTTCGTGATATAGGCAAGGCTAACATTCAATTTTAATCGAGTAAATGTATAATAGCCTACCTGTAACGTTTGTAGCTTAAACAAAAATAAAGCTCCATGGAGAGTATTGATAACAAAGCAATTATATTAAAAGACAGCTATATATAAATAACGAAATACAAAACACACATTTGGGTCACATGTTTTTGTTTCAGCAAAAATAATAAGACAATAGCCTGCTCAATATTAATTTAGTTTCTCTTGTTATGGAAACCTACATTTATCTATTTGATTATGTCATGCTGTGAATCTGTTTAGAACGGTGAGGTCGATATAAGCCCCACGGGGTTTCCTTTACCTCACCTGCACATTCGCTTTGTTTTTGTTTCTAATCTATTTAAATGTTTTTTTAAACTTGTGTGTAAATAAGTAAAATCAAAGCACATCCAGTGTTAAGGGTAATTATTAATTATTGATTAATCAAATGTGCCATCGTAGCCTACTTTGTCCCTTTATGAGCCAATAATACACGCTAAATTTACAAGTGTGTTTCTTGGTAATAATAATAATAATCATAATAATAATAATGATTCGTGGTTCGTTTCAAAATATTTTATTATGCAAGGAAGATCAGATGCACCATTTTTTTAAATCCTGGATGAAGTTCATATCATTCATATCATAACTTCGTTTCAATTTAAAATGCACGCGCTGGAGGATTGTTTTAATTACTTTTTGCAAAACATTAAATTCATAGGAATTTATTTTTCGGGGGGGTTCTTAATTGAGACCGACCGTATTCAATAATTCCCTGGCGATTTGGTATTAGCTTTCAATCACACATTTCAGAAAGTTACTATTTAAATTTGACAGCAGCCTCGTTTATGAAGAACGTTTCGTTAAAAAATCAGACATAGCCTTCTGTTCCTTGCTCTTAACAAGATCAAAGCACTTTGAGAGAGGATGATTGAATCTTGCCCATGAACTCAACCTAAACATGGTCACCTGTACGTACGTGTACATATGCTCTTCAGTGAATTATATCACTTTTAAATAACAACTTATTACTGCACCAAATGTTTACAGCGACAAGGTATGCTATAAAAATATTAGCATTTTAATTAAATGTCAATTTAAATCCTTATGTTAATGTTATTTACTTTTCTTCAGACTACTTGTTTCAAAAGTAGCCTATTTAATACAAGGATAGGTATGTTGTAAATTACAGTATTTTTGTAGCTGGAACTCATTTGTTTAGAGCCAACTCTCAGACTTCTAAAAGGGTTCAGCAATATCTTGCATGAGATATTTCTCAATCCATTTGGAAGTCTCAGAACCAGATCTCAGCCAGATATAAATGTTTTTAATAGAGAGGACCCTGTCCTGGTTTGGTTTTGTTCTCTTCCAAAAACTTTTCTATGTAGACTCTACAGGGTTTTTAAGAAACAAGTATTTAAAAACCTGCATAAACAGACGATATTGTTTGCCAATATACTTTGTGCAATTTACAGTAAGATTTATACAAACATGTTACTTCAAATTGCCATTCTAATTAGGTTTCCGCAGGCACTACCATTTTGTGCTATGCACACTCAAAATCCAGCTCTTCACAACCAGTGAGCTGAGGACAGTAGGCCTGGGAAACAGCAGATCTGTACACAGTAGCCTAGCCAGCCATGTGAAATTGTAAAGCGCTCAAGGTTGCACAAACACTGAGAACTTCCCCAATTTGCCTCGCCTCAGGTTGTAATGAAAATGAGGCTGATCACCTGGACCGAGACCAACAGCCTTATCCACCTTCCCAGAAGACCAAGCGCATGCGCACATCCTTCAAGCACCACCAACTCCGCACCATGAAGTCCTACTTTGCTATCAACCACAACCCTGATGCGAAGGACTTAAAGCAACTCGCCCAGAAAACTGGGCTGACTAAAAGAGTTCTTCAGGTAAGCATGAATCCATTCTTAAACTTGATTCTGCATTTTGCATTCTCTGTGTAGATGACAAGCTTACATCATTTACTTACCCCTTGGTTTATTTGCTTTCTACTTCCATTATTTCGTACCCCCAGTCACTTGAATGGTTTTCAGGCATCAGTTTATGCCAACAGAATAACAGTCATGCATTGAATGGTTTCAGTTTGTAGTAATGTTTCTTCCACTGCTTGTTCTTACAATGTCAGTGGGATCATTTAAAAAAGGTACATAATCCTACATAAAAAGGTTGGCTGTACCCTATGTAGAGCTCTTCAAAAGATTACAGATAACCTGCAGAGATGTGGAAAATGAGCCATATTTTCCACAGAGTAAATAAGTACAACAACAATTTGGTTCATTTTTAAGTATTGATATATTATGTACACGGATATTCCTGTGGATGCAACATTCTGCTTCCAGCTGGTCTTTTGTTCCATTTTTATGTTTCTTCCTGAACCTAAAATATCTCCTTTGGTTAGTGACAAAAATCAGTGCCCCTTTAAAACGTCCTCTACTTTGCCAGTATTCAGTGTTCTGTAGCTGTATAACTGTGGTGTTAATAGCATAAAAGTATTGCATTAAAATAAATAAAGAATACAAAAACATTCCAATCAAATCAGACAAAAAAAAATAAAGACATTGGGATTGGTTTGCAGGTTTGGTTCCAAAACGCAAGAGCCAAATTCAGAAGGAACGTTTTGCGACAGGAGAATGGGGGTGTTGATAAGGGAGACGGCACATCACTTCCTCCGCCCTCATCCGACAGCGGAGCGCTCACCCCACCCAGCACTGCGACCACACTAACAGACCTGACCAATCCCTCTATCACTGTAGTGACTTCTGTGACCTCTAGTCTGGACAGCCATGAATCTGGGAGCCCCTCACAAACTACATTGACAAACCTTTTCTAACAATTTTTTTTACACCTTTTAAATAACCAGAGACAGTTCTTGGGAGAGCAAATAAACAAACATTCAAACACGACTATTGGTGTGTAGCATTTGCAATCGCTTGGCAGCTGAGTTTTTAGTGTATTCAGCAATTTGTTTGTGTTGAGAAATTTGGAAGTTTGACATTATTGCTAATTATGTAAAGTGATCACGCAGTCATTTCTGGAACCTAGCCCCCAAAACAATCATCTTAAACATTTAAATTAAAATGTTTGAACATTCTATTTGTTCATTGGAATTAATTCACAAATCTAAATTGGCTACTTCCAAATAAATTGAATTTATTGTATAATCTATTTCATTCCAAACAATATTGAGTATTTATGTTTCCCACAAAGATCTGTATGTATGCACTATATTGACATTGTCATTTGAACAAATATTTTAAACATGTTTTTTCAAAAGGTTTAATATAAAATCTCCAGGCTGGATGTGCAATACTGCTAACTCAAAAACATGAATAATGGGAACAATGTTTCAAACAGTTTAAAGCAATTTATTGATCAAAACTCTGTTCAAAAGTGCAAACAGTGAGAGTGAGAAAGGTGTGCAAACATAGCTCGGATCGTCAATAAATGACCTTTCAGTTCTAACAGTTTGGGATGTTGTTTCATTTGTTTTTTTTGTGTGTGTACTAACAGTGTTGCTCATCCAGCCTGGAGATTTACATTTATTTGCCTGGAGATTAGTGCACCTGCACTGAAATTCCTGTTAGACACAATAGAAGAACAGGATTAATTAGTGTGGTGTTCGTTTGATACCTTGAAATATTTCCACTTGGGAAATGTAAAAAAATATCAATTTGTACGATGTCAAGAAAACAGCATTCAGAATTAACTGTTAGTCCACACTCTTTCAAGGATTTGATTTTTACAGGCTATTGGATTGTAAAAATGACACAGCCTCCAAATATGATAATCATGCTATTGTCTAGATATTCATGTAGACAAATTGAAATTGTACATGGTAGCAATAGGCTATACGGTAAAGTCCAATGGAATGCAAATTACCCCAATATTCAGTATTTAAAAATAACATAGTTAGAATTACGTTATTACGTTTAAATGTATATGCCTATTACCTTAAACTCAAACTCCAGGTGAATGCTAACCTCAGTACACATTTTGTTTTGGCATAAAATTCAACTGTAGCAGGAAGCTAACAGAATATAGATCTGTGCAGTGGTAATTGTTCAACAGGCGATGTAATCATATTGATATCAGATATGGATTGAAAACAACAACAAAAATGAAGGAGCAGAATTGTAATTGGGAGACCTAACTTTCAGTATAAAGCAAGGCAAAGGGTGGCCACTGTTTTAATTGATTGTTTCTTTTTTAAATGATAGAGCACTTTTAAGCTTCTTTAAGCCTCATTACCAAGAAAACACTAAAGTGAATGAACAGATCTGGATTCAGAATGCCAGTAGATTAATTAAATTGCAAAGTGACAATATACTGCCCAGATGAAAGTGCATTATTATCATATTGCTCAGGGTGTTAAGAATAAGGACAAAAAAGAAAAAAAAATAGAAAGGTAGGGAGCTGCATATATGTTGAGTTGAGGGCTGAGGAAACATAAAGGCCTTCAAGAGCTGGAATGTTTTGAATGAGCCAGATGAAAAATTTGTCATCCACATTTTTATCTTTTTTGGCCATGTTTTCCTTTCTTTACGGACACTTGCCACTGAACAGACCAAAAATGTGTTTCTTCTGGCTGAAAGCGAAAGTAAGAGTCCTTGCTTGGGTTGAAACATTTCATTCTAAGTGTCAAAAAAAAAAGTGTTCTTTTGTAGAACAAAATGGTACTATAAATCTACTTAATAAAGTAGATGCCTAACTCAGTTCTACTATGTGCCTTATGCTATAACTTGGAAGAAAGTTTGTGAAATTCAGGATATGTGTTGTTTGTTATCTGACTCACATCCTTTTAACGCCTCACTAGTTTTGTACTGTTTTACATCTTATTTCTGAAGATCTTTTTATGGTGTATCCTGTTGAAAGGGGACAGCGATGTCATAGAAAGCAGTTGTGCACTCTTTCAGATATAGTTGGTTATCCAAGAATCTTATATATTGATCTTTGTGTTTATAGTACAGTAAGTGTTCTAACAAGATTGTCCATGTTTCCTTGTTTCTTGATAAAGATGGTGTATAGAAACTATTTCCCCTTAAATATTTATGGACCAAACGGTTGTTATATATCTTATTAAATTTGTGTGAATAAAAAATACTTTGCTTTAAATGAGTTTTATTTTTCATTCAATTTACTGTTTTTATGTGTTGTTTTGAATATTCTTAACTGCATTTTCCCACATCAACAAATTACAGTTCAGTGACCAATGTCCAATGACAGCTTTCTACATTTTTGCTTTCTTTTGTTTATTTCAGTTTTCAGTTGATGTTTATTATTTCATAAGTAATGCCCCACAGATTTGTTGCTAAAATCCTGTAGTCTATTATTACAGAAATATGAAGGTTGCTTTTTAATGCATGAAAATGGATTCCTTTTTTAAATTGAATCAATTGAATGCTGGAAAGCATACCTTAATATTAGAAATAAGAAGTTAAAATAAATGCAGATCCCTTAAAGCCAGGTTGCTCTGTAGTTTAATAAATTGTTACTCTATGATTTCTTTCAGGGAGAACAAATCTTGGGGCATTACAGCCACACTTCCCGACGTTTGAAAATTCCATAAAGTATTAAAAGAAAAGGAAAACTTTGATCGGAATTCCTCACCATTGAAGACAAAGACAATATTAGGATAAGATATAGTATATAAATAACCTTTTGAGCCAAAAATGTAAAACGGACTTTAAAAAAAGCTTGTACTGAATGATTGAATCCACCAACGGAGGAGAATCCAGTGTATGAGTTGTTCCAAATCATTGTGAAACAGGACATTGCATTTCTCTTTGTACTAAAATGAAGTTCACACATTGAAAAAAAGATGTATAAATATGTATCTATGAATAACAGAGCAACCTGGCAACAAGCCACAGGGGTGAATGTGTGTTTATGTGAAGGCATAAATTCAATTAAACAAGGAATATTCTGATGCAACTGCTTGTACAAAGACACACACTCACATGCATGCACATGCACAGACACTACCAGCCTCGTCAGCCTGGTTTCAAAAAGTTTTTTGTCACAAAGTATTATTTTTGCAAACACACGGCCTCCTCGATTCTCCGCAGCAGAATGTCCATCAAAAGCAAGCGGATCAAGCAGACTGCGGAGCTGGTGCCTTGCCATCTGGCTGCACTGGAAGAAAAGGATGTTATTAAAAAAGATAAAGAGCATTCATATTCTGCATGCACCTTTCCATCTTGTTAACATTTCTTTAAGATGTACACTTTCATGTTTGATGCACTCTTTTGTTGTCACCTGTGAAATAAACCTTCATATGAAATTTTGTCCTTGATACCAGTAGCTGCATTGCAATGGGGAAAAAAATAACAAATTTGGTTCGTGAGGGCCACAAATATCACCCAAATATATTGAGGTTGCTGATATTGTGTTAACCAGCTAACAGTATGATAATTAACAAAAGGAAACCATTAGCCTGTGTAATTAGCCTGTGTAAAGGGAATTTATTTTATTCATGCATTTTTTTTCCACAGTGATAACTAAATGTATCAATACTGACTGAGGAACATTATTTCAGAAAGAGAAACTTTGTTGGTGTAATCTGCTTTATTTGACACACAGTATGTATTTCATATTCTTCATATTTGGTTCATTAGGCTCAATACCCATTTCAGTGTTTTCCTGGGTTCAGCACGTTCTGTCTTTTAATATATAATTTTAAACAAATTGCTTGTAGCTTTAAAGGACGTTAGTAGTCATGTAAAATACCACAGCAAATAATCCATATAACAATAAAAAATAGAATCACAGTTGTAATTGATCATACTTGTTTTAAATGATTCAAGCATATTAAGGTGAGAATGGGTATTATAGCGTTGCCCTGAGCAAAGCAATTCTTTAAATATCTTGCAATGACTCCCTCCTTGATTTCCTTTCTGACATAGGGTGCCAGGGACTGGATTAGCAATCCGAAGGTTGCACATTTGAATCCTGGGTGGAATATTGCTGCTGTAGCCTGACCTTGAATAAGATTGTGTGTTTCCCTACAATGTACACAGATAATATAGAGGCTGGGCCATACAAAGAGGACATAATAAGAATCAGAGGTGATTCAATTACAATAGCTCAAATTACACAGTAACAAGCATCTCTCTCCACCAGTCATTTTATAAGTATGTTTATATTCCATATAAATATGGATTAAATGTATAAAAATATATGCACAATGTATATTTATGTTTTTGATTTTTTTAATAGCAATGTCCTTTATTCATTTACATACATCTTTGAATATTATTTGTGTATTTGTAATCCCTGTATGCAGTTGTTTAGTGTCTATAGTTGTTTCAGTAAGTATAGAATGATAAAGCATGCTCCCGACGTCAAAATCAACGTTTCATATTAAATCAAAATGAAAGTAAATTATTGAACAGTATGGAGATAACAACCTATCTTTTATTTGCATTCTACAAAGTGATACATTTATTTTCTTTATTTTTTGCCAAATGTCAGTTCTTCTTAGTATACTTCTTCAATACAAGAAGTAACAGGGAAAATGAGATGAGTGGATACTGTTAATATCCCTTTTTTTGACTAAACCAGTGCATATATTCAATCAATATTAATGTATGTTCATCTACAGGTGTCTTGAAGAATTTACAGAACGTCCTCAAAGCATTGTGCACACTTCACTTCTGTGTATGTGCGTGTGTGTGGGTCACCAAAGTCACAGAGAGGGTAATATAGCAAAGAAGGCGTGAGAGCACGTCTAATCAGTCTTGTTCTGGACAGGCTGGAGAAGTGTCCTGTCTCTGACATCACCTGACGATTGTCACTGAAAGTGAACAGAGACTGCACCCGAGGATAAGCAAACATTAAGGTCCAATGTGTCACCTGTGGCAGAGTGTTAAATAGACTGCATGGAAGGGAAGAAACACTGTCTTGCGCACAGATGAGAATAAAATTGATTGAATTCACATTTCTGCTTTTTCAGTTTAGGGTGCAGTATAGGGCAGAGTCATCAAGGTATGTGTGATAAATAAACTAAATCCACTGGATTTTGTGATAGAAAAATCCAGTGTTAGGGCAATGAGTTGATTAGGCAGACAGAATGCAGCTGGTGGCAGTAAACACATGACAGCACTATAGAGAGCTGTGGAAACAGTCTGCGAGGCTGTGTTCTGTATGTGAGGGGCATACAGAACACTGATATGGTGTCAGTTCCACGGGTGGTCTTGTGATACTTCGGGTTCCAGGCCAGTGACTTACTCCCCTGTTGCTGAGCACCACTATATACTTGTCGTCAGAGACACGTCACATGGTGCAGCTCCCTACAAACGACAATTTCTCATCCCTCAAGGCTTACGTGATACAAAAGTGACAGGTAGTAGTCCAGGGATTCACACGAGGACATTATGGTAATAGGCCTATTTTGTATGATGGTGAACAGGTGGAGACGAGTGATGGTTCTCACCATAAGGACACAATCAAAGCATAATCAGTTTGAGTTTCTCTTTCTACTGTTGGAAAAAGTGTTATTAAATGTATTCTAAAACTGTGTTATACAGGTATCTAATGCGATGTATACAAAGATATTGTTGCATAGAATGAGTCAACATTTCCAAAAAAAAAAACATTTAACATTTCAACAGTATTTATGGACAGAGTATGCAAATGAAAGCAAAGTATATTAATTAACAGGAAAAATGAAACAATAGATCATATAGCCCCGAGTTTATTAAAAAGACTGATTATGCACTCACAAATCTATTATTACATTATTTACACCTTGGTTTTTATGAGAAAACACATCTTTGCATATCCCTGTATCACTTAACAAATTTTTTCTTTGACAGGTCAGCTTTGCCACAATTAATTTTTCCCCTTTCTTTTCTTCTCAAACCTTTAGGGCTCACACTTGTGTTTAATCCATCTGTTGGCTTACTATACTGTGGAGCTCTTAACATAGAGGATATGGCTGTATTTAGGCACATGTTTCTATACTGAAATTCTGCTCTACCCTAGAGCAAACATAGCAAAGAAAACAAATAACAAGAAAAAACCATCACTTAGAGTTTCCTAGAATGAAAAAAGTGACTTTGTTCAAGGTCATATGTTTGATGGACCCCCTCCAGACTATTTTTTTCTCAAAGCGATTGCACAAAAAGGGATCACCACCCAAGGATGGTGAACATCTTGCTTAATCAGGAGAATTTGTGTGCATATGCATAATGCTAGAAATAGGCTATAGTCACATTAACTGTTATTTCTTCCTAAAAAAGGCAGTATATGCATTTCATAACTTTGTAATATCTTCCTATGGCAAGGTGTGAACAGGACTGCAGACACACCTTCAGTGCCATTGAACTGCCTCAAATTAAAGCATCAATAAGGACAGAGACTAAATGCAAGCTTAATTTTTCTAACTGAATAAATGTGAGTGAATGTTGAAGTCAAGGGAAGTCTTGAACATACTTCTTAGTTTTATTCTACTTTTTAAAGTAGTGTGAAAATATAAAGAAGATGAATAGATCATTCATTGTACACCTTCAATGAAAAATCTCTTATGAAAAACATAATGCTCTGTTTTTTTTCTTAGGGAATAATTTCTGCAGAGCAAAAAACAAGTGCTGTATGAGTTGATGCTTTGATATATGAGTCATTTTGGAGCGTAGACTGTAGCCTCAGTGATACAGCAAATAAATGGTTAGATTCAATTATGCAGTTTTCATGAAGACTGTACCTGACTTGTGTAATAACCAATACATTTTACCACAGACTAAAGAGCTTAGACACTATCCTCATTCACATCTCTCTACTCACATGGCAAAAAAGTCTGCTAGCACACGTTGCTATGTATAATTGTTAGCTCTTAAACCTTGGCATGAGATACACCAATACAATTCAAATGTGCTTTCCGTATGACATTTCCATATGTATAGAAACACTTAGACTGTGTCCGAATCAGAGCCCTATCTACTGCGTCCTGTGTACTAGCATACTGTATACTGCTTACTGTTTAATGACAAAAAATATCGCCCATACTAATATCAGCGAAAACCTGGAAATAAGTATATGATCCGGAGATATTAAGAACACTCCATTTCAGAATAGCTTTTTCAAAAAGTATACTTAACTGGCATACTCAATAGTAGGTACACTGATTCAGACACGGCCTTCGAATGAAATTAATTCTGACCATTTTTAATTACTTTTACTTACAGAAAAATAAACACACACATACCATTTTTGAAACAGGACAAAACAGTGTCAAAGCATCAGTTATACAAATGCAATTACAAACAATTGTTTGTACAATGGTATGCACATCCTTCAGGCTTAATTTCATGAATTGCAAACATTCCCAAGACATTTTGGCTATAGTTTACAAATTTTACAGTCTTTCATTTATTGATTACATTATGCATGCCTTTTTAACAGTCTAATTCCCTACTTTTTAACCTCAAGCCCACAGATGGGAGAGACATCTTCAGGATTAGTTTCCAGATTGTTAGGTACATTACTATACCAAGCAAGTGCTTTAGCTTGACACCATCCCTTAGCCCTCAAATTAGACACGAGACCAAATGAGCTGTCACTTCTGATGTACAACTACAGCACTGGAATTCAGCATATAAGTGTAATCAATATTAGAAGGAATATATTGGTTTTTACCAGTGAATCACAAACCTAGAATTTATTTCCAATTTCTCCTCATACCATGATATGCAAGATGAGTAGCTTGCAATCAATAATGATATAAGCATGCCTAAATTAAGTACTGTGCACTGAAATGCTCCTCTTCTGAGGTAAACAAAAACCTCTGAATAAATTATTCATTAAATATTACCTAGCTGCCCCATTGGCCTTGGTCAATTACTACAAATTAGGCAAAGTATTAACATGGAAAAAATGACAATATATCAGTACTAGTATTCAAATGGTTTTACTACTATGTCTATTATATTTAATTGCTGATCTGAACAGTCTTATCAGGGCATCTATAGTCAGTAGTACCATCATAACACTTGATACATACTGGAATTGGACCTATAATCTGGCCTTTGGAGACTTTATTCCTTCATTGGGCAGGTGTGTCTATTAAATATATTAAATGTACACATTTACTCATCCATGGAATGGAAGACAATCTGATTATGTCAAAGAATAATACAACACTGAAAATACAAGAGATGAATATCTGTAAAGACAAAAGTGAAGACATGCCAATTCATGTTTCAATATCTTTAAATCAAATGGAGTTCCTCAAAAGAAGTGTAGATTAGCATAAGGCTGCTGCATTGTAATGGTAAGTTACTTTGAAAACAATGCAAATACAATGCTATTATTGAGCAGATTTAAACAAAACAAGTCTTGCATGTTGAATCAGATATCTTGGTAGATCTTGCCACACTCTGTGATATATTACTTTTCATCTACCCTTATAATTATTCCCTCGGAAATCTGAAATTTGAAGATACTAAGACAGTCCCTATCTGTCACTGAAAAGCATTGATCTAATTGAAAGAAAATGTGGGTGTAAAGCAACCCAATATAACTCATGCCATTAAATTCTGTATAGTGTTATTCACCAACAGAATTGTCAGATTTCCTGAGACATTTCTTTTAATCTTCAACTATTGTTCAAGATATTTCTTAGAAGAAAACCTAAACTTCACAGCCCGGCTTTTTATATGGAAGAGGGTTTACAGAAAGGCAGCTGACTAAACAAACCTACTTATACATCATGAGTTAATTATTAAGTGCAAGGTTGGAAAGCTACACAACTATTCATTGTCCTCATATCAGCCCCCCCCCCCCCCCCCCCCCCCCCCCCTCCCACGCACACACTCTTGCACATTCACATGCATACACTTTAAGGGTTGTTTCTCCTGACTTATTTTTTACATATAGTTCAATAGAGAAATGAGTCAGGAGAAACAACCCTTAAAGTGATCCATCCATATCTACTGCATATCTGGCAGCAGAGTGATGGCTTGAGGCTCGTTTGATATGTCGGGGGATATGTGTAAAAAGTAGAAATAGAATGAAATAGAAATAGTAGCCTAGTTTGTAACTTTATCAATGTCTTGACTGTATTTATTTGATCAATTTAATGCTAACTTGGTGAATAAAAGTATCAATGTCTTTCAAAAACATAAAAATGTCTCAGTGATTCCAAACTTTTGAACGGTAGCCTAGTGTTAGGCGCAATGCCCAGCGTCAGTAGTGGAAGTAACTTTGTCCTAAAATAGAACGTAACAAAATCAGCATAATATTTCAAAGTTTAATTAATTGTTACGCTTCTTATACGATTGACGCGTATGCCAAGGTGTTCAGTCTGAAAATTGGTGCCGAATGACATTTCCGCTGCACTTGAGGTGATGTTCGCACTTTACAATATAGGCTACTATAGAGATGACATTATGAATGTGAGAACTACTTATTGTCTCTTATTTATTTTTTATTGAATCTTGTTTTATTGATATTGTGGATTGTATATAATGTGATGTTTGAATGTCTTGTCTTGTCTTTTGTGTGGACCCCAGGAAGAATAGTTGCTGCTGAGGTAATAACTAAACTAAACTTGAGGTAGCAGCCCCATCTTTGACCTGTGCACCACCGCCCCCTTTCCTCCGGGAATGCTGGGACTGCCACTGATCACGAATGGTGAAGAGCTATGGTACAGTCCAAACAACAGTATAACTATCGCACTTTACAATATACTATAGAGATCTAAACTGCTGTCTTTACCCGAATGCATCGGTACCACTGAAGAGCGGCCCTAAAAGTTAAGCACAGCCTCGGATAAAGATAAAGAAATACTAAAAAATAGCTCAACCAGACAACCGCCATCAACTCAGAAGTCCTGCGAAGGAAGGCACCTCGAGGCTACTTCCTGGTAAGATAGACCCGACGAAACTGTAAACACGCGTCACATGTTTAACATAAAATGTTTCTTAATGGTATTTTCCGAGTAAAAAGTGTTGCCCAACACGTTGTTGTACCGTATGTAAGCTACCGCATTGAAAGGTGAATTGGTTTTGTAACAGTACACTCGGGAAAACCTTTTAGTTTACAGACATGGTTTCCCATACCTCAGCACAGCGTAACCACGAGAGTAACAGTAACGTTAGGAACCGATGGCTAACAAAGTTCGCTAATTTGTTGCTGAACTGACTAAAGCTGACTATCCAGTTTAAGGCAAGCTAACGTTAGCTAGCTAAAAAAAAGTATGCATAACGTTACTCTTAGCCAGTGACCTAGCTAGTTATAACAACCTAAGTTTTTCAAATGTGTATTGAAGAGACGAAAAGCTGAAGAGAACTAGCTAGCTAGCTAATGTAATTAACAAGCTTGTCAAAAGTTTATTGGTTGCCAACAATGTGTCCAAAGGCAGAGTTGCTTGTTTGCTAGCTAGTAACGGTAGCTATAGCTAATGTTAGCGAACTATCTAACTTTACCGTAGCTAGCTAACGTTATTCCATTGAAAACGAGTACGTAATGTTAGCATCTCAGCTGGTCAATGTTAGCTTTGTAACGTTAACCGAATGTGAGACCCTTATGGAAAAATAATATACTGCAGTATATTGTAAATATATCAAAATTATCTTCACAATATATTTAAAATATACTGCAGTATATTACATTTCCATAAGGGGAGTCCTGTGCATTTTGTTGGCAGCGTTGCGAGTGATTGGTCAGTGCAGCTAGTCCATAGACCATAGAAACCTCAACAAGCTCAGGCCATGATGGGTTAAAAATGCTTCATGTAAGTTACTAGAAGCTAGCTAGCTAACGTAGCCTAGCTAACTTAGGTTGTCATATATGTTGACAGCTAGTTAGCAAACATTTTTCTGCAATATAAGGAATTTCAATAACTTTAGCAACATACGTACTAAGATAACGTTAATTGGTTACCTAGCCACATTATGAACACAAAATTGTTAGATATAATAATTTATAGCAAGTGTCTTGCTGGTTCTCCAACCCATTCCGCAAGTGTCGAGTTGGGGCTGTGCCTGTATGATTCATTGTTTGCGAAACTGATTGATTTAACGTTTGTCTGGAGAAAGTGTGTCAAGTTGTAATTTGGTACATTTGTTATTTGAGCAAGAGACATTGGGCTCTTTCATATCAACTCAGTGCTGCAAAAGTATGTTGAAACTTATTTGTCTTTAAGAAGGTTGAAGGAGCAGCCAAATTGTGTTATTAGCAAAACTATGCTAACATGCATCAGAATGGCATAAAATCATAATTGGTTGAATTAAAAGTTGTTTTCTGCTCCTTTTTGTCCAGGCTTATGCCTGCTGGGCATCCATAGGCTGATTTTAAATTATTGTTTCCTTTGGCTTGTTTGCTCACTATATGCAACCAAGGCCTCTGGGGAGCTTGGTTTGCATTCTGTTACACCTCACTGTAGCTGCTAAATTGACATAAAATGATGCGGTGGCCTTGTCAGTGGAAGCTTAAGATGGGCTGCATGGGGTGCTGCATGTTATTTTACCTTCCCAATGAAACGGGTCATGTGTGACACATTCTGGCAGGTGGTTTTATAGGAAATGTTTTTCCCTATGTTTCACTGCACACTTCAGGGATGGCCTCTGAACTTCTTATTTAAAGCTTCAGTGCCTCAGGTCACTCATGGAAACAAGTGTTAGCACAAGAAATCTTGTTTTTTAAAACCATAAATTCAGTAGATTGTGTCAGGTACATCCATCAGGAGCCTGTAGGGGCTGATGTTGTCTTTTGATCAGTTGCCTGTCAGGATGAAAAGTAACTCTGGCAAGATTTAGTTACTGGTAGTGTCACAACTGTGACACGCACACAGGGAGATGGGTTCCACCAAGATGATTCAGAAAACTTAGGCTGTGGTTTCATAAAAATTGCTTAAAAATATTAACGTCATTGGTGAAACCTGTGAAACTAATGTTTTCTTTGTTCTGTTGGTTTGCTATACTGCAGATTGATTCATAAGAGCAACTTAGGTCAAGATCTTTTCGGTAATTGTTACACAATTCCAATGCGGTGTTCATACAACATTTTGGTATGCATCAATTTATCAGTCATTGTGAGAAAAAAGTCAGTAAACTCAATCCCTTAACCTCTTCCTACCGAGGGCAAAATAGGCCAAATTTTGCCTGTTTTCACTAGTGACAAACAAAGGTGGTTATCTCAAAAACTATAAATGGTACAAATATGGTTCATGGCTTTTATTAAAGCAGACACCTGCAGTATTACGACTAAGCAGTGAGAACTCATAGAAATCCAGTTTTTGATACTTAACTACAACAATTTATGTACAGAAAATATAAAAAAACTAAAAAACGGGTACCTACATTCAAGTTTAAGAATTTTTACCTGGGGAGCTACAAATGCAATCAAGGAAATGACTCCTCTATCTGATTCATCAATATGCTGCCTACCTCTGGTAACAATCTGGTGTCAATATCTCAAACCATTCAAATTTTACAGGGTTTTTTTCAGGTGAACCTTTTTCGTTATCCAAATGGTGCCAAATGGTGCCAAATGGTGCCAAATGTGCCAAAAATGGCAATGTTCCAGAAAGGTCTCAATATGATTTATTTTTTAGGTTTTTACAATAAAATTAGATAATTTGTCAATATTGGCAATAAAAGTTCATTTTTAGACGTGTTCTTGGTGTTCTGCATATTACACAACTAACTACCCAAGGTTACAAAAAGCTGTCAAAACCCATGTAGCAGCACAGTGAATCTTGTGTATTTCACCAGAGCCCCATTAGCCAGAAATGAGTCCAGGAATGTGCAAACAGGTTTTCAAATGAATAATGGGAATAGTATGAAACTTCCCTACACATTAATGCTTGCCAGTCCTGTCCTTTATTCTGTTGCCACCTCCTATGACAGGGACGTTGGGGTTGGGTTTTAGGAGGCAAAACTTTATACATGACAAACATATATCAACTATATACAAGTGCACTAAGGTGTACTACTAAAAGTGCAGTGGATAAAAAATCAAAAGTCCACCAGTTTCCTAGATAAAAAATAAAAACACCCCTGCTGTAACAAATAAAAAGATCCTTGCCTCTAATTGCTGAAGTTACCGTATTTACACAAAGAAAGTACAAAATGGCAGGGTCCAAAAAGCTAAAAAAAATGAACTAAAAACAAAAAAAGGTAAAGGATCAAAACATGGGGGTGGAGGTTGAGGAGGGATTATTTAACCATTCATACAGAAGCCATTTAGACTACACATTCCCTCAGGAGAGCAATATGCATCATTACAAATCCCACTAACCCTGTCCATGGAATTGTCCACCATGTTGATATACCCATTAGTCCCCCTTATACAACAACAATCAACAATAATAATAATCAACAAGTACTCCCTCATGTTATCATGTTCTCTCCCTCATACCATGCATAAATTACCATTTTGTTTACCTGCACAGCCTTCTGTACTGCATACAGAACAATTTACTCAGGTGGAACAATGACTTTACTAAACACTTCCAGAAGCCATTTCACACTCAAAAAAATCGTTTTAGTAGCTCATCTCAGACACAAATAGATAGCTAGCTGCTTGTTACCTGTAATTTTGCTTGCATTACATTACATTACATTTATTTAGCAGACGCTTTTATCCAAAGCGACGTACAGTAAGTGCGCACAGAGACATCAAGATCACTACAGAACAGACAAGGCAAAGCACATCCTTCGCATAATGTAGCAGCTATCCCTAGCAATGAACGTCGACTGTAGTTCACAGTAAGCTGTGGGCAAATCAGCAACACCACACTTCCATTCCTAATACTCGTATAAACTATAATAAACAGACAGGAAAACACAGGGATGCTTGCTAGCTTGCCACTGTAAAGGCAATACTATCTATATTAATTTAGCTGAGAGGGACCGATTTTATGCATAAGTATATAAGGTTAGTTAGCTTCACAGAAGAAACACAGGGATTCACGCATTGCAGCTAAATTTCCTTCGATGCTTACACCAAACATCTGTGTTGTTGGCAACGCCACGTAACACGTGCGAGTTTGTCAACACAGACAATACACCCTAAGTTTACTTCATAAATTATTTATCATACCGTTGGAATGTGCAATTTGTAATATTAATTGTATGAAAAACAATAAAATACAGTTGACAATGTAATTACGAACCCGCATGGCATTGCGTGAATTCACACTGGTATATCGAAAAATCGGTAATACCACCAGCCCTAACGACGTTACCTGCCATGGCGAAATTCCATGCGTTTATAGCATAACACTGTTAGTATGATAAAACAACTTACATGTCAGCAACATCATCTCGGTCATCAGTGGATTCAGCGTCACTGAGATAGGATGAGTCTCCCTCGGCAAAAACATCTTCTGGCTTATCCAGTTCGTCTAGCACTTGGTGCACGGATAAACGCCTCAAAAATCTCGACATAACTACACAAAAACTGTGTCAAAAATACTCTAAAGTAAAAAATGTAACTGCGGGCCTTACCTAATTAATTGTGCTTTGCTAAACGGAATGTAGCGAGCTACGCTACAAGGTAAAAACACTGCGCCATTTTGGTTCGATAATTACGCGTGGATCGCCACTTCCTCATACGCACGGCTCGATTTCCTTTTTTTACGACTGCTTTGTGTTGATTGAGGGCTCCTGTGAAAGATAAGAGTCTTGGCTTTTCGCTGGAATATTTGACAGACAGTTTTAAAACCCAATGGAAAGCAAATAATACTCAGAGTGGAGGCGGGTGGAAGACGGTTTTTCCCACTTCAGATAGGCCTATTGTGCTATCAGTCAAAGAAATACACCCAATTGACGACGGTTTTGCATAAATCTCTGCAAGCATGTTCAAAACTACTCTGGCTAACATATACTAAGCCATGGGATTGGTACTCCAGAAACTGGCTGAGTTTCACAACGCCAAAGTGAACACAGCCGAACGAGTTGTAATCAAGTGCAAAAAAGCACAAGTCGGTTTAAAATTGGAAAAAAATAATGTACAGGCGTATGAAAGTTTTAAAGTATTTTTTCTTGAAGCCTAAAGGTATAATGATTTTTCAAACCAAAGTTTTGTGAAATACAATTAAGCAGAACAGTTTACCAGCACATTGTTTATGGTGTGACATCAAGCTGCAATATATGTTTGAGAATTAGGTCCGAGTTTCCAACGTTATTTAAGAAGTTTTATCCCGACGTTTTGGGCTTAAAAACCACTTTCCCAGAAGGAATGGATATATCTTAAGGATATTTAATCAAAATATTGAGGTGAGCAGTTTATTATATATTATTAAATTAATGAAATGTATAATGTAATAATTTCCGTCACGCCGGCGTGACCGCTAGGGGGCGTTTGGCATTAAGAGGTTAAAGTGTCCATAGTGTGACATAACCAGGGCTTGTTGTAACCAGTGCTGTCTGTGCACTGTCCACATGTTAATGCCGTGTCTACCTCACATCTCATGACACACTGCTATCAGCCATATAATCTCCTGAAATCAGGAGGATTACAAATCCTGAAATTAAGTGACTGAGTGACACTGCCTGGCTTGCTGAATTTGAGTTCACTTTGTGCCTGTCAGAGATTTTGGAAATGTAGCTACTACAGATACTGATTTCTATCTATTTTTTTGTACACTCATCATGAGGCCCTTTGTAGGCTAGTAAGTAAACATAGTAGTTTTCAGCTAACTAGGTTGATTGGCTTTGTGGAGTCATTTACTAATCCCAAGAAGAGGTGGTCAGTTGAAAATGACCGCTGCATGGTACACGATCAGCTGCAGTGGTAGAAGTACATCATTTTACAGAAATAAAGAAATCCTCAGGCTTGGGAAATGCATGATTGGGCACTCTGGTATTTATTCACATTCTCAGTGCCTTACAGTGAGCTTCCTGTTCCTGTCCCAGGGCTGAGACTGCATTGTATTAAAGGAAAGGGTGAGACACTCATCGTCTGACCATATCCATCGTCATTTCACTGGGGTTTTGGAAAGAAAAGGGGAAAAAAAAAAAAGAATCTTTTATAAAATGCTTCTGATCTACAAAATGCCCAGAGCCATTCTAGACCTACTTTCAGTTCTTGTGTTGTACATCATTGTGAACAGTGTGGTTCAGCCTCTCACAGAAATGATGCAACACTAAGGTTATTCTGAAAAAGTGCTGTATGGTATATACACCCATGTTATCAGAGTTGACAGCCATATTATAATCAGAATGAAGTTTTTTTTTTTTTTTTTTTTCATTTTTACTCTCTGCGCAGTTGTGCTTTCTTTTGGAACAAAATTCTCTGATATTTGTGAAGAGAGTTCTGATCTTCCTTTATATGCAAAATATGCCCTTTGTACAATTCAGAATCCTCTGAATAATAGGGTAATTTAGCCTATATGCTGGAATGCAAATATCTGTCCAAGAAGAATTTTATTTCATGTTAACATGCACATATTATCCCAATCTATCCCTGGCTGGTCCCGGAAGACTGTCGGAAGCCATTACCTTCAGGATCTTTCAGTCACCCTTATGATGATACTATGGCATCGTATGGAGCAAACTTTGACATATATGTGATACAAAGTTCATTATATACTCAGCACCGCATTTAAATCAAATTTAAATCGTATAATTAACGGAGTTTGAGAAACATAACTACACTATCCAGAATCCCCGGTCGTACATCCCCGCCGTTGCCGGCTCCCGCTTTTGCTAGCTAACGCAGTACCGGTCGCTCTGCTAGCGAAAATAGCTATCACTCGGTCTGCTCTTGTAACTTATTATGGTAGTAGCTACTGGCAAAAGAAGTAGCTACCGGCCACTCTGCTAGTGAAAATGGCTATCACTGGAGATGACTGTCTATAGCAATGATATTTAAAAAATATATATTATTTAAAAAAAATTATAATAATAATTATATATATATATATATATATATATATATATATAAGGACAAAACACATGTACATTATTTTAAATAATATTAGTAGGAAATAAATAGGTGAGGTAATATTTTAAAATCTGTATAACTCTAAATCTTTGCATTACTGCGTGTGCCGTGGCCTGCCCGACAAATCTGAGTGGAGCGTCCTTTCCCGCTCCATTTTCTATTTTACTTCTGCTGCCTCACAACAAATTATATAATATAGGATATCACGATATTTGTTAAAGGCATATCGACAATATGAAAATGGAATATCGTGACAACCCTAGTTTATTTGTTGGACATAACTAGGGCTGCACGATATATCGCAGCGATAATTATCGATTGCAATAACGGCCGTTGCCACCGTGTGGGGCGCCTTTCTTTTCGTCTTTTTTTCTTTAAGTATACCCAATATACGGCAGAAAACATCCAAACCTCAGAGGCTACGTTAAATGCTTCCGGAAAAAAAACATCACCGCTGATATCTATTGAGTGTTAGTAAGACAGCCAACCAGCAGCAAGGTCGTACAGCTTTCACGTGATCATGTGATGTGTTTTTGTCAATCGCATGAAAGGTGCAACGCCTTTCTGTGATTGTCCGTCTTATCAACACGCAGTAGACAATGATGACATTTTTTTCCCGGAAGAATTTCACACGGGTTTTGAAGTTTAGATTTCTACCGCATAAAGTATAATTAAAGAAAAAAAGACGAAAAGAAAGGCAATACCCCACATGCTGGCAACGGCCGTTATTGCAATCGATAATTATCGTTGCGATATATCGTGCAGCCCTAGACATAACTTCAAATGACCAATTTTATAAATTATTTTAAAATGTGACAACCCCTTTTTTGGGTGTTTTGAACGTGTAGCTGCCTGAATATAGAAAAAAACATTTTCAGTCCATTGACTCCCATTGTATTTTTTCCCAAAAAGTGGCACCAGACGTTCGTCACCAAAGTGGACGGGAGCTCATAGAGCAGTGTTTCATTTCAGGTGGCACCCGCTGCCTGTTGCAATTATGTAGACTGCGTAGTAGGCTGAGTGAAAACCTTGGTGGAACCGTGGGGCTTAGTTTCCGGAAGCAAAAACTACATTCACATTTTACATTGGCTGTGTCGAATGGTCTGCGTCCTGTGTAATAGCATAGGCCTACTGTATACTGCGTAGGCTACACTGTTTAGTGACGTGCAGTATGCGAAAAATATCTTCCGTACTATTATCAGCGAAAACTGCTTAACGTTCTCATCCTGTGTAGGCTAATGTCAGAATTCAAAATGTAGGCCTACAAGATACAAGCTGTTCTTTGTCAATTAACCTAAACTTTACTGAATTTACAGAACAGTAAATATCATAGTCTAGCTTCGGGACAACAATGTTAACCTAGCTAGCTCTAGACTGAGAAAACTAAAAGGGTAGCCTATTAAGCCACTTCCTTCATGCATTATTTTAAAGGAGAATACAAGCTTATTCACTCCTCGTATTGCTTGCAAACTTGTTTGTTGTTAAATTCTGCTATAGCCAAATTCAGGAAAGCTACATCTAAATGATGTAGACCTAAGTAAAGTGCATGGTAATTGATTCCTTTACGTTATTAGGCTTTATGGGCTACTGTGAACATAGGGTAGTTACGATTCTCACAAATGCCTCAAATTCAACATGATGTCCCGCATATTCCGGTAAAAGACTTTGTGTGTAGATGTTGTAGGCTATAGCCTACATGTACATCTGCACAGATGCCTCCTCCATTTTCTTCACAATTCGCATGAGGGCATGGAGGCGTTGCCTATTTGCATATTCATAGATTCTGGCATTCTCAGAGAGGGTAAAGGTGTAGAGATGCTACTAAGCCATTTTCAGTAGTTTATGTTCAACATGGAAAAACCATGTTGAACAAATTAATATCGAGGTTTTAAAATACACGTGGAATACACTTTAATCTATTTTGTTAAGACAATTGCCATGGTTGGCATCTGCATACCTGGTAAACATTGGGCCTCCTTCACGAAACATACTTACGATCAGATTTGATCATTAACTGTGCTTAGAAACCTTCCGCAAACATTTTGGCGTTCATAATTTTTTTTCTCTCAATTTGTTCTTTCGTATGATCAAAATCTAGGCTACATGTGTTTGGAAACATGTGTAAAGGCACACAGAAGATTTTTCTGTTTAGAATGCTAAATAGACCTCATTTTAACAACAGAATTATTATATTAATATTATAATATATTGATACATTTACCTATCTACAACCTGAAATATCTTACTAGTTTTTATTTAGTTTTCAATTTTGATTTCAATTTGAGTTTAAATTTTATTCAGTTTTATTTATTTTTAGGCGTAGCTTTGCTAGTTTTAGTTTAATTTTAACTAGTTGCCACGATTGGGAAGTCATGGAAGTGGTCAAACTTTTCCTGCAAATTGGTAGCCAGTGTGCTTGCTTGTATGCTTGTACGTTTTTGAAAAAGTGAAAATTAAACTAAAACTAGCAAAGCTACGCCTAAAAATAAATAAAACCGAATAAAATTTAAACTCAAATTGAAATCAAAATTGAAAACGAAATAAAAACTAGTAAGATATTTCAGGTTGTAGATAGGTAAATGTATCAATATATTATAATATTAATATAATAATTCTGTTGTTAAAATGAGGTCTATTTAGCATTCTAAACAGAAAAATCTTCTGTGTGCCTTTACACATGTTTCCAAACACATGTAGCCTAGATTTTGATCATACGAAAGAACAAATTGAGAGAAAAAAAATTATGAACGCCAAAATGTTTGCGGAAGGTTTCTAAGCACAGTTAATGATCAAATCTGATCGTAAGTATGTTTCGTGAAGGAGGCCCAATGTCTAGCTAGCTGAATAGATAGATCACGCATGCAATCATTTATTAGTTACCTGCTCGTCAGTTGTTTTCCGTGCATGAAGAAAAACAGGTGATGGCACAGCAGTCTCCTTCAGTAGAGGGTGTCCCGTCCGTCCTTTTTTGATTTTCACATAGTCATCCTCCGTGAAATGGTCACTACGAACCTTTTTAGAGTCTCAATTGGTGACATCCATGCGAGCAGCAAGAAGCCACAGCTGTTTTCTTTGTTGATCTTCCACTGGGAATCGGTGAAAACTTTGTGGTGCCCATTTTTTTTGCATGATTTGAACAACCTTGAAATACACACCGAAATACCATCTTACCTGAACGCTAGCTAACAATACTACGAGTCTGATTCTTTCACACGCGCGATATTGTTTTTGGCCGGCAGAGCTATAGGCTACTTTACGTTACCTAGCTACTAAACTAATGCCGTACTTCCACGGAGAATTTAAGTGAGCACAAAGTAAAGGATTCAACGATAGTTTGACTTGAAAAATGATGGTATAATCACTGAAAATAACCCCGATAGACTGTCGTCGTATTTTATTTGCTTTGGGTGCACCTTGGAGTGTTTAAGTGCGTTTGGTAGTGGATGCTACTGCTTTCCTGCAAGTTGCGCTAGCATTAGCAATGTGTGTATGTCCAAAAGAAGGGACAGCATGGAATTATCTGAAAATGGTTTCCATCAATCAACTACATCATGGGTAAGTCGTAATTGAGGCATTATGTCCAAAATTCCGAACTAACCCTTTAAGCTGAGTACAGGCTAGAACTTGAAGTGGTGAACCTCTATTACCACCCTGAGAGCCTGAGAGGTAAGATTGGAACACTAGTGTGCCCCTACCCAGGATCATGAGGGGTGGGACGCCGGGCAGGGGATCGGTCAGTAAAGGTCTGAAGATGGCAAGAGGTGCGCGAGGTGGTCTATGCGATGGCTGGATGCGGGTAGCAGGTGGTAGTCCAGGGTAGGCGGTGACTTGGGGAGGTGTGGGTGGTGCTCAGGAAGACGTGGGCGGAGAGGATTCCTGATTGACATCAGGGTTTCAGTTGCTTCTGCGTATCCAGGTAACATTTGAAAGAGGCTGGTCTCTGTGCCACAGCATTTCAAGCAGGAGAGCACAGGTGCATGCTTGGAGCAGAAGCTGGGGTGGGCTTATCTTAGTGTGATCACCATCCTTTTGATTTGTCACCTCTGAGAACTTGACAGCCTGTGAATATTTTGTTTGCTTGCATACATATTCGCATATGCACATGTATGTGATAAGCCATTTGTCCACATGATATAGGCCGACTCTGCAAGCATAGCATTTACTTTTGCTGTTAGCTAAGCGATGCTGGCACATTGTGCACTGTGCCGGAAGGATCTTTCAAAAACAGAAATTTTCTTTCATGTGATTTTTTTTGTCCTCTTATTCCTTCATTCCTTTTGATTATATATAAACAAACTGTAAATCCCCCAGGATATAAATTCACTTTCATGGAATAATTACAAGATGCATATGCCTCCGTAAACACAACAACAATGACAATGACAGTATGAATTTGTCATGTAATGAGACAAAAGCGCAAAATGCATTTGCACTCGATAAAATGCACGTCGCTCCAAATGGAATGCCATCAGTGGTTATTTGTTAAGACTTCACTGCAAATGAGTCTTAATGTTTCACACGGGATCTAAAGAGAAGAGATCGGTGCGTTTGGATGTTTTGAAAGACGGAATATTTTATCCTCCTGCCAGGAATGCTAACGTCTGTGGGCTTTGTGCAGTAGTATTCGGGATTTGAGTCCTTTTGGCCTGTGGCCTGGCCAAGCCTGGAAGGAGACACAGAAAGAGCCTGGCTTCAGTCTCCCAGTATGAGGCTTTCAGTGTTCTCAATCAATGGGAAACAAACAGCCTGCTGGAAGCTGCAGGAAGCTCCATGTTGTTTCAGAAGTCATGCCAAGTTGGACCAGGAGACCTTTACCAGTGTGGTTGTGGGCAGTGAATAAAAATATTTTTCAGATGTCTGAAGCCAGGTTTGGAAGCCAGCAGTTCTGTTCTTGAAGGTCTTGGGACAGGGTGGCATTTTGGTTTT
This sequence comes from Synaphobranchus kaupii, assembly GCA_029718625.1. Classification (NCBI taxonomy): domain Eukaryota; kingdom Metazoa; phylum Chordata; class Actinopteri; order Anguilliformes; family Synaphobranchidae; genus Synaphobranchus; species Synaphobranchus kaupii. The sequence goes on along the minus strand of CM056377.1, from coordinate 96,901,811 downwards.
TTGGTGAAGGTTTTTTTTGTGACCCGTGCCACTAAATCCTGCTTGTTGGGTTGGGGGCCAACTGTGGCAATAGTTCTGTTTAATAGTGAATATTTTACAGAGTGCTATCCCAGAATGCTACACTCTATGTAGTTAGAGCAGTGTAAAACCTGTTTATTGGACTGGTGAAGCTTGTAAGCTGTGCAGATGGCATGGGTGGTGTCTCTGTAAAAACCCCAGATGAAAGCAAGCTCATTTCTTTGAACATGGGTCTCAGTCACAGTACTGCTTGTGTGTCTCCAGGTCATTGTGAGTTGAGAAATTCTGGAATTTACAGTTTTATCTTGGAAACAGCATAGCAACAACAAAAAAAAGAAAAAAGGGATACTTCCTTTTTTTAAAGGAAGTCTATTAATATAGTAGGATTAGAATTTTAGAAGTACTCGTACACAAATGCCTTCAATGTATTTTTAAAATTGCTATCGCGGCAGTGTAGTATAATGGTTAAGGAACAGGACTTGTAACCGAAAGGTTGCAGGTTCGATTCCCAGGTAGGACACTGCCGTTGTACCCTTGAGCAAGGTACTTAACCTGAATTGCTTCAGTATATATCCAGCTGTATAAATGGATAAATGTAATAAGAAGTTGTGTAAGTCGCTCTGGATAAGAGCGTCTGCTAAATGCCTGTAATGTTATGTAATGTCTATCGACTTCTATCATACTGTTAATTTCATTGGAAAGCCTTTTGACTAAAAATGGTGGCAATAGCAAAATTTGGACAGAAATTGTCCTGATGTGACAGAGCAAGAACTATGAGAGGATCAGCTATCCAAAAGGGCCCAATACAGTTTTAAATAGCTTGGCGCAAGTTTCTGGATCTTGTCAGTCTTGTTTTCTCAGTGCTTTGAACAGACAGGGATCCCTGGATTGTCTCCGGTACCGTGTTCAGACTGCCTTTGGGGTTGATGGACAGGTGAGCCGAGGGTATGTGTCGCTCTGTGAGGCGCTGGCCCCATTTCTCCAGTGCCGTCTAAGCACGAGGACACACCTATGGATGCTGACCAGGAGCAAGCAGCCAAGCACTGCTGCCTGTGCAGCACGAGCCCACTCGGGCCGCACGTGTCAGCACTGTCTGAAACCAGTTCATTTCAGCGAGGCTGCGCTTTAAAAACACGGTTTGATTTGTGACATGTTGGCACGACAACAGCCCGTGTCTCTCTGGAGACTGCGCTTGCCATTCTTGGTTCTGAATGCTAATCTCTCCCGAGCTCCTGAGAGCCTGTTGCTAATTGTTACGTGGTTGTATATAATGAAGGTTTTCACTTTATTATGTCTACCCAAAGGGCAGTAAATGTTACGGTGTTATTGAAGCACATACATTTACATAGATTGCAGACAGCCCGATATTTTTTCTCACAGCGAAGCCGAGGCGAGGAACTTTCCGCGGGTCAACTGTGGCAATAAATGTACGAAGAAAATACGGTTTGCTTGTGCAGAAATAAAAATGTATTAACATTACACACATGCGGAAATCACTGGAATCAACCAACAAACAACAACATCAAACGACAGCAACAATGTGTAACATTTCTGGCAAAAAGGACTTGGAGTGCATGTATGACTGGCGAAGGAGATAAAAAAAACGGGTGCGGGGAGAGCGTCGTTGGAGAGAGAAACATTGCAGCTCGGCACATAACTGCAGGTAAAAGGCGGGCATGGCGATGCTGAATGCTGATTTGTTCGGCGGGGTATGGAACATTGATTCCTCTCAGGAGTTTAAAGGGAAGTCCCTGCAGGCATGAGGAGGAGAGGAGATGTAACCCTTCAGGGAGACTGTGATCCGCCGTTCATCAGTTATTCACTGCAGGAGCGCTCAGATGACAGAGCGATGCTTCGCTGGCGCTCTCGGGGTGTAATGAGACTGGGGCAAAAACGAGCGGCGCTCTCGGAGCGAACACGCCGTAGCGTAGCCTGCAGATGCATCGGCGCTCGCAGCAGCCAGACAGACTGCGGCGCTCATCGCTTCAGTTTTCAGCTGTTGTGTAGGCTGAACACGGTTGTGTCAGCTGTGTCCTTTTCATTTACTTGGAGCACTTTTGACCTTTTCAGTGGCAGTTTGGTTTCGGCGTGAGTTTTTGAGTTAAATCCAAAATCAAAGACTGCTGTCACAAATGTATTTCATCCTCCTTCATGGATTAAAAGTATGACGCAAAAAAAGTCCAGAAAACTGTATAAATCTGCAATGTTTATCGTTAGTTACAAACTCATCACTGTAACAAACTATTTTAGCCTTCTGGTGTAGCCTAGGCATTTTTCTTGGTAATCCAGAGAGAACGCCGGGACATGATCAAAAAATTATTTTAACTTAAGATCAAGGTTGAAGTCGTAAGTTTACATACACTTAGGTTGAAGTCATTAAAACTCATTTTTAACCACTCCACAGATTTCAAACTATAGTGTTGGCAAGTCAGTTAGGACATCTACTCTGTGCATGACACAAGTAATTTTTCCAACAGTTGTTTACAGACAGATTATTTCACTATCACAATTCCAGTGGGTCAGAAGTTTACATATAAAGTTGACTGTGCCTTTAAACAGCTTGGAAAATTCCAGAAAGTGATGTCATGGCTTTAGAAACTTCTGATAGGCTAATTGACATTATTTGAGTCAATTGGAGGTGTACCTGTGGATGTATTTTAAGGCCTACCTTCAAACTCAATGCCTCTTTGCTTGACATCATGGGAAAATCTAAAGAAATCAGCCAAGACCTCAGAAAGAAAATTGTGGACCTCCACAAGTCTGGTTCATCCTTGGGAGCAATTTACAAACGCCTGAAGGTACCGCGTTCGTCTGTATAAACAATAGTACGCAAGTATAAACACCATGGGACCACGCAGCCGTCGTACCGCTCAGGAAGGAGATGCGTTCTGTCTCCTAGAGATGAACGTGCTTTGGTGCGAAAAGTGAAAATCAATCCCAGAACAACAGCAAAGGACCTTGTGAAGATGCTGGAGGGAACAGGTACAAAATTATCTATATCCACAGTAAAACGAGTCCTATATTGACATAACCTGAAAGGCTGCTCAGCAAGGAACTACTCCAAAACCGCCATAAAAAAGCCAGACTACAGTTTGCAACTGCACATGGGGACAAAGATTTTACTTTTTTGTGAAATGTCCTCTGGTCTGATGAAACAAACATTTAACTGTTTGGCCATAATGACCATCGTTATGTTTGGAGGACAAAGGGTGAGGCTTACAAGCCGAAGAACACCGTCCCAACCGTGAAGCACGGGGGTGGCAGCATCATGTTGTGGGGGTGCTTTGCTGCAGGAGGGACTGGTGCACTTCATAAAATAGATGGCATCATGAGGAAGGAAAATGATGAGGATATATTGAAGCAACATCTCAAGACATCAGCCAGGAAGTTAAAGCTTGGTCGCAAATGGCTCTTCCAAATGAACAATGACCCAAAGCATACTTCCAAAGTTGTGGCAAAATGGCTTGAGGATAACAAAGTCAAGGTATTGGAGTGGCCATCACAAAGTCCTGACCTCAATCCAATTGAAAATTTGGGGGCAGAACTGAAAACGCATGTGCGAGCAAGGAAGCCTACGAACCTGACTCAGTTACACCAGTTCTGTCAGGAGGAATGGGCCAAAATTCCAGCAACTTATTGTGAGAAGCTTGTGGAAGGCTACCCGAAACGATTGACCCAAGTTAAACAATTTAAAGGCAATGCTACCAAATACGAACAGAGTGTATGTAAACTTCTGACCCACTGGGAATGTGATGAAATAAATCATTCTCTCTACTATTATTCTGAAATTTCACATTCTTAAAATAAAGTTGTGATCCTAACTGACCTAAGACAGGGAATGTTTACTAGGATTAAATGTCAGGAATTGTGAAAAACTGAGTTTAAATGGATTTGGCTAAGGTGTATGTAAACTGCAACTGTATTTCTACATTTCTTTAATATAGGAACAAGATGGAATGATATAATTTTAAGAAATGGAATGTGACATAGCCTATATTTTCATGTTTTGATGCGCAAAATGAAAATGGCACGTGTCATAACCTTCCTACTCTCTGTATCGCAATTCAACGACAATAGGAAAAGAAAAAACATCCTTTTTTGGTGTAGTTTGTTATTAGTGTGATTGCTGCCATGGGGTTGCCCTTTAGCAAATAACAGTAAATGTACTTGGCTTGGTCTGAGCCTGGATTGCATGTTTTGTCATTGCCCATTGTGGTCAGAGGTGCTAAAGCAAACTGGCGGTCGGCGACGTTGCTAACAGCCCGTATCTTCATTAGGCTGCTAGTAATGAGCGTTATGTTTGGCAAACTAAAGCCAGCATTCATGTTTCAGGCACGGCCTGAAGCAACTGTTGGCAGGGCCTAAGGGCTTTAAGATGCAGCTTCGCCTTTAGACCGGAATGGATTAATGGAAGCACTTTTTGTATAGGCCCAGTCTCTTTTGGAAATGACTACTCAGACACACTTGTCCTCTTAATCTGCTATAAACACAAGGCACCCGTTCCCATGAGTGCATAGCAGTACCTTTGTGCGGCAGGTTGCCGTGACACAGTGAGGTGACCTCACAATGAGCCGGAGAGATTCTCATTCTGTGCAAGCAGTCACCTGCTTTCTCTCAGTGTTTGGCACATTGTGCTGTAAAATAATCATTGTCACGGGAGATGAAAAAATAAATTAAGTACAAAAATGAAAGCTTTGCTGCTTTTCAGATGCAGTCCTGCTGCCATTTTTTGACGATAGGCCTGTGCTTGGCGTTCAGTCACATTTTCCACCGTTGTTGCAGGCTGCTTTTTTTCACCGCATTAATGCATTAGCCTTTAGAGGTTTCCGTTATAGTGCCATGATGGCCTATCTGTCCTATGCATGGTGAAATATATGGGCTTGACTCTAGATGAGAGCATCTCCTAAATGTACTGTACTGTAATATAATGAATAATAGTCTCTGTGGTAAGATGGCCCAGTTGCAGAAAGATTGAGACTCGGCTAGCTCTCTCTCAGGCTTGGGAGAATGGTGGCCCAGGCATTCGGCCCTAGTCTCCTCCTCAGAGATGCTGCATTGTGTGTGTGAGGTCTGCCCCTATCCCAGAGCACACACAAAACTCCCATAAAACCAAAGATTCATTCCAGGTATGAGAAACTGAATAGCAAATGTACGCTTTGGCTGTTTCTGCCGCAGTGGTTTTGCTCACTATGGTGTTTGTTGAATTTAATGTGATTTTTGGTTTAATGTCTTAATCACGTATCATTACAGTTTCGTTGTTTTTGTGTCATCGTGCTGCAGTAATGGGCTGGCATTGACAGTCCATTCTGTCCAGAGGGAGGGGGAAAAAAAGAAACGGCTGAAGGATTTCATAAAGGGATGAATTTGCCTCGTGTGTAATCTCTCATCAATCTGTTATTGTTTCGGTCCCATCACGTCCCCTAATATAATCACAGTTATAAGTGGAAGGGGACAAGTGGAAGCTCTTGTTGGCAGATATTTTAATGGATTTTTTTTTTCTTTTTTTTGCGCCTCACTCAGTTACCTTCTCAATGAAAAGCCCCCCGTATATCAAACGGTGTCATACGAGAAGGCCTCATCCAAGATTAATGAAGCGGCAGCATCGGTGGCTTTTTCCTGTAAGGCACCTGCAGAATTAAGGGCAGCGAAACAAAAGGCCTGTGAGAAAAAGCATGCATTATAGTGAGAGAGAGAGGAAAGCCCCAGTGCCATCGAGGCCCTTTAAATCTGACGCACGGCAGATAATAGGATGGCCCGTGCCAACTCCTCGGAGCCGAGCCTCCTCAAAGGAGGAGACGGGGGCAAAAACGGTGACAGCTGCAGGTACTAGAGTATTTGCTTAATGGCAGCCGTTTGTGCGGGATGACTGAGTGATGAGGGCGTGAGTGGCGGCGGCGCTAGCGACCGGGCCACCCTTAGGGGGAGCTCAGCGGCGGAGCGAATGCAAAGCGGCAGGAAAGGGAGCGCGCGCGGTGCTGCGTGGGGCAGTGTGCTACTTTGCGGAGGTATAAATCACACCAGGCCTCACATGCAGCCGGTGATTTGTGCTGTGCTATTTACTTCTGGTGTGAAATAATCATTACCCCATAAAAGATGAAAGTGAAAAATGTATATAAGAAATAGAAATATAAATAGTCTGATTTGAAATATGGATTGCGGCTCTGGCTTCCTCTAGTTTGCGGGACTTATTTTTATTTATTTATTTATTTATTTCTTCTTCTTCTTCTTCTTCTTCTTCCTCTTCTTCCTCTTCTTCCTCTTCTTCCTCTTCCCCTTCCCCTTCCCCTTCCCCTTCAGAAATGGCGAAACCTGTGAAAATACACTGGAAGGAAACATTGTCGTCATTCTGTAAAACCCTGAAGTTACTGTCACTGTGACATACTGATGCATACGGTTACGGAAGTGCAGTTCTGACTGAAACGTAGCTATGCAAAAAGTTGTTCATTCAGCTAAGGCATAGGCAAATGTACTTATTTTAATTTCGGTCAGAAAATGGGAAATTGTAGGCTCTTGCATTCAGTAACTCATTAGGGCTAGTCATTGTGAAGACTCCAAGATAGATTCAAACCTGCTTTTGGCTACCTGGCTTGCCAGGCAAATGCAAACCATTACTTGATACTTAACTCTACATCCCATCCCTGCATTAGTCCTAACATATATCACATTGCTTTACATTGAAATTTCTAATCATTATGCTGCTGTTTGGAGGTTTAAATACGGCTATGATTAATTCGAATGAATGCTAAACAGAGGTCGCAGCTAATGAGAAGGCAACATTTTGATGCGCTTTCAGGCATGATACAGTAATCCTACACACTGCGGCGGTGTTTACATGAGCAAACCAAACTGAGACAGTCATTTCTTAGCATTTGGGGTTCTGTTTTACTGGTATTAAGCCTATTATTTATGTGTTTATTTGGTAATTTATGTTGCTGTATATCCATATGGAAAATAGCACACTGGTAATAGTAATGCTTAGTTTTTTTAGTTGTACTTGTTTTCTTTGGAAAAAAATAAAATAAATAATAATAATTTGACAGATGAAAAGGGGCATATCTCGCCCACGTCCTGGCAAACATGCTGAAAAAAGATTGAGCAGATTTGTGTTGAACAAACATTCAGGTTGGGATGATGGTTCACTTACCCCTTGAGCATGTCTTACGCGGTACCATATACCTCTACATCTTAGTTGGACCAAGACATTAACATAACATTAACATTACAGGCATTTAGCAGACGCTCTTATCCAGAGCGACTTACACAACTTTTTTTTTTTTTAAGCATTTCTTACATATTATCCATTTATACAGCTGGATATATACTGAAGCAATTCAGGTTTAGTACCTTGCTCAAGGGCAGTGTCCTACCTGGGAATCGAACCTGCAACCTTTCGATTACAAGGCCAGTGCCTTAACCATTATACTACACTGCCGCCCGGTGCCATGGTACTGCCATGGTAGACTGACATGTCACTTTTTCTCATTGTAGTCACGTAACCGTATGGTCCAGAATTGAATTGGCCTCCGTATCTCCCAGAGGGAGAGAGTTTCTGCAGAGATTTCCCCACTTCATCGTACTAGAGGAGCTCAGTCAGGCTCTCCTGCAGCCTGCAGTGTAGTCCTGCACTACAGGCTGAAAAGAATGCCGAGCAGCAAGCGACCTTGGGTGACAAAAAAGCATAATGAGGGAAAATACTATGCAGTTCTTCTTCAATATAGTGACAATCCATCACCATTGGTTGCAATACAGCTAATCCAGGTGGAAAGTGTTAGCTGGTTAGCAATCGAACCTGGAGAAGCTTTTCACAAAAGTTTGAAGGAGGATCGCCACAATTTGCATGAAAAGGTGTATTGTGGCTCAAACTGTGCCGGTGACTGTATGAAGTCATCATATTGCCCCAGCCCTTGGCCCTTGTGAAAAAATCCTGAAGTGTGAAATTTAACTTGCTCAAACCTGCATAAAACCCTGTTCTTGTTATTAAGGTGAACAGGCTTGGGGCCAGGGAATACAGCACATTGTCAGTAGCTTTAATAGGTTTACCTGTGCTCTTTTTTTTTTTTGGCTCCCTAAAGCAATATGAGAAACAGTCTGAGCAAGCAGTATGCTGCTCTGGTTAAATGTGAGAACATACAGTTCGGGTCTCGATAATTTCACACAATCTATGCTAAATAATTTCTCTCATAAAATCACAAATCATCCATGCATATGTGCGCATGTGTGTGTGGGCTTTTTCTAGAAAATCTCGGCTATCTCACTATACTCTTTTTCGTATGTGTTGCATATGCGTTATATTCTGCAGGCTTTTTCCTCTATAAACATTTAAGTGGTTTGATTCATAAAAAAAAAAAAACTGAAAATTGACATTTAAAGTAAAGTTTAAAAGACCATTAAGTTGATATTCCTCATTATTTGAATTATATTCAAGGACAAAATATTAGTCTGTATTCAGGGCCTTGATGAGGGCAAACAATGAATTTTCACAGAGTTCATTGAAGTTATTCTGACTCAATGATATTATCACGAAGCTGTATGTAAAATTGCCATTCCTTTGTGATTTTGGTGATGCACACTAAAAGACTATTTTAATAGTGATTAAAAATACATTTCCTCACCCATACCATCATTAGGGCCCTTGCTATTCAAAGATGATTAGGATGGAAAGATCAGATAGTGTTGAGTCTTTCATGAAAACTTTAAGGTTTCTCCATTTCTTGTAATCACGAGCACACTTCTGCTGTATTCTGAAGCTCAAAGGTGCTTTTGATTTGCAGAGTTCTATACTGCTGCTGATATTGTAAGATTTTTTTTTACAAGAAAACCGGAAAGTTTAAACGGAAAGACTTGTCTTTCCCGTGTCTATATTTATTATCCTCAAATGCTGTTGTGATGGCGTGAAGAAGGCAGGGAGCTGACTTGCTGCAAGACTGTTCTGGGCAGTTAACACAAGCCTCTTCTCTTGGATCTTACGCCTTGATCCACCCCCCCCCCCCCCCCCCCCCCCTGAATTTCCCTCCTTTCACAAATGAATAATGCAGAAGACAGGAAGTTGGCATTAAAGTAAAGATAATGCCACTCCCTTTATTTGTCTCCCTTGGAGACCGAAGCAGGGAGATGCCTGCCTCTGGACCATCAGTCAGTACGTAGCACATTATGCTAATGAGTCTTGCCCTAGGTGAGAGTTTTGGTGGGTGAAGCCCCGCTATGCTGGGGCCGCTGCTGTGAACGCGAGATCTGGCCGCCGCCGCCGCCCAAGCTTTGATGGAATTACTCTGCGAGTCACACAGGACCAGAGGCCAATGAGAATATAATAAAAAGCTAAAATTAAAAGGCACTGATGTCTTTGTCTCCTTTCCAGAAAGCCCCTAATTAGCGTGGCGTGTAATTGGAGCGGCGCGCGAGGCTCAGCAGCGTCCCAGATCAGAACGGATGCAGTCAGAATATCGGTTTTGTTTTACAGTGAGTGCTTGGTGGTCTTGTCGCGAGACTAATTGTTGAGCCCATTAGATGTTCACGCCGCAGTCTCCCGTCTTTCTCTCAATCTGATGCTTGCTTTTCAAAATCCATTGAATTAGATAATGGAATCTCTGTGGAAGTCTACTACACTAACGTATAGCTGTGCTCCCCCCCCTTCTGAGGACACGCCAAAGTAATGAACAAAGACTATATGATTGTGATAGTTATTTTGATTATATATTCTGTAGATTTTGCACACAGATGGCTGGAATTAGTCAAATTTGTAGTGCATAGATTGTGAAATTATGTGGATATATTCACAAATGTTTATTATGTTTCAGGGGGAAAAAATGTCAGTTTGAATTGGCTCCCATGATAAAATATCAGTTGTGAAATTGATTGTGGTAGTCAGATGCAATGCGGCTGCCTAGACTGGAATATCAATAGCATGCGCCCTATCTGCGCTTACAGTACCTGTACTCTGGATTCAGCTGGAAAGCAGCTCCCCAATTGTGCAAGGGTGACAGCCGTCATTTCGCAAGAGACGAGGGCCATTTTGTGTCCGGTGAATAGCGTGGGATTTAAGGGCTGCTCAGTCTGTCCTGAGAGGTTTATGTCTGTAGTACGGGCTGCTGCAACACAAGAGCCGCCTTTGTCACCTCCATCTTACTGCAGTTTGCGTTAAATTGTGGAACTGGACCCATGTTTAAGAAGTAGGCTACCACAGTGACTGGCTGTAGTACAGGCTGAATGTTTGGTCCCGGACCTGTAGAACTTGAAGGTGTGAACTGTGATTCTGCCCAAGCTGGTGACTGTTCTTTTTCATTGTTTTGCACCCCTGCAATGATTTGCTCTGGCACCCTTAATTGATTCTATTAATGAGGCTGCAAAGAACCTTGATGAGTTGTAGATGAAAATCTGATGCCTTGGAGTTATTTTGACACAGAGATAGGTCAAGAAGGGAGCTGATGATGCCAGAGCTAATCTAAAATGGCTGAAACTGAAGTGTAAATAACTAACTAGGCATTCACCCCATGATGCTTGACTCCAGTGCCATCACTAACTGCTTGGTGTATGATTTTGTTGTTGTTGTTGGCTGGAAGAGGGTACTTAATTCTTCCGTGTAATTGCACGGAAATGTCAACAGTTTATTTTATATTTAATTCTGATTAATTGGATGAGTTCTGGCTACAGTTGCTTCTAATCATTGATGGCATCTAAAATGTAGCTTAACAATAGTTATGCCTCTAGAGTTCAGTTTTTGATTAAACAACACCCTTTTTAAAATGTGCAATTAATTAGTATATGTCAATTTGTTCATTTGCCCATTGTATCTAAACAAACTTACAAGAAAGTGGCTTCAAGACCTTAAGTTGTTTGTGTTTAGTTTCTCACAACAAGGATATTGTTATTTTCCTCAATTCAATATTAGGCTATATTTAGATGTCGATAAACTACATCGTAGCTGTGTGTGACAAGAGGTTCACATGTAAATTTCACAAAGATGCCCGATTCACTGAATCCCTAGAAAAAGATGGCACTTTTTTTGGAGAAACTTTTTATTTCTTCAAAGGGACGACAACACAGAGGCAAAAAAAAAAAAAAAAGTAAAGGCAGGAAAATAAAACAACAGCAACCACAAAGGAAAGCAAAGTGCAGCGCCATTCACATTAGTGGTGTAACGGAACGTAGTTGATCCGTGATCCGTACGGATCGCCCCCCACGGTTCGGCACGCATGTGAACCGCGGATTAATTGCAAAATTTAACCATCATAGTGAATTACAGTTTTACTGCCGCTGGTACTTTTAAAAGTATTATACCATGGCTTGGATAAATACTCGATTCTGATTGGCTGGAGGGTGGGCATTTATTTCGTTAAACCGCCCGGCAATGAAGTAGCGCTGGCAACATTTTAATCACCGTTCTAAATTAATACGCCGTCTACGTTATCTGCTGCCAGCGCCATTAGAGTCGATCCTTATATGGGGCTGTGTCCACAGAAAGCGTTTTTTGAGCTGCCAGCGCCTTTCTGCCAGCCATTTCTATGGTAAAGACGCGCTAGTAGCGCTCCTCTGCCCAGCGCCTCGCCTCGCGTTTTAGCGCTCTTGGTGGCTAGCGTTTTTTGGCGGAGCGCTCTGGGCTCCTCCAGTAGAAAATAGTTCAACATTTGGAGAGAAGCGCAGCTCATCAATGTCACTTTTTTTTGACCGACCAATCAAAATCGAGGAAGAGGCTGGACTAAAAAGATCAACAAACATGGCAGAGGAGAGGCTGATTCTTGCGGTGTCCGACAACCCAGTAATCTACGACATTACATTACATTACATAACATTTATTTAGCAGACGCTTTTATCCAAAGCGACGTACAGTAAGTGCGTACAGAGACATCATCAAGATCACCACAGAACAGACAAGCAAAGCACATCCTTCGCATAATGTAGCAGCTATCCCTAGCAATGAACGTCGACTGTAGTTCACAGTAAGCTGTGGGCAAATCAGCAACACCACACTTCCATTCCAAATACTAGTATAAACTATAATAAGCAACACAAAAGACTAGCAGCTGACCTAGAAACACAAAGCAAGTAAACAAGTGACCGGTAATGCTGCAATTTACATTAACTAAACAGTGACTACACTACAAACAGTTCAATCAACTAACGCACAGCTGAACCAAATGAAAAACACGATACTTTAGCCTATCCGACGGTAGATTGACAACACTGGTCTGATTGCACGACCTAACCATGAAGGGCTACCACGACCAAAACATAAAATATAAAGCCTGGAGAGATGTCTCTGCTTTTTTGGGGGGTTTCAGGTGAGAATTATTAATTGTATTATCTTGTTGGGTTGATGTTAGCTTGCTATTTACCTTGTAGTTATGCTAGCTAGCTAACTGTCAGATGACCAACTGTCAGTTCGTATTATCTTGTTAGGTTGATGTTAGCTTGCTGTTTACCTTGTAGTTATGTTAACTAGTAGCGAGCTAACGTTAACTAACTGTCAGATAGCCAACTGTCTGTTCGTATTATCTTGTTAGGTTGATGCTAGCTTGCTATTTACCTTGTAACTTAGTTATGTTAACTAGTAGCTAGCTAACTTTAACTAACTGTGAGTTAACGTTAGCCAACTGTCAGTTAACTGCCAGTTCAATAGCGGTTACATATCGTGACATTGATCTTCATCAATATCCATCGCTAGAGCAATCGCAAGGATCCGGTTTCTGGCATTCATGTTTACCGTTATGTTAAACGTTATTTTGGTTAGGCTATTTGTACTAATAACGCAGATGACGCGGTGATCGTAACCTAGCAACAATAAGCGCTCCGTGCGCTTTTGGAAACGCTCTGGGCATTCATATTTTTGATATCCAAAGCGCTCCGCCATGAAAAAAACGCTTTCTGTGGACACAGCCCCTATGAATGGTATCCATAGCAACACCAACAGCTCATTAATAAAGCCGGCAAATAACGCTAAATCCACTGATTTGAAAAGTTTGTCTTCGCCAAATATCTTAGTTACAACAACTTTAATCTAGCAAAGACGTTTTGTGGTTAGAGGTGCAGTATTTATTCAGTTTGGAAATATGAACGTAACATAGTAGGGCTTTACCTAATGTAAGGTAACGCTGACGTGAGCAACGCTGGTTGCGAATGCGAACAAGTTACTTCACAAAGCACATTAATCTGTATATTAAAAAAAAACATTTTATCCAGCGAAATGTCTTAGATATGACACGTTACATCTAACATAGTAACAAACTCTGTATCTACAGTAGGCTATTTTTTTCAGATGTTCCCATCTCATGATGCAGATCGTGAAATGCAATTTCCTTAGCCTGGGCTGTTTAAACATAGGCTGCGTGACCAAAGCATTTTTAAAACGCAAGACGGAGAGAGATGGGTAAATTGAGTTGCGGTTTCATGCAATTTTCTTAAATAATCTAACTAATGACAAAAATAACCAAAATTGGTGCCAATTTTATGGTATAAAGTTGAGAAGGAACTATTTGCTTCCATATAGAATCAATTGTTTTCAGAACTACCAACGAGAGGTTTTTGCATAACTACGGACAAAATAGAACTAGTAACGAGAAATAGAATTGAATGTTGTTTTCATTTAAGACCATGGGCAAAAGTTCCTTGCTTTAAGTGTTTTACAGAATAAATGGAAAGCAAAGATATACTTGTCTCCTTTTTTTTTTTTTGCTGATCCGAAAAATGATCCGATCCGTGACTCAAAACCGTGATACGATCCGATCCGTGAGTTTTGTGATCCGTTGCACCCCTAATTCACATGCGTACTTTTGAATATGAGCTGCGTGTTTAATTAGCGATATTAACCTTGGCTAGATAAGGCCGATTACTCCCTGTGCTGTCATTGTCTTTTCTCCGCCAGGGATTTTAATTGACTTGAGAGCCCAGGCCTCCTCCTTCCCTGACAACGCTGCCGAGACAGACAGTTGAGAATCATTTGTAGTGAACGGCAAGTAAATAGCCTTTTATGAATCTCAAATTCGCATCCCTGCAGCAAAACAGGCCGCTGACCGGCACTTCTCCTGCACACGTGGCTGCCGTGTGACAGTGCCGATACGGCACCTGACAGTATCATTAAAATTCTGATGCCTGCGCATATAGGCTTACTGCTGCTGGGTATGAAAAATGACCTGTATTTTGTATTTTCTTACTGTCATAGACGTCAGCTAATTTATTCTCTCTTTCTTGGTCTGTCTCATATACAAACATACTCTACACATTCAACATCTAGCCTAGCCTATATATGGACTCCATATGTTGGCATTGCTTTCAAACTAACAAAGATATTTTTGAATGGGTTTGACGATCAAACTAGTGACAAATCTAAATTAACCAGTGCCTAAGTATATGTATGTTTTATATGTTTTTAACAAAATATTTGTCGAGATATTAAAAATGAGAGTACAATTTGGGCGAACATTCCCAGTTGTTGAATGAATGTAACGTAGCACTTCAAAAGTGAAATGCCAGCTGTGTGGCTACTTTCTACCTAGCATAAACCTCACATAATTCAAGCATATTAAAAACTTTCTTCCCAGAAAAACACCAAATAGCTGCTTCATTTGAAACCCCATGTTCATAAGTACAAGATTAGCACTGAAATGATATCTGAAAAACAATATTTCATAAGGAAAAATACGTAAGAAAAATGTGCATTTAGAAAAATTACTCATTCTGTTTTGCTGAATTAATTGATTCATGTCACTGAATATGAATGGGAGCTAGAATATGGAAAGTAAAAATGCATCATAATGTATGCTTTTGAGCACACTACCTCGGAAATACAGTATTTATTGTATGTTTAGTGCTGTTTCTTTCACAGTTCTGATATGTAAACGGTATGCATTAATGCAACACCTCAGTATCTTGCAATCTAATGGCAGTTGATTAAAAGCAAACTAGTGGTTGTTTTCTAAAATGTTTCCCTTTATCTGCTTTGTGAAATTGATTATGCTAAATTGCTTTTGAGAAACACCTTTCCACAAATGGCTAGCATAATAGCAAAGCGATTGGTGTCGTTTGATTTGTCAGATCAAGGTGTATTCCTGAATACGTTCCTCATTTCATGAACCTGTGGGAAGGAAGATACTCGCATGAATGTATTCTGATGAATAGGGTTTAGATGCATTGCTGTATGACAAAGTTCTTTTTTCTTCCCCCACAATACAACATTAAACATTTTCAGATTTGAGGTATAGTCATCGTTTGCATTATTTATTATGCTTTAGACATGCGGTAGCATTTGCGTTCACCTGATCTGTAATGCGCTCAGAACACATCCTATTAACACAATTGGGAGTGCAGTCTGTAGTCTCAGCTCCGTTGTAATGTGAAACTGCTCTGTGATCACGTGCACTGCATGCGACTGCTGGAGAGACCTCATCAGGAGCGGAGCTCCAAGTGCATCGCCGCTGTCACGTCGACGCCTACAGTCGCGAGAGGAGTTGCACGGGCACAAGTTGAGAAATAGCTGCATTTATTTTTCTTCGCTCAAAATCGCGTCTTGTGTTTTGACAGGGTTGCAAGTGACTGAGCTCCCATCGCCATGGACGCCCAACCGCAAGGCCGGCAGGCTGCAGTTCCTGTGTTCCAGCCGCAGGTACGTGAGTAGGCTCGCAAGATCGCATCTTCCTACTGTCTGAACGGGGGGGGGGGGGGGGGCGTCAACGTCAGCAAGAAATTGCTGCTGCCACAATGTTTTTAACTCCACCGAATTCAGCCTCCCTTCCGTTCTCCCTTCCTCAGGCCCCTAAGCTATTCCACTTCCTGCGTTCAGCTGTTCTGCTTCTTTCCCGTATCTCTCCTGCACTGACAGTTCTCTCCATCAATCCACCCACAGGGACTGTCTGCGGGGTGCCGGATGAACGCAGCACCATATAGGCTGTATTTTCCTATTTTCCTATTTTCCATATAGTTCCTCCCAGCTGTGGAGCAAGAGGTGATAATTGGATTCAGCACTTGGGAGAACTGCTCCTGATGCTGTATCCTGTGTTTTCTGTTCAGGTTTTGTTCACCTGTAGTGCGAGGAAGAAGGGGGGCGGGCGGGGAGGGGTGGGGGGGGCGGGGGGTGGTGTGGAAAGCCGACAGCAAAACCCTCTGTCGGATGAGTTATGAATTCACAGCATCTTTCTTTTTGCATTTTGCAATTTATTCAAAGCTTGTTCTCTGAGCTTGATTCTCCACACTGTAGCTGATTATCCTGATGCATGGTTACCTTGTAATGGGTTTAACAGCAGGAGAGGAAAATGTGGCACAATGAATCTCAGCAGTTGAAAATCACACTGCTTTCCAAATGTTTTCTTTTCTTTGTTTCTTCTAATTTCCCCTTCCGGGTGGAGAGTGGGAATTTGTGGATTGTTTAGCTGTAAGACTATGGAAGAACAAAAACAACAAACCTGTCTAAATAAAAAAATAAAAGTAGACCGTAGATTGTTTTGTTTTGTATTGGGTGACTTGGTTGACATTACGTACTATAACTAGGGATGGGAGGATATAAGATTTTATCTTTTATCGGGATAAAAACACTCAAGATAATTTTATCATGGTGAATTTCCATTATCGGGATAATAGCGAATATCCTCACATGAGCGTGAATGTCCTCACGAGTGACTTGAAAACTCTGTGCCACAATGCCAGTTGGACTTTATTTTATTTAAAGAACAGACTCACACAATGTTGCTATTTTTTATTTATTTATCCTTTTTGCAGGGGGACCTTATAATTTATGATTACCTTATTTAAGATAGTTTGATTGTTTATTTATTTTTTTTATTTTTTGCATTCATTCTGCTGTCCTTGCTGTACCTCTGTCTGTGTGATCTGAACACAAAACAAGTTATTCATTTACTGTGCATTTACAACACATAACTAATGTGAACTAATAAGAACAATGTGAATGCTTGGATATCAGGTTGATAGGTAGATTATTTTTATTAATGGATTTTTTTCTCTCATTGATTACCTGCTGGGTGTTGGCGAGAGTCTGAATCTGTCCTTGTTTGTTTTTCACAAAAAAAAAAAGATATGTGTCCTATGATGCAATAGAAATATTTGTTTCTTAACTAAATGTAAGGTAAAGTGATTCCAGTATGTTTTACTGCCATTTTAAGAGTTTTAAAGCATATTTTGATGATTATCGGGATAATATCGTGAATCGCAATTATTTTGGCCAGGTTAATCGTGACATGAAATTTTCATATCGTCCCATGCTTAACTATGACATTACATACTGTACATTCAACTGCACTCCCGTGTAGTCAAAACTAGAATGCAGGGGTCAGTCAAGTTAGTAAGAAATCTACTTTCCCAAATAAAATTTGTGCTTTATAGTTATAGAATGGAAATCATTAAATTAAGCGTCAGATGAACATGACTCTTAGGTCATGTATTTTATTTTAGAATTGAATATACTGTTAAAAATAAATAAATAAATAAAAATAATTGCATAAATAATAGTGACAGATAGCATCACTGTGATTGGTGGAGAAAATGCAAACCGCAAATGTCAACATGGCTTCACTAATCTGATCATAATGACTTATTATTCTTATCAGTTTTATGTCATGTTCAGTGGCTTTATTTTATGTTTACCTGTGGAATGTTCCAAATAGGGATGTTGATAACGGGATAGTTTTGCAACCGGTTAGCCGACATCATTATTCGGTTAATTAACGGTTAGAAATGCTGAAACGTTCTAGTTATGACCCACATAATACCCAACCCAAAAGCCCCGAATTAAAAATGCATGCATACACAGAATGGACGTTTCTCAGAATGGTATTTATTGCTTTCAAAATGTAACATTCAACATAACAAATAACAAGTTGTAATATACATTGTATAGCCTACAAATAGCAGCCTACGTTGTAGCCCTAATTATTTTTAAATGGACATCGGCACATGCTAGCCTATGCTATAACCGGATCTCTTGAGGGGGAAAAAAAAATCTAATTAGGCTATGACGTGAACTAGGCTAAACTAAATCAAATTTAGTCAACTTATTAGGTAGCCTACACATTTTTGTTCAGGAAGATTAACATGTTGACATGTTCTGGTGCTAATCTGTGCCTATGCTAGTCTGTTTACGGTAAGGTTCGCCGCCGAGAACACCCGCTCCTGGGGCACGGATGTCCCCGGCACACGCAGATAGCGTCTGGCTAAAGCAGGGGACACATTACATGACTTTTCCAATCATAAGCGACAATGACAATAATGAGTACCACACATTTAACAAATGTCATATGCAGATTTTCAGTATCTTGTGTCGCACAAACATAACGACGGCTGTTTTTCAGGAGCACAAATCTAAAAGACAGAGAATTTACGCAGACCGATGCAGTTCTACTCACGGGAATGTCTTTTTTTCCCGATATTTTGAATTTTGACATTATACAGACAGACACGCTCATGTGTCTGCCACGAATCGCTCCTAATTTGTAGTAGCCTATTCCAAAAAACATATTTATTCGGCTCAGTCATCCGCACGCTGGATTTGATGTTTACTATTATTTTTCCACCTCTGCCTTCCTCTGTCGCAAACTCACTTTTAATTGGCTACTGAAAATTCCCATAGCGATTTCAGTCTTTGGCCAGCGCAAACCACAGGATTATTCAAAGACTAACCCCGATAAAATCAAGAGTGTCTGATAAAATCGTGGCGTTCCCGACTGGGATCGTAGGAGACAAGACTAGCAGTATTTCACTCCCACACACATAACGATTACAGTTGCGACTTTACAGCGCAACTAGCCTGGACTGCCCTGGACTACCACAGACTTTGCTCGACCTCAAATTGTTGTCAAATCGGGCTAAAAAATAGTGTAATGTGTCCCCAGCTTTAAGGTAGCCAGTCTGGGGAATCGGAATCTTTTAGCTTGTCTGTTTGGACACACGTGTGCCTGTATTTTAAAGGATTCAATATGTTGCTGCTCGTGCTGCTACTGTATTTGAGCACCCTTTTGCACAATTTACATTGAACTTTGTCATCCCCTTCTTTGTAAAATTATTCAAAACTGAGCGTTTCATTTTGATGTGGATACTGGCTATAACGTTAGCAACAGTAGAGCAGCTCTCTCGCTCAGTCGCCCCGCCACCCCGTTCTGATCTGCATAGGACAACCGATTGACACCCCCCCCCCCCCCCCCCCCCCCAGTATGTTTAAATTGATGACATCTCCCCCATTATTTAACCCAATAACATCAACGACAAAATGCGGATTTTTTTTTATTGTTATGCAAATTAACCGATAAGCCGTTAAGCATATTTGGATATTTTTATTTTTACGGCTATCCGGCTAACCGTTGACATCCCTAGTTCCAAACAGGTGTTTTTTGAACTTCCCAGTCTTTTTTTTTCTTCTTTTTTTTTAACCCTTGTCCCAACTTTTTTGGAATGTGTTGCAGGCATCAAATTCGAAATTAGTGTATATTTACAAAAAGTTGATAAGGTAAAACTTTAAATATATTTTCTTTGTACTGTTTTCAATTAAATATATGTAAAAGAGAATTTACAAATCACTGCTTTCTGCGTTTATGTGCGTATGACATACTGTCACAACTTTTTTGGAATTGGGGTTTGTATATAGAGCTCTAGGAACACACATTTTTCAATATTTGAATGGAATTAAGAAACTCATACCTTATGGTGGACAAACCAGATCACATTTTATACCAGTGTTTTGGAAATGTGTTGAAATTTTTGTTTGTAACTGTTCTCAATAATGTATTCTTGAATAAGAAGTGTAATTGGATTATCATGATTGCATTATTCCTTGATAAATAATGAAAACAATCAGGACTTGGTAGTGTCCTCAGACTTTTGGTCCCCTCTATCTATCTATCTATCTATCTATCTATCTATCTATCTATCTATCTATCTATCTATCTATCTATCTATCTATCTATCTATCTATCTATCTATCTATCTATCTATCTATCTATCTATCTATCTATCTATCTATATATATATATATATATATATATATATATGTGTATATACTTAGCATAGTATATACTATACTTATATACCATTACAGATTTTAAGCATTGTTGGAGGAAGTATGCAAACACTCCTGCACAGTCATTTAACAGATGTTTTTTACGGTGCCCGGGATTGGCCGTCTGAAGAAAAAAATGTTCCATCAAGATAACGTTTAGTTAGTCGAGCAAACAATCTGCACTTTGAGCGCTTGTTTTATCTTTTTTGTGCGCCCGCCTACACATTGTTCCCTCATTTTAGTTAATATGAGCAGTCGCTGTAGCTACTTTGTGTGAATGGGAAACTATTCATTCTCTTGATTTGTACTTGTATCATTAGCACGATGTATCAAAACGTTAGCTTGAGATTATAACATTCTGATGACATTAAGGGTTTATAAAAATCCAGTGCAAGGCCAAGGCCTTTTCTTTGGCATGTGGCAGCATTAACACCTGCAGAGAAGAACCATTAGCTATTCGTTTTCTTGTTAGTTGCAGCTCGCTGACACTTATGCTATGTTCCTCAAGAGTTGCCCGAATGTCCTCATAACTCATACCCAAAGCAAAATAAAACCTGATCAATTCATCTTTATCCATCCTCCAAATTTAACACCTCATTTGAAGCCTTTGAATAAAAAAGTAAGAACAAAATTCCATGGGTCCCTGTCAGTTAATCAAATTCATGCTACTTAGAATAATCATTTTGTGCGCATGAAAAGGCTTAAACGAATAATGAATTATAAATATTACAGGAAAGAGGGCAAGAATTAACTATATCGTGTGAATGGCATGTCTCATGCGCATGAATTACGGACAACGAATGAACGATTTGTATTTTGGGCGCAAGTTTTATTTAATCATTACCTCAATATAATTTGAATGTTCCTCCGGTGGCCAATCTCGAGCACCATAGTTTTGGCTAAAGTGACTTACAAAAGGGCATCTCACATAAGCAAACACCACCAGCGCTAGAGATATGCAAAGTTAAAATCGTATAAGTGCCTGCAGCCACCATGAAGGTGCATGCCCCAAGGCCTACGAGATCAAGGGAGAGAAGTTTTTTTTTTGAAAAGGTGTAGTCTGAAAAGGTGCATTTTTAGACAATTGTGGAAGACAGGGAGTGAATCTGCCTTCCTGGTTGATTGGGGAAGGTTGTTCCGCCATCCGGGGATGAGGGCAGAGAAGACCCAGAGGCCGTGAGGAGCGGCTGCCAGGTGCTCAAAGAGATTGGACAGCCAGCTGGCTTAATGGAGATGTCTGGTTGAAGTGTATAGTGTAATTATTATCTGAAGACAGGATGGGGCAGTACAATTCACAGCTTTGAATGCCAGGGTGAGAGATTTGAAGCCTAGATGTTAGTGTCAAACTAAAGCTTGCTAGCTTGTGCCTTGCCTTCAGGCTTCATAAATGAGCTCCATAGTAAAGTCACTAAACTAGATTGCATTTACTGATTGACCAACACCTGGAGATATATATGGCCATGTTTGCACCAAAAATAATTTATATTTTCTGTGAGATTGGTTGCATCTATTGGTGGAAGATGATTCCTTATTCTGAAGCTGTGAACTTTGATAATAGATTCTGGGCATGAGGAATTGGTTCTTATACATGTGTGTTCAGATTCCTTTTTTTTTGCAAAACATAGATCGCTGTCAAAAGTCAAGATAATAATCTAAAGTAAAGGTTTATCAGAACTACGATCCAAGACACTCTTCTACATTGAAGTGCCTTTATTAGAATGCCATACCTGTGCGTAAAATCAAATCAACAGATAACCTCAGATACTTCAGCATCTTAGAACCTTTGTCAGGGTGAGATCTAATTAGCAGAAAACTGTACTTCTAAAATATAACTTTTTCTTTTTGATTTATCTTTTTTTTAAATATCCACCCCCCTTTCCAAAGAGCACATTGACCCCCCCCCCCCCCCCCCCTATTTTTCTCCATTCTATTATTCCAATTAGTCACTCTCCAATGTTCTGTTTTTCTGAAGTTAAGATTTCCTGGTGCAAAATTGAAACTGCATTATTAAATAGCAGGGTTTCAGAAACGTTCCCTACACTTCATAAGAACATGTTTGTGTTTTAGCTCTTTCCAGGTTGCACGGTATCTTTTCCTCATGTGGTCTCCCCAGCTGGAACTTTTCCAATTGCATATATATATGGGAGATGTTATGATACAGAATGCATTATAACATCATAATGGAGCTACAGCTTCACACCTTTTGTTGTGTTGTACATCAGACCCCCCCCCCCCAAGTTTAATTAATTGAAAACATTTTTAAAGAAAACAGCACTCTTTGTCATCTACATTTATGGAAATGTGTATGTATCCTAGAGATTACAAAATGTTGTTTTTGCAATTAATTACATTTTTGAAATTAGCTGGAATCCTGTTTTGATCCTGAAGTGATTCTTGGGATCAGCCTTGTGGACTTTCAAATTCATAATTAAAGCCCAAGATCTGAGTGCAAAACCACTGTTTCATTTGTAAGTGGCATTCTCCTATTCACCTGCTTCCAAACAGGGCTCAGTATCCATTAACATAGGAGAGAAACAGCCTCTCCATTTCAACTAGACGCATTCATGAACACATGCCAAAGTTGCTAGTAAACGTTAAAGCGTGCAGTTATGCTACCATTGAAATGCATTTCATTTGACTTTATCAATGCTTAATTGTCACTTAAAGCATTTAATCTGTTTAGGATGTGTGTGGGAATAGTCCTGTCCTTGTAATCAGTGGATATTGCATGGTGCCTGGTTCATTGTGGAAAGAAAAGGAACTGATCTCCTGCCTTCTCTGCTATAACACCGTGGTGCCCAGCGTTCTCTCACACCATACTTGCTTGTTGTCCTTCCCTTGTCAGCCACTGGCTGTGTTGTGCTATCACATGACACCTAATCCTCCATGCTGTTCTCAGTCCTTGCCCTTCCTCCTGTCTTGTCCCTGTCATCCAAGCTGGTCGTCAGTGGCTGGCCTGTCCCTCCCAGCCATTCCCAGAATCCTTTGTGTAAAACTCACTGCAACACTCCAGAAAGGAACTTCAGCAAAGAAAGCCTCATCTTGAGAATTTGAATCCTGCTGGAAGTGTGTTTCTCACTAGTGTTGCTAGTGTTCTCTGAATGCCGCCCCTTCTCCCTAATTTCTTAGCTGTTTCTTATTTTTAATGTTCACAACAATAAACAGTGCAATTTTGAAAGCAAGAACACTCTGACATGCACCCCCCCACCTCCTAAATTTTCTGAACATCCATTACGTCAGACTTTCCTCTGTGCTCCACCTGTCTGCTCTTGTGAGTTATTTTTGCGTTTCTCTCCTGTAAAGACAAACAATGTTTGGTGTTTCGCACAAGCTGAAATCTGTGCAAACTGTGTTGTGTTGGCGAGTGACCCAGTGGTTGTTAAGGATGTGCTGCTATGTTGCTCCCCACGTCAGCTCTCCACTCTAAATTGTATGACAGGACAAAGCAGCGGATGAGACAAGCTGTCAGTCAGCCCCGCTGCCCTTTGATGGGAGGCCACGGGGCGAAAAGGTGCCGCAAATGGGCTGTGAAGTTTACATACACTGCCCACTGTTAAACAGATTACCTCTAATGAAGTGTCTAATGCTCAGGCCACATCAGCCTAATCCTCGCTGGCAGCTCACCCCTCGGCTGCCAAAAAAAACCACCACCCTCTGGCCCTCTCCCGCCACCGAGGCGGCCCGGCGCAGGGAGGTGCCCGCCGTTAATAAAGCGAGACAGTGTGTGATCTGACATGCAAATGTAGGTCATTGCATATGCAAATGTGTGATTACAAACCTGCATGCCAGAACACATTAGTGAGACTTTGCTCTCAGCATGCGGTTGTCACACTGCTTTAGAGGCTCACGCTAACATTTGTCAACGTACCGTTGGGCGAGTGAAAGCAATTCCTGGTCTTAATTCGGCGGAGGTCCTGTTCGGGCGCACGCCGCGGCCGCTGTGACCTCCACGCCCGTCTGCTCCCGCCGCGGAACCGTCTTCTGTCACCCGCTACCGCCGCGGTAATGAAACGCCCTGAAAATAAGGCTGCCAATGATTGGAGCAGGGCAAGAGTGAGTCGCGTCTGCATGAAATGAATGTCAAATCCCTGTCAGAGGACATCTTAATGTCAGGCTGCAGTCACAATATGGTATGGAAATTAAAAAGCCCTCAATCAAGTTCTATATCACACAACACCTGCTAAGTGGAGCAAATATATTAAGTTAATTATCATATTTGGAAAATCATGGGGGATTAGCTGTTTTAAGGAAACATTTTCCAACAACAATGTGATCAGTCCTCGCTGGCTTGGGAATAAGGAATCATACATTTTGATGCCTCAACAGCTCAACAACACACTTCTCTGCCGTGTTAAATGAATGCTACAGTTCGTTTTCTCACTTTTTTTCCTGCAGCTGTCAAGTTGAAAACAATGAAAAGCTTAAATTGTCTGCCCCCTGATCCTCATCCCCCCCCCCCCCCCCACCCTTCCTCAGCACCTAAATTACATGCATTGGCTCCCCCAAGTGACACCATCTTGGATGTACTCTATCTCTTCTCTGCGAGACTCTTCTTGGATATAACACTCTCATTCTCTCTTCTCAGTGCAGTACCCCACTGTGTTCACCCCTTTTTAGGTTTGTATTTTCTGCATAGAAATGGAAAGATCCTAGACATGTACAGTATGTGCGGTAGGTAGCACCGGTTTCCAGACGGGGTCCCTGAATGGTGTGGCGCTGCATAATGTCACGGAAGTAAAATGACTTGGATTCACTTGGGACCCCTACACGCTCCCCCAGGTCCGATTTCACGCTGGCTTTGCTTTACCGCGACTGCCACGCAGCAATATAGGCCCAGCACTGTTCTCAGGTTTCGCGCCGGTGTTATTTTGTGTTCCGTTCAAAGCTACGCTGCCTCCGAAGGTATTCTGTGGCCGTCTTTGGCACTTTGCATTCTCATACCTTTCGCCTTTAGTTGCCTAGGTTTTGTGGAATTCACATTTTAAAAAGGCTGTAAGAAATGGTCATAATTTTAAAAAAAATGGGATGGGGGTGTGACTAACCGGTCCAACATAAGTAAATTCAAAGGTAGTTATGTTGCACTCTTGATTTGCCACCATGGGAACAATAATGGTTTTTATTGCTTCCCTGTCCTATTTGCACCATTAATGCTGATTTCATCAGGAATCATCTCAACTTTCATGTGGTGGCATGTTGTCCATACACCCACGAGAGAAGCTCTGTGTGTGGCTGGAAACAAGATTGATGATATCATCTTTAATGTATTTTATGAATTGTGTCTTTGTATTGCAGAAGCCTCTACAGCCGGATATGGGGCACAATTCCTTAGCCAACTTTCAAATTGAGAAGAAGATTGGGAGAGGACAGTTTTAGCGAGGTCTACCGGGCCAGGTACTTGCTAGACAAACAATCTGTAGCATTGAAAAAAGTGCAGGTAAGAGAAAAGGAAAACCAATTCTACATTTACTAATGGATTCAGTGGTGATTCAAATGTGATTGATATACTGCATATGCGCCTGATCTCGCCACCTTATCCCAAACTCGCCACTCCACTAGAGGTGCTATTTCCGTATCCTTCTGCTCATTCTTCAAAGCTTACACATTAAACTGTTAAATTTGTGAATGTCTTGATGATCGACTTAACTTTGATGTTATGGTCACGTTAATCTTAATGTTATTCGCCGCCCGCGGTGGCGTAGCGGACAAAGGCACAGACTTTTTAGTCTGTGCAGTTGCGCCCCGAGGATCGGGGGTTCGATCCCCGGTCCTGCCAGTTCCGAGCATGGCCGGTGGCTGAGGGAGCGGCAATTGGCAGCTGCTCCCGGCGGGAGGGGCTCGGAGAGAGAGTCGTCGCGCGCAAGTGCGGCCCTGGGCGAGTTGGAATCACGGTCAGGTTTGGAGGGGCCGCATTCTGAAGAGGGCGGGGCGTCCTCTCTCCTACTACCGACTGACAGGGCTCGTGGCGGCGATTCTCTAGCGGTTGCTACACACGGGGATAATTGAATGATATAGGGGTTCAATTGGCTACTAAATTGGGAGAAAAATGGGAAAAAAATCTGAAATAAAATAAAGAAAAAAAATCATAATAGTTCCATGTAAAAATACCAAAAGGTAAGAGTTAAAAAAAATTTCTGCGGTTTAAAATGTCACGTTTTCATTTTTTAAAATTATGTGGTGATTTTGGGCTCATGGAATGGCGAGATTAGGACCATGGCAGATGGAAGCAATATGGAGGCAGAACAAACATACAAACAACAAACTAGCATAAATACAATAATGATTTTGATGGCCAGCAAGTGACTTCAAAACGGGACAGACAATGATTGTATCTGTGCCTTTGCTTTCTTTTAAAATGTGAGATTAGGCGACACTATGCTATAGGCCTATTTTTAACATCATCAATTGCAGTCAGTTTAATCTTTAATGATGAATGACTCCGTCTCTAGTGTCTCATGAAATTTAGTTTTAAGGCTTTAGATAAGTACATAAAGGGAATTTGGCTATTTAAATTTATTTGAAATCAGCTATATGCATTTGTTTTCTGTAGTTTTTGTCAACTGGATTACTTTGCCATTGTACATCCAGAAGTATTTTGATTTTTTTTTTTTTTTATGAGAAAAGAACAAATATTCAAGGCAAGAATCATTATTTTGGATATGCTGACTCCAAATGACAAAAAAGAAGAGAAAAATTGTGAAATTTCAATTAATACTTGTACATATTGCATGTTGTATGCAAGTTTATCATTAACTATGCCAGTACTGACAGATTAAGAATAACCTTTTGTCATCGGTAGCCAAGCATGTGCGTCAGTGGAAAACAATGAAGGAATGTAACTTTCCAGTAATTACTGGTTGGCGGTGTAGAAACTCACCAGGAAATGTCATTTGATCAAACTGGACTGTTTTAACGGAAAGAAGCAACAAAGAATATTGCTTCTGACAGAATCCTCTTTTACCAGAAAAGAAATTCTGTTTTTATCATCATCCCCAATCAGCAGTTGGTTGTGTTAATTTATTCTAAAGTTTCGACTCTTTCTCCTTATTTCTTATTGTATTTTAGTATTTTTGGAAAAGCATACACAAATGCTCACACTTTAAAAAAAAACATATGAAATGTACATTTCTTGCTGTTTATACCTCTCCAAACATAACCTAAAGTCTACACCCCTCACCCCCCAAAGATATAGTGTCACATACTCTATGACAGTTTATGAAATGAATACACCATGTTTTATTTATTATAATGGATTTGGGTAATTCTACCCCCCCCCCCCACACACACACACACACACACACACTCAATTGTGACAACATTGTCACCACCTTTGTTTTGCAGTATTTTGAGCGAACATTGTTTTGCACTGATGGTTTTGAGTTCAAAACGCTGCCTGTCCCTGTGCTCTCACCTATACCATCAGTCTCTATTTCCCGTTCATGATACCACCCTCTCCCATTCCAAACACAGACAGCGTTGTCGCTTTCCCTGGATTTGTAAAGCAGTGTGTTAGGGATAATTGGCAGACAGTAGATTAAAAGTCGGTGGTGTTCTTCTGAGAGGTGCGCTGTGCGGTACTGCTCGGCAAAATCCTTTACTCTAAGCTCTCGGGGTGTCATCGCAGGGTGTTCATTACCATTAATGATGTTTCCAGGTACGCACTTTTAATGACAATGGATATCAAGCTTTCAGCTGCACTAGGAACTGCATACACCAATTTGAGTGGTTTCTGTGCATTGTTAATACATAAACTCTTCTTCAGACTTCAGACATGAGATAATGTTGAGATGCTTGAATAAGTATACTGCTTGATTCAAGATAGGATTCTATACATTAGCAGGGTTTCACACGGAAAGTAGTCTCGGTGCCCGTGTGGGGTGGTTTGTGGTTACATGACAAACTACATGCCGACGTTGTTAATATGAGTGTTTTATTAAACGCACACTATACCCTTTACAGGTTCAAACCATGAATACAACCATTTACAATACTGCACAACCCCATTCATTCCTTTGACACAACATGCACTTTGGCTAACTGCACGCCAAGCTTCTGGTTCTCTCGCAGAACTTTTCCAGTGCAATGT
Source organism: Synaphobranchus kaupii (assembly GCA_029718625.1). NCBI lineage: Eukaryota > Metazoa > Chordata > Actinopteri > Anguilliformes > Synaphobranchidae > Synaphobranchus > Synaphobranchus kaupii. The sequence goes on along the minus strand of CM056377.1, from coordinate 96,873,723 downwards.
GTAAATTACTGTTCTTCTGAATCTTATTGTTATTATTATTAGGGTGCCAAGCATCGAAGGGATGTGAAAATTTGATACAAAATTTTATTCAAAACCTTGAATATACCTTGTAATTCTGGCATTTAATGACATGAAAAGAAGCACTCATGTAAAGAGGTCAAGGCCCTCAGAAATAATCACTTCATAAAAATGACTAGATTCCTAATGTGGAGATTATTAAAAGCGTAAAACTACAGCCGTGTCTGTATTGACACGCAAAGTTCTTATTAATCAAGGGCTTGGGCTCCTTCAAATAAAACATAACTTGGAAGATATAAATGGTTTAATACAGTGATTGCATCATAATGAAGTTCCATTCAATTATTAAACTGTTTTGGTTTACACTTAACTGAATGCAAACTGCATTTCAATATTTTTTGTCAAATTACCATGTTATTGAAACCGTCTTTTTTCTCAGAATATAAAGACATTCTAAACTGTTGTACAGTTGACATTTCAGCAAACCCAAAGTGGCTGAAAACCTAAATGATAGGCCTCTGCCTGCTTTGTAGGCTTAAGACTTTTATAAAGGGTATAAAAAGCAGTGAAGTCAATGGCTACGTTTACAAGCACACTAATAATTCAATCTTAACCCGAGTAAGGCAATACTCTGACTGTACAGTGTAGTCCAAAAGTATTTGGACACATTGTTTTGGCTCTGTACTCCAGTACATTGGATTTGAAATTGAACAGTGAGACTATGAGGTTAATGTGGACATGGCCAAGCTCCGTACTCTCATGTTGCATTAAAGAGATAAAAGGATTAATTTACATTGGTTTATTTGAAAAAAACGATTACTTTTTGTATCATTTAGCATGCTGTATACTCAACTCAACCTTGTCTTCTCCTCTGAAAGAGTTGCGCAAAAGTGGAATGCTAAAGATGTTTCTGTGCAGCTAGTTGTAAGCCACCATGTCCATTTCCCTCTATCAGTTGACATTTTTACTTGGAACTGCGATTCCGAAGGCAAAAACCTGACAATCCATCATCAAATATGAAGACACTCCCGGAAACTTTTGCTCCAATGGTTTCAGACTGCAATCTGAAGAACATCTCTTTTTATAAAGAAGCTCTGTTTGGTCTTTTCAATGAAGGACCAATAACCTCACGAGCATACTGCACATACGTGCAGGCTTGTAGAAACCAAAATGGCTCTCAGATGCGCTCTTGCTATACATTTGGACCGAATTCTTTTTAAAACTTATTTTTGCTGGCAATTTTTATTTATTTTTGAATCCCTTTAGATGGCTTAGCCTCTGATAGCCTCAATTACAATCCACCTATGGTACAGACAGGCCAGCACATGTTTTCAGCTGTATGTTAGCCTGGCTTCTGAATCCTATCTGAAGCTCCAGAAGATCGCCATCGAAGTAGTCAGTCTCAAGAAAATGTGCTATACACACATTGGTGTTTGCGTTGACAGAGTTGGCTGTAACATCCTTTCACTTTGTTTGGACAAATCTCAACCAGGAATGAAACACTGGAGATGTTCTACTTGGGAATACATGGCTATGATGCCCAGAAAGACTCAAATTATTATAATGCACACATTTACCATATTTATAAGATACTTTCTTTTTTGTGTAATTTCATGTGTTCGGCTAATAGGCTTGCTGGCGAATCGATCCTTTGCTTACCCGATGTCACATGCTCAGTGGGCGTGGTCATAAGAAACACCTAAGTACTTGTGACAGTGTGACGGGAAAATAATAAATACATTTATAAATAAATTGAAGATTGATTCTCATAAGGATTTTATAACTCTAATATTTAAACTTTTTAATAGTTTCCATGTATTTGGGGAGCCTGCCCCATGCCCTTTAAAGATTAAAAACCAGGAATTGTGAATAAAGGATCGTGAAGAATATTTTCACGTCGACAATGAGACGTGCGGCACAGAGCTTGAGAATTTTAACACCCTAACTCAGTGGGGTTGTGTTTTTTTAGCTCGCGCGGGCTTACTGAGTGTAGAACTCTTGCACCAGAGGTGCAGTTTCCTTGTTTTACTCTCATTTCCACATTCTTGGTTTCAGTGGGTAAGGTGCACCAACTGCATTATGAGTTTATGGAATGGAAGGGGGTAGTTGGTCTTTGTAAAATTGTAATCCATAGTTTGACTGTGAAGCTTGCGATCAAACTACTTTGTTAGTTTATTGAAATTCTCCACTGTGCCAGGGGGAAGAAGAGGTGTCTACAGAAATGCCTCTACAAAGATAGCACACTGTGTCAGTGCATCTGGCCAATCTGTGCAGAGGTACAGGGCATGAGCAGTCATGGGGAGGCTTACTGAGGCCTCCCATCGATGCCTCCTTGTTTTTTTCCTTTCTCATACATTGTACTTTTCCTGGGTCTTACACTGCAGCATGGACTACAGACCAGAATCATTAGAGTGCAAATGACATGTGCACTATTGGGTATTATTTTTACTTATTGTGTACTATTGATTAATGGACTAATGTTTGCTTTATATATCAAGAAAAAAAATATTTTTTCTTGCTATATTAAATGACATTACAAGTTTACTTAATTGCAATTAAAGTAATTAAACTTGTAATGATATTACAAGAATATTTGAAATGAGGATGTCACAAAGTAATTATCAAAGTGAAAGCAAACTACAAGTCTTGTTTGGGAGTACATAAATGAGCAAACAAACAAGTAATGTGTGTTAAAGTGCAAACAGAATACCATGAAGGTTCATATATTTCAGAATGATTTTGTTAATCAGTTCCGCTCAGTTAATACTATGCTGTGCAGTCAAAATTTGATGTGACGTGAGGTCAATTTTACTGAGGTCTTGGGTAAAATAAGGCGGCAAGTTAAAACATTAAGGCTCACTGATTATCGGTCAGTTTGATTGACATTTCAACTCCTTCAACAACCAGTTGTCATATGAATTATACATACCATCATACAGTTGATCTTCTTTATGCCATCTAGGACTGATTGGCAGGTGCTGCTTGAGTGGTATGCAGTCGGTAACTATCCACTTTGCCGTAGCAGTTAGAATATTGTAGTAACTCTTGGGCTAAGAAAATCTTTTGTGCTTTCAGTTTCAGTTTTCTTTATAATAATGTTTATCCCAAAGGTGACACCGCAAGCTTGATTACATGCTTTCATGGCAAATTAGCAATAGGTTGATGGTAAAACGAATTGCCTTTCATTTAAATCCTCAGAACCATTTTAAATGCAACAAAAGATTAAATGTTTATTGTAAAAATACACGCTTTTATATATTTGTGAAAACTACTAGTTTTTTTTTTTTCAGAGCTAAATTGGCTCACTGTACAATTTCCATTTTTAAAACGTTAGATGTTGATGTGAACTACGGTTCATGGAGGATCAAAACTGATTAAATGCATTCAAAATAACACTATAGTCATTAAAAGAAAATAAACTTGTGTTAGCACATTAATATTGACAGCCCTAAAATATATATAATCTCTGACCATGTATGCTCCACTCTCTCTGGTGCTATTCTGTGGCGATAACGTCTTCCACATCCACCTCATAACCTCTGCAGAACCAATTATTCTGTTACTTTCTTTAGTTCCGTCCCAATTATTTCCTTTAAATCGATGTGTCATTGTACAATATGTGGAGTATTCTGGGGGCAGTTGTAACAGGGGTCAATTGTAACACGTTTTTGTTACAATTGCCCCCAACCCTAAACACATGAAACTAGCTAGCTTGCTGGATAGAATCTCAGCTCTAGCTTGTTTCCGATTGGTGCAATTTTATGGTGTTGCAATTGCCCCCTGTTACAATTGCCCCCAGAATACTCTATTCCTCCTAATCCATTCATTTTCAGAAGCGCAGTACCTGGCGCAGTCTATTGCAGAAATGAGGCTTTAAAACGGTGGCTTGCGTTGAGATGTTAAATTACCCCTCGGATCATATTCGTACCTGCTGATGAGGGCGCTGGGGATTGCCCCTTCTCCAGGTCGAGAGAGGGAGGGAAGTGCTGCGGGATAGGCAGGGTGGGAAGGGGGCACGATGCGCTCTCCTGCCCCGCCTAGGTGTGCTGCTCAGCCCAACCCCTCCGCACCGCCCTCCTCGCTCAAGACGACGCCTCGGATGCGGCCGCCTTTTCTCAAATGCCATAACACCACTCCTCCTTTGATCTCTCGACAGATATTCGACTTGATGGACGCCAAAGCTCGGCAAGATTGCATCAAAGAGATAGATCTCCTTAAGGTAAAAGAGCAGAGGAGCGAAAAAGCGGCATCATGTGTTGTATTATGCTTTCTAAAGGTGCCTCAGCAGAGACCCTCTAATACTAGAGAAAAACAATTGATCTGTACCAGACGAACTGTTTCTTGCGAGGCGAGTGCAGATCACTGGCTTCTATGTGTCATTCCTTGAGGCTGAAATTGACTCTTTTTTTTAATGCCAAAAACTATAGTTTTTATCTGTCTCAGTAATATTTAGAAGGGGGGGCGCAGTGCATCGCAGACTCCCTTATGTATCTTTTGATGTTTTTTTTTTTTCCCCCATGTTTTTTTGTTTTGTTATTTTTTTTGTTATAAATCAACCATTTTCATTTATCAAACTGCCTTAAACAGACATGCAGGCTTGCAAATGCTAACTAACAAAATTAGTGACAGGTTCAATAAATCACAGCGCCTCCTTGATCAGAGGTTTCCTTTTGCAGCCGTCTCACCGTCTTCATCAGATGCATTTCTGTTCCTGGGTACAAAGCCTGCTCGGATTGTCATGTTAATTGCTTTGACCCAGATCGCTGTTCAGCTGCTCCTGCACCCTTCATTGTCCAGCCTTTGCCTCCACCAATAAAAATCAGACTTTAGTTCCCACCACAGTATTCCCTCTGATAGCGGCTGCTAATTGGTTGGTGTGTGTGTGTGTGCGTGTGCGCGGGCGGGCATTGTGTCTGGACAGTGCTGCACAGTAAGGTGAGGATTGGGAGGCTCTGGGGACTCCCCTCCCCTTCTGTCCAGGAGCCGGTCACTGCGTGGGTGGGTTTGCTGTCGCACACGCCTTAGCGAAACTTAGCCAGTCGGCTACGCTCTCAACAGTGAGTTTCGCGTCCTTATCAGGGTGAGGAATCTGATGCACCAGTCATGTGACTGCAGCCTCCCCCCTCCTTCTTTCTTTCTCTTAAACAATGACTTGTCGTGGACCGCTAATGAATTTAGTCACTGTAGCAGTGTACCTCAAGCAGCTAACAAGCTACTGGGGGGAAAGTGGAAGCTGTGAGTTCTACTTCAGCGGACAAGGCAAAATAAAATAAAACTGCCTTAAATCAAAATAATGAGAGACGCAGGCATGGTACGATCACATCAAAGTTCATGGGTCTCCCCTCGTTTATTTGCTTTATAGTGTGCCATTGTTATCTCCTGGGACACATTTTCTAAAAGGATTCACCACCATGCACAGTTTTGGTTGTATTTTGTGGAGCGTTAACGTCGAAGCCTCTTTAAAATGTGGAACTGCTGCCTTAACTAATCATCCCTTTTGAGGCAAGCAAGCATTTCTGTTCTTTTTCTCACCACATTGTCTAGATCCATGAATGTGACTACTAGTGTATGAATTCAGCTAGTAGCGTGTGCTCCTTAACCAGTATCATGAGACTGCAGTTCCACAGCCTGGTGCCTCAATGAAATTCATGTATTATAGGACTTTCCCAGCAGACCTGGGGGAAGAAAGAAATGTTTGGTCTGCACTTAGTTTAACTTAAGTGTACTGCTGTGTGTAGCGTTGGTGTATTAATAAAGCTATTTTACCATGATTGATTTTTTTAAATATGGAGGCAATTGGCAGGCTTTTGAGATTATGGTACAATAGTGGTTTCATTTTTGGTGATCTGCTAGATTTCCATTTCAAGTTATTATTTTGGTCAGGGAAATTTGGTTTTGCATAGCATGTTGAAAATTGTCTATTATGTCGTAATTATGATCCAGAAATATATTTCATGGTGTAAATGTGTGCATTGCTTTTCACATCAGGCCAAACCCTGTAAGTTCCTATAATAATGCTCTTAACATGCCACACCCAACGTGAAGGTCTGGCTCTTTTCCCATGGCTCATGGCTTCTGATGTGGGCATTTCTCTCTGGTATGATTTCAGTTGATGTACAATTTAGTGTTTACTTTGCTGGATGCTATAACTCTGACCAGCCAACCGCGGAAAAAAATTATAATAAACTTTTACAACTGCTCTCACATGAAAAACGGATTTCATACCAGAAGCGCATTTCTAAACCGCTCATGACATTCTCATTTCATCAGTTAACAAATAATCTCCATTTTTGTATTTTGTTTGGAATTTAAAATGTGTTTTCTCCAAAATATTCTTCACCAAAGGCACATGGTTTATGATTTGTTGTTGTAAAAAGCAATTACAACGTGTTAGCATACAAAAGAGCACCTGTACTGCTGTTCACTCAAGCGTTCAGAAAGGTTTGTTGACCAAGACAGCAGTGTTAATATTTGAACAGCCAATAATACCTCCTGTATTGTTTTTGCAGCAATTGAACCACCCCAATGTAATTAAATACCATGCGTCCTTCATTGAGGAGAATGAGCTAAATATAGTTCTGGAGCTTGCCGATGCTGGGGACCTGTCAAGGATGATCAAGGTAGGTTAAACTTTTTGCCATTATCAGGATTTTCAAAAGAATTAATGAATCGGTCACAAGAAGTGATTGAAGGACTTGTTGAATATGTATGCCGTATGTGGAATGACAGATGTCAGATCCTTGTACAACCTCATTTCATTGAGTAATGTGTTGGTCAGTCCAGATTTTATCTAGACCTCTGCCTTAGAGCACAACTCTGAACTATGCCATATCCTAAATGACTAAATTGTAATCAACAATGGTGTTTTTTTTTATCAACCATAGAATTTTCCAGCCTTTAGAGTTTTTAAAGTGTATATGAGATGAAAAGATACGTAGACTAGAATATTATAGATAACCTAATCTCAAAAGTATTTTCAATTTTTTCAGGCTAAAGTAGTTTTCCATAGGGGTTATTAATGTTGTCAGGGTTCGAAAAATACTAGGTATATTTTTTTAAATCTGTAGTATAGTAAAACTTTTAACAAGTAGTAAGTTAATTATGAAAACAATATTGTATACTAATTGAAACTTTTTACTCTGTGAAATTTAACCCCTTGGGTTAACAAAGTAGCATTTAGCATAATGTTCACCAGTACAGCATGATGCATATTAAGGTTGCTCTTCTAGGAATTTTTATACACGCCTACATACTGCCTCCAGTAATCTTTAACAACTGGAATTGGAATCTGATTTTAAAGATTGACAAGATTGATCAAAGAAGCATACCTGATATAGGTTTTATAACTTGTGAGGGCACATAAATATCTCTCTAAAAAGAAGATTTTTAAAAAAAATTGGTGTGAATTGCTCTGCTAAAATTCATTCTTTTCAGATCAAGGCTGCATAGGGCAAAAACTTAATACATGCAGTATATATGCAGTGTATACTTTTCATGAAGCTTTTAAACTTCAACACCGGCCCTGGAATCAGTGCAGAAAAGCATTCAATTAAATTTTGAAGAAATGAAATAAGTTAACTTCACATGCATGGTGCCTGGCAATGCAAAGCTGTCCAGCAAGTCATTTTCTTTAATATTAAGCATGGCCGATGTGTTTACATAACCAATGAAAAATCTGTGAGAATTACTTGATGTAGAATTCAGGGTTTCAGACGGGAGACATTTTAACAAACAGCAGTGTTGGACACCCCAGTATGGACACAGTGAATATTCAACCTGTGAACTGCGTGTTTGGCCCGATGAACAGCACAAAGATTAGGTGAGCGCGCACTGTGCTCATTAATTTAAGCTCATTCATTTATTTGTTTTTGATTAAACCGTGTCATTCTAGCTGTACCAATCAGGTTTAAGCTCCGCACAGCATGAAATAAATATGACTGTGCAGCGTGGCATATGTAAAACAGCAGTGTAAATGCATGAATTTAACATTTTTATTCTTTTTGATTTCTGACCATTTCAGAATTCAAATTAAATCAAATGGTCCTTCATTTGCATGCACTTACAGAATATTGCATGTGCACTGTTTGCTTTTAAAGGCATAGAGGGGCGATATGCACCCCATTGACATCAAACAACCCTCTGATATGCTAATGGAGGGTTGGGGGAAGAATAGATCCACAGGCTTTGTTTGGATATGGGCCAAGGTTTCTTCAGCTGAATATTACATTCTGAATTGCTTGAATTATTTCCATCAAAAAGGAGGTAAAATGGACAAAGTGCGCAGTCGCACAACAGAATAATAATCATGGAATATACACAGACTGGTTTCCCCATTTACCCAAGCAGATGTATCATGCTTTATAACAATGACTAATTCATTCTCATTATTAGAATAAAAGGTCATTTCCAATTTGAATTAGTCAGGTAAAATCCAAAAGATATTTGATGCGTTTTTGTTATGTTTGTCCCACATTCTAATCCTTTTACAACCAAATGGATTTTACAACCAAAACACAACATCTGACCATGTCAATCATGGAAGAGGTTCATTACAGCCTGAACAGGCAGCATTTTCGCCCTGATCACGGTGCACTGTTTCGAGAGATGGTTCAGCTGTTGGATAATTTACGTAATATAGCGAGGACAAATTTTAAATAGTCTGTTATTAAGAATTCTTTCAATATTGAGTCACATTAGGCTGAGATGTCCTGCTGAGAAAGGTCTGTTTAAGTGAGGCATCTGTGGCCTTTTTATTACCAATACTGTACTCATTCTGAAATTCAGGCAAATAAAGCAGATTCCAGTGAGCAGTATTCCGTGTAAATGCAGCCCATTTATGTCTGAAGAGCAATATGCCAGATGTGTGCATTTTAAAATGACCACAAAATGTTCTCGCGTGCCTTCCAGTGCGGTGTTTTCAAAATGAGCACGGATTCAGTAGGAGGTCAAGAAGCGAGGGGCTGCATCAGATTAAAAGTGAATGAGACGTTCATTTTGAGTGAAAGGAGGCTGAAACTGTATTTTGCACACACAGAGTGTGTGTGACTTGAAGCACATAGGTTGTTCTGGGATAAATCAATAGGTATTTGAACTGTTTCTCAGCTTGATTGAAACAAAGTTTGATGCCACCGAGGGGCTATTCCACTGTCTGAACTGGAACAAGGTTTTGTTATTCGAGGCTGAATGAAACCCAAGTAGTGTTGAATTGAGCTACTTTGGTCATATAACACATTTTGTGCTGTGCTTCCTATGCTGGTGTATTGTCAACCACGTTTTTAAGAAATTCAATATCTAGCAGCCTTCCCTGGTTGGCTAGCCTGCTGGTGGGCGGGAGCAGCCAGGGACACCTCTGTGAAAGAAAACCTAGTGAACAGTAACTGCCAGCTTTTTGACTCATAGCTTTGCTTCTGATTCCCTCTGGCTCATATTCTGTATTTGGAAAAATAGCTGTTGCCACTGGGGGTTTGCTATTGCAAGGGTCAATATGAGGTTGTTTTACAAAAATCGGTTTGCTAAAGCATACAAAAAGGAAAAACGGGTTGTGGTTAAATGTTTAGCTTTTCGGGTGTGTGGTGTCGGAGGGGGCGGGGGGGGGGGGGGGGGGGGGGGGGGGGGGGGCATTAAATACCATGACGTTTCTTTCTACCCAACAGCACTTCAAGAAACAGAGAAGGCTGATCCCTGAGAGGACAGTGTGGAAGTACTTTGTTCAGCTGTGCAGCGCTCTGGAACACATGCACTCCCGGCGCGTCATGCACAGAGGTACCACCTGTTCTAAGACACTAGAGCCAGTATACCCTTCTCTCTATCTACTGAAACACACTGGAGACAGAATATCCCCCATATATAGTATACCCCCCTCTCTACCTGTTCAAACGTACATGAGCCAGTATACCCCTCTCTACCTGTTCAAACGTACATGAGCCAGTATACCCCTCTCTCTACCTGTTCAAATGCACTGAGCCAGTATACCCCTCTCTACCTGTTCAAACGCACTGAGCCAGTATACCCCTCTCTACCTGTTCAAACGCACTGAGCCAGTATACCCCTCTCTACCTGTTCAAACGCACTGAGCCAGTATACCCCTCTCTACCTGTTCAAACGCACTGAGCCAGTATACCCCTCTCTACCTGTTCAAACGCACTGAGCCAGTATACCTCTCTCTACCTGTTCAAACGTACTGGAGCCAGTATACACCTCTCTACCTGTTCAAACGTACTGGAGCCAGTATACACCTCTCTCTGCCTGTTCAAACGTACTGGAGCCAGTATACCCCTCTCTACCTGTTCAAACGTACGGGAGCCAGTATACACCTCTACCTGTTCAAACGCACTGAGCCAGTATACCCCTCTCTACCTGTTCAAACGCACTGGAACCAGTATACACCTCTCTCTACCTGTTCAAACGTACTGGAGCCAGTATACACCTCTCTACCTGTTCAAACGTACTGGAGCCAGTATACACCCCTCTCTGCCTGTTCAAACGTACTGGAGCCAGTATACCCCTCTCTACCTGTTCAAACGTACTGGAGCCAGTATACCCCTCTCTACCTGTTCAAACGTACTGGAGCCAGTATACACCTCTACCTGTTCAAACGCACTGAGCCAGTATACCCCTCTCTACCTGTTCAAACGCACTGGAACCAGTATACACCTCTCTCTACCTGTTCAAACGTACTGGAGCCAGTATACCCCTCTCTACCTGTTCAAACATACTGGAGCCAGTATACCCCTCTCTACCTGTTCAAACGTACTGGAGCCAGTATACACCTCTACCTGTTCAAACGCACTGAACCAGTATACCCCTCTCTACCTGTTCAAACGCACTGGAACCAGTATACAGCTCTCTCTACCTGTTCAAACATACTGGAGCCAGTATACCCCTCTCTACCTGTTCAAACGCACTGGAACCAGTATACACCTCTACCTGTTCAAACACATTGGAGCCAGTATACCCTTCTCTACCTGTTCAAACACACTGGAGCCAGTATACCCCTCTCTACCTGTTCAAATGCACTGGAGCCAGTATACACCTCTACCTGTTCAAACACACTAGAGCCAGTATACCCTTCTCTCTATCTACTGAAACACACTGGAGACAGAATATCCCCCATATATAGTATACCCCCCTGTCTACCTGTTCAAACGCACTGACCAGTATACCCCTCTCTACCTGTTCAAACGTACTGGAGCCAGTATACACCTCTACCTGTTCAAACGCACTGAGCCAGTATACCCCTCTCTACCTGTTCAAACGCACTGGAACCAGTATACACCTCTCTCTACCTGTTCAAACGTACTGGAGCCAGTATACCCCCCTCTCTACCTGTTCAAACGTACAGGAGCCAGTATACCCCTCTCTACCTGTTCAAATGCACTGGAGCCAGTATACCCTTCTCTCTATCTACTGAAACACACTGGAGACAGAATATCCCCCATATATAGTATACTCCCCTGTCTACCTGTTCAAACGTACTGGAGCCAGTATACCCCCCTCTCTACCTGTTCAAACGTACTGGAGCCAGTATACCCCCCTCTCTACCTGTTCAAACGTACTGGAGCCAGTATACCCCCCTCTCTACCTGTTCAAACGTACTGGAGCCAGTATACCCCTCTCTCTACCTGTTCAAATGCACTGGAACCAGTATACACCTCTCTCTACCTGTTCAAACGTACTGGAGCCAGTATACCCCCCTCTCTACCTGTTCAAACGTACAGGAGCCAGTATACCCCTCTCTACCTGTTCAAATGCACTGGAGCCAGTATACCCTTCTCTCTATCTACTGAAACACACTGGAGACAGAATATCCCCCATATATAGTATACCCCCCTCTCTACCTGTTCAAACGTACTGGAGCCAGTATACCCCCCTCTCTACCTGTTCAAACGTACTGGAACCAGTATACCCCTCTCTCTGCCTGTTCAAACGTACTGGAGCCAGTATACCCCTCTCTACCTGTTCAAACACACTGGAGCCAGTATACCACCCTCTCTACCTGTTCAAACGTACTGGAGCCAGTATACCCCCCTCTCTACCTGTTCAAACGTACTGGAGCCAGTATACCCCCCTCTCTACCTGTTCAAACACACTGGAGCCAGTATACCCCCCTCTCTGCCTGTTGAAACGTACTGGAGCCAGTATACCACCCTCTCTACCTGTTCAAACGTACTGGAACCAGTATACCCTTCTCTACCTGTTCAAACACACTGGAGCCAGTATACCCCCTCTTCATCTGCTCAAACACACTGGAGTCAGTATACCCCTGTCTACATGTTCAAACGTACTGGAGCCAGTATACCCCCCTCCCCATCTGCTCAAACACAGCAGAACCACAGGTTTACCTGACCTTCTTTCCTGCCCCAAGCCTATGTCGGCAACAACTGGAGGAGATTTTATTTATTTAAATGTATTTACTTGTTTAATCTTTAAAATAACATGGGGCTGAGCATGTTCGATTCCCACCCTAATTTGGAATGCCGACCTGTCTACAACCACAGGCGTGGTCATGCACGAACCCCGCTGCCGAATCGGGAGAGCGTACGCAACCGTGGTTCTCCAAAACACGTGATGTCACCAGTCTGCTTCATTTCACACCACAGACTACAGCTGAGCTCCTGTTTCATATGCTGCTTTAGCATGCAGTCCACGGGCTCCCGTTCAACCAGCGAGGGTGGCTGGATAGCGATGAAACGCGGACCCCTAACCGACCGAACCCTCCCATACCCTGGGCGACACAGTCGCTAATTGCGCATCGCTCTACGGAGCTACCGGCCCCAGTCGGCACTGGCACGGTCCAGTTTCAATCCGAGACCGTGGGGCTCGTCCATGCACCACAGCGATGTTTCTTAACCGAATGAGCCATCCAGGAACCCTGCTTGGGGAGATTCATGTGTAATCTTCCCTTCTGAGCATGTTTGCATGCGATGGAGTTTTGGTTGTCATATGACGGGATTGTATAATGTTCTACATATAGCACGGGCCCTTCAAACTCTCTACCCTTCATGTTTCAGATTATTTCCCTTTTACGGTTTGTAGCAGATATTGATTTGCATATTTCCTCTGCGTCTGAAGTGGATGCTTTCCCGCTCTCGTTTCTAGGTTTAATGAATATACAATAGACATTTCTGAAATCTGACTCAGAGAAAAGTCACATTGAGCATGATATGAAAATGTCTTACAAAATATAATTATGTATATAGAATGATGAGTAATAACACTTATAGATATAAAATGCGTGTATTACACATAATACACATTAAAATGTGCTGGATGCATTCTGTTACATTGATGTATTATGTTAAACTATCACTGGAGATTGAAATAGCGTTGTGGTTTGAATAAATGTAGAGAAGTGTGTTGCACATATTTTCCAGATCCAGCTATCAAATGTGGATCTGAGTGTAAATTCAGTTGAATAAAATTGTATAATTTACTGTACAAGAAGCAATAGCCAAGCTACTTCAAATTACCTTGTGTTAATTATTTTGGCTAGGATTTTTTTTTTTTTTTTGGATGTGATTTTGGGGCATCCTCTCTTTAGTATTTTTTTAGGCTAAAGTTCAATTTCAAGTTTTTTTGGCCACTGTATCGTAGTGGTCTATGTCACTCAACAACGCATTGCCTTTATTGAAAAGCACCAGTCCAGTTGTATTTTTTTTCTTAAATGTTCAACAATCTTCCATGCCCCTTTTTCCTGATTGGTGCTGATGCTATAATTTTACTTGACCCGTTGTTGTTTTAAGAAATCGTTCATCACGTGCCGTTATAACAAATGTTTTTGTTTTTTATTATAACGCATCCACAGTTGACTACTATTCTGATTGGTGTTCATTCCCTATGCGATGTACCCAGACGATGTTGGCGAGGAGAGCGGCGGCGGGGGTGGCGGCGGTCGGCAGCGCTTGGGTGGAAACGGCGAGCGGTTCCCTGAGCGCGCGCGCGGGGCACGGGCTCTGCCGGAGACTCTTGACTGCGGCGCCGGGTGCCGTTCCCGGCAGATGTCTGCTCTGACATCTGCGGGCCTCCCCAGCGCGATCCAGCTGCTGCAGCTGTGACTCCCGCGCCCGGATCCCGGGTCCCCTTCGTTTAGGATCAGCGTTACGGCCGGCGCGCGTTATTAATTGTGAAAGTACTCGCGGATCACTTCCTGTCCCGGTCGCCCCAGTGTCCCCCTCCTGTTTAACGTCGGGGGCAGCATAAGCCGCGTTAACAAGGCGTGAAATATCAGCCCAGAAGCGACGCTTCCAAATGTCAGCTCCCATTCTCTGACAAGGTATGAGGGTGATGTTTGCCAACAGGGCCGGACAGCTTCCCAACGCAGGTCCACCTTGACTCATTCAGGTCCCTCTCAGATTGTATTAAAGCAGCAGCCTGCCCTTGCGTTTTCACCCACCGAGATGTCAGTCAGAAGCAAGACACTGTGGCTCAGTCTCGGCTTCGACTTCCTTTACCACGTGACCCTGTTTGTCAGGCGACTCCGAGCACTTCCATGCGTCGGTTTACACCGATTTCAAACCGATTTCAATTCAAATCCGGTTACATGACTAGCTATATTACCTTTTGCATATTCAGTATTTTGAGGTGTTGAACATTAAACGGTAAAGCTTCCGAGAACAATGGTGTTTCCTGATTTCTTTAAATCGTGTCGCAGCGCTATTCATTTGTGTTTAAACCTGATTACTTAAACGTGGAGATGGAGTGGGGCCTCATCTTTAACCATCTTCAATACAAAAGTTTGTTTTTATACCTATTTGTCTATCATTTTAAATGTATTACTGCATGCGCCCTCAGCTACTTCTTGTAGTTATACTGTCAAAGATGTGTGCTCTTTGAATATAAAACACTTTATTTTTTTCTCTCTCTCTGCAGACATAAAACCGGCTAATGTGTTCATTACTGCCACTGGGGTTGTAAAACTCGGGGACCTCGGACTGGGCCGGTTCTTCAGCTCCAAAACCACAGCGGCTCATTCTTTAGGTAAGCCATAAAAAAACAAAAAAAAAGCTCAAACCATACGAATGCTGCGGAAAGTCCTTTTAATTACACCAGCTGGATGTGTTTCATTATATCACTCAGACCAGAAGCATGTGTCCGTTATAAAAGGCCCTCCTGTAGCCCCCGGGCGTACCCTACAAAGCGGCTCTGCCTGTATCCATTTCATTGAGCAGTTAGGGCTTTCCTGTTGCCTTGACCTCTGCCCTTTTTCGCAGATGATGTCTGGATGTAACTAGTCCAGCCCCGCTACTGCTGCGCGATTGTTTCTGCACCAGAGTCCTATAAACACACAGAGCAGACCGACGCTGATGAGCCACTCATCACCATGCAATTATAGACTTCTCACAAATATAATAATTCTTCTTCATTTCTCCCCGTCCACGTAAATCCAGGAATACCGCAGGGTGTCAGGGTTCTTTTTTTTTTTAAAGCAAATTTTTAACAGCCTGTCCCTCCTCTCCTTTTTATGAGTGTTTGTATTGTAAAATCCGAGTTTAAGGTCAGGCCTTTGGTTTGTAAGTGCTCTGAAATCTCAGGCATATTATTCTGAATAAAAAATAAATAACTGCAGGTATATTGATTGTGGTCAGCTCATGACAATGTGTTAATGCTACGCTAGAGAAATGTGTGGAAATTTCTTTTTTTAGAAGGAAGAGGAGGAAATTAATTTGATGGTACATAAAAAGTTGAGAACACAGTGCCCTCTACAGGTAATCGGGGATAAACATGGCTCCGCAGACCCAGTTATACAGTTCAGTCAACGAGTATAACCTGAAGCAAGAAGGCTTAATCAGGTGCGCCATTAATAATGTCTTAATGGCAACGCAATCACCAGGGGATTGGAGGTGCTGAGGAATGAATGGATCTGTAATATTGCATCACTGCATAATGCATTAAGTATTGCGCAGTGCAACTGCTCTCTTGCATAGCCGTACTACATCAGAGCTGTCGGATGAATACAGCCATTTTAAAGAATGAGATGAATTTTCCTCTTTATTTATTTATAATTTTTTTTACATCAAGCAGAATTTCAAAATATGTAATGTGTGTGTAATTCTGAACCATGGAGCGTTATATAGCGCCTCATCCCTCATCCCTGTCATACGTTGATTTAACCTGCACTTTGGTGATTGGAAGATTTCAGTGGGAACACCCTCAGTGGAGTTGTGCTGATGTAACATTATAAAACGCCTCTTGGTACAAGATTGCATTTCCAACCTTTTTATTTATAGGATGAGGAGTACGGGTGTTTTTCGGGAGGGTCGGGTGGGGGAAGGATGGGCTTCATTAGGAGTTGCGCGCGCCGGTTTGCGCGCGTGTATCATTTTGTAGGAGACGCGCCCGGCTGTCCTGTACCCCTCAGCCGAGGCTGTGCCTGAGCTGTGGCAGAGTATGAAATTCATGAGTTTCTACATGGCAGGTTAAATTCACCCAGGGGCATAGAGACCCTGCATCTGCCTTTCCCTTCGGGCGAGCAGACCAAAGCCCCGCTCCGCGGGGGGAGCCGGGGTTGACAGTTTGGGCTGTAATGAGACGAACCTCGGCAGTAGAACACCGGGGCGCGCGCACGCTGTGGATGGAGGTCCAGGAAGCTCCGCCGCGCTCCTGTCAGTTCCCCTCCTCAGATGCCGAGCCTTACCCTTTTAACTCTTGTCTTTCACTGGCTCAGCCGCCTGCAGACACAAACAGAAAA
The DNA here is from genome assembly GCA_029718625.1 of Synaphobranchus kaupii. Taxonomy (NCBI): domain Eukaryota; kingdom Metazoa; phylum Chordata; class Actinopteri; order Anguilliformes; family Synaphobranchidae; genus Synaphobranchus; species Synaphobranchus kaupii. The sequence goes on along the minus strand of CM056377.1, from coordinate 96,857,018 downwards.
ATCTTACTTATCTTTGCATTTGGAGCCAGGGGCTTCTTCCCCTTTAAATTAAGTAGAGGGGGTGGGGGAAGAACAAAAGGAAAACAGTGGGGGGGAAAAGGCAGCATTGAAAGAGGTGATTAAAACTGTTAAAAACGCACCTGTAATCCAGGGTCCATGTCTCTGCAATTAACACCACAAAATGAGAATGCTTCTAATTCTGTTCCAGCACCTTTGCTGCTTACAAAGTCTGGGGTGAGATTATCATTACGGCAGACGTTTTTTTGTAAGGAAAGGAGACGAGAAATGGTTGTGGGGGTGAGGGTGGCGCAGGTCCATCCTTTAATCCTGAGTGCCTATGAAGGTGCCTTTCTGATCTTTTTGCTGCGGGGATTTGCTTTTTATAAAAAATAAAAAAAAATTTCTTAATTGGCGCACCAAAGAGAATACGTTGCATCACAGTCTTGGAAACCACTGCCATGGCAATAGTCTCTTTCTCTGAGAATGCATCATTGTTATGCCGGGTGATAATAATGAAAAATCAACCCCAACATGGCTTTCAATTTATTGGCATGAATAAATAATGTGGTTTTAATTTGTTATGCTGATGGAATATGTTACTGTAGCTTTGGCTTTTTATGCAACTATTAGCATACGAGAAGAGGATTCTTTTTAATCATCTAATAATGGATGTTAGGGGACGTTGTTCGAACTGTACCAGGAGATATTCCGCATTCGCAGAGACTGCAAGCGTGATGACCAATTAAAAAGAGCTGTACAGTTGACGAGCGACTTAATTGTTATTTTTGAATTATAGGTCACGCTCCATAATTTAAGAACTCACATTCTAGTTTCAGACTTCCACAGTGCAATTAAAATTCATTCAGGACGTAGATTGTGCACTCTTGTCGACTGGTAAGCATTCTTTAAATTCAAGCATGTACCACCCGTTACTACCCCCTGTACAAGAACCGTACATCGATTCATTGTGTTATGATTTGGCGCAACGCATGTCAGGAGGTAATGTTCGTCAGAAGTGCTGCCTCTTGTCCTGATTACGTTTCTATTGGAACACCCCCCCTCCCTACATTTTGACACGTATTGAATCTGGGGTTTGGTACCAGGGCTTAAACTGCGAGCATTTGTCTGTGTCATCTGTCATTTTTCCTATCATCAATCTTTCAGCCTCCTACCTGCCCTCTAATGTACCTGAAAGCTGCTTCCATCAGCCCCTGATAGGACTGACTTTTTGCTTTGGGTAAACGAGGAGCTTCAGAGCCCAGTCTTTTACCTGTCCCTGTGGTTTCAGTGCAGCGGCCTGCTCCCCATTACTCACTGCCAATTACCTGCACTTCTCTTAGGGCCTGAAATTGGGTGAGGCAGGCCACACCTCTCATCCCCAAGCTTGGCTTTCACGCAGGCTTTTTACGAATCACATCTGAACCTCGTCGTGAGCCTCCGTTTGATATTTACTTGCCTCTTTCTATATATTTTTTGGGGGCAGGTGGAGAGGGTCGGTCAGTATCAGAAGTGGTCTGTTCTTAAAAAATATTTTTTTTAAAAGGGTACGCTTAGCGACATGACCTGCTATGTTCAAATTCACAACATGCGACGCTAGAGAGAATCTTTCATTCTCTTGGTTTGACCTGGTCTGTCATTTTCGTGTTTTTATTTATTTATTTTTCTTTAAATCAAAGGTATTGTACTTCACTGCGTGTGAGCAATGGTGAAGGCTTCCTTTTTGAATGTCAGTCCCAGATTTAAGCCTAATGCTTACTCCAAAAACATCATGCACTTACTACTCTTTATTCAGTACTTCACTATTACAAGTGAGCTGTCCATGCATATCAAAAACTTTATTGGTGAAATAATTACTGACTTTCTGAAGCCTGCTACACCTTCCTGTGGCAGGAAGGTGCCACTGCATGTCTTTGGGTGTGCAAAATGGCCATTGCTGGTCTGTGTGTCATTCACTGATTCACACATTCACCGATCTCTCTGTGCTGCTAACCAGTGAAAGAACGAGTGAACTAAACGCAAACAATATGCACTGTATCCTAGAGCACCAGATCATTTATGCCTGTTTATCAGTCTCCGTCTATCCGTTCTTATGGAAGTATGCTTGAGTGGTATTTCCTGTATATTTCCGAGCCTGAAGTAATGCATTCGTCTAAATGTAATTTTTGAAATGTATGTTTTATCCATTTTATATATTTAATATGTAAGAAAGACGATGTGTGAGAAATAATGTACAAAGTTTACGTAAGTGTCTATTATGGTTTGATATGGACCACAGGAAAATCTAATTGCTGTGTTTTTTTACTTTAAATAATGAACATACGTTTCTTTTTAATACACAAGGTAAGAAGTCATTGAAATTAATAAAGAGTACTGTTAGAGAAAAATGCTGTACTTGCTCCAACTCTTAATTCAAAGTGACAAATTCCCCAATAGTCATTTTTTCATTCTTTGTATATTTGTGGTGTTCTAAAAGCAGAAGCTTTACCATGCAGCAACAATTTTACTGTATCATATAACTTGAGTTTCGGCTCAGCCTATCTACTGTAGTGTATGACAAAAGGACACGCTCTTGGTATGCACCACAGAAGCACATTTCCTCGCTTTCTCCTCCCCTCCTCATGTCTCCACTAAATACATGAGAGGGCCAATGCATGACTAGGTAGCTTCACTTCATTCCACATCTCCCTCTCATAGCCGTTTCGAGCGAGCTAGTCCGCGGATGCAATTCACATTTGAGGAATGCCTTGGGTAGCGAAGAGATTGACTAACTTGTGTTTCCCTCTCTGTTCCAGTGGGTACCCCTTATTACATGTCTCCCGAGAGGATACATGAAAACGGATATAACTTCAAATCTGACATCTGGTCGCTAGGCTGCTTGCTCTATGAGGTAAAGGAAAGAAAAACACCACCAACCTGATCTGCTACTGTTTGTCCCCCTCATGGCGTGCAACACCACCCCCCACTCTGCCGTGGCTTTTATTGTGAAATTACACTGCCATTTTTATTATTTTTTTTTATTTTTTTATGAAGTGAGCATGCGGAGGAAACCTGTGGTACATTTGAAATGTTCAGGGTAATTAAATTGACATTTACATATGTTTCAGATAACAAGCATAGTTTTGCTGAGATATGATACTAGGTGCTACAATGTGCTTCCCAAACATACAGTAGAGCAAATACTAAGTTAAGATCTCGGAAAAGGCAGGACTGTTTTCTCTCTGTTGAAACCTGAATTGAAGGTGAAATGGGAAAAGGTCAGCCTTTTTTTTTTTTGAAGAAGAAAACGTCTTATCAATATTTTGGCAGGTAGTGCCGTCACCGGGTAGTGGAGCAGAGGAACATTTAGACCCTGCATGTCTTCCTTACTTCACAGTTTTCGCAGTTACACTTTCGGATCACAGCATTAACCTTCCGAGCTGTGGTACAGCCTTTTGCAACTCTTGTGAAACATGCATGTGCCCTTTGAAAAAATCTGAGCTTTTATGAGGCTGGTGTTTTTGCTCTCCCTCTTCAAGTAATTGAAGCAAGACTAACATGCTGTGTCGTATCGCCCAACGCTCAACTCCGCGGAAGTCCCCAGTGAGAAGCTGATCATCAGGTATCAGCAGGAAAACAAGCGCAGAAATAGACACATTGTTAGTCCGGCACCCACTTTCCTTTACATTCCCCGGAGTGATTTTCTTTTCTTTTTGGGAAGCTCACCAGTAACTACATCTCCCAAAGTGCCTCGGGCTGAAAAACAATGCGCCGAGTTCTTTGCAGCTCAGAGCCTCCTAGTTCTCTGTGCTAATTAGTCTCCCACAATGCACTGGTCCGCACGCAGTGTGCTTGGCGGTGGGCGCAGGTCAGCGGAGTGCATTGGAGACGTAAAGGGGGACCAGTTGTGCTCCCTAAGGCCTGTGGAAACTAACCACATTTGAGCCACAGGGGGGCAGGGTTCCCCTCAGTTCAGAAGGTCACATGACAAGAAACGAAGACTATAGTGGCCATGGGCTCATCTCCAATAGAGACACTGATCATTTCAGCCCCTTGGACTATGAATCACTTACCAAAAGCTGAACTTACACTCTCACCTGCAAAAAAGTGAGTTTTCAAAAGCAGTGATCAGTGTTCAGTTCATTTGATAATGGAAGAAGTCAGTGGCTACTTCAACCCACTGTAAATCTTGTGAATTGAAGACCCTGGTGCTAAAAGTACTGAAGTCACATTTTTAGACAATTCAAGTTGAGCATAGAAACATGTTGTATTTGTTTAGCTAAGTCCACCCAATAAATATTGTTAACAGAAACGGTGCCTAAGCGATGCATAAAAACAGCAAAACTTTTAATGGCTGATTTTATGGATCAATGATATTTTCGGATTTGATTTTCTCAAAATAGACATTTTGTGACTTCAGTACTTTTAGCACCAGGGTCTTCGATTAGTCTAGGTTCCGCATCTTCATGTATACACTGTAGATGACTGTAGATGACAACCAAGTGCGTCCAGAATATACGATGAATTTCCTCAGGATCTTGAGTCCTCATTTGTTTTGCTCTACTCTGAGTAATTTGTCTAATTCAGATTTCCTGGTTTGATCTGGGTTTTGAAAGTCGTACATGCATGTGAATCTGCCGTTTCTGTGAATAGGAGTGCACGAATGTTTCAGTCGATCCATCTGGGGGGTTGGAAGGGTCGCAAGGCCTCTGTAATATCAATACTTGTACATTTTGTCCTTGTATCTGCATCTTTTATTCTGTTTGATGGAGGCCCCTCAGTTAAACTTAATTAGTTGGTCTGACCCCAGTGTCTTCTGGCGCATGATAACAGGAGGTTGTACATGTCGGCTTCATCCCCCGTGGCGGCTTCAGTGCGCAGACTGTTTCTTCCTCCTCGCACTTCAGTCAATACCGCAGGATTCAACCGCGTGTTACGATGCACTCTACACCAACCTCGTCCTCTGGCTTCCAACACCTCGCATTTGCATTATTGAGCCCTTCTCATCTTGAACCAGGGGAGTGAGGGTTAATACAGAGAGCCATGTTGGCTCCAAACAGCTTTATTTGAACATCAGGAGCTCCAGTGAAACTGAAGGATGGGGTGAGGGTGGTCATGGGGCAAAAGGTCAAGGTTGCCTATGGTGTCTCTCTTGCGCATTCTTTCACTCCCCCTCTCTCTCCCTGTCTCCCTCTGTCTTTTTCTCTCCTTTATTTGGGTGTGGATAAAGCTGTGGAAGTAATCTGCGGGAATTATGGCTTGAACTGATTATGAAATAAAACAGGGCGTTAACATACTTAAGAAAGTATCTCCATCTTTCTCTCTCTTGCTCTGTCTCTCTTAGTCTCTCTCTCCCCCGCTTTCTTTCTTATTCTCTCCTTCATCCCTTCTCTCTTCATTTCTCCCTCTTGCTGTCTCCTCTCTTTTTCCTCGTCTCTCTCCCACTCTGCTTTATCAACATTGGGGCCCTCTATATTTTAGTTAGGTCAGGCACAGTAACTTATAACTACTATATAAAAAAAGATTTGTTTCTTTATTTGTCTTTTTTTACAGTGTGTTCCAAGTGTGTGGTGTAAATGCAATGTAAATGTGGCTTCAGCACTAGTGCTACGACTTTACTATATCCAATTCCTTCCAAATATGTGGCTAGTGATGCCATCTATGAGTGCTTGCACCTTTAGATGTGTAAACACTTTTTGACAGCACACATTTTTAATCTTACATTTATTTTTTAGTAACAAAAAAGCCCTTCCGTAGGCTGAAGGACAGAAGCCCTGAGGAAACGGAGACGGCGACTCAACTGAAGCACAAAGTATTCTCATAAGCTAGGTTTTGGTGTTGGTTTTATCAGGAAGTACCCAGATGGAAGCCAGCATGATGCACACTTCACAAGAGCCTCTCCGAGCTTGACCGTCTGACGCATACAGTATATTAAAGACAGAACAGTCGGCATATTCCTGCGTTCCCATTCGTAAGGACAACGCCGTCTTTGAAGTTCCTTTAAACCCATTGGAATAACCGTTTTTTGGTTTATATTGACATAAATCATGGCCTCGTCCCTCCAGCTCTCACATGTTTCCCTTCATTCCAGTCAAGAGCCTGGATCGCAATTACACTTTTACAATTAAAATAAACAGAACCGTCGTGCTTTCTTTTTTCAGCCACATGTTTCGAATGGAAGAGTTTTCCGCTCAAGTTCGTTCGGTATTCGGTAGTCTCTTTTTTTATGTAGCGTCTCGGTGCCATTGGACTGTGTTTACTTGTGCAGAAATCTAATGGTGGCTCACGGCTTAATTTCCCTGTCCTGAACACAGACCCGCTGGTCTGGCAGTTGCATTCTAACACGTCTGTGTGTTTTTTCACCATTAAAAAACGAGTTGCTTCTAGCTTACGCGCCGTGTTTGTACACGGTATATAATCAACATCGCAGAAGCGCTGCCGTCTGAGAACAGTTTTCTCTCCCTGTCCTTGGCTGCTGCTTCTCATTAGCAGTGTGCTAGAAATCAGTTTGGGCAAATGATAATACACCGTCCCCAACTCCCTTCATTCTTCTACTGCTCACGCTAAAGTGAAGACAGCGCAAATGCAAACTGTGGTCTTTATTGTACATGCGATGCAGTTGGGAGTGGAATTTGGTGCCTCATAGAAAATATTTACTTCTTCATCTGCAGACCTACAGCACACACTGTGAGAGAAACCCAGTCACGTAATGCAGCGTCTTGGCGGAAGGTTCCGTGCTTTGATAAGCTGCCTTGTAGTGTTTTGACTAATAAGGCACGCATCAAAGGCGGCGCGTTATTGAGGAAATTTATGAACACAACGTATTGTTAAAATGTTCCATTGTTCTCCTAATATGTCTTGGAGTTGCTCCCGTTACCATTCGGTTTTCTCCCGCTTGCCCCCCCCCCCCCCCCGGAGCGCACTGTAAGTTTGAACTTCTTAACAATCCGAGAACTTGAAGCATCTCCTCGTCCCTTTTTTGCGCGCGTGTCCTCAGACAGACTTAAGTCATAGAATCGCCATGTATTTTTTATTGTGGTCCCACTGCAACGGGGGGCTTCTCCTTGATTAATATATCATTAAAGTGTAACATGAAGGCACGCGGGATGAAATAATGATGCTTTTTCCACGTCAGTGTTTGAATTTCTTCTTTGCGCTTGATAATGACCTACGCTCGCTAGAGAGAAAAGCATAGGAGTCGGGGCTCTCTTCTTTTTTTAATTGGTGTGCGAGGAGAGCAACGTACACACACACCCAAAAAAGATCAATATTAATTAAGTTAATGGCAGCCGCTTTTCCACTTGGCGAGACCTTTACACGAGCGGAAGCGGGAGCTACACGCGGGCGGCGTTGTCGGAGCAGCGGTTGCCAGGCGCGGGGTTGTAGGTTGGTGGCGTACAGCGAAGAGGAGAGCGTGCCACCGCCAGCCCCGCCGACAGACAGCAGGCTCCCGCTGCAGGAACGGCCGCAGAATATTAATGAGGGGGGGCGGGGGGGGGGGGGGAGTCCAGGCCCCAGAGGTCAGGGAGCAAGTCAATCATTTCGCCCATCGCCTCGGTGTGGAGGATCAAATTAGCCTGAAAAATTCAGCTGCTGGGAGCGGAGGGCGAGCAGCTGTCAGGGGCAAGAGCGCCAGGCACTAATGAACCAGATGAATAGTGCAAAAACCTCCAAAATAAAAACAGGACAGTTGACATTTTTCATCTGTCAAAACAGAAGATGCATGAAAATACAATGGTCCTTGTTTAACCCCTTTGCTGGGCGCGTGCGCCGCTTTCGCTCGGAAAATACGCGGTTTAGACTGACCTCCCCCCCCCCCACAACCCCGTACCAGCGCTCTACGTGCACAAAACACATTTACATTTTCCCAAAGTGTTGCATGTGGTGCTGCGTTCTGTAATTATACTGCGCGCTAGAACGTAGCGCTGTGTGCAAGTTGAACATCGCCAGATGTTTAGGTAAATATCACAATTTGAGTCGTAAGACAGAGGAAAGCCTTATAAATCATTTTTAGAGATCCTCGCTTTTGTTTCCTTCCTAGAATGGAGATGATTGTGATCCCCTTCGCCCAGGTTTCCTACCGGCCTGCCGCGCCTCCTCCCATCTTAAATTTTTATTTATTTTTTTTTTTCCCCGCGCGATGAGTGACTGTCTCCTCTGCTGTCAGGCGCAATGGCTTTAATGCATTCTCTCGCACTCGCAATTACTGTCACACGCAGCGGCGGCTCGCCGACTGATCGGGGGAATAATGAAAACGTCCAGGATTGTGTAAAAGAGAGTTAAATCTGTCGGGAAAGATCACACCGAGGGTGCCGTCATTTTCACTCTCTGCCCCTACTTTAACGTGACAATATCTCTGGTTTATCTGTAATCAGTTCGATTGTGTCCAACAAAGCGTTCTCGGAGACGCGCTCCATCTACCTATCCTCCCCTCCCCACTTATTTGTTTATCCGCCTGGTAAAGATCCACACTGTTCCTGCTCGGCGTAGGCATGATTGGCATTTTATTATGAGTCCTGAGCTGGGAAAGGAGAGGGATTCCCCCCCCCCCCCCCCCCCCCCTCCTTTTTTTTTTTGTACGTTTGACAAGACCGTATAATAATTCCTGAGATGCCTTTTAAAGCAAACTGTTAACAGCGGCTGTTTTATTTAAAGAAGCGGTGCAGAATGCAGCAGCCAGCACATCGTCTTAATGGGAGTCTTCCCGTCTCCGTGGGTAACGGCTCTCTCCCGGGCTCCCTGCTGGGGTGGCGTGGGGGACAGTGGGGGTGGGCGGGGGGGGGGGGGAGCGGGGAAGGGGGTACGCGGGGGCTCGCTGTCCTGCGGCTCGCCGGGAGGGGCGCGGGTGGGGTGGGCCAGGCGCTACCTGTCAGGTTGGGGTGGGGGGGGGGGGTGGGAGTAGGTGATGCTGGGGCCGTGTTTTTCCCAGAATCAGGATTATTAGCAGGTGTACGGCAGGGTGACTGACTCCAGGGCCGCCAACAATGCTGATCCGCTCCAGGGGCTCTCGCGTTCCTGCGCTCCTGGACCGAGCCCCTGCTCCGTCTCGCTCTGAAACACAGGCTGCTCGCCTCGCTTCTCTGTCCTCCCCTCTTCATTTTAATTGAGTTTGTGTGCGTGCGTGTGTGTGTGCTTGTGCTTGTGCTTGTGTGTGCGCTTGCGTATGTATGTGCATGCTTGCGTGCGTGTGTGCTCGCGCATTCCGCTGGTGAGTCGACTCTTCCTATATTTCAGTGTTAATGGAAACCTGCGTATTTATAATGGGATGCCTTCTTTTGTTTGTGCCCCAGAAACAATTATTCGTATAGCTGAAGACGTCCTGTTTGCTCAGCTCAATTAGCAAAGGATGCTACGTGGGTTCTGCGTGTGAAGGCTTGTGTACGCGGTGCTCTTCTCGTTTGATGGGGCCACTCCCAGCCAGGACCGCGATTCTACCCAGGATCCTGCCTGCACTGTAATAATTAACGTGCCGAAATGGCGTACCTAATGACAGCCTCCTCCCCTAGTGTTAGGAGTGTCTTGATGGCTAAAATGATCATTTGAATGCAGACCGGGGATGTGTCACCGTCGTTTTTCAAATGCTAGGAAGCTTTGTTCTTGTCGGCCCCAGATGGGTGACATCTATGGCATTTTCTCGTTCTGTCCCCTCTTTGTCCAATCAGCAAAAGACGTTGCTATTGTGACAGGCGTCTTAGGCCAGATGCATACAGCTAATTGGGATCTGCATTGTGCAATCCCCAGGAAAGCCATTGTAAGCTGACATTAAATGAATGCAGTATTTTCCCCCTCAGCTTCATCACGCTGACATTGAGCGCTATCCGCACATTTTAATGATGTTGCTGATGACTGTGCAGGCTTTCAACTCTGCGCTGTTCACAGCACATCACTCTTGCGGTAGTCTTCAGTGGCGAGCATGTTCCATTGCCGGTCAAAATATTTCAACATATGTGTCTGTATTACTTCCTTGGACTGATGTTTGCTATTTGGGTGCAGTTTATATGTGTATATGTGAGACGCGCGCACGCACACACACACACACACACACAAATGTATATATAGCTTCAAAAATCTTCCTGAGGGTGAGCAGTTGTCAGAGGCAGGGACATATAAGATGTTGCTGTATTGATATCACAATCTGTATGTAACTGATGTTAAATTTTAAAAGTCTGATTTTCTTCACTGAAAGCCTTCTTCAGCAAACTATTTCTTCAAGCAAACCTAACAAGCAAAACTTCCTTCTTATCAACAGATATAGAGGAAAGTGAGATCGTAAATGAGATATTTTTAGATAGACTCCAGGGGTTACGATTTGTCTTGAAGACTGGTTTGTAACAGGATTTATGTCAGTGTCAGTGAGTGCAATTGGAGCTCAGGTTATGTCTGTGATATAAACAGGGAAATAACAAGATTTTCTATTTTTGGCCAGTGGAGGTCCTACATTATCTGAGAAGTAATTACAGTTGCACTAGTGGAGCAGCGGATAATCATTTATCATTATTATGCAATAAGTAGCTGGTTTTAACATGCTTTTGTAGTACCTAGGCTAACAGAAATGGAAAGGGAAACCATTTAATACAACGCGTATGATCTGTAATTTGATGGTTGTATGCTTTTGGAAGTTTAATTGAGATTAAACTTTCAGAAGCATGGATAAAAAACGAGTCGATGTCAAAGCATATTCTTACAGTGAAGCACACATTTTCCCAGGAACAGAATTACCAATCTCTGTATATAATCCAATTAAGTCAACAAATCTGGTTTGTGCACTTAATGATAAGTGAAATAACGCAAGCCTCAGGTTTTCACAGGGGTTCTTCATCATTTCCATTATATAGTGACATAGCCTAGACATGCAATATCAAGGGCAATAGCCACTCCCACCATGAGGTCACCTGTACTATTGTGAGCTTTATTGGTTCGATGGGCGATTGTCTTTCTGTAAACAGCCAACTGGTATGAGAGCAAGTGATCCTGGTTTTCCAAACCCTGTAAGGTATGGGCGCACCTATCACTTGGTGAGCGTATGGTTTTCGGAACCCAGCATTCCTGATTGATTGGGTTGCTAGGGAACTTCAGCCACTTGATTAAGCACTGACAAATTACAAAGATGGTGTGCGAAAGGGGAACATCTGGATTGAAAGTGACATCTGGCATAATGCCTGCCTCTGTTAATGTACGTTTCACCAGCTCTTACTCAGTTGGTTCATGAGATTCACTGAGCATTCCTCTGCATGCCAATGCTTTGGCACCTTCTGTGTGAAAATCATCTGATGCATGAGCAAACACTCAAGTGTCTACGTCTTTTAAGGAAGCGCTTTGTTCAACATTGCATAGTGGGATTGGATTGTATCAACCATTTTGAAATGCTTCTCGATATTGCTGTAGTTTCTGATTACCCAAAAGTGTGGGTAGAGACGGGACAAAAAATAACTCATTGTTAATTGCGAACATTTCACTGTTGTCCATACAAAAGCTCATTATGTTTTCAAATTATTTTTGTAAAGTTTTGTCTCTTGTTCCTTTTTTTTTTTAAATCCTAAATATTTTAAACAGCGCTAAGGTGTGTTTAAGGCCTGAATGAAAGTCCAGGCACTAAAGAAGGTCTTCTTGGAACACATAGGACCGGTTGCATAAACACAGCCTGAAGTTTAAGACTTTGTCCTTACCATAAGTCAGACTTTGGTCAGGAATCTAATTCCAGTTATTGCATAAAGCTGTCTTACTCTGTGCTCACATACAGTGTGTCTGATTTACATAGCCAAATTTGCTTTGAATTATGGGTAAATAGACATTGAATAAACAAACATGACAAATATTAAAACTTGATTGTTTAGTGTCTGAAAATCACTATGTTAAAGCATTTAGCACAGAATAAAATTTGTCTGATGTGTCTAACTTCAGTTAGCCTGGGAGTGAGGAGAGTAAACCCGCGTTCACATGTCAAGCAACTCGGACGGTGGTTGCTCAAGTCTACTGATGCAGGGTCGAGAGATTCCCCTTGTGATAATGTGCAGCTACAATTATAATTTTTTTCTATTGTTATTATTTAGATAGATAGATCGCAGGCTAGCGAAAGAGATGATAGATCGCTAGCTAGCAAGATAAATAGAGAGATAGATAGATAGATAGATAGATAGATAGATAGATAGATAGATAGATAGATAGATAGATAGATAGATAACTTAATAAAAAATGTATGGACTTCTGACAACTGGGCCACCAAGTCACTCGCTGTGTGAACGGGGGGATAAATATTTATTTGAGGGAGTTGATGTTTATGCAACTGACTAATTTGTGATATACTAGTCTTTGAAGAATAATATGTCTGCCCCATTTAAAAATGTGTTTTTAGACAATGTCAGTATAAATACATGAATTATATCTAAATTATATATATATATATATATATATATATATATATATATATATATATATATATATATAGATTGTAAATAAGCACATATTGTTAATAAATAAAGTTTTAATCCTGGGTTCACAGTTACTCGGTTCATTTTAAAGGGAGCCTCCACTGGGTCCACATGAACTCAAAATGCAGAGAATGGTAAATTAAGAATAATTTTTATGAATATATATTATACATTCATATATATTCATATAATAATTTAATCTCTTGCTTAGTACACATTTCAAAATAGCTTTATTTGTTTTTTGTGTGTGAAAAGGATGTGGCCTTTGTCTACATACACAATGCAGTAATGCACTTTGGCTCTCTGGCTCCAGAGTCTCCCTTTTTGGTGGGGCATTGATTGATTGTGGTATCCAGGGATGGGGTTTTAATGGCCGTTGATTTGTTTGAAAAGAAGGCATTCAGCTGAACGTGAATACATTAATTCCTATTAAAACTACACCACATTTGTTTTTTTTACTTCTGTGTGAGAAGTATGGACAATTAAGTTTTCCTATGTTGTATTGTTTTTCCTCATTTCCCACATTCTTATATATGTCAAGTCCCGTTTCATTTTAGAAAACAAATGCAAGTGCGCACACGCACACACACCACACACACACACACACACACACGCACGTTCAGTAAGATATAGTGGGGACGACTTGATGGTGTATTGATTGCATTCACTTTTGTTCCATAGTAGTAATATTCATTGTTTCCTCCACTGCAGCAGTGACTGCCCTGTTACATGTGCTGCTTTTTTTCTCTGGTAGATGGCTGCTCTGCAGAGCCCTTTCTATGGAGACAAGATGAACCTGTACTCACTGTGCAAGAAGATCGAGCAGTGTGACTATCCCCCTCTCCCGTCCGATCACTACTCTGAAGAGGTACTCTAACCCCATTGCATTCATAGTATTAAGGCCAGTCAGCAGCAACTCGTAGGCCTCTTGCAAAGTGGCTCTTGGCTGCTCTCTAGCTAGATATAGCTAGAACCTCAAAAAAATGATATAACGGTGATTTAATCCTTGGACTTGCCACTGCCTTCACACATCTCCGTTTGATTCTGTGGTCTAAATATGAAAACAAGTACTCTAAAATTCTCTCAATTTCATCTCCTGGGTCAGATGAAAAATGGTGGCTTTCTTGTGTGGTCTATCAGAAAGCCACAATTTTTCATCTGACCCAGGTTTGGATCCTAACTCTTGGATTAACACTGATATGATATTTTCCCCTGTATTCTGTGTCATACTGCCATATTTTCGGAGGGGGTGTATGTTGCTGTTGGGGATTTTGGAGTGAAGGCATTGTCCTTTAAGTCTAACACGTCTACTTTAGCTCTCACTCTCACTCCTGTGGTTCTTCACATGCACTTATTGTCTTTGCTATTGCTACCTAATTAACTTGATGCTAAGACTTTTACATTAGCCCCTTATTAGGCCATTTATCTACTATATTAACTGTCCAGCATCAGGCAAGCCAACTCTAAGCCTGCTGAGAGGCTGGTATCTTCTCCTCCACCTGGAAAAGATCCTTTCAGTCAAACGTGTCTTTCCCTGCCGTAGCTTTCTCCCCAGTCTTGCCTTTCTACTTTCTTTCTTGCCCCATCTCTGATACCATTGCCATCACTAGTTTTAGGTCTACAGAAAGATAAGCACATAATGGTGTAAGCACAGCTCACAAGGCAAGTATAATGCTCGCAACATAATTGATACAATAATCATAAAAATCATGTTTTACCTGCTTGTGTAGGTGCCTTGGAGCTGTATGCGAGACACAAATCAAGGCTTTGTGGACAGGTTGTGTGTGGTTACCTATAGGGGCCCACCACTGTATGCAATGTGTGGTGTACCTAGTTACTGCTCACATATTTTACTGTTGAATTGACAAAACCCGTTTGTAAAAATGAAAAGGGTAATGGTCTGAAGAATGAATAAGTATTATGGTCTCCCCTGTTACCTCTAGCGTTAGGTGTCTTTCTATGTGTGATACATGCTGGCAAAATAGGGGCGTGTGTGTGTGTCGGAGGCTTGCCTTTGTACCAAAGTAATTTGAAAAAGCGAATATAGCCCCTCATGAAAACATGAAAAAAAAGCCTAATAACCACACCGTAACAAGACCATTACAATCACAGGACGGGGAAAAAAAAGTCGATCTAGTGGCGCTTCATTTTGTCAGAGTGGCATTCCTCTCCCACCCTCTATTCCCGCTCTGTCTGTGAGGCCCCCAAACACAGTCTGGGTGTAAACAGTGTCTCTGAAGGATGGCAAAAAATGTCAGAGGCTCATCTTTGTTGTGTCATTTACCGTCTCTCCGGGGTTACCCCCCCCCCCCCCCCCCCAACTCTGCGCCTCCGCCCGATTCCTCCCCTGTCCGCGTAACGCATGAATATTTCACATATCAGTGTCTTCATCCCCTATTCTTCTTGACTAATTTTCAGACTGCCTGCATTTGCATTTCACATGCCAGCTGATTAGGAGAAGCCGCGCGGGCACAGCGGCGAAGCCTCGGCAGGCGGTTGCCATGGTGACCCCGCGCAGGATTTTTAATGACGATGCCAGTAGTAGTGGGTTTTAGCCACGTCTACCTGCAGAGCCGCTCCAGTTAGCCTCCCAGCATCATTTAAGCGTGACTTTGGGTTTGGGAAGCGTAACAGTGCCGGTTCACTAACATTCAGGGCAATTACAGCCATATTATAGAAATATTGGACCCAAGTTAGAAATATGGAAACCGATAACTAATTTAAGTCCATCATTTACCAGCATCTTCATTTAAAATGGCACCACACTGGGCCTTTCAAGTTTGTTCTGTAAAAAAAACTGAATGGTTGAAGGCTTGTGGCTCTGTCATGATCTAGGGCAGTGGTTCCCAACCTCGGTCTTGGGGGACTCCCTGTGTATGCTTTCGTTCCAACCACAGTTGCAATCCCAGAATTAATTCGGTGCTTTTTGTGTTATTATTTAACCTCTTAAGCCACACATCAGAAATATGTATGCCATGAAGAATAAAAATCCCATATTCACATTGTGCTATATTGCAAACAATTACGTTAAAAGAGGTAACAAATCTTTTTAACTGATGAAATCAAAGACTGAGGTGAATCAGTAAACTAATTTTGTTGTTGAAGTGTTCTTTCCTAATTTTCTCCTTAAACCTATTAATGCAATACAGGTCTACTGGTCATTATCATTTTCTTTGTCTTTGAATTCTTCATTATCTACCAAATGATTAGTTTTTGTGGCCATGTGTCCACACTTTCACCAATTAGGAGTCTATTGATTCACCTTTGTCTTTTAATGTGTTCAGTTAAATAAGTTCTTCTACTACTTTTTACAAGCAGAATGTGATTCTGGGATTGCAATTGTGGTTGGAATGAAAAGCAGCATACACAAGGCGGCCCCAGGACCGAGGTTGGGAACCACTGATCTTGGGCAAATGACAGACCTGGCCTGTCTAGATAACTAGTCAAAATTAGGGATTTTTTTGGTTTCCTGAATATGTTTCTGTAAAGTTAAAAAATAAAAAAAAAGTTTTCAGAGCTGTGGACTGTTATAAACTGTAACTTGCAATGCAGTGCGTATCAGTCCACAGCACACAGCACTTAATGAATGTCTCCCTTGAGTTATGTCACGGAAACAAGAAAAGTCCATAGATGTGTTAAATACTTCTCATAGCTCTAGGTCCATGGTTAGACATAATATGGCTGCCAAACTCTGAACTTTTCTGAGTAGCTGTTTGTTACATTCACTCATGCTCATTCACTTTCGGTTGTTTTTTTTTTGTGCTTGATCATGCTTAAATCTAAAATATTTCAGTGAGCGCCCATAGGCTGTGGTTAGGGTCAGCTTCATCATTCACTTATGAAAATGGCTGACTTTATGTGAGGTGTGTGCTGTTTTGTCAAAGCTGTGTGAAGAATGCCTGTATCAAGCACTTTATATTCAAACATCTATATATTCTGAGCAACCGCATGACATTTCGTTGATGGAAGATCTCCACATTCCCTAGAACATTTTTTTAGGTCTCCTCATTTGCAAACTAAATTTATGATAGTACTTTTTTGGTGTGAATATAATGTGCTGTAATGAATAATGAATTCAGTTAAAGTGGATCTTTTTCTCTCCTTCTCTCTTTCCTCTCCCCTCCCTCCCTCCCTCCCTCCCTCCCTCCCTTCCTCCCCCATTTTCCAGTTGAGAAAACTGGTAGATATGTGCATTAACCCTGACCCTGAGAAGAGGCCGGATATCACATATGTGTACAACATCGCCAAGCAGATGCATGCCGTGACGCTCGGGAGCTAAGTCCGCAAAATAAGAGCCTTGTCTTTTCTCGTTTCTCTCTCTCCACGGCACGCAAGGGGAGCACTGGTGGTGATCTACCAGGTATTTTGAAAGCGTAATTTATTTCACACTTCAGTTGAACCCCATTGTTAATAGATAAAGTATGGTGTAAAGGCAAGTTCTGCAGTTCTATGGCTGTGTGATGCTTTCCTCATGAACCCTTCAGTTGTGTGCTGAGCCAGGGTGTTCAGGTGATTGGAGTTATGTGGCGTTGGAGTGACATTCATGTTGAGTTCTGTCAGCCAGTTTACATTGCCCTGTCATGGAGGAACACTGCCTGGACCTGGGACAGGACATTTTATCATCAGTAATTGCTTGTATTCAGGTTTTCACAAAACACATACCATTCTGATTAAAACACGCACGCACACGCACACGCACACGCACACACACACGAAATACAGTACAATGTTCCTGCTTAAAGGTAAATCCAGAGTTAAATGTCACGTTCCTTGATTGCACTTTTTGGTACAGATTTGAGAAGTACAGTATTCTTCTAAAGAATACAGTTTGAAAGGTCATCTTGTACTTGATCAAGAGATTTAAAAATGGTTCAGCTTTAAGATGGAGTTTGATCTGAAGATTAATATGTTGAAATTAATTCAACGTATTTTGTAACCTGATGTTTTATCTCGATTTTTACCGTGCATGTGTTACTTTGCGCTGTTCTTTGGCGTCCCACAAATATGTCAGCTGCTTTTTTTTTTTTTTCTTCAGTCTTTCTGTAGGTGTTTGTGGTCTCCTGCGATATCCCTGAATCCTGGCTGAAAGTGTGCGAGCGGGTTGGCTCTAACACTTTCACCTGTAGTTATTAAGTAAAGGAAGATTGTTATTTGCCGCTGGTTTTCCGCACCCGGGGGTCCCAACCCTGATAAAGCGTGCAATCTGTCTTTAAGCCTTTTCACCTACACAGTATTCCTCTCCTCTCACATGTGCACTTTCAGCCCTGTACAAAACGTTAGCCCCGGGTGCCTCTGGCCAAATACAGGAACTCCTCAGGGCTTTTAATTTACCATTGGATTGCAGTCATCTGGTTTGCTTGTATTCCTTTTGATGTATTAACATTTTCTTTTTTAAACGTGCAGGATATAGCAGTAACCTTATTTCCCTGAGATGAAAATAAGCCAGGGACTCTCATAGTTGTATTTTTTCTTCAAACGGAAACCTCTAATATTGGCACAATTGTGGAGGTTGGAAACACAAAGGAACACATTAAAATACTAGCAGCTCATTGAAAGACTAGCGGCTGAAAAGTTTCTATTTGAGTTTAGGCTATATGGATTCCCCCCCCCCCCCCCCCCCATGTTAACACTCTTCACAGAGACTGCATTTCACCAAGTCAATCTATCGCAGACGTGTGGGTTGTGTATGAAACTTTTTATTAACCTATTTAGAAATGTTTGCAAAGCAGTTTGATGCATATACAGTGCATCCGGAAAGTATTCACAGCGCTTCACTTTTTCCACATTTTGTTCTGTTACAGCCTTATTCCAAAATTGATTAAATTCATTTTTTCCCTCAAAATTCTACACACAACACCCCATAATGACAATGTGAAAAAAGTTTTTTTGAGATTTTTGCAAATTTATTAAAAATAAAAAAATAAAATTTCTCATTTACATAAGTATTCATACCCTTTGCTTTAACATATTTTTAAAGTATGATATTTCATATTTGGTCGCATATCCTTTACATGCTGTTCTGTTACTTCCTGAAGTCTGTGACCATCAACATCAAAAAACTGTCGATATCTTATTTTCAGGTACTGTTACAAGCGATACTATAACCTCTCTGTATTTGAATGGATCTCTATGGAAATTGGGGGGTGAGACTAGATTCAGCTGTAAATTACACTGGTACAGTATGGAACACATGGCTGGCTAAATGGCTGTAAGTTATCAAGGGTCTGAGCTATCAAACGAGCCCCAAACCATCACTCTGTTGCCAGATATGGAGTAGATGTGGATGGATCACTTTAAGGGTTGTTTCTCCTGACTTTTTTCCCCATAGAGTTCTATAGGAAAATGAGTCCGGAGAAATAATAGCTCAAATTTCGTTTTTTATTTTTAATAAATTTGCAAAAATCTCAAAAAACCTTTTTTCATATTGTCATTATGGGGTATTGTGTGTAGAATTTTGAGGGAAAAAATTAATTTAATCAATTTTGGAATAAGGCTGTAACAGAACAAAATGTGGAAAAAGTGAAGCGCTGTGAATACTTTCCGGATGCACTGTAGATGAAGAAATACATTTTTATTGAGGTTTACAACCGATTAAATTGTGTTGCTGTCCTGGTGTGGTTTCAGTGGAAATCAAATGGCTTTACAATGATAACAATTATTTTGATAGTTTTTCATCTTAAAATAGCATAGTTTTTTTTGTGTGTGTGCAAACCATCAAAAATATTAGACTTGTATTATGCCCCACAATGAAGTAATTGAAATTGTCACTTCTGGTAGTTTACATATTCATAACTTGTTTATAGAATATACTTTTTGTTTAATTAATATTTTGTGATATTAGTTGAATACAACTTATTCAGTGAATGGCATATCCTGTACATCAGTTTTCGTGTTTCATATGAGCAATTAAAACCGTAAAGATGAAAATACTGTTCATATGTGCAATAAAACCATGAAGAGAAAATAGTTCCTTCTATCAGAATCTCACAAAGTAAAAGAAATACAGACAGTTTTTTTTTTGGGTATGCATATGTTGCTAATCCAAGTAACAAAGCTTTTATATTTCTTTGCACACATTTGGTTTAGATGACAGTGGTTGTTTTAAAATAACAAAATCACTGTTACCATTCAGTTTTAATCTTTCGTCCAAATCAGCATCTGTAGATGCACTCAAATGCACTTTGAGCAGCTTTTTTGCAATATAACTTTTTTTATGATTGCATATGAAGGCAGAAAGACAGGGTAAAACCAAATGAAAAAAGGGCTAACTGGTGTATTTATTCTTTAAAAATGACGTCAAAGACTGGCCACAGTCTGATATCAGCCTTGCCTTAGTCACCGTCTTTCGATGTAAAAATATTTATTTGTATTCAAGGTTGGTTGGTTTAGTTGGGTTTTATTTTGGAACAATAGCAGCTGGACGTTTTGGTTGCGTGTTCTTGACAGATAATACTACACGGTACGTTTGCAGGTCAGCTCAATCTTAAACGGCACCCCTGTTTATTAATTATTTGTGTTACATTACAAAGTCATGTAGACTGATTTGCTTTTCTTTATATCTGGTACATCCCATTTCAAAGACATTCTGAGATTTGTGTGTGTAAATTCACTGACATTTTACTCTAGCAGCGTTTATTTGATTTTTTGATAGTTGTGACGTACTATGTTAATTGTAAGTGTTCTTAGGTCTGTGTGGCTTTGATTGCAGCCTTAATAAAAGAGCATTAACTATGTGCACAAATCATACTCTGCTGCAAGGCACCATTATCTGCATACTGTATGGTAAATCTTGCTGTGATTATACCACATGTATCATGGTATTCAATAAAATAAAGATGTGAGCAGTTTTTTAAAATTATTTATCAAGTGTTTATTATTTGGATTGAATGTATTAAAGTATGTACTAACCAGTGCATCTTGACGCTTTTTAAGCCTGTTGCCTTACATGTTTTTTCTCATGCAATACAGATATTGACACAAAGTTATACGTCATGTGCTACGCTTGTATTTTAGAGGAGCAAATCTATATTTGTTGTCATTCACAGAATCCAACAAAGGTCACGTTTCATAGCAGTTGTGAAGCGCTGGATGAATCCAATGTTTTTGCCACCTCCCATTTAAGATGCATTATAATCTGTTTACACTGCTCACATGTAGCTGTTCTGGGAATGACTACAGAAAGCACATAGCAGGTAGACTTGTTTGATACTGACTGGTTTTTACCCGTTTCAGCATTGGGTCTCTAAAGTTTTATGGGAATTTGTTATTTATAATTTTTTTGTTTGTTATTCATGGCTAATTGTAACAAATACACATATTTGCTATGTATGGTAAAAGAATACAATAAATCTTGGAAAACGCTATGTTGTCATTGTTTATCATAATAGGAGTATGTCCTTGTTATTTAACATATTTCAGGGGCGTTCATTTGTATTACAGGCAATGTTTTGTTTTGTCAGAAGAAAACCCTGCCTCTTTCAATGAATTAGATTTGAACTCCAATAAGCACTGTATCCATTTATAGTGTATGTATCTCTTTAGCCCAAAGCACAAGTCACTCCCCATTGAAGCAGCTTGGACCTTATTATGGAGGTGTAGCAGTTTTATGCTTCCACCCTTAAGCGGAACATCAGATATTCCCAGTTGGACACTGTGCAGAGGGAACACTCCTCCTCTTCTGTAATGAATTCCACAAGGACAGGAGTTCAATTATATCACAGGGAATTTCTTTCTTGAAAAAGTAAACAACCACAAACATTAATATTGAAGTTGCTATTCTTGTCTTGTGTCCAGACATGCAGATACACACACACACACACAAACAAACATGCGCATACACACACACACACACATTGTATTTAATCGTGATAAAAATGACACCCAATGGCATTATTTGGTATTTATTGAAAATTAACATTAAATAAAAATTAAAAGCATGAATATTGAAACCGATGCAGAAGTCCATCTAGTGGTAAAATAATAACATTGCATTTGCCAAAGAAATGTGTGGTAACTTTTATTAAATTTAACAGATTGAACAAATTGCATTAATATTAATGGCTTGTCCCACTTACCCAATTAAAAGATAAAAGCCAATATGATTCTGTATGCAGGTTTGTAGAAATAAGAAATGTAAACCTATATTTGCTAAGGATGTTATATTTGGTATCAGTGGGTCAAATTCTTGAGTAACAGTGGACTCTGTAATGCTGTCTGAATGTGTGTTGGCTGTTTTTATTTAATATTTAGTATTCAGGGGTTTGATTTCATCTTATTGTGCCAGCCTCTTCATACGAGTAGCATTTAATCGAAGATTCACTGTTCTGTGCAGGACTATATAACAGAAGCTTATGAAAAGATAAAGAGCTTGTTTCTTTTCTACACATTGTCCCCTGTGGAAATAAGGAGAAAAAAAAACTTGCTGTTTGGGAAGGCGGTTTGTTGAAGGGTTTGTGTGCTAAAGCGGGAAATATCAATAGAGTGCACATTGAAATAGCTTGTGGCGTATGCTTGGCAACTGAAACTTCAAACATATTAGTTTGTGGAGACGAAATGAATTGTCCAGGGAGGGACTAAACATCCAGTATTATCTCTTTTGTTTATCAGTTGAAAATTCTTGTTGTGAGTGGAATCTCAGGGCCTCCAAATTGAGAAAATGGAGACTGATAAGGAAGGGTGCACTTTTACTCATAATGGGCACTGCAGTTGTGGCCTTTCTGCTAAAGTCTACATTTCCAAAACCCTTTTTCAAATCGGATTAAAAGAACATTATTTCATGTGTATTAAAAGAACAGAAATCTGTGCTCATCTCTGTTGACAACACTGCATCTGGGCGATTCTCAATAGCTTTACATTTTTCAAGCAATACTTTCCACATTGAAAGACTTATTTGCTTGTTGGCTCATATCTGTAGAAATACAGAGACCATGCTCTTTGGACTGCACACAGTTGTACATGACATTTGTGGTAAACTGATCCAAAGTAAAAATGAAGCTCTACTTCCGTGAGTGTTTTTAGTAGCAGCAGTGAGCTGTCCAATAAAGGTCATGTGTTAGGGAAGCGTCGCAGAAACATTTTGCAGCATTGTAACTGTTAGAAATGAACAGCGTGTTGGGTTTAAACGGAAATCTGATCTCGGGAGCGCCTGTACTGACGGCCGGAGCACTGCTGTGTTCTGTTCTGCAGCTGTTTCCACTTCTGCCTCCCTTTCTGCCAATGCCACATTTCATCCTGTCCACCGATCTGAGGAACCCATTAAACAAATGAGAGGCGGTGGGGGTGCCGGGGGGTCTTGTGTGATAGTGGTGGGTGGAGGTTAACAAACGTGGTTTGTGATCAGAAGTTTCCATGTTTGATTCCCTAGTAGGACACTGCACGTTTATAAGAGCACCTATCCTTGATGGCATCAGATTTGCCAATGAACAAAATGTAGAAATGGAACCCGTGCAAGTCATTAAGCAAATGGGTAACATGATAATGTCGTCTCAATTTGAATGTGAATTAATTTGTGGTGTCTGCGCTCTCGAGCGATAAGCAAAAACAAAGGGAAAAATAAAAGCAACACAAGCCTAGATTACTGTATTTGTTGGCAGTGCTAATTTAGACCCTTTTATCTGTTGTAGTGCTGAAATGGTGCTAGTTCTACGCCATGTTATCTCAGTTTGGCATCACAGCGGGGTCTCTCCTCTGGGTCAAGTCATGCATCACCCTCTCAGTGTTGTTATATGAAAATGATGCGCTGTTAACATGGCACTGTTGAGGAGCTAACACGCCTCACTAATTGTTTCAAATTCTGATGTTATTATAAATGTAAGTGTATTGAGTGAATAACTTCATTATATGTTAGCAGGGAGTACATTTGATTCAACTGCTTAGTTATCTGGGGTGAATTGCATAGCTTATATTTCACATAGCTTCCATTTATACCAGGGATGGGCAACTCCAGGCCTTGCGGGCCGGTGTGTATGCATGTTTTTGCTGTCACCAGTTACCCTGGCTCAATCAGCCAATTAATTATATACACCAACACCATTAGTAAATTAGACCACAATAAAACGCTACAATACATGCACGCAGGAACATTCATCATCTGCTGTTCATATCGCGGAATGTAGCTAAAATATCAGATCATGTAAATGATTGGGCTAATTAAATAATTAAGAGCAGAAGTTAGTCTGAAATACAGAAACAGATACGGCCCTCCTTGCCCATCCCTGATTTCTACAGATGTGTATTTTGTGGAATTTTGACAATACCCTACCTATTAAGCCAGCTGCATCCTGTTACAAGATGATCTCTTAAACCGTGAACCACACTGCCCCCCTGTGCCAAACTTATTGATTCAAACAGTCACTCAAAAACATTACCAAAAAATAAACTTAAGTGCTCTTATTTGAAAAGATGTTCTCAAGTCTAGTTTTAAGAAGTGCCTTTGACCTTGGTTGATTGTTGCATTATATGGTGTGATGAAAGGTTTTTTAAATTATGGAAAGACTAGACCAGGGGTCCTCAATCTTATCCAGAAAGGGTCGGTGTGGGTGCAGGCTTTTGTTCCAACCAAACAGTTACACACCTGATTCGACTAATCATAGTCTTTGCAACTGATTAGTAGAATCAGTTGTGTTACTGCTTGGTTGAAACAAAAGCCTGCACCCACACCGGCCCAAAAATGTCCTTGTTTTGAAATGTGATACTCTTTTTTGTGTATATTTGGTCATACTGAAATAAAGGATTCTGAAACACTCTAAAAACTCAAATGAGTACATAAATTATAAGTCTGAGATTAAATATAGCTCAGATTTCTAAAAATTTAGGGCCAGATTCAGAGTTAAAATAATCACGCGCAAATGGCACTTACTCAGGAAATTCTGCTTAGATTAAGTTATTTGAGCCTTAGGTATTTGACTTATCTTCTGTTTTAAGGGTTTCTCCAGTATATACGCACATGGGGCAGTGATGCTTAGATTAAGTTATTTGAGCCTTAGGTATTTGACTTCTGTTTTAAGGGTTTCTCCAGTATATACGCACATGGGTCAGTGATTCTTAGATTAAGCTATTTGAGCCTTAGGTATTTGACTTATCTTCTGTTTTAAGGGTTTCTCCAGTATATACGCACATGGGGCAGTGATTCTTAGATTGCCTTAGGTATTTGACTTATCTTCTGTTTTAAGGGTTTCTCCAATATATACGCACATGGGGCAGTGATGCTTAGATTAAGCTATTTGAGCCTTAGGTATTTGACCTATCTTCTGTTTTAAGGGTTTCTCCAGTATATACGCACATGGGTCAGTGATTCTTAGATTAAGCTATTTGAGCCTTAGGTATTTGACTTATCTTCTGTTTTAAGGGTTTCTCCAGTATATACGCACATGGGGCAGTGATTCTTAGATTAAGTTATTTGAGCCTTAGGTATTTGACTTATCTTCTGTTTTAAGGGTTTCTCCAATATATACGCACATGGGGCAGTGATGCTTAGATTAAGCTATTTGAGCCTTAGGTATTTGACCTATCTTCTGTTTTAAGGGTTTCTCCAATATATACGCACATGGGGCAGTGATTCTTAGATTAAGCTATTTGAGCTTAGGTATTTGACTTATCTTCTGTTTTAAGGGTTTCTCCAGTATATACGCACATGGGGCATTTGAATTGATTTCTGTTGGAATTGGGGGGTGAGACTAGATTCAGCTGTAAATTACATTGGTACAGTATGGAACACATGTCTGGCTAAGTCATCAAGGGTCTGAGCTATCGAACGAGCCCCAAACCATCACTCTGTTGCCAGATATGGAGTAGATGTTATTTCTCCTGACTCATTTTCCTATAGAACTCAATGGGGAAAAAAGTCAGGAGAAACGACCCTTAAAGTGATCCATCCACATCTACTCCATATCTGGCCACAGAGTGATGGTTTTGGGCTCGTTTGATACCTTAAACCCTTGATGACTTGCAGCCATTTAGCCCGTCATGTGTTCCATACTGTACCACCGTAATGTACAGCTGAATCTAGTCTCACCAATTCCCATAGAGATCAATTCAAATGCAGAGAGGTTATAGTAGACTATAACCTTCAGGAAGTAACAGCATGCAAAGGATATGCGACCAAATATTAAATGCGATACTTTAAAAATACGTTAAAGAAAAGGGTATGAATACTTATGTAAATGAGAGATTTCAGTTTTTGATTTTTAATAAATTTGCAAAAAATTGTAATGCAGATAGGCTTGAGCTTGTAAATTGTTCGTATTAGTAATTCTGTTCGTATTTTGGGATTCATCAAGGTTTTTGTATCTCAGATTTGTGTGTACGTACGAACAAAATTCACACCTGCTCAGGACCTTGCTTACTGCATCCTGCATCCAAAATGCAGCTAACTGAATGTCAATTAGAATTGGCCTGTGAATCAATTTTTATTTTCAGTTAAATTCACAAGAATAAATGTAGCCTATGAAGTGCACAATACAAACGTAATAATTACGACTGTAAAAAGGAAGCACTTTAGATTAAGCCTATTAATAAATTGTAGGCTATACATTTATTTAATTTGACCCATAACTTAATTAATGCTCCCAGTAAGCTACAATTTTTCTGAATTGATTAAATGTAAATGTTATATGATGTTAAATATGATAATTAAAACACACTTTCAACCATTGAACGAAATTTGCTATAAAATGACTTACAGGTCTGTATAGCCAGCGTTGCAATGGCTGATCTGGTACTGTTGGAGGAGTTGGCTCCTTAGGAGAGAACACATCTTTAGGATTGCACATAGGCTATTTGTTGGCTGACAGTGATGTATGGCTGGTTAATCGTTTACGGGCTTTTATGAAATTGCAAACCTGCCCAATGTTATTGGTGCTGTACCTGTACTGCACAAACATAGCCTCAAAGCTCCATCCGAAGATATGTTTGCAAAATATGAATAGAAAGGGCTGTCACATCTTTGCAGCTCTTATATCATGCAAAATGTATTGCTCAACGTCCTGGCCCGGTTGCCTGGTGGGACCATAGACGGGTGGGACACACGACAGCTTCAGTTGGCACTCGGTGAGAGACAGCAGGCTTATTGGTGTATTTACATCAAATTGCTGTGTATTGTGTCAGAGTATAGATTCCTAGCTACCTCTTTCCGTCACTAGTGGATCGGGGATTTCAAACCACCTCTCACACGCACAGAACACCAACAAAATTATAAAATTAATAAATTTAATTCAATTATTTTATTTATTTCCAGGCTGCAAAAAAGACCGCAGCCTAGTGCTTGGCAGATGGAGGCAATGCACTCGTCCGATGCAGATTGGTTGAACTTTAACAGTTTGTGTGACGGGAGATTCTGCATTTTCTGCATGTTATATCCTGCCAGGTCTTTTTACTTTACCGTGTAGGCTACTTTATTATTTACTTTATGACACTGGAGCAGACAATACTTAACTTTTTTTTCTTTCTTGATTAAACATCTGCTAAAAAAAACTTTGATTTCAGTGTCAGAATAATTATTTATTTTGCTTTTTCTGGGCCATATTGACTTTGTATGGGCCTTTAAGGCAACCTCCATTTAAGGCAATTCATGAGTGTGGATTTATGCTAATCATAAAATAACATGAACGCGCTTGTCAATTACGATGGATTGGCATGTATAAACATACGCATGGAATATGAACAAATCTGCCTTTCCTGCAGGGTTAGATGAATCCGGCATACATTTTTTATACTAACTTGGTTCGTACGTCAATGTACACGCATATTTAGGAATTCTTCATGAATTAGGCCCAATGTCTTGTACTACAAGTTGAAGCTTCTACTTCCAGTTTACTTCCTGAAATTGTTGGATGAGTGCGCTCCTGAATCCCCTCAACAAAACCCCGGAAATAAGGGTTTGATCCTGGTATTTTAAGTGCCCCCATTTGGAAGAAAAAGTCGCCCACTCAAAAACTTTTTGATGAAGTTGACTCAAATATGCGCCCCCAAAGGGGTTAAGGAATCATATTCAGTCACGGCCTGCATCTTGTACTACAAGTTGTAGTTTTTACTTCCAGGTTACTTCCTGAAATTGTCAGATGAGTGCAAAGTTCTGTGGATGAGTGTGCTCCTGAATCCCCAAAACAAAACCCCGGAAATATGGGTTTGATCCTGGTATTTTAAGTGCCCCCAAATCATTGTAGGGCCAATCAATCTAAAACGAGGGAGATAACATTTTATAAACACGGTTTTCCCTATCAATTGTTCAGCCAATGCACAATTGCAATGGGCACAGCCATGTGATCCAGTCTGTAGGAAGCATAAGTGTTCTCCACCTGCATAGTTCACTAGTGAATTAGACATTAAATAGATTAATTATACAAAATGCTTACTGAAACATTACAGGAATATTTAAATAAGGATTCATAATCATGGCTGACCAGATACATGCCCATTTAAATGTAATATTACAAAATGTAAAACAGGTAATCTCTTCAGTGTTAATGAAGTGCACATGGGAGGTTTAAAATGGAATTTGATTGAAGTTTTACTGTTCTAAAGGGTAAACTGTAGAAGTTATTTCAAGCTGTTCTCTTGAGAGAAGCAGATGGCACCAGTGGAAATAAGTCAATTTCTCCCTGACACTAGAAATGATTTCTTCACACAAGAATTATTAATGCATGGATTCTCATGCTAGGATTTGCAGTGGAATCTGAGGTCTTTGGAATATTCAAGACAAAACTGGACATGGTTTCATTCTACATTTATTGTTATCTGTTACTTTTATAGCTGTCTCAAACATTGCTTTTCCATTAATGTTAATTTAAAATATGGGTATGATGCTTCTAATGTATTTTTTAAAACACATTAAACCCTATACCAATATAAAGGTTATTATGATGTTTTATTTTTGGTATAGAGAAAATGTGAATGGCTTATTTACTATCTGATCAAAAACGTTTCCGACGTTACTCACGCATAGCCTACAGAGCGCTGTCTGTAAGTTCTTAATTCCAACTTGCAAAAACTAGGCCTGACTTTAAAAGTATTGATATCAAAATGTGGCCAAGTTACAACTAACAATATTGCCTATCGTAGCTCACACTAAATAAACTAGCTCTATTCCAAAGCAATGCTATCCAAACTTTCCTAAATTATTTAATGCAACTTGGCCCTGTGTTTCTTCATCTTAGCATGTGAAGGGATTGTGTCTCATGGAACAACATGTGATTTCAATTAATGTTTTTAACAGTTGATGAATAATTACATTCCAGAAAGGATATGGTTATACTTTGTTGGCAAGTTTACTTTAGAAAATGTGCAGGTTTTAAAATGTTAACTGCTGCTACAGATTTCATTACAATTCACAAACAGACATTTATATCAAGAAACATCATGTACAATAGAGAAAGGGGGGATGAATAAATAAATGGATAAATATAAATAAAAATGAGTAATATTTTTACCTAGAAAATAGCGTACAAATAGCATTTTTACGAACGTATCCAATAGTTATGATATCTGTGAACAGAATTTTGTGAACACAAGGATATCTATGCTCTGTAGGACCACACAGGTTTTGATAGAAATCCAAATATTCCAAATAAATAAATCAATAAATATATAATAATAATAATAATAATAATAATAATAATAATAATAATAATAATAATAATAATAATAATAATAATAATAATAATAATAATAATAATAATAATAATAATACATTTTATTCATTCTGTGGTTTTCATGGACCCAAAGCAGTGGATGCAGTCAATTGTTCAAACATGCCCTATAGTGTAGTAAAGTGCAAGTTGCAACACATCTGAATCAGAGTATTTCCACTATAAATTATTCTCATTTTGCAGTTTGATGTGGAACATACAGTTTAATTGACCACATTTTCTTGAGATGATAAGATGAAGAAACACAGGGCCAAGTTGCATTAAATAATTTAGGAAAGTTTGGATAGCATTGCTTTGGAATAGAGCTAGTTTATTTAGTGTGAGCTACGATAGGCAATACTGTTAGTTGTAACTTGGCCACATTTTGATATCAATACTTTTAAAGGCAGGCCTAGTTTTTGCAAGTTGGAATTAAGGACTTATAGACAGCGCTCTGTAGGCTATGCGTGAGTAACTTGGATTTTATTTTACGTCGGAGACGTTTTTGATCAGATATCACTTATTTTTGATAGCTAACTAATGATGAATAATGCATGAAAATAATGACATCAAGAGAGACATGCATACAGAATACATGCATTCAAAATAAATGCATGCAGACATTCACGTAAGCATAACGCCTGTACTGATGAGAATGAGAACATTTCTCCTATTACCGATAGCCCACAATTACATTAAAAGAGTTTGTAGATGAGCTGTAATGTCTAATGAAATACAATGAATAGTTTAGTTTTCTGTAGTGTAATGGATTTATAAGGCATGTTGATTCACTTCGTAGTAGCCTAGCTTGTACCTGCTTCCTGACTAGCAGCTGACTGACGTTTCTCTGGCAAAACTAATGTTGGCTAACAAGCTTAATTGGACAACACATATTTCCCAGGAATCTTAGCCAGAAAGAAAACAATAGATACTACTAAGAAAGTAGCCTACCAGAGATTATTCTTCTTATTTTTATTATAATTAAAAGTGTTTGCAGTAAGCTACATTGTCTGCAGAGTAGCGTAGAATAGAGCAATGTTCGGAGGATATTCTAAGTTTTTAAAGTGACAAACCATGAAACAGATATGTTTGGGTAATTGGAGGTTTATAAATCCAATCTCTTAAGGGATTGCAGTTTATAGTAGGCTATCATCAATTCTTAATGTGTTATCGTAAATTCTTAATTTTCCTAGTAGTTAATTTTATGGTGACGTTGTGTTATGTGTGAAAAGTATAAACTGAACAGAGCTGAAGTGAAGAAATGAATGAAGACATAATAAAGAAATGTTGGCCGAGGTGAGCGTTGAAAGTTCGGTTTCCACAGTGAGTCTAGACATGACCGTGTCACAAGAGCACAGCAGGCTCCACACAGACACATTTTTTGTTGGCATTTGTGTGAGATTAAAATATGTAGCCAATGGCATTTTTTTTTACATTAATGCAACAACGCGATGTTAACCAGATGATATTCTGTGTTGAAACTTTTTTCTTTGTTTGACAAATGGCCATGGGATACCTGTTCCCATAACGTTAGCTAGCCTATTGCATTACTGCCTTGTTCAATGACTGAATTGTTTAACTAACAGGCTACAAGTGAACAGTTAATATTGTAAATGTGTCTTTGCCTTTGCAATAAAAAAAAACATTCTTGTATGAGAAAACCAGAACATGTGCACACTGTTTGAGTCCAAAATGAAATTACACTTTAGTACCAACCAGGCAGGGTATGAACCCACGTCTCTCGCATTCTAAGGCTTGACGCTAACCAGAAGACCAAAGGGATACAGTCACGTGATATAGGCTATAGGCCATTTGTCAGTGTGTCTGACTTTCACCATTTCGCTGTAATACAAGTGAAACATTGAACAGTTAATATTGGAAACGTCTTTTGCCTTTGCAATAAAAATACGTTTGTTAATGTGAAAATAATAACAGTGTAATAAATGAAAAGTATTTAAGAGTTGCACATTGTTTTTGTCGAAAATAAATTTGTGTCCTGTTGGGCTCAAACCCCCAATCCTCTGTTTGAGAGGCAGCAACTGTAACCAGTAGGCGATGGTAGCTTTGTGAAATAAACAAAGCCATATAGTGGTTTTGTCTGTGATTCGGTGATGTGTGCATATTAGTTTGAAGCGTTTTTATTGGCCGATAAGCTTGGGAGAGCAGGTATGCGATGTTGTTATCCAATGGGGAGAATTATTCTTTGAGGGTACGGAGGCAGGCAGGTAGTGAGGGTCTCTGGGTAGGCAGGAAAAATGGGAAGAAGAAGAATGAGAAGAAGAAGAAGAAGAAGGAGAAAAACCACGAAATAACCCAAGTTTGGGGCTTTATTGTGTGAAGTGTGAAGTTGTATCTGAATGCTGTGTGGTTACATGAGGTCAGAACATACAAAAGTTAATGTTTTTAAGGGCTGAGAGTCTGTGGTTACTTTTGTAGGAAACCCTGAAAAGTGCCAAACTCTCGGTGCTGTATAGGTATGGGGCATGCCCCGCCAAGCCGTAACTTGGCGGATGGCATACCTGCCATCCCAGTATGGACAGAACTTTTAATTCATGCTTTAATATATGGACCTCTAATAGATAGAATAGTATACTATACAGTATAAAGGCATATGTATATATACAGTGCCCTTCATTATGTTTGGAACAAAGACATGTTAGGCCAAGGAAGAACTAATAGAAGAATTCTTACCATATTGAAGAAAAACCCCCAGACACCTGTCCAACAGATCAGAAACCGAAACACTCTTCAGGAGGCAGGCATGGATGTGTCAGTGACTACTACCTCACAAACAGAACTACAGATGCTATAGTACGAGATGCAAACCACTAGTTAGCCGCAAAAACAGGATGGCCAGGTTACAATTTGCTCAAATACCGCACAGATGAGACCAAGATTCACTTGTATCAGAGTGATGACAAGAGCAAAGTGTGATGGCAACCAAAAGCAACTGTCCAAGACCCAAAGCATACCATCTCATCTGCCACAGGTACTGGCTCACTTATCTTCATTGATGATGTAACTGCTGATAGCAGCAGCAGAATGAATTCTGAAGTGTACAGAAACATCTGTAGCACCCATCCATTTTGGGAACGAACATGCGACACAATCATGATCCTGGGCAGAATTCCCAACAGACTTGACTAATTAGGACTGGGTTCTCAAACCCATGTAAAAATGTCAGCTCTCTTGACATCGACTCTTGGCCCTTAGCTCCACTCTGAACTTTGATCTCCTGCCCACTTTCCCCTTTGGGGAACGGGAGAGATTTAGGCCAACAGAAGCAAAGGAACACATGGAGAGAATCCTTCTCGCATTAGGTGGCCACAACGACCACTAGCTCTCAGTTAGCATGTTCAAGCAAAGTCACTGAAACTACATTCACCAAGGGAGCAGTTTCATTACCAGCTGCACTTTGCTATCATTCTACAATGTGGCCCAAGTGAACAGCTAGAGAAACGTGTGTAGCCTATGTTACCACGCACCGAAAATGAAGCCGCTTGTTGAAACTTGTTGAAAGGACCGAAGGACTCTCGCACCACCAGCTTTCTCTCCAACAGCAAATCTGCAAAAGTTCAAGCAATGGAACTGGACCAGCAAGAAGCCGACCCAGGGACGCTGCCAAAAGCCAGAGTTTTCCCTTGGACATCCAGCCATGGACCCATCTGCCTGTCCACTCCAACAGTAAGACTGCCACGAACATCCAGGCAATTAGTTTAGGAAAACTTCAGTTTAATGTTCATTGTTAATGTAATTACATGTTCGATTGTATTCATTGGGCCATTCATGAAACGTTCATAAATATGCGCATCCATTTACTAGTAGGGCTATACAAGTTAGTATGAAAAATTTACGCAGGATTCATCAAACCGTGCAAGAAAGGCAGATTTGTTCGTATTCCGTACGTATGTTCATTTATGCCGATTCATCGTAAATTACAAGACCATTCACCTTATTTTGCGATTAGCATAAATCCACACCCATGAATTGCCTTACATGGAAGTTTAAAGGTCACTTCCGTTTAAAGGTGCATATGAAGTGAAAATGGCCCAGAAAATTATTCCAACACTGAAATTGAAGTTTTATTAGCAGATGTTCAATCAAGGAAAAAAAAAATAGTTTAGTATTGTCTGTTCCAGTGTCATGAAGTAAAGTAGCCTACACATGGTAAAGTAAAAAGACCTGGCAGGATATAACATGCAGGAAATGTAGAATCTTCCGTCACTCAAACTGTTAAAGTTCAAGCATCGGACGAGCGCATTGCCTCCACCTGCCAAGCAATACAGTCGTTCTCGCAGCCTGGAAATAAATAAAATTATTTAATGTTTAATTTTGCCATTTTGTTGGTGTTCTGTGCATGTGAGAGATGCCTCTTGAAGGGGAGGAGCCTATGCAGGTGGACGGTGCTTCTCTGCGCGAGCCCAGACAATTTAGGCCGTGAGAGGAGTGGTGTCGTTACTGCAGGCGCGGGGGGCACTTGAAGGATCAGTGCCCTAAATTGAGGGTTAATGGAAGGGTCTTGCTGGGGAGACCAGGTGCCCTAGCAAGACATAATGTTACTGTCTCGCAGACGTTATTGCCGGTCCAACTCTCCTGGAATAAGCGCTAGACTAACGTCGACGCTTTTATCGATTCCGGAGCAGTTAATTGTCTTATGGACGCCAAATGGGCCCGGGTACATAAAGTTCCCATACACCCCCTCTCTCCACCCCGTCCTGTTGCTGCCCTCGACGGCCGTCCATTGGGCACCAGGTCTATTGAAGAGACCACAGGTTCTCTGACCATGGGCGCTTCCCACGAGGGTCATTCTGAACATATTCGGTTCCTTTTGATCGACTCTCCAGCCTGTCCGCTGGTTTTGGGACATTCATGTCTGGCCCGGCACAGCCCACGCATTAATTGGGGTGGTGACAAGGCTGTCATCCTCCAATGGGGTCCCCAATGCGGGCCTCGCTGTCGGCTGACGGTTCCGGTTGCGTCTCGCGGGCATGGCCATCGCTCGGAGCTTAGCCCTATCAGTGACCTCAAGCAGGTTAGTTCCCGGCCTAGTCTAGGTAGCTCCGCCTCTCTCTCTGAGAGTGAGAGCATTGAAATGGTAGGGGCATCCGATTTCCCCCTGCCAGCTAAGATATCGGTCTGCGCTCGCAATGGGGGTTCACAACTCCCACCCTTGGGTCTTTTGCGCCCCTCACCCATCTCCAGTCATTCGGGGAGGCGCGTTCGTGCGGCTTTTCCGTGCGCCATGGCCAAACAAGAGGCCGCGGCCGAGGGGCGCTATCGGTCATCTCCCTCCTACCAGGTTGGGCAACAAGTCTGGCTTGCCACGTGGGCCCTACCCTTGCGAGTGGAATCCCGCAAACTCGCTCCTCGTTTTGTGGGCCCATTCAGAATCACCCACATAATAAACCCGGTCACCGTCCAGTTACAGCTCCCGCGCTTCATGCGCATCCACCCCACGTTTCACGTCTCTCGACTAAAGCCTGTGCTTGTTAGCGCCCTCGCCTCGGCGTACAAGCTGACGACCCCCCACTGGTTCGTGGAGGGAGGTCTGGTGTATACTGTGTGGCACATTTTGGCCAAGAGACGCGTGGGCAGAGGGTCTCAATTCTTGGTGGATTGGGAGGGCTACGGCCCTGAGGAGTGCTGCTGGGTCCCGTCCAGGAACATCTTGGATCCAACATTTATTAGGGACCTCTGCAGAAACAAGGCTGAAGGATCGCCTGGGGTCATCCCTTAGTAGGGGGGTCCTGTCATGGTTTCTAGCAGCCTCTGCTGTTTCTGCGTTCGGTTTTCCTTTTGGCGTCGTCAGGACGCTCTATCTGATTTTTTCTGCCTCCGTTCCGGTATTCGTATCTTGCCCGACAATTATTCCCTTCACCTGTTTTGCGTTTCCTGCCGGCTATAAATACCTCAGGACTTCCGCATTTCCGCACTTCGATATTGTCTTTGCTATGTTGCCAAACAAAGTCGGTAAGGTAAAGGAATTTTGGTCGCTGCATTTCTGGTTCGTATGAATAGGAAACGCAGCAAGTCCAGTTATAAAATTTAGATTAGATTGGTTTTCTCTTTCCTTTCCAATCTTTCTTTATCCTTCATTCTTTTCACCTGTTGCCAGTTGTGTTCAGCGCTTTTGCCACAAGAGCTTTGGCTAACAGGTCTTTTATATTCTTTTCCTTCACTCGTTTTATCGAGTTTTGTTTTGTTTCACAACCTCTTGTTACGCCTAATTATTTAGTGCGTGAGGTTCTTTTGTTAGTTATTATCGCTGTTTATCGAGATCGCCTCAGTTTTTGGAGGTTGTTTTGTTTCGGCTTGTGCTAGGGAAGTTTTGCTCCCGATCATGTGTTGTATCAGTCCTGGTGCGGCTACTTCCGCGTTTTGTTTCTTTAGAAATCCTTATCGGTCGCGTTTGGTTCTCCGAACCTTGCACTTCCCCTTACACTCATAGCTAAAGTTACATACTCTAACTAACAACTAACACTAATTTACAATCCGCCTCCTTCTTTAATCAACATCTGTGCATGCAATCTCCCTTATATTAATATCTAATGGCATTAGATATATGATCTCATGCCTATAAATTAGCTAGATGTAGCTAATTTCCATAGCCTCAATACACGGCATATTCCCAGGCAAGATTAGCAACCCATGCCAAAGTCTGATTCAGATTTTCCTCGATACATGTGTCTTTGTTTCCTGCTACCCCACGTGTGTTGGCGTGCACACACAGACAGAATTGTGAATTCTAACATGCCTCATTCATTTTCATTCATTCACTGTTTGTAGGATGTTAGTTTAGATGTTTGTTGTTTAATAAATAATATTTTGTTAAACCTGGTCATCGGTCTGATTATTGTATGGATAATTTGAGCCTACTACCTTAAATAACTTATGTCTTCAGATTAAGTTATTGGTTATTGGTTATTGTTATTTTAATATTTAATATTGAAACTCATAATCATGATTTAATAATACATTTTATGAGACTGATCAATTATACTTTCTTACTATTAGGTCACCGTATGAGGTTCTGTGTATGTATATTCTCAACACTAGTGTGAGGGTATGTGTGTATTTTACCGACATAACTGGTAACCCAGCATGAAGATATATGGATTTTTCTTTATATATTCTGCACATTCATTGGTGCCTCCGTGTGAGGACTGTTAAGGTGGACATATTTTAAGTGTATCCTCACTAGTACCACATTCTTATGTAAACTATGCTACGCATCTTATCTGCTCAAGTTCAAGCAAATGCCTCCAAACTCATTGGATGGCACTTCTTCCCACAGGGAAACAATGCTCCCAAACATACTGGTAAAGCAACAAAGGAGTTTTTCAAAGGCAAAACTAGAAAATTCTTCACTGGCCAAGTCAGTCACCCAATCTGAATCCAATTGAACATGTTTCATATGTTGAAGAGAAAACCTAGCCCCTGAAACAAGCAGGAGCTGAAGATGGTTGTAGTACAGGCCTGGCACAGCATCACCAGAGAAGATTCTCAGCAACTGGGGATGTATATGGGTCACAGATGTCAAGCAGTCATTGCATGCAAAGGATATGTGACGACGGGCTCTATTTTCCGGCTGGCGCATGGCGGATGGCGAGCCAGCGCATTGGCGAAGTGATATTTTCGGCATGTATCTTCACTATCCTGAGCCCGTTTGACTCGCCGTGCACAGGAAGTGGGAGGAGATCGCTGGTGGAGGTGTGTCAGTCCAGATCGAGCAGTGAAACTGCAAATTTGCAGCCGGTGGCGAGCCATCGCTGGCGAGGTTGCAATTTCGTCACGGATTTGCACGTGTCTGAGCCCGTTTGGTGAGCCGTGCACTGAAGTGGGAGGGAAGCCGTTGTTGGGGGGTGTGTCAAGCGGGAGCAGCCCAGTTCAATATTACTGGAACAGAATGCTATTTTGGGACGAGTATACTGCGATACGCGCCTGCACTGCCCGCCAGGTGAGACCACGTTAACCGTAAAGCCCCACAGAAAGCAGCGTGGAGCGGATTTCTCGTGCGATTACACCACCTCCATTCATTTTCAATGAGAGGCGATTCCTCGTGTCTGTTGGCATTGCTTGCGATGCGAGGAGTCGGACGAGATGGAGAACGTGGCGCAATAACCAATCAGATTAAAAATTGTGGGAGGCGAGAGCGATGGCATACAATTTCACCGCTTTCTGTGGGGCTTTACGGTTACGGCACAAATCGCACCACAGTGTACGATGAGTTACTAATTTCGTGGCTTTCCCCAATGCGTGCATGATCATAACCTATTTAACAGCCAATCAACCGTTTTCGTGGATCATATGCGGCCCAATTTGACTTTGAAATAAATCCCCCAAGCAGGAAAAAATTATACTTTGCATTTATTGCTCATTGTCTTTTTTATAATGTTAATACTTGTATTTCTTTCTGTTTTTAATTGTTTATGGCTGTTATTATACTCCACTGTGGTCCCAGGGGTACTGTATTCTTTCTTACACCCACCTGCAATGAGAATAATGACAAACTTGGTGCATGCATTCACTATTATTGCACGTATAGCGATAAAAACATACCTCTTAACTCAATTACATTCAATTAAATCAATGCAAAATAGATAGCCTATCGTCTTCCAATGCAGAATCCTAAAGGTGATAAAAGTCACTTATAAATGTGGCGAGGAAAATGGGATATGACAGTCGGAAATTAACAGTGGGTGGACTCCTGCATGCAGGAGGCCTCCCGACCACGACCGAATGGGCGTGTTCTGCTATCGTTTTTCACTAAACCACGTGATGTGGGATAGCCCGACATGGTCAAAAAGAGTCCAATGCACACTCTTAAAGGGACTGAAAAGAGGTCATTTGATTAGCTATGGTGCAGCTGAAGCACACCCACTGCTAAATATTCAGCATAACCCAGCCCATTTTCAACCTGCGCAGCGCTCTGAGCTGTGTGCTCCTCGACTCCGAAAATAGCTAAATTCAGTAGCCACACCCAGTGCGCCATACACTACGCCATTGACTATGACGGCTCGCCGCACATGACCACTTTAATTTACATAACATTAATATGTACCAGACATTGTGATGCCCTGAAATGGGGGGCTATGTATCACAAGTGCTGCAATTTCTACATGTATAAAAACGTATAAAAATACACTTTAATAAAAGCTGAGAATCTGCACTTTAACCACGTTTGACTACACATCTAGAATTGTACAGAGTACAGAGTCAAATTAAGAAAAATTATGTCTTTGTACCAAATAATATGGAGGGCAATGTATAGTTCTCTTCAGATGGTAAGATGAAAAAACACAGGGCCAAGTTCATAGGCGGCGGGTGATTTTTTCGTTAGGGAAGGCTAGGACGTTATGGGGTGGGGGGGCTGTGCTCCTCCTTCCGTTTCAGCGATTTTTTTACAGAACAGCTTTGAAATAAGTGAATTCTAATTACTTTTTAAAGGGAAACTGTGTGAGAGGGGGGGGCAGTGAGACGGGATTTAAAAAATTTTTTTTTTTATCGCGGGTTCATGTGTCATAAAATTACAGCACGTCATGCTGACGCTGTAGGTATATGCTGGAAAAAGTGCTCAGAAAACTATGATTTAGCATGACAGTGAGTCGCTTGCAAGGAGAGTTTCAGTGATAATTTTGCGCTTGAATTGGGAGAGCGATACAATGTTGCAGTTTTGGACGTGGCGCTGCTACATTTGTATCCGAAATGTATCACTTTCCCTCTATTGAGAGGCCTAGGAGCGTAGCGGAAGTGTAGTGGGTTTCTGCCTTGAAACTGGTATAAATTAGGGCATATAGAAAAGATCACATATGCACAAATATAATAGCAACCTATAAGGCGATCTAAAGTACTTTAGTTAATAAACAGATTATGTTAAACATTGGAATTTACAATGATTCAGTTATTCC
Organism: Synaphobranchus kaupii; assembly: GCA_029718625.1. Classification (NCBI taxonomy): domain Eukaryota; kingdom Metazoa; phylum Chordata; class Actinopteri; order Anguilliformes; family Synaphobranchidae; genus Synaphobranchus; species Synaphobranchus kaupii. Next base: position 96,818,084 of record CM056377.1, on the reverse strand, counting down.
ATTGATTTACACACTTGAGAGTAGTCCATTACATCAACACACACACACATCACAGATTACGGACAGACTGCGACTGAACAACTGCCATCAAATGCTGAGAGAACGGTCTGCTTATGATATGCAACATTCCATTTTAGACCAACCACATCAGTGAGTGATCAATCAAAAGTAGCCTAGTTACACCAACTCAAAACTGACAATCAGCCATAAAACACACAGATCACAAGATCATTGTCGCTAGTAGTAGCTAGGCCTGCTCGTAGTCTAAGCAAAAAAAACAGGAACGATCGTTTGACTGCACTGCCAAACACACCCACAACCCCCTCCCCCTTCCCAACGCACACGCGCGCACACACACACACACACACACACACACACACACACACAACGCGCATCCAACTGCTGGCTGTATAATGCATCCATTAGTTTCCGAGGTACAGGGCTAAGTGGCATGGCAGCCAACCTGAGCATTAATTAATAATACCAACAACCTTCCCAGGTCGGAAGGGGCTTTAGCAGCGGTGCAGTCCGTTGAGGGTGTGCATGCAGGCGGCGGCGGTCTCCCCTCGTCCTCGGACACAGTCTCCGTGTAGCATGTGGGTAACAGCGGCGGCAGGTTTAAAACTCTCCCCTCGTCCTTCTCGGACATAATCTCTGGCGATTGCAAAACTGCCCCCGCCACTTCCCCGGTCTTCTCCGGTGAAACATAATTTTCCGTTTTGTTCGCGACCGAGAAAAACTTCCTAATATCCATTATTAATTAAATAACTCCAGACACTGTGAGCTATGTGTAACCTATACTCAGTGCAGGTTGTGCTAAATAAAAAAAATAATCTAACAAAAGCTGAGCTTTAAGATCGTTTAATTTCCATTAATATTTTCGGAATTAAGAGTGCGGAGAACGAAGAGCACATGTATCCACAATTATAATGTTGATTAAAATGTGCACAATTTTGCGACGCAAGTTAAAATAATTTTATTACTTGCCTAATAGCCTAATTTAGGAGAACCAGCTACATTTGATGGCATTGAGTAATTGGTGAATTAAACGCTGATGTAGCCTATTGTTAATCAAGGAAACTTAAATAAAAAATTATTAAGACCAATAATCAGTTTAAAGGGAAGTTTTCCGCTACCCCAATTTTCAGCTCAGGAGCCGCCACTGCCTATACTGTAGCCTAGTAGGCTAAACAACGTGGTCGTGCAAGACAATACAGCAACGTGGATGGGTGCAATCATTCTGCAGAAATCATGCATCTTGCATTTAACGTTTGTTTATTATAGCATATGCATGCATTGATTTGTGCAGACAGATTGGTAGATACGCCTTAGCCTATTTCAGTTTCGTTATTGCTAGATGTGCAATTTGTAGGCTAGCCTATGCATTGGCGAAAAGTAGCAAATCACACACACAGTCATGTATAGACAAGATTACATTTTATTGTATTTCAGAGATCACACACACACACACACACACACACACACGCGCACAAGCACACACACACACACACCCTCCCTTCCACCTTCATACACGCTAGCTAGCTAGCAGCCAAGTCTAGACGGCACGTCACCGCAGGGGGCTGGTGGCACGTGCTACGGTTGGATCAAAATGATACATTTGTTACATTGTAACAAGCGCAGCGCTGCGCTGTTGGCTGTTTGCTGTGCTTGTTGGCTCTATCGGCCAGACCCAAAAGTCCGTTCGTCAATGAATACTCGGCCAATTTTAAGGTATTTAATTAATTTATTAGGCATTTGGGGAGGCTAAGCCTCTCCAAGCCTTATACATTCGCCGCCTATGGCCAAGTTCCATGAAATAATTTAGGAAACATTGGTTAGCATTGCTTAGGAATGGAGCATGTTTAATTTTGTGAGCTAAGATAGCCAATATTGTTTGTTGTAACTTGCCCACATATAGGTATACAATTTTTTTTGTTTATTTTTTTATAAATTTGTTTCAGATTTTTCCCTGTTTTCTCCTAATTTAGTGGCCAATTGTACCCCCATGTTATTCAATTCCCTGTGTAGCAACCGCTTGAGAATTTACTGCTACAACCCCCGGAAGGAGGGTGTCACGTCCACGTTAACTTTATTCATTTATTTTTACCACAGTTCACCAGTTAGGTGCAAGCTAAAGCAGCTTGCTAAGCTGGTCTTTGTGTCATGATGGGCCAAAACAAGGGATTTTTGGTCACTATAGTAACGTATAATAATAATGCCTGGCATTTATATAGTGCCTTTCTCACACTCAAAGTGCTTTACAATTATGAGGAGGAACCTCGCCTCAACCACCACCAATATAGGCTAGTGGCTACAGCCATGGAAAAAATTGAGACCACCCCATATTTTTGAAGAAATATCGGGGTTACTCACCCAATATTGATCGCTGAACCCTTCCTAAGTGAAGACATTGTTATTTTTATTATTTATGTATAATAAATAAGTATAATCTTGTTTAGTTTGCATTATTCAGTGTATAACAACACTGTGTATTGTGCTTTGACCAGCTGTCATTGTCTGCAAAGAAATGTTCAGAATTAACTAATTGTTTGGAATTAAAAACAAATGCGGTCACTAGTTTATGAAAGAATATCAAAGGCTAGATGTTATAAAGACACATACCCATGAACTGTGAAACTGAAAAATTGATGTGGTCTCTTCATTTTATGTGCAGGTGGCATTGATGTGTGCTTGGCATGTCTGTGATTAATAAGTTGTATAGGACACAGGAATATTTTCCCATGGTTGGCCAAACTGTACAAAAAAGGCACCAGCCACATTAGCTGCTGTATAATTGGTGCTATAAAATATACAACAGCTTCCAATCAAAATAACAGATAAAACCAGGCTAAAGAGGTTATGCTTTTGTGCAAGAGGGATAGGTTAGATAAAGAAAAGAAAGCTATGAATAGAAAACTGTATGAAGCTGAGGTTAAGTTTACAGGCCTACAGTCTAAGTTCGCTAAGTTTACTGAGAGAGTTTACCTATCAGCCTAGGTGCAAGGGGAATAAGTTAGATAAAGTACAACAAGCGACAGAGGAGCTTAGACTTAGGAACAGGAGCCTATATCAGTAGTGCAGGCAGAGAGCAGGGTTCAGGACCTCTGAGAATTTAGAAAAGATAAACTTAGCGAAGGGACTCCCTCTGCAGTAATTACTACCAAAGGAAGGGAGGCCACTTTTTAAACCAGCAAGTTGAATTGTGGAGTGGGGAACATTTGGCAGTGAATGAGGAATTGGATAGGCTTGTACAGGGGCATGCTGGAATATCTACATTTGAACACGGCGAATATTCTTATGATGTTAGGAAGGTGTACATGGATTTGGTGACAACTAGGGGGGTAAGTGCAAATAAAGCCACAGAGGTCGCCAGAGTCATGCATTGTGTCTTGGAGGCACAACAGGTGGCACTGCAGCGTGTGCATGATGCTTTTCTGACAAAAAGCAACATCACCCTCTATACTGACGCTACTTGTAAGTATAGATAAATATGGCACTGCATGTGTATATTTAAAAGATGGCACTAGGCTACATTTAGGTTTGAGAGGGCAGCCATCCAGCTCAGCCCTTCTAACACAGATAAATGATTCAGGATATAGTTAGCAGCGGTAGCGGAGGGTTGAATGCCGAGTTCTGTGAGAAAAAACATTCTAGTTTCAGCTAGTGCAGAAAAGGTTAATGAAATACAGAATGCAGAGCCAACCTTTTTGCCAGATATAGTAGAGGGGTTTACTGAGTGTAGTGATATAGAGGATGCAAGCTTTCATGTTGTAAATTAGTTATTTTGTGACTTTCATTTTAGTCTGTTACACCAAGCCAATAACAGTAGGTAAATGGGAAAATTAGGTGTTTGGCACTGACAGGTAACAAGCGTGGTACCCAGACAACAGTGAGGGTGGATATAGTGTATTATAATGAGTTAACGTCAGCTAGGATAAGGAAATAACGTAACGTTATTTTCCTACCTAGTACAATGCTTAATAAAAGACATTAACAGTTAGATGGAGAATATAGGCCAACAGAATAATTACCATAACTGAAATACACCTTACAATTAGCTAAAACGATTACTTTGGTAAAAATTAATTAAATTCACAGACATTTTACATGTTAACGTTATGTTGGCTCCACAAATAATTGGTTAACAAGCTACATAAGTACCATCACTAAATGGGAGCTAGCAACACATCTCAACATCACAAGCAAACGTCAAAATCGATGAGACATCAACCGTGAAGCCCCACGTCAAGCGTTACTTCAGAGATTTTCTTATAAATCCTCCCTGGGGGAGGGTCTCTGGTTACTTCGCCATTCTGTTTGCGGGACACAATAAATGAGCCGGACGCATCTTTGTTTGTCCGACATCTCCCACCAAGGTAAATGATGCCAATTTAATGTTGAAACCAATAAGGTTAAGCAGCAGACAACAACTTAATACTAGGAGTTGGCTTGCTAGCTCACGTTTGCAAATTAGCACTAATGTTACTAACTTGTGTCTTGTTTTTTCTATTGCTGTTTATTTGTAGCACAGCAAACATTTACATTTGTGAGAAGTCATGAATCATAATGGTTGTGTAACGTAACTTAAACTAGCTAAAGTTAAGTAATAGCTAGCTTTCTAGCCATTAGTGTTTGTCTAATGGCGGCTAAGTAACGACGTAGCCTACTTTATATAAAATACCTATATTGTTTGTTTTTACAAACATTAGCACTTCAATTCACGTCAGTTTTATGTGTGTTGCTAATGTAACGTTAACGTTATGTATGTAATGTTAGCCGCCTACTGTAGTTGGATACTAGCTTTCTGTTCTCAAGTCGGTCTTTTAACATTAGCTTACTAACTACCATTGTGTTTTGTGGGGGAGGGGGTGATAAATGGGTCCTTTTGGCCTGGTCAGTAAATAGTCACCCAAGCAATGGCAAACTTGGGTCCCCAACGCTATCTATAAAGAATATAAACGTGACTGGGAGTGAGCCAGTTCATGCTTTTATAGCCACAATCAGAATCAATTCATGAAATTAAAAATATAATTACAGATAGTCAACATGCAATGTTATTATTGGCAATGATTATTTGTACGAACGTCTTAATAAATATGAAATATGATGACATAGGAATCTGTGTGAATCAGACAAAGAGCCATTTTAAATGTTATTGTACTTACACTGTTATGATTTTTTTTTTTTACAGATGCATCCATTCCATTCTGCAGGGAAATTCAACTTTGCAACTTGACAGATGCACAACTTGCTGCAAATTGTATCACTGTCCACTTTAACAAAAAACAAAAGAATAGCTGATCCCTTCTCTGGTCTGGCTTCCCCTGTAATGATGTACACATGTATTGTGTCATACACTGCCCGGCCAAAAAAAAAGTCGCACACACTAATATTTTGTTGGACCGCCTTTAGCTTTGATTACAGTGCGCATTTGTTGTGGCATTGTTTCGACAACCTTATGCAATGTCACAACATTTATTTCCATCCAGAGTAGCATAAGTTTTTGGCTGAGATCTTGTATTGACGACGGGAGAGTCGAACCACTCCGTAAAGTCTTCTCCAGCACATCCCAAAGACTTTCAATGGGGTTAAGGTCAGGAATCTGGTGGCTAATTCATGTGTGAAAATGATTCCTCATGCTCCCTGAACCACTCTTTCACAATTTGAGCCCGATGAATCTTGGCATTGTCATCCTGGCATATGCCCATTGATGGGATAACCTGGTCATTCAGTACATTCATGTACTACGCTGACTTCATTTTATTGCTGCATAATGTTGCTGAGCCTAGACCTGACCAACTGAAGCAACCCCAGATCATAACACTGCCTCCAGAGGCTTGTACAGTGGGCACTATGCCTGACGGGTGCAATGGCGACTTTTTTTTTGGCCGGGCAGTGTATTATCCAATGTCTTCTGTGTTATATTTACTGTGTATTACTGGAGTGTAACAACGATTGAAGAAGAAATTTTCCATTGTGGGATCAATAAAGTACTACTACATCCCCAGTGCTTTCAACACGATTCAACCACACCTACTAGCTAGAAAACTACAAGTCATGCATGTAATGGGGCGTGACGTGTGAGGTAGGAGGAGCCAAACGCAGCAAGGGGATTCTTTAAGCCCTAAGGCCACTAAGGCGGGAAACCCCGCAGTTAAGGGAGGAGACAAGACAACGAACACGCCTACAGACGCTACCAACCGGCTCACTGTCACACGCCAATAAGTAGAAGCGCAAGGACAGGTCTCTGAATAGCCAGAAATAATACGCGCCCTGTCTCGGTAACGAGACACATAAGAACGGGCGAGTAGCGTAAAGGCACAAATAAAAACAGTCAACAAACACTGCAAAATTATACGATTGTATATGAGGAGGCGAAAGAAACGTTCTAACGTTCCAGGGCTACTCTCAGACTCGCAGTCACACACAAACATGTCCACAACATCGCCCAATCTTCCCTATAGGAAGACATGTACCGAAGGACGAAACGGAACTACAGTTCCGAACAAAATCGTCAAACTCCATGTACGGAGACAGGTACCAAAAGGAACGAACAGGACAGGCTGCACCGGACAGTTACCGGCTAAAAGACCAAAACGAGTTAGTATAAAATAAGCGCCGTGCCACTTGGTAAAGAGGAATGTAGCGAGGCGAACAGGAACAGAGATTTAACATTCCATGACTAGTTTAATATGCTCGCAGTCAAATGCAGAAAACAAAGGTAAACGCCCGATCTCCCAGGGGGAAGAAACATTTTACAGGCGAGCCGACGGAGCACCGTCGTCCCATAACTTTACTATCCATATAGACTAACGCAAGCTTAATTGAAAACACACGCCCTAGCCTCTGAGTAAAATAATATGTAACGAGGCGAAGGAACAGAGAGCTAACGTTCCGAGGCTATTTTCGGAAACACGCAGTCACGCACAAACATGTCCACAACATCGCCCAAGCTCCATACGAGGAGACACACCCGGAGAACGAACAGAACAATAGTTCCGAACAAAATCGTCCCGCAGGTAAAAAAGGCGAACAGGACAGCTGCAACAACAGACCAACGCAAACTTAATCGAAAATAGCAAGCACTGCCTCTCAATATAAAATAAAACCCTGACTCACAACAAAGGGGAACGTAGTCCACGAGAAGGAGACAAAACGGAACAAACGTACCGAAGCTACTAACTGGCTCACAGTAACACGGAAATGAGTAGAAGCAAAACGCCAGGTCTCTCAGTAAGAAAACCAATCCAAGGCGAAAATGGAACAAATAACTGCTACTCTATACTTCTACGAGCTAAGTAACTAAGTAGAAGCGAAACGCCCGATCTCCCTATGGGAAGACATGTACCGAAGGGCGAACAGAATCGCCCAAAACTCCATATACGGAGAAAAGCACAAAAATACGAAATAGAGCAGAGATCCGCGGTCCCATACCTCTACGAGATAAGTAACTAAAGAGCCAGCAAGAAATAAGCCCTGCCTCAGCAATGAGACGTAAAAATAGGCGAGTAGCCCAAATGGTACGAATAATTCACAGCCAACAAAACACCACAGTACAAAACAATAAACAAACAATCTCGAAGCCCCGCACGAAGGAAACGGTAGGCTTATATATCTCTGAAGATGACCACGCACAGGTGTGGACGCTAACAGCAGCTCCGCAATCTAAGCAGGGCGGAGCAAGCATCCACCAAAAGAGCAGCACCCTCGCGTGGCCACCAAGGAAAACGATCGCATAGGCAAAAAGGGTTAAAAACCATGACAATGCACTTACACCCATCCAGAATATTGTGTATTCTAGACTCTTACAAATACTCTGCAATGGCTAAGACTGCCTAGTCATGTTTTATAAGATACCATCTTTAACACATACAGGTGCTCCCCAAGGCACAGTCTTGTAAATTTTTCTTTTTACATTATACACAGCTAAGCTGACTGCAGGAGCAGGTATGCCTCCTGTTATGCCTCTTGTCATCTACAAAAAATTTCAGATGATTCTGCCATTGTAGAATATACAGGGGGTGATCAAAATATCAGAAACACCAGTTTTCCAGAAAACATAAAACACCTGCCACATGTTTGCTATGCAAAACCTCAACCTCGGTTCCTAACCTGATTATCTATGCTGTTTTGTGAATCTTGTGCCATGTGTACATTTTATATGATGACTTTTTCTTTATAATTATTCCAATCAACCATAATTGCCTGTTAGTCATATTTTTTATGAAATGCTAATAAATCTAAAATTACATGTCAGTTATATCATACATGTCAGTTACTGTTATATCAGTAATAAGTTAGTACACTTCAACAAATGTATAAGAAGAAATCAGAAAACATTTTGGTCCCCAACAACTGGAATTTATCCCCTCTGTATAGTACAGTGTACTGTAGCTCTACTAGTACATATCTATTTAATTCAGCTGTTCACTTTGAACAGAGGTGTTCACTCCCTGCAGCTGTGCAGTGGTGCACATCTCTGGTTGTCATGGACCAAAATGCTTTCATTTTTTGTCCTACAAAGTGTCTAAAGTGTTCCCACTTATTACTGACACAAAAGCAGAATTTAATTGACAAATTGGTATTATTTGATATGATAAATGGCTAATTATGATTAATTATCAAGCTAATGAAAAAAGACAGAAACTAAAATGTATACATGGCATGCCAGTCATAAAAGAGGTAAGAGAAATATGACATATAGCAGCTGTTTTATGAGAAACAGTTTTTTCAGTTTCTGGTGTTTCCGAGACTTTGTCCACCCCCTGTATTACTGAAGGGAATGATTCACTGTACCTGAGGGAAATTGATCACTTTGTTTCATGGTGTAGTGCTAACTTTATAACTTATTGATTTTAGAAAAAGTGAGTTGGTGACACCTGTAGTAGTCAACACATCCAGCATTGATTCTGTGGAATCTTATAAGTATTTGGGTGTTGTTATAGACAACAAATTAGAGAATACCACCATTGTTCTTAAGAAAGCTCAAAAGAGGCTATTTTACTTAAAAAAACTGAGATCCTTTCAAGTGTATATTGCAGACCTTTTATCCCCGTACAAACCAGTGCGCAGCCTGAGATCCTTGGGAAAGAAACTTCTGGTCACTTTGAAATCTAAGCTAAAATAAAAGGGTGACCGGGCCTTTGCTATTAGGGCCCTTCAACTTTGGAATGCCTTGCCCAAGGAGCTCAGGCTTGTAATTTCTTTTAAATCCCTTCTTAAAACTCTTTTTTTTAGACAAGCTTTTAACTGAATTTTAATTAACCATGGTATTTAGGCATTTTATTGTACTGTATTTTACCTTCATTTGTTTTATTTCACCTTTTTTTCAAGTTCAGTCACGTAGCCAGCGAACAAAGAGTCCTCTGGACATAAGGAAATACACAGCTTACATACTATTCCTTGGAGGAGGAGTTGGGGGCAGTCCCCAACCCTCTCCACCAATACATTTCTAAATCATAAATCTAAATGATCTCATTCTAATTAACATAGTCTTACCAGTAAACGGCCTCATTCTATATCTGGATGAACAGGACGAGGCCCACTTTTGTGGTTGGCCAGTTTGCAGTAAGCACACATTTCAGTTACATTTCTCTCATCTTTGCTCTGCACTTACTGATCTCATACAAACAGAATACAGCCATCCTATACATTTTCTAAGCAGCATTTATTTTCTTAATTTTTGGGACCTAAAAAAATGATCCAGGTGTAGAAATGTCCGGTTAGAGTTCTAGCTGGAGCAGCTGGCTAAGGTTAGCTAGGCAATCACGGTAGCTAGCCAACTTATATGGCCAGCCAGCAAGGATGACTTTAAGGAAGTCAAATAACTGTTAAATTAAAATGGCTTGCCATAAGCTATCGTTAGCTTGCTAGCTAAATGTTAAAACGACTTGCCGTGAGATATTGTTAGCTTGCTAACTAGCTAATCCAGCATTGCTAAGCAATGGTTACGTTCATGGTAGGGGGAGTACGGCGATTGCGTACGGGAAGGGGTGGAATAGCTAAATGAATATCTAAATTGATAAGGTTATACAGGTATGGAGCAATTGATTTGAGATACTTCACCCACAGTTTGGCTGTTTGCTCTGAGACACTGGGCCTGTAGTGTAGCTGCAACATCCCCTTCTGTCTCATCTCACAAAACAACGGGGCGTATGCAGTGGGCGTGTCAATGATTTTTAGTGAATTTTTAAATATTTTCTTATATTTGGATCTATATAGCGCCACCACGTGGCTCGATTGGGTTGAAACTGGAGATGTCAGGTCCAGATTTTACTTGTAAAAGACCTTCCAAGTTTCATAACTTTCTGTGAAATGGTTTTGGAATTATTAGCATTTTTGTGATAAGCCACGCCCACTGGATATTTATTGGCTCGTCATTCGGCCATCTTTTAAAATATCAAAATTCTGTATATATGTTTTATGAAGCATGGTGTACGGAGTGTGTTTACCAAGTTTCATGTAAATTGGTGAAATTTTATAGGAGGAGTAGTATTTTAAGTGTTTTACAAATAATGCTAATTAGCTGAAAATCCAATAGGGCTAACATGATGGTTCCTTGAGGCAAATTTGTTCAGTATGAGCAGATGGACCTCTATACCACATTTTGTGACTCTAGATAAAACGAGGCGTATGCAGTGGGCGTGTCAATGATATTTAGTGAATTTTTAAATATTTTCTTTAAAAAAAGAATCTGAACAGATACAATAGCGTACCAGCAGCTACGCTAATAATGTTGCGGCATATTTTTTTTCGAGCTTTGGCCGGTCAAAGAACGGCTTCGCTCAGCTTTACAATGGAGCCCAATAAGAACATATTTAGATACCGGTTCAAGTCACCTCAAACAAATGCAGTTTATCTGAACCGGAATCACCCTTTAATTCTAGCCGAAAATGATACCAAGCAACTGAGTAGAGCTTTCCTTTTACATCATGCTGGAAGGGACACCCAGGAATCAGGATATTTCTCCACACTGACGAACAATGTCGATATAAGAGACTACGGTAAAGCAGGAGCCGTGCCAAATGTGTAGCCTTCTTCGTTCCTCAAGTGAACAAGGTGTTCACGAGGCAAACATTCCGCAACATGGCGCAGAAGACCAGTGAGAAAGCTGTAACGTTACAACTTACAAGACGAGGCAGAGCGACCAAGGACGTGACTTCATTACTAGATACATTAGCTAACAACTAAGCTAACACTGTTAACTGTATCCTGGTCGCTGATAATAGGCTACCGTTATATATCTAACGTTAGCGCATTAGCTACAGTGAATCTAACGTAGCTATACAGAGCAGAGATAAATTGGAGCCTATTGTAAAAAAAAAAAAAAAAACGAGAAAATGGAAAAAGACGTTAACTTACCTCCGGTTATGAACCACTTTAGCAGTATAGGGCTCCTTTCCCCCATTTGTCTCACTTGTCCACCACACCACGTAGCCTACTCCCGGCCCTCTTCATTTGGATAGCTAGTAATCCCCTTCAATGAGATTCAACTCCCCTAGCTACCTCCATTGAAAAATCACTAAAATCAAATAACGCGAACATTGTAACGTTCCGTTCCCATCCTGTCCGTTTTTCATGTTTTACCTTTTCCCTCCGTGTCATGTTGGATTCCCTTTGTCCGTGTTTTCCCCGTTGCTACAGACTGGGCGTGTTCCTTCTGTTTGTTTCACTCTTTTTCCCCACTCCGGTTTCAACCTATCTCCTTTCCCCGTTGCTGCATGCATTCCGCACCTGTCAATTATTCAATCACCTTCGGTTACATTCCGCACGCTTTCTTTATTGTTTTCAATTTCACTTCCCTATTTAACCCTCCGGCTGGCTGCTATTCAGCGCCAGTTCGTTAACGTTCGCCGTTTGTATCCTGGTCCTTTGAATCCCTGTCCTCTGCCCTAAAAGACTTCAGTTGGTTTGACTTTGGGCTTTACTGCTCAAAACCTGCTGTTGTTATTTAACTAGCCTTGTCTGTTTGCGGTTTTCCTGCCTGAACTCTGCCTGTCTTAATTACCAGCTTCCACTGTGTTTGCCAGTCTGTAGCTGTGAACCACTCCCTGTGTGTGTTGCGGTACCTCTGCCTCCATCTGACGTTGCGCCCGCAGTTGGGTGTTCTGCCTTTCCACCCTACAGTGGTTCCTGTCCGGCCGTGGCTACCGCCATTGCTACGGTTACGGTTCCAGCCTCCACTGTGGCCCTGCTGCCCCAACCGGGCCAACCTGAGCTCCGCTACACTGCTCTGCCTTGCCGTATCCAGCCATAATCCCTTCCCCTGCTTCCAGTCCAGTTCCAGTCCAGTTCCGGTCTGGAACATTACAGTGTTCCAGTACTCCAGTTCCAGTTGAACCGCTCCAGTCTCCTGTCGCAGTCCAGTTCCGGTTTGGAACTACTCCATGTTCCCGTGACCCAGTTCCTGTTGGACTACCCAGTCCAGATCCGGTTCAGTTCCGGTTTGGAACTCCAGTCTCCTGCATCAAGTCCAGTTCCGGTTTGGAACAACTCCTTGTTCCCGTGATCCAGTTCCTGTTGGACTACCCAGTCCAGATCCAGTCCAGTTCCGGTTTGGAACAACTCCTTGTTCCCGTGATCCAGTTCCTGTTGGACTACCCAGTCCAGATCCAGTCCAGTTCCGGTTTGGAACTCCAGTCTCCTGCATCAAGTCCAGTTCCGGTTTGGAACAACTCCTTGTTCCCGTGATCCAGTTCCTGTTGGACTACCCAGTCCAGATCCAGTCCAGTTCCGGTTTGGAACAACTCCTTGTTCCCGTGATCCAGTTCCTGTTGGACTACCCAGTCCAGATCCAGTCCAGTTCCGGTTTGGAACTCCAGTTTCCAGTATCAAGTCCAGTTCCGGTTTGGAACAACTCCATGTTCCCGTGACCCAGTTCCTGTTGGACTACCCAGTCCAGATCCGGTCCAGTTCCGGTTTGGAACTCCAGTCTCCTGCATCAAGTCCAGTTCCGGTTTGGAACAACTCCTTGTTCCCGTGATCCAGTTCCTGTTGGACTACCCAGTTCAGATCCAGTCCAGTTCCGGTTTGGAACTCCAGTTTCCAGTATCAAGTCCAGTTCCGGTTTGGAACAACTCCAGGTTCCCGTGACCCAGTTCCAGTCGGACTTCCAATCCAGTTCCGGTTAGGAACTCCGGCCTCCTGTATCAAGTCCAGTTCCGGCTTGGAACAACTCCATGCCCCGGTGATCCAGTTCCAGTTATTCGTTCCAGTTCCCTGTCCTGTCCAGTTCCGGCTTGGAACAGCCGGTGACTATTCAAGTCCAGCTCCGGCTTGGAGCAGATCCAAGTGCCGGAGAATTCCCTGACCTCTTTGTTATTTTTTGTGTTTAATCTGTGTACGGCTTGGGGCTACCCCAAGCCTAGTAAATAAATGACCTTTTCTGTCCCTCTGTCTCTTGGTCGTTGCATTTGGGTCCTGCCCGTGTTAGGTTTGTGACAAACATATTGAAAATAATACCACCGTCCTTGCTAAAAGTGTATAATGTTTTACGTTAGTGTAGTCAACGTTAGATACAATGTTAGCTAATTAGTGTAGCTTAGACACAACCTATACCATGACCGTTGTAAAGTCCGTTTCTTGCTTGAATGGCAGGAGACAGGAGAGACAGTTGCAACGCACGAGAGAGTCTAGAGTTCCCGCCAACTCATTCTCATACTGTGTAGGCTACCATTTAATTTGAGTTTTTTTTAACAGTGAGATATAGCTGCATGACTAGCGTGGTACAATGTCAAAATTACAATATAAAAGATATTTGTCAGATCAGATGATCAGTTGGACATACCCAGAACAACCAAATTGTATCGAGCAAATAGTAACAGAGGTAATGTTTACTATGGTATGCTACATTATTTTTTACCATGGTCCGTACTATAGAAAAGGTATTTTGTTTTTAATACTTTTGGGCACTTTTCTTCTTTTTTTTCCACACAATAACATGTGAATAAATATATTTTTCATTGGTATACTTCCGTTTGGATTTTTTCTCAGTTGTTATGTCAGTATGCGGGTTCCTTATAAATTTTCTCTCGTTTGATTTTTTGCAACCTACGCACCTGGATTATACCTCTTAGGATTTTGTGAAGCAAACTTAAACTTATTTATTTACGTACTGCCAAGGTACATCCATTGTACCATGGTATGTACCATACTACCGTAGTGTGTAACGTAGCATACTATGGTACATTCATTTTTAACATGGTAAATCCATTGTACTGTGGTATGTACCGTAGTACTACTATAGTGTGTATCATAATATACTTTGTTACATTCATTTGTACATTGGTACATACTGTACTGCACCATGTAACATTGATTTGTACCATGGTACATACCGTAGAGTACCATGGTACATTCATTGTACCATAGTACTACCATTGTGTGTACCACAGTATACTATGGTGCATTCCTTTGTACCATGGTACCTACCGTAGTGTACCATGGTACATTAATTTGTGCCATGGTATACTGTAGTGTGTACCATAGTATACTATTGTACATTAATTTATACCATGGTACATCCATTGTACTGTGGTATGTACCATAGTACTACTATACTGTGTACCATAGTATATTTTGTTACATTGATTTGTACCATGGTACGTACTGTACTTTACCATGAAACATTGATTTGTACCATGGTACGTACAGCACAGTACCATGGTACATTCATTGTACCGTAGTACTACCATAGTGTGTACCATAGTATACTATGGTATATTCATTTGTACCATGGTACCTACTGTGGTATACCATGGTAAAATTTCTTATGGGGAAACAAACATGTAGCTGGCTACAGCCTGTTTTGATTAAAGAGTAGCATCCTAGACAGCACAGCTACATCGGGCTGACATAGGCCCCGGTCGCTGACCGTCTGTGAGATGTCGCATCGGCAAAATAGGCTACCTCCTATCTCCCACAGACTGAGCTGTGCTCAGTGTGGTGTGTGGGGTTAACAGTTACAAATTGAGTCTGAGGTTTTATGACCTACCTTGTAGTCATGTAGCTATCTGAGTCAATAAACGATATTACGTGGGGTTTACATTTGAAATGATAGGGAATGCATATGTAAAAAGCAATAGCTCTATTTATAGTTATAATTTTTTGTCAATTATTAATTAGAAAGCAAGCTAGCTTCCACACAAAACAAAGATGGCGTCGATAAAGTTTTGAAAAATATTCTATGGAATGTTCTATTGGCTGAAATAGCATCACATGTGCTCTTCCTTATATGTCCAAAAGCATTACATATTCACATCCTTAGATGTCAATCAAAATAATTACATATGCACATCGTTCATTTTGCCTGTGTACCCTGCAATTGGCTACTTTGATTGGATGTTGTTATTGGCAGATCAGATGTTTTTATCTGATGGGGAGAATTATTGTTTGTGGGCATGGAGCATTTGTGATGATGAAATCGACAGAAAGAAGAAGAAGAAGAAGAAGAATGAAAAAAATAACCCAAGTTTGAGGCTTTATTGTGTGGAGGTGTGAAGTTGTATCTGAATTCTGTCTGTTTATATGAGGTCAGAACTTAAGTTCTTAAGGGCTGAGAGTATGTGGTCATTGTGGTTGTTTCTGTAGGAAACCCAGAAAAGTGCTCTCGGTTCTGTATATGTATGGAGCACTCACACACACAGGTGTTATGGTCAGATGACACAATTTTTTTTTACCATGCACACCCAGGTGAAAAAAGGTTATACTTGAAATATACTTTTTCAAAGTGTACTTTTAGTAGTTTTTGTACTAATTATGTACTTTGTGCTAAATTGGCAGCACTTTAAGTATACTAAGTGCACTAAAGTTGTTCAAAAGTGGAACTTAAAGGGATAGTTCGGAATTTTGGACATAATTTCTCAATTACGACTTGCCAATGATGTAGTTGATTGATGGAAACCATTTTCAGATAATTCCATGCTGTCCCTTCTTTTGGACATACACACATTGCTAATGCTAGCGCAACTCTAAGGTAACTAGTAGCATCCACTACCAAACGCACTTAAACACTCCGCAGTGCACCCAAAGCAAATAAAATACGACAACAGTCTATCTGGGTTATTTTCAGTGATTATACCATCATTTTTGAAGTCAAACTATCGTTGAATCCTTTACTTTGTGCTCACCTAAATTCTCAGTGGAAGTACGGCGGCGGAGCGATACTTTACGTTAGTAGGTAACGTAAAGTATAGCCCAACCGCCGTATGTAGTGCCGGCCAACAATAATATTGCGGGTGTGAAAGAATCAGACTAGTAGTATTGTTAGCTAACATTCAGGTAAGATGGCATTTCGGTGTGTATTTCAAGGTTGTTCAAATCATGCAAAAAAATGGGCACCACAAAGTTTTCACCGATTTCCAGTGGAAGATCAACAAAGAAAACAGCTGTGGCTTCTTGCTGCTCGCATGGATGTCAACACTCCAATTGAGACTCTAAAAAAGTTTAAAGTGTGTAGTGAACCTGAATTGCTTCAGTATATATCCATCTGTATAAATGGATAATATGTAAAAACATGATAAAAAAAAAAAGTTGTGTAAGTCGCTCTGGATAAGAGCGTCTGCTAAATGCCTATAATGTAATGTAATGTAATTTCACGGAGGATGACTGTGAAAATCAAAAAAGGACGGTCAGGACACACTCTACTGAAGGAGACTGCTGTGCCATCACCTGTTTTTCTTCATGCACCGAAAACAACTGACGAGCAGGTAACTAATAAATGATTGCATGTGATCTATCTATTCAATTTAGCTAGCTAGTTGCCACGATTGGGAAGTCATGGAAGTGGTCAAACTTTTCCTGCAAATTGGTAGCCAGTGTGCTTGCTTGTATATGCTGTGTTAGTCTGTAGCATGTTTGTGTTTAGCTGACTTGTTGTCTACCAAATATGTAACTTTACGGCAAAACGGATTGTGTCGGCAACTGTGGAGTACAGCAGATAGCCTACAGGCAGATACCCTGGCTAATCTACAGCTAGCTCCGCCACTGTACTTCCACAGAGAATATAGGTCAGCACAAAGTAAAGGATTCAACGATAGTTTGACTTAAAAAATGATGGTATAATCACTGAAAATAACCCCGATAGACTGTCGTCGTATTTTATTTGCTTTGGGTGCACTGTTGAGTGTTTAAGTACGTTTGGTAGTGGATGCTACTAGTTACCTTAGAGTTGCGCTAGCATTAGCAATGTGTGTATGTCCAAAAGAAGGGACAGCATGGAATTATCTGAAAATGGTTTCCATCAATCAACTACATCATGGGTAAGTCGCAATTGAGACATTGTGTCCAAAATTCCGAACTATCCCTTTAAGTCATACTGAAGTGTACTTTAAGTGCAATTTTATAATGGGTCTATTTTTAAGAGTCTTTTGATATCCTTTTATACCCAGATAGCATCACCTGTTTACCTGTGGAATGGCAAGCAGGTGTTTTTTTGAGCTTCCCAATCTTTTTTTTTGGCCCTGTCCCAACGTGTTGCAGGCATCAAATTTAGAATTAGCATATATTTACAAAAATCAATCATGTTGATAAGGTAAAACATTAAATATATTTTCTTTGTACTGTTTTCAATTAGATATATATAAAAGATAATTTACAAATCACTGCTTTCTGCTTTTATGTGCATTTTACATACTGTCCCAATTGGGGTTGTACTATACATGAATACAATTTTAGTTAAGTGCCGTTAAAGTAGACTTTCATAAAGTGTGCTAATAGTAGGCTATCCGGGGATGAAAATAAAGAAAACTTTTAAAAAGTATACTAAAATACCACTATAAATACTTCAGATTTAGTACACTAAAGTACAACTTCCAATATACTTAGAATTAAGTGTGATTTTTGTAAGTACACTCCAATATACTTTCAGTTAAGTGAACTTAAAGTAGACTTTCAGGAAGTATACTACTAACATGTTTTACAGGGATGCAAATAAAGCAAAATTTCTATAAGTATAATAAAAGACCACTACAAGTACGTTCTTTCAAAACCTAGGATGAAGTACACTTAAAAAATATATTAAAGTATATTTTCAATAAGTGTGCTATTATTATAGCTTACCAGAATTTAAATAGAGTTTTTATCAGTAGGCCTATATTAAAGGACACAAAATAACAACTCCAAGTCTTTCTGATTTAGTATACTTTTTTTCAGTGCACTACAGCACAACTTGAAATATACTTAGAATAAAATGCACTTTTTGTAAATGTACTGAAAAACACTAATAATTAAGTAAATGTGAAGTACTCTTTAATAAAGCTTATGTGCTGTTTATGACTTGAAAATATATACACTTTTTACAATATGTACAATATGTACAACAAATTTCTAATTTAGTACACTTTTTTAAAGTACACTAAAATAAAGCTTATAATAAACTTACCATAAAGTATACTTTTTATAAGTATACTTAAATACCACTACAAGTGTTGCAGAATTAGTACTTATTTTTAGTACATTAAAGTTCCACTTAATGACGACTATTTTTAAGTGCACTTTTTAAAAGTACACTTTAAACATACTTCAAATTAAGTACAAAAAGGAAAAGTATACTTGTAATAACTTTTGTATACTTAAATTATATTGTTATAACACTAAAGTACACCTGGGCACAAGCAATACTTGAATAACACCCATAACACCCAGGGGTGGGTTTCCCGATTTTCCTTATCTTATTCAGTTCCGTTTTCCATGACAACATTTCATGGCCGCGGAGCATCTTGAAAGAAATTGTATAGGATTTGTCACAGATCCACTCAAATATGTTCAGTAATCTTATAAAATACTACAGATCACTCAGTAGTGTTATGCTTGAAAAGATAGGGTGCACAAAGTACTGAAAACGGGTGTGAGTAATTGTGACTTTTTTGAAAAAAAAGAAATTAATTCGTAGACATTTTTCTCTGATCAATTAGTATAACAATAGTATAATATAATTGTATAAAATCATATAATTTTAAATTAATTTCAGTATGCAATGAAGCATTACCTGTATTTATTTTATTCAGCCTTCTTTGCTCATCTTTATGAAGTATAATGTGATGTATAATTTTGGAGGGCACAGTGTAAATCATGAAAGTGGACTGTGGGCTGAAATGCTGCCTAATATAAATACTGCCATTGTTGCATTGACGTATTTTACACTTGTTTCCTCCTCAACACCTTGCTGCAGATATATCACAGTAAATCTTCACTAAATTTAGATTCAGTTGTTGAGGAAATTTTGCAGCTGTGGACTGAAAGCTAAGCCTTCCAGTATTTCATATATTTATAAACTTTGGAAAAACACATGCAATAATGTAATAAAATAAGCACACTGGTCATAAACATGCCAGAGAGCTGTCCCCAAATAGCCACATCTATCCATTTCAATCATGGGACTGTTTAAGGATCACTTTTAGAACATACAGCACTTTCACACAATGACAGAATATAAATGCTGCAGTGAGTTAACATTGGGAGCAGTTTGGTGACAACAAGGTAGTAGCCCTATCTGATATCTTAATGAAATATAAATATAGGGACCCATCTACTGTTTTCATTTTTCCTGTTTCTTATTTTCCAGCAGAGAATTAAAACTCACAAGCCTGGGTTGCATCTGTCGTATTGAACTGATGACAAGTGACTTGCTTTAAGAAGCACACAATTGCTAACATAATCCACAAACTCATTGTCTGTCATTCACAGTAATTGTTTATGTTGCCTTAGTGTGATTTGATGTTTAATATCACAACTGTTTTTGAAAGATTGTTTTTGTAGGAACATTTACAACATACTTCTTGCAAAGATCAACATTTCTACTAAAAAAACAGATATAGTACCATATAAGATTTTATTAAAGCTGCAGTAGGCAAGTTTGAAAATATACAAGGTAAAAAGACTTCCCCCTTTTGCACTCCTCCCTCCTATCTCTCTCTTAAGCCCCTCCCACCAAATTATGCTCCAGTGCACGCGTGGTGACATGCAGACAGGGAGGGGTTTATTTTACCTTTTGCTTGTAGATAGTTGCCCTGATTGGTAGCTACATAGCTAGCTCTGATTGGTTGGTTTTTGGAAGACCGGCTTGAGATTTTTTGACAGCCTAGTACAGAGCCCACAGAAACCAGATTTTTTATTTTATTTTATTTTTTTTTCTATTTATAATTGCTCTAATTTGCATTATAATCAAGTAGTCATCATTTTTATTTATTTGACAAACTAGTTTTTTTTTTGTCAAATATCCCCACTTTTCTAGTCTGGATGGTATTAATTAGTTATACTCCAACTGTTTTAATTTTTACATGAGGCATATTTTTGAAAGTTTACTCTATTGATTGGGTTGAAAGTGATAAGAAAAGTGATTGATGAAGATTACTTTATTTTAAAAGCAAGTTAATTATTTTTATGTAATTATTTAGTCATACTCATTATTACCGCAATTTTAACCATTAATGGTATCTTTATATTTTTACACGGGCACTTTTAAAATAAGGAGAAAAATAGAAAATACTGGTGGCTACTAGTGGATTACTTTCAGTTCAATGCTAATACTGTATGTACAAGAATGCATCATAAATCTAGTTTTATCTGAGTAAGCGTACTGAGAGCTCGATTAGCTGTTGTGGAGAATGTAAACCCTGGCACCTTTCTGAGATTTTTCAAGGCCTGCAAAATATTCCAGCTGAAAAATAAATTTTTGCTTTCATTCAAAACACTCACTTCTGTTTCATAATGCTCTCCTTGGGTATCAGGCTCTTTCTGTCTGAGTGCCGTAATCTTTTACAGGTCCCGAGTCAATCAAACCATTGCCAGATGCCACAAATCCAGAATTTACCTTCCTAATCACTATATGAAATGCATTCTACACAGGCTTGATTTTACAGCCAACATGAGACCACAAAAATTCTTTAAATGGGTCCCCTTGCAGACCATGGAGAACCAGGGCGCTGTGTGTATTGTTCCCACACTCGTTTCTGCATTGCATGCTAGCTGAGGTGCTACCAGAACTGTGGTGTCATTTACTTTACAAAAGATACAGATATATATTTTGCATAACTGTGATGTGCTTTGTCTTTAATATGAAGGAAAGTAAAGAATGTCTTATTTTCAACATTAGTAGTAGTACAAGTAAATAATCAGGACCCCCCCCCCCCCCCTAAAAAATAAAAATATAAACATTAATAATTGTAGTACTTGCTTAGATAATGGTTAGAATGGAGGCTATGTGTTTTTATATACACCAGATACAACCACAGGACATTTTATTAGAAAGTGTCTTGGACAAATCCTGAATGGAAAGAATGCTGAGAATATAAGATGCCTCTGCTTCACTGGCAGCTGACAGGTATTGCTGTAGAGATATCGTGTTTAAAAGCGGCCTGGTTTGACAGGAGTGAAGCAAAGCAATGTGACCCCTAGAATCTGAAGAAACACCTTGTTTATTGTTCAAATGACAAGCAGAGTGGGAGCGCTCCATGTCAAGAGTTTGAACAGGATTTGGGATGCTCAATTCACCACAACACACCAGCAGATTACGAATGTATTTCAGGTGTATTTATAGCAATTGCATGTGCCTCTGGTTACAGCTTAAAATTTTTTTTTTTAACCTAAGAGAACACTGCTGGCATTTGACAGCCAAACTTTTCCAGAGGGGTGGATTTGCAAACAAATTCTGTTGCAAGTACAGTCTGGACAGAAGCTAGTCTGGGTGTAATTTTTTGCCAGATGTATTTTGTGAAGTATTCAACCATTAAGAAAAACCTGAAGTGAAACCTAAAATTTGTAGTTGCAGCACAAACTATTTGCCAAAATTTACCCCTGGCTATTCAGCTCGGTTGTAATATAGCAACTGCCCAGCAGCCATGTTGTACTTACCCAGACACTTAGCATGTATGAAGTGTTATTTTGGTAGCATTTCCACGATATTATTGGTTTTGCCAATCCACAAAAAAAAACGATCACACAAGTAAGGTGAAGCCAGAAGGCCAATGTATCATTAAATCTGCATGTTCAGAATATTAGCTCAATACAGAAACAATAAATGCTTTCACATATGGCATTAAAATTCTTATTACCTCAGTGTTGCCAAAATGTGTTTTGTTTCACATTGGTTTAATGATAAATGTTTTCTCCCATTGAAATGTGTTGAGTTCAAGTTTCTAATATGCAAATACACCACTTGTATTTCCTACCAGCTTGTCTGTCTGAAAATGGGACAGCCACAACCTCAAAACAGAGGAACTGCAGCCAAATAATTCTTTGTTCAAGCTTTTCATGTTTGTGAGCCAGAATGAGGATGTCTGGAGCTGTAAGCTAATTTGCCAAATTAATGTCCCATTAAATGTCCTTGCAACTTAAAAATAGTTGAACAGAATTTTAAAAAAGTCATATATTTAAAGTATGCTTCCAAAGATTCTAGCAATGAACTGCATGTTTTATCTGACATACATCTTCATATTTTTACAGCAACACTTTGTTATTGATCCATGTACAACTTTTTAGAATTTTCTTTTTGGATAGCATTGTTGGTCAATCTACCGGAGATGACTGTGGTGTGGATTACAGTACTTCATGCTCGGAATTCATTTTGGATATTCACCTTTTTGGGCATTTGTTCATATGCTAATATGTGAAAACAGCCTACGCCACTCATGTAACGGAATGGAAAACGATGTGAAACAAAAACGTCTCACCTGTAAATTTACATATTTGTAATAACTTAAGCCTGATTTATACTTTGTCGCTTTCGACAAGTGTCGAGCGACAAAAATGAAGGGATCGCACAAGTCACGACGTTTGGCATTTATACTTCGGGCCAAGGTCTGCGATGAGGTTTCGGTTGTCTCTATGGTAACGAGACGACAACCTCTGACCGTTTGTTTAAATTTCTGATAGGCTACTTGGCAGCTCTCTGTGAAATTATTGAAATTGCGGAGGTGGAAGAACATTTAAAGCGTATCCATGACAATGATAGCTGATCCTAGCCACCCGTTGTCCAAGGAGTTCAAGTTGCTTCCGTCTGGCCGCAGATATAATATGCCAAGATGCAGGACCAATAGACTTAAGAACTCATTTGTTCCTGCTGCCATCGGCCTTTTAAATAACTCAATGTGATTTCTATATTGTACGTGTTGTCCATTTATTATTGTTTGTCTGATGGTTATGTGGTTACTGCTGACTGTAAAACAAATTGCCCCTCGGGATAATAAAGATAACCTTGACCTTGACCATGAATTTAGGCATTCCATCTGGCTGTCCAATCAGACTGCGCGACAAAGTATGACGTTGTCTGTGACATAACAACATTCTACAGGTGCGCGACACTGAGAAAACATGTCGAGCGGCAGTTTTTTCAGTTGGAAATACGTCATTTTCGTCATTTGACACTTGTCGAAAGGGTCGTGCGACGAAGTATAAAATAGGCTTTAGGCAATAGACTAGAAAGGGTCCTCAGAAGTAAAAATAAGCTCAAACAGTCACAGGGTTAAAAGGCCTGATCCTTTACACACAATTGCCATGGTATGTGTGATAAAAAGTAAGGCAGGCAATGTTTATTTCGAGGTTGAAAATGGGGCCTGGGCCTAAAATAAAGCTACACTCCTTGTCACCTGATTGCACTTTTTCAGCACTCCTGCTGTCCTGAACCCTAAACTACAATTAACACCTTCATCACAGCCTTCTCCAGCTCTGCTCCTCTTCTGTTTGTCTGGGGCTGGTTTTCATCACAGTTTTCTAAAAAAGAAAAAACACCCCAAGCATCCACAGTCTTCAAGGT